>CM041546.1:6759732-7980982 GCA_023238725.1 Scortum barcoo | reverse complement strand
GGTTGACAGTAGATGTGAAAGAACCATTATAGTCTGTTCCACTACACTTTTGCAATAAACAGAGACTAATATTGTCTTTGTTGGTTGATGTTTTGATTGAGGATTTAGTGCAGGTTTTTGACATAAGAATGGGTTTAAATAGACTTTATAATTTCCACACATCATATAACAAAAACATTTTTCATTGTTTATTTTTAGTTTGATCCCTGGCACCCAAAAAATCTGGATGAAAACGTGGGGCTGCAGTCATAACAACTCAGATGGGGAGTACATGGCTGGTCAGCTAGCTGCCAGCGGATACAAGATTACTGGTAAGAGATTGTGGTGGTCAGTAAAAAACAATATACAAGTGACAGTACAGATAGAATGCTACAAATAAATAGTAAAACAAAAAGATTGATGGATTGAAGATTAGTAAATCAATGATTAGGTGCAATGATGAACTTTTTTCTTTTTTTTTAAGATACTGTAGGCAGGCTCTAGAACTGATGTTATTATGGTTAAACACAAGGGGGCAGTCTTGCTCTGTAAATAAGCTTGTGTATTAGTTCAGTATTAGTTAGAGACTTTGTTTTACCTTGAATTGAGCTGCCCAGCCCTCTGTATGGGCCTCAACAAAACTGTGCAAGCAAATATATTTTATTAGAAATGGTTGATTTAAGTGTTTTGAACATGTTTGTAGTCTGCCAGTCAGTATGAAGGTGGAATGAGTCCCTAACTTGAGAGGAAAGTGGAGGCTCAATTTAGGCTTAAGAAAGCCGCTGAGAATCAGCACTGCCTGACATCTTAACTGTGGAGTGGACTAGTTAATCTGGTGGTACTTGAGGAAGGACACACTGATAGAGTGATATTTATAAGCCTTGCTTTTATCCATTTTGTAAAACCTGGTGAAGGCCCTGTGCCAGAATAGGTTGGTTAAATACAAAAGCAGTGTTGCCAAGTTGTTTTGTCCCATATTGGAACATGAAAACATGAAAAGTTTATTATGGTGTAGTATCTATAATATGATATAATTATTGAATTTTTTTTAGGAGGTGAAAGATTTACGCATTATTGAATCTATCGCAAATTTTATATATATCAAAAAGGAAAATGTGCTCACGGACAATATGTATTACTTAAGTTAAAAACACATTCTCCACCAGGATTAAATGATTGGATGAATATATTGGCGATTGGCTGATTGGCTTGGTAGATTTTTCGGGTGATTTTCTTTCTTTTTCCTCTTTGTTTCTTTTTTTTTGGTGATGAAGGGGCTAGGAGAACTGATCTAAATTTGTATGACTTTTTTTATTCTTTAGCGAATCAGTGATTGCTGGTTGCTAGGCTAATGGTGACCGGTTGGAAAATTTTAAAATATCACCCAACCCTATTCTCCACCTTAATCAGCAAAAAATAACACATGGTATGTATTTTCTGATCTGATGCATCTGTTGGCAGATTTGATAAGATTTTTGTTAGATTTAAACACACAAAAAACAGGGGGACATGGTTTAGGTTAAAATAAGTTCTTTGTTGTGGTTAGGCTCTGTCATTAGTAGTTGAAATGTTGCAAACAGTGGCACATCAGAGAGTACACCAGAGTTGACAGGTGTCATCTTACAGGTTGTTACACAGATCATGACTACGTTGAATGCTACCTTTCATGTTATGTTTTGCATGTCTTTTGCATGCAGACCAGACATATTATGAACTAGATTACCGGAGGTCTTTCACGAGGGATTAAATGTGAGTGTATGTGTGTGCGCAGGTGAGAGAGGCCGACACAGACAAAGCAGAGACAGAGATAGATGATCTACATTATGTGTGCATGTGTACAGCATGTGTGTTGGATTGTAGGTGCAGCTGATCTTAAGTGAGATAGTCAAACAATTCTCCGATCTTTGTGTGTGTATCTCTATATGTGAGTGTGTGAAGTCATGTATTTGGCAAGAAGAAAAACGGAGAGCTTGTGCCAGGTTAAATGTGATTAATTGTACAGTATCTATATGTATACCCTTTGTGTTTGTGTGTATTATTTGTCTTTCTTTATGCATTTTCTCTTTGTGTGTGTGTTTGTGGGAGAGAGCGAACGAGAGAGAGAGACAGACAGAAGAAGAGAGTTAATATTAACCCCTCAGGCGTTCCTCTCACCGTGGGGTCTCACTCAGCCTTAGAGGGACATTAATCACACACTTCAAAAATGCAGATGTACCCATTCACTCACGAACAGACAGACACACACATGAGACACAATTTACTCATGAACACAGACCCACTCTTCCCCCCTCATCTTGTAGTTTAGACCCTTGATCTCTTTTCCCTTTTCCACCTCTTTGTTTTCAACAGTTTTCTGTCCCCTGAGCTCATCTCAGAAACAACCGCTCTCTCACACAGTCTCTGCTTTTGTTGTTTCTCACCCTGCCTCTCAACGCAGTAGCATTTCCTGTGTGAAACCGTCTACTAGGGCTTGATATTTAGTGTGCTAATTGTCTTACGTTAGATCTGTTAGGAATTCAGTGTAACGGTGACACTTGTCTTTCAGGAAGTGAATGTGGTGAAAACCCGTTGTTTGTAGTTAGAATTTTTTCTGTTCACACTTTGATTCTGAACGAGACATTGGCTCAGAATCTGATTACAGTACATGGCTTCTCTGATTGTCGTAAGGTCCTCTGCAGATATAGATGCATTTCAAGATAGTGTGATGATATCCACAATAATAGGTAATAATGTCAAGACTTGCTATTTTGGATATTGAATATTTCTTTTATTGCTGGATTAGGTTTGTTTGTTCCTCCTTCTGTTCTCCTTAAAGTAAGACCATGCAGTCATCACACAGAGATCCTGGTTCCAGACAGTGTTCAGTAAATATTAAAGATGTTGAAGATGTTTACTCATGAAACGATTTTACTCCCTCGCCAGTATCTTACAATACAGACAATCATACAATACCATAAGAAATCAACAACAAATAAGTGTATTTCATTTCACACATTTTTGACAATTGTCGGTCTTAATGATGAGACACACCACTTAACACTCACACAGAATAACAGAAGATGGGGATACTTACAAGGGTCAAAAGAAAATGGGTCATTGTTATACAAGTATAGTTGTTTTAATGGATTTCACATTGCCTTTGCATATAATTTGCATGACTACATGCATTTGCAAGAGAGTGTGATTGTGTTTCATGTTTTCATGGCCTTCCTGAGGCCTCTGCTACAAAGCAAGATCAATGTACCAAGAATATTTTTTTTGTCATCTTGCTTCACTAAGCCTGTAACTGCACTCCTGGTCACACGATGGTGGTAATCATCCCGGTAAATCTAGCCATGAGCGTGTTTACATAAAAGTGGTGGTGTTTGCAGTGCATGCCAATCACAAACATGCACAAGTTTACTGATGGTGAAGAAGGATACATACACGTAAACTGTAATATTAGACAAATACGAACCAGTGAGACAAATAATCCAGCCTAAAAGCAACGCAGGTACAGCTGCCAAATGCAGCAAAAAATACCAGATTGTGTGAATGCGTAAGTTAACAGGTTTATTATATCACTGCCCTCTCCTTAGTACATAAGTAGATCTGACTAAACTTATGTTTGCATATTCCATTGAACGTGTTACTTAGGTTTATTGTTATGGTGTGTAGGACAGTTTAAGCCTTATTCTTTCAACTGTGAGAACCCAGTGTTGTTAAACTGACTTGGCAGTAAATAAGAAATGGGTGTGCTTACTTTGATATTTTATTAGTACACCAAGTACAAGGCTTTAATGCTTCAATTAGTCTCGGTTTTTGGATGATATCGTTTACAAAAGCAGAGTCATCTAAAAATTGTCAGGGAAAGGCAGAGGGCTTTATAAGTATCTGAATCCCCTCTGTTGATCTGCACACCGCACCAAGCTCAACTGGACCTTCTATGAACGATGATGCCATTTTCTAAGACAAAGATGAGTTAGTCAGTAGACATTGCTTTTTCCAAAAAAACCCTGAAACCTCACTAGCTCCAAATCCTAGTTCATCATCTCTTCTTGTAGGTAGGTGTGTGTTCACGTCACTGACACCAGGATACGTTTCACTGATGAGAGGAAGCTGCAGTCTTTTAACCATCAGTTCAACTAATGTTACCACTGTCAAAGGTTAAAGTTCTTACTTGGTGTATAAATGTTTATCAGTCTTCACAAGCAGGTTTAGTCAGTAATGTGTGTTTTTTGTGTGTATGACCTACAGGTAACGGAAAAGAGCAGTCCTCTCATTTACCACTTCAGTTTGTATGTTTTTTTTTTTTTTTTTTTTTAGTTGCCTTGATTCTCTATTTACGAAGCCACAGAATATTCTGTCCGCCTTCTTCAGTGTTGTCTCGTTGTGTCTCTCCTCCTCAACAAAGTACTCTGCTAAAGCTAAAGGATTAGTTTACTGTCTCTCTCTCTTCTCTGCTTTTTGTGTCTTTTCCCTTTGTTTGCTTCTTCGTATCCTCCTCTCTTCCCTCCTGCATCACTTTGTTTGTTTTTTTTCTTTCCTTCTCCCTCTCTCCTCCTATGGGTGTGAGTGTCTTCGCTCATTTATTTTCACTGTGGGAGTGGTGGAAGGAGAAATTGCCTGTCATGGCCAGAATCAGAGGGAGATTACAGTCAGGACAGGTGGTGATTGTTTTGAATGCTACAGTATAGAATGCAATGCACTTTGTCTAGAATGGCATGAAATTGTTGGGAGTGCATTGGATAGAGTGGGTTAGCCTTGAATGATGAGGGTTGAATTGTGCACCCGATTGACATGGATTCTCATCTTTGGCCAGACTGAACATGAGGACTGCAGGTCGCACATTATCATTTTCAAGTCAGAATGTCCTTCTCCGAAAAATCCCAGTTTAAAATGATATAGGAATATCGGACAGATCTCTGTCGTACTGATCCGCAGTGTCGATCTGCAGAGTTTCGTCAAAGACTTTTGGACAAAGCCCGAGCTTCCACTGCTCTGAAACCATGACATCACCTTCTCTCTCTCCCTCTCATCTTTCCTGGCTGTTTTCTCTCTTTCACACCCCTCACCCTCCCTCCCCTGTCCTTCTTTTATCCCCCTCTAACTCTTTCTTTCTTTAACTATGACATCACCTGGTGTGAGACGTAGTAGCAGTTCTTATGCCGGCCTCTAGGTGGCAGCCTTGGCTCATGGGAAGAGCTTTTTTTTTATTGAAAGACTGCATCTCTGCAATATCAGGATGAGGTCATCCTTCTGAAAAACGTACTCTGTATTCTCATTCATAGTTTTAGAAAGTTGTAACTTTCAATCCTTGAAGGCTTAACAGGATCTCAAGCGATCGTGAATGTCAATCAAAAGAAGCCAGCTCTTTGTTAACACTGTTATTAACCTGAAATCATCCTGTGGACCTCCACATCATTGATTTTTAATATGAACTAGCTGAAGATAGACTTTGTTTGGATGAGAAGGATCACTTCTGTCATGTACATACAGTGTTTTATTTTTTATAAAATATGTAAGACGAGTATTTTATCAACATGAAATGTTTAAATTCAGTGTTGTCAAGTTTAAGTGATCAATAAGCAGGTAGATCAAATACAAAATATGATGTAATTCTGAATAATTTGAAGAGAATATGTTGTTCCTTTCTGTCTTGAATTTTTTTGTCTTGATCTGTTTTACTTCAGCAACAACAACCTGTGTCACTTCTCATCTCCGCTTTCATTGTCTCCTCACTTGTTATGCTGCCTGTATTTGATCAGCGTGGCTTGTTCTGAGTCGCTGTTCCTCTGCACAACCAAAGAGGGCACTATTTACCCACGGTAGTGGAGATGAACCATGTTTGAGCATCAGAGCAACATGCTTATGCAAAAAGTGACTTCATAGAAAGGCGTGTATGCTCATACATGTGCGTGTGCACACTCACACACACACACACACACACACACACACACACCCTCACACACCCTCTTCATGGAAAGTCACACCAGGATATTTTGATTGTTTTTGGCTGTTCTCCTCCCCTCCCAGTCTCCTCCTCTGCCAGCCAGCCGCACACACAGCACTTCAGTTATGATTTTACATACCGGTTAGGCAAAATTACCCCCTGGTACACAATGTCAGCCAAATCAGGCGTTCTCAGTTCCTGGTTTGGACACAGACGGTTGGAGGATATGAGTTTCAGAGAGAGGGTGTGAGCTGTTTTGTTAAAATGATACAAGGGCTTTATTGATCAGCAGGTATTACAGCTGCGTGAAAAACGCCGGAGGCGTCGCATACAATGTAATTTCACCGTCCATTTTTAGACAATGAACTGCTTTGAACTTATGATTGTTATGAAACGCATCATTGGCTTCAAAAGAAAGCTAGATGGATTAGCAGGTGTTATTCTCTCATCGCTAAATGCATTTTGTTCACATTGTGAAGTGAAGCACTTAATGCTGTATGGATATCACATGGCAGGAAGAAAAACATGACAGTTACAAAATGTAATATTTATATACATTTTAACTGGCATAAAGGGACATTTGCATTACCATGTGACATGTGATTTTTGCATTAATTTTTCAATTAATTTTCCAGTTATTACATACATTTTACAGGGTGTTTGTAATTGGCAGTATTTTAGTCTTTAAGGCTGAAACATTGTCGAAGTGTTCTGATTCAGCTCAAACTGCATCCGTGTTAGAAGTGCTTCTGCTGCTCTGTGATTGTATTACATCACTGTAGAGTATTCTCACTCTGAGTGTGTGTGTGTGTGTGTGTGTGTACCTCGCATACATGCCGTCTCATTCATAAAACGGAGTGAGTGAGAGTCTTCTGATTGGCTGGCTGTGTGCTACGCAACATTACACGCCGCAATGTTATAGCCAATGAAAACTTACAATATTTTCTGACTCCACCTCTTACATATACACACTCGCTCACACACGCACACACACACGTTGGCTTTTTACACACAGCCAGCTCTCACACACACACACACACTCACACACATTTGCAGACGTGGTGGGAATTGATATTGTACGCGGAAAGTGTGTGAGGGACGGTTAACTTTTCGACAGCCGTCATTCTGCAAGATTAGACATTACCTGGTGTGCGTATGCCTGTGAGAAACACTCCGTATCCTCGCTCTCCTTCTGCTATCTCACAACTGTGTGTCTCAGACAGTCTCACTTTGCTGATTGAGAGAGGGAAAGGGGTGAAAAAGAGTGAGGGGGGAAAACGATGTTAGGAAAGACGAGAGGAAGAGGCAGCGAGCAAGGGAGGAGGGTGCTGGGATGAAGGATACAGCCGGCAGAGACGGATGCTCTTGAAGCCAAAATCAGCCAAAGCGACGGTCGGAAAAAGGGAGACAAACAGGGAGGGCAGCACTCTGCCAGGGAAAACAAACTAGACTCTGGCAATACTGCAGATATGGGAATTAGATAGATGGATGAATAGAGAATAACAGAGTGGAGAAAGGTAAAGGGAGATGAGGGAGTGGTTTGAGCAATGACAGAGAAAAAGAAAAACAGTTCTTTATAAAGGAAGTTAAGCGAATAGGAAATGGTAGTTTGCAGCAAAGGATACAAATGAAGTGACATAATAAGAAAATTGATGATTAGAAATGCAACAGACTGAAAATACATTGAACTTATTTGGATGCTTAGTAGGAATTTCTAGAAATGAGGAAATTTCTATCACTGCATGTACGCTTGAATTGAACAGATAAAATATCCCCAAGTTCAGAGCAGACATTTGACAGGTAGATTGACTGTTATGTAAATATGGGCGTGTAAATATTAATACAGCTTAAAGTATTAGGGGTTAAATAGTTTAATTGTCATATTTTGCAGTCGCAACACAAAAGGAACTACCAAACTAATTAATGACATTTTTGTTTTACTATCTTACTCATTACGATTTGCCAGAATAGCAGGATAGTTCAATAATTGTTACTTTATTGAAGCTGCGATGTAACAGGCTAATTTGTTCATTTAAGTTTGTGCGGCTTAAAAAGAGCAGTGCTAATGAAAAGATCATGGGTTAGCCTCTCCCATCTCTGTAAAACATTACACATTCTTACACACAGACATACACGCACACACAGTTTCCACAGCTTTGAATTCTTCTGAGGTCCTACAAATAGACCCATGAGTGCAGGCAGCCCAGTGCAACCATTTAGAGGCCAGGAGATTAGTGATCCCAAGCCATATGATCCTACAAGGTGACCCATGTGTACACAGCACCCAGTATCCATTTAGAGGCCATGGGATTAAGGACCCCAGCCATCCCTGCCTTTAGGTTCCCTCAAGGGAAACCATGGATAAAGGAGAAGAAGGAAAATGAGATAGCTCAAGGAAAGGAGGGATCGCTGTTCAATCCGATCCATTGATTACTTTGATGGAAAGGTTTGACAGCATCACAAACTGACACAATGAGAACAATGATTGCAACAAGAAATTATAATGGGAGTGAAAAATCAAAAAATCACACTGAGGGAT
The DNA here is from genome assembly GCA_023238725.1 of Scortum barcoo. Classification (NCBI taxonomy): domain Eukaryota; kingdom Metazoa; phylum Chordata; class Actinopteri; order Centrarchiformes; family Terapontidae; genus Scortum; species Scortum barcoo. The sequence continues at coordinate 7,972,532 of CM041546.1, read as the reverse complement.
TTATTGGTGTCATCTTTTCTTGTGGTGTTTTTCCTCTAACAGCCACATTACTAATTGAATCACAGGTAAAAGATAAATAGTTATTGGTAAAATAGCATAATCTGTAGAACACCACATACCCACCAGAAGGAAAACAAGGATTATTCTTCCCTGCACTCATTATAGGATAGAAAGAGCTTCCTTATTGCTGGGAGCACTTCGCATAGGTGGGAACTCGGGACCAAGCAAAGAGAATTACAGTCGACTGAAAGAGAGACCACTCCTTGTGTCTGTGAGAAATAACAAAAAAAACAGAACAAATTGATTCCCCAAAGAGTGGTGATATCTCAACACAGAAAAAAAGCAGCAAAGGTAGGAGAGGAAGAATAATGGAAGCAAGAATCACTGTTCCAGTCTCCCCTCTGTCCATTCATTTGTTCACTTGCACTTTCATTTCTCTGATGAAGAAAGCTAAAGATAAATGCAGAGAAGCTGGATAGGAGTTTCCACTGCTGCTTGCCTCTAGAGGAAGAAAGCGTATTCCCTATTCCCAAAAGAAGCCAGCCAGCCAGTCAACCCGCTGTTATCCCTGGAATACCGCCCGCAGGGATTGGGAATACCCTGAAGGGATATAATGGGAATATCATGGAGGGGATGTGAGTAATGGGATAAGGCAAGCGCCAAGGGGAAAGACTTGGGGGTGAAGGGGACTGAGGAAAGGAGGGACTTGGAAACAAGGAGGATAGGAGGTTGTCTGGGTGTAAGCAAAACCTGGCTTCACTTCTCATCTCCTTCCCCGTGTTGAGCCTTGAATCAGAGCAGTCATATGAAACTGTGTGCCAGCACGTGCGACCTAATGGCAAAAAAATAAAATGTAATGGCATACAGATAGCCAGTTCAAATCTGAGACCTAAACATCCACAAGGTGTGGGAGATTGAAGGAGTCGGGCTTTCCCTCCACTTCAGCGAGTTGCATCAGGGGCCATTTAACAAGGCATTTAACCCCCAGCATCTCAACTTGAGCTGCTCAGTGGGCAACGTGACATGCCTGTGGATTTGTTGGGCAGCTCCTGGTTGTGTATATGCAACCCACCCTCCATTGGCCCTGTCTTACCTGTTCATATCTATGAATATGAATACTAATGGTGTTTTCTTGGGCATGCGTGATGCTTAAAAATTAATATTTAATATTTTAATAATAATGATTAATATTGTCACATAATATGGGTTTAGAGAAGTGACCTTATGTTTAAGCAGTTCACAGTGGTTATTTTAATGGTTAACAAAATTATACAAACATTGATTGTTGCCTTTTTCAAAAACAGTACTTTTAGTTATTTAATAAGTTACATAGTTAAAGGCGCTGTATGTGAAAATTAACATGCATTAATTGTTAATGTGTTAACAGATTGCAAATTAACTTAAAAAAAACCTAATGTCTAATTTAGTTGATGTCATTTTGAGTGTTGATGAAGAAGCTACAGTGTTAACATGGCATAGTCCAGATTGATCCAAACATTCAGAAAGGAAAACATTTCAAAAGTTGTTTGTTTGACCTGATAAATCATGAATTCAGACTTTTTAAAAACTTTTCTTTTATTGGCAAGAAACCTTGTGAATTAACAATTGATTACTCCTACTGACAAGTTAAGCTGTGTAGCCAAATCTTTACGTTATATCTTGAAGTCAGTTCCACATACACCGTGCTTCTCTCCATCTTCCCAAGTGGACAATCTATGGCTGAAACATGTCCCCAACAAATTTCACCAACACTATATACTCCTGTTTAAGTAAAGCTTGCTGAGAGCTACAGTGTGTAGTTTATTTATGAAATTATCAAGCTCTTTTTTTAAAGACAAAGTATGTATATCATGTTTTTAAAGCCCCCTACACACCTATAATACACCTACACAGGTGTTTTTACTCATGTTGCTTGATTAGACCTCCCTTCAGGACATTGTGGGCATGCTCAAAAACGAGCACAGCTTCCCCCTACTTCAACCTGACTAGAGGTCTAATCAGTCAGTGTAACTGAAAACACCTGTGTATGTGTGCTCAGACTGTAAAGATTTGCACCTTGAGTCATAAAAATTGGCCTTTTGGTTGAGTACCATAGATAGGCTGGGGACGTTTTTGTCTTTCCATGGTGGTTTACAATAACAAAGCGCTATATATTAATATTTTCAGTCTTATGTACTTGTATCTTTAAAGTTATCTTTTTTAATCACTCACTCTTCAACCCACAGCTATAAAGTTGCCTTGAGAGTTGCAGCCACAGATATATCCCAGGGCAAGCAATGTGTTAATTAGGGTCACCACAGGACAAATTGAGTTTTATTCACACAGTTTGACAATTCAAACTGTCCTCATTTCAAAATGTCAGTGTCTTTATAGACTTACATGTCTCCATTTGTTCAGTGGCGCGATGTCAGGGACTCGCTTAGCTTTCCTCTCTTTAAGGACAAACAGTGCAATACTGTGTCGGACTCCATGACAGTAGAGCTAAAAAGACCAAAGCAAGACCATCTATATTCTTTGACATTTGACAGCTCATTGTCGCCTTCTCTGTTTTTGAATAATTAGCTTGTCTGTTATTTTACAAGCTGAAAGAGACTTTTTAGTCTTTCTCACTTCTAATTTGTGCTCTCCCCTTTGTTTTCTCCGTCATCTTGACTCGACAAGGAAAACAAATTTTCTTCATGAAGAGGAAATGAAAGCTTGAAAGACATTAGTAATTAACGTGGCATGCCATGTTGGTGTGGGTGGAGAAAATGTGTGGGTGACATGGATAAAAAGCAAAGAAATCGAGAGTAAGACATTCAAGGACATGTAGTAAATGACTTTTCAAGGCCCTCTGTGAGGTCTGTCCCTCTTTGTTTCTCTCTCTCCGTTTTTCTCTTTCTCTCACTCTTCCCTTCAGTCGGTTTGTGTTGTTTTGGAAGATAACCCCTGCTTTTTGTCTGAGTGTCCAATGTTCAGCCATCAGGGCCATTACTCGCTGACCACCCGCTGAAATGGAAAGCAGGGGTGACCCGTATCATTGTGTATGGATGTTCATGTGAGGCCACCTGCTGAATTGAAAGCACTGGCTACCTGCGAGTAAAGAGAGAAAAGTGTGAGTATTTTGTGTGTTGTATGAATTTCTGATTGTTGGAGGACCAGCCAAAAAAAATTGAACTAAAGCAATAAGGGACTACTTTAGTAGGATGAAAAATTCCACAGGTCCTCACAAGTATTTTAATACAAGACAATGTGTGTGAATGTTCCTGGGTGTGTGTGCGCACTTGATTTTTTCTAATAAATTAATTCTACATGTGTCTTTGTCTGATCTCTCCTTCATACATATAAATGAATCAGCTATGTGCTGGATTTCCATGTGAGAGCACAGATATTAGATAAAGTGGATTTAAAAGCCGCAGATGATTTGAGCAGTGGGTTTAATTTGAATCATCGCTGGACAAAGTAACCTTGATCACCAAGCAGAAAAGATGACTTGACTGGAAGAATCAGCAGGACCTTGCTTGACCAGAGAGAAATTGTGAATGAAAATAAGTAACTGTGTGTGGTCATCCACAGGCAGAGGCCTAATAGCTTGTCTCCTGTCCACTCTGCAAGGCAGGGTCTAGACAAATAATAATTGAGTTTGAATGTGCTTGAAGGGGATTGTGTGTGCAGCAACTTCTATTCACCTTCCATCTAGTGAAGCACTTCTAATTCACTCATATTTTCTGACTTTCTTTTTGTGCAGTCCTCCACTGCATCTCTCATTCTTATTCAGTCTTTCCTCTCTCATCATGTGGTTGGGTTAACAGTGTAGATCTATACAGGGGGAAGTTAACACAGTAAATACAGGTAATGTTTAGCCAGGAAAGATCGATTGCTATGTATTGATTACGCATTAAGTGTGGCCACAAATAATTTCCTGGCCGGTGTGTCCGTTTTTGTTGAAAAATGTTTTTGGTGTTTGGTCCCTGAAATGTGTAATTTTTTAGTTTTGCGGTATTCTGTGCAAGCAGTAGGCTGGATGGATTTTAGCCTAAGATAAACTAATAAGGTCAACCAAAAGGAAAAGTGTTTGTTTTTATCGTTGGTTTTACTTATTTATTCCGTGCTTCTGCTTCTGTCTCTCTCATTTACATTCCATACTCAGTGGTTGGATCAAACACTCTAGCACACAGATACATGCACATACAGAAGTGTGTGAAGTTTATTGATAATCCGAGGCTTTCCACATGGCAGACAGATGGCTCTTCTAATCTTCCAGACAGACACTGCCTTTTGATATCTGATCTGATCTGATGATTACTGTGAGTGTGTGTGTGTATTCGTGTGTGGTTTCCAAGGATGAACTCAATAAATCTGTCCTCAAAAGGCCCCTGCTGACTCGTGTTTGTGTGTGTGTGCGTGTGGTTCTTCAGGCTTTTGTTGTATTTAACTTATTTTTGTATTTGTGGTTTGAATATGTCTGGGCTCTGGTCATCAGGAGACTGTGGCTGATGGTTGATCAATGGCTGACCAGCGCTGTTATGACAAGCCTATGTTTCTGAACTCGATTCAGCATAATGTGAATATTTATTTAATCTTTTCTTGGCCTGTACGCACCGGAAAGTGAAAAGGAAGGGAGAGAATAGGTGGCCTGGAAAATGGGTCATTTTGATCTCAAGCTTAAGGAGTTACACACACGATCATCAGCCCCGCAGTGTATCTGCCCTTTTAGCTTTCAGAACAGTTTAGCAATATTTACTTCTGTTCATTTCAACTCAATGGGTGCAATTTTATATTTTTACATATACAGATAAAGACTGCATGATTAGAGACCATGCCATTTGTCCATTGCCCTCCGTGTATCCATAACGCATCCGTACAAGGAACAAGGTGTTTGTCTTTATTGGGTAAAATTTAAAACCTTTTCATCTAATAAGTTCACCATTTAATCTTGTCGCACAAAATCAAACCTGATCAAGTACATATGACCTGCAGAGTATTTGTTGTCGTTGTTTTTCTGATCTGCTGATCTTCTTGTGCTCTCTTAGAGAGATGATATGATCTGCTTTGTCTTCTAATAAATACCTGGCAAATCTACTTTTCAATCAATTTTTGGTATTGTTAGTTTTCTGAGGCGGTTTTACAGTGAAAGCTGCCAACACTTATCACTGCCTTCACTTTTCAGCAGGTTTACTGTCAAACACATGCTAATAACAGTAGCTGTAAGCATTAATATTAGCTTAACATAGGAAATGAGTTAAGCAGAACAGAAAACAACGGGGCTCCTGCTGTGACAGTGCTGTTTGAGTGACAGAATGACTGCTGGCAAATGGTGATAAATAAGTCAATATTATGCAAAGAGAGTTTTTCATGGTGCTAGAAATTCAGGTGTGGTGCAGTGCTGCAAAAACACGTTTTCCAATTTACCAGCCTCTTGAAGTGCTGAAAGTAACATCACCCTTGCTATGTTAACTCCACACGTTGCCTGAGACTCACAGCGTTAAGTACGTTGATACGTTGCCGTCTGACTACCTGTCTCAGTGTACTGTAATATGCGAGCAGCTTGATTGTCTCAGCTTGATTTAGCTTCTCTGACCTGATATCTGATTAAAGAGACTCGGCTGAGAGTAGGAGCTGGATTAGCATATAAAAAGACAGTGACAGAACATCAGATAATTCTGATGCCATCTGTTTTCAATGGAATTTGTTAGAGGGAGAGTGTATTTATTTATTTATTTTTAATATCTGTGTGTGAAATCCCCAATACCCCTGCTCTTTATCATTGTCCTTGCTACTTTTTTAGGCCCGTTATTTGTATTTATACTCCTGATTTTACAACCTTTTGTTATGTTATTTCCAGTTTTGTATTTTTAGTCTCAGGGAAAAGCAGACCCATTATTAACACTGACTATGAACAAAGACATCAATTATTTACGATGGAAAACACTTTAAATTGTTCCATTTTGTAATGATTTATTAATTAGAAGGCAAATTCTCTGGGATTTGGCTTCACGTCCGCCCCACCTAGCTAATGTGTTCATGCACGAATGCGTGGAGGTACACATGCAAGCAAGCTTGTGCGCATACACAAACAGATGCACACACAAATGCCGTAGGCAGCTTTGTGCTATTAAAACGCTTCCAACAGTTCCACAGGATTATCCATTTGAGATGCCTGTTGTAATTTCTCATAAATCAGATTTTAATAAATACCGCAATTTTCTTGTTCAAATAAAACCTGGCTTGCAAACATCAAGATTGAGAATATGTATTTTTAATGAGGTTGAGCAGTTCAGAAATGGTGTGGTAATACCATGCTACACTCACAGGAGAGTGACAGGAAAGAAAAGTTAGAGGGTATGGATTCATTTTCAGTTTTAATTACATGTTTTAGCCTTTTATTTGGTCTTCAGTTGGATTATCTCTTTTATTTACAGTCATAAGACCCCTGCACATTTTTTGACATTTGTTATTTTTGCGCGTTATATCCTTATACCTCTGCATCTCTGACTATATCCTTTCTTAACAGGTGTTACATTCAGGGTTCTCACAATCACAAGAGATAAGCGGTGTTTTGTTTAAAATAAAGAAGCTCAAAACGAATTGATTGGTGTGTATGTAAATGCATTCAGGGGCTGCAAGCTCTACTAGAAATTTGTACTGGTAAACATGTGCGTGAAATGTTTAGGTCTACATACTTTCAGCAGAACAGCCTCTCTAATCACCAGTCTACCTGCCAACATCCACATTCCTTTCACTGCTCAATGCTAAGCACATCAGCAACGAGCCTGTGAGGGTTGAGGCGGTGATTAAGAGCTTTGCATTGTTCATTTGAATGTGGTGGCATTGCAGGTAGAGAGATCAGGTGATGTGTTCAGGGCAACACTGGGTTTCAATTAAGAGCATTATAGTGATTATTTCTAATATGGTGGAGTGGCAGGTGGAGACGTAGCATGGCGTGTGTGTGTGTGTGTGAGCGTGCGCGCCACTGATGCATGTCATTTGAGGAGACATTGCCAGTTGAACAATGTGGCCCACTAAGCTTATCATGTGTTGTGCGTGTACAATGTGTTTCCTCCAGATTAATTTGCTACATCTAGCCTTTCCCCCCCTCTTTTTTATGAGCAAGCTAAATGAACAAACTCTGTGTGTGTGTGTGTGTATTTATCTAATTTCCACCCTCATCCCCTCTGTTCTACGTTCTCCATGCTTTTTAAAAGACGTTCTCGTATACGTGGCTCTTCCTGTCTCTGTGTCCCAGGCCATCTCCGTATCTGTGTCTCCATCTCTAACGGGGAATCTTTCTGATGTCTTTCCAACTTTCCTGGTTTTCACTAAAAGTCATCAGCTCCTTTTTTCTTTGGTCTCTATCTTTCTTTTTTTCAACCTTTCTCTTTTTATTTGACGTGCCTTCTTCCTACATTCAAATAGCATCTCTTACTCTTACAGTCTTTGTCTTTCTCCCTCTGCCTTCGTCTCCACGCTGATCCTCTAATCAGCAGCCAGCAGTGGCTGGGGTTTACTTTTGAAATTACATGCCATGCCTCCCATTCCCCTTGTCTTCCTCCTCTCATCTAATGTCATGTACATCTTTTCTTCTGTCTTCCTCTTCGCTCGTCTACTCTCTCTACCCCGTCTTCTATGTGATAGCTGGAGAGTGAATACAAAAGGTATGAGAGTCTAGGGATGGCAACACGAGCTGGCTTCAAACCTGGAACATCATAAGGACATGTTATGTGCCTCTGCCTACTGAGCCACCAGGAAATCCCCCTATGTTCTCTGTGTCAGAAAAATAAAAGCTCTCTGCGTCTGGGCTATTTGCATATAATTTGCATAGGAACCCCAACTGGCTGTTTTTGGAGTGCCAAGAGGCTAAATTCAGTATTTATTAGCCGGGACCATAACTAGTTTTCACTTTTCTGTGGCATTTGCATCTGATTTGCATGTCCCACAGCTTGGATCTGGGAATAAGGGGCCAGATGACCTAAATTGTTTCAATTCCACCCAGAAATAAAAAAGCAGAGGAAGGTCTAATTATTACTATTAATCGAATTAGGACGCTTTACATGTGGAGCGTAAATATGCGAAAGGGTTATTAGCTGCAATTGCAAGCTGAGGCAACTTGTTCTTAATGCAAACTGCTTTCGTATGGAGATAAGACAATTTTGTGTGTGTGTGTGTGTGTGGTCACGTATCTTGAGGTTGAGCAGTTGACTAGATTTCCACATTGCATCATCCCTTCCTTTCCCAATAGTATTGATCAAAAGGTTCCTTTTGTCTTGTAGATTCTCAGTTTTAGTGCAAACAACTGTTCTATATTGATCTCCTCAAAGGTATCTATTTAAGATTTAGAGAACTAATTAACCATAGAAGCTAATCAGCAAAGAAATTGTTTATTAACAAATCATAAGGAATTGGATAGACTGACTGACTGTGGTTATGCGGAGTTACTGCACACTACACCAGTCTTATCAGTGCATGCGAGAGTTAGATCTTTATCTTCTCCTACATAGGTTGGTGCTCTCCATTGCACAAAAATATCCCTTTCTCTCCTTAAGTTGTTAAATAAACTAAATAAATCGGATTGTTAATGAACACGGCACTGACACTGACAAGTGGAGTTAAGAGAATCTTAATCCACTTTCACTTGCATCCCTTTATGTTAATCTGATGGAAATTTAACATGTTGAATAAACACCCTCGTCACATTTATGTAAAAGCCAACAATCTTACAAGGTCGAATCTAGTTGACATTTCCGTAACACTACAGAGCAATGCACAAGTCTCAATTGAATACCATCAGATTAACTTAAAAAGTGCAGCAACGCAGGGTAAAACGAGCAGAGAAATGCACATCTTTACCGCCCTCTAATTTTATTGTAATAAAAATATTATTTCAATCATCATCTTTTTATGCACCATCAGTTTATCAAACTAGTAAAAAAGTCTGAAAGCCAATTTCGCTAAAGGAAAGTGATTGATCTTCTGATATTGCATTGGTCTGTTAGAATTATTTTTCATTTTGCGATCTGACCAAGCAGAAGCTGTTAAAACACAATGATTTGGTAGCTTGATTTGAAGTACAGTCTGCAGGTTTTTAAATGCTTTTAATCTTCTCATTGTCTCTAAACTTGTTTTATCAGAGACCTTCTTATGGGAGAGTTTTAATTGCTGACTCGGGGCTGAACTCTATATTATGCCTGACAAAACTGAGATGGCATGAGAAGCATTATGAATATGAACCATTTTTCTTTCTCTAATCAGGGTTATTTGATTACTGTCCTAACCCTCCTGAGTAGAGACGACTCCAAGCACTCAGCAGGGCGTCACCTCACAGCATTGACACCAATTGTTCTTGTATTCTTTACTTTACAGTGCACATCTGAACTTTTACCTGAACTTTGGGGCTTTATGACTAATTAGCAGACAAAACAGGATTGGCATAGGTTATTAAGGTTAAAGCTCCATCTGCCAAAGTTTTTTTTTCCCAGGACAGGTGAGCTTTTACATACAGGTGGCTCCTTCCTTTTTCTTTTCTCTCTCTTTGTCTGTCTTCCAGGTGACAGGCAGGAGAAATACAATGAAAATACGCAAATACACACAAACAGAGACACACACACACACACACACACACACACACACACACACACACACACACACACACACATACATTTCTGGATCCCTCAGTGTGCTAACACCTTCTTTTGTGTACACAGCAAATTGATGCATGTTCTTCCCATGGCCTATTTTTTTTAACTTAAAATTCAACATGAACAAATACACACACACCCCTACTTTCAAACAGAGAGGCACATACAACATTGAATATAAACTGCCATCTCCTAGGGCAAACAGCAAATATAATCACATTTGTAATGTCAGAGAAATAGTGCGTCAATATTTGCCTAGCCTGTTACTGTTGTGAAATGGGGAACTGACTGTGGTTACCATAGTGTGCATGATTTTGACAGTTGGCTTTTAGGCACAGAAAGAGACACGCTCTCCCACACAGACAGAAACCTGTGTACGCACACACACACACACACACACGTAGACTCTTCCACTTTCATTTTAATATTTGGATCATTTAATTTCTTCTGCGGTTTCTTGTGCTTACCCCCTGCCCTTGTACTCTTCCTTTAGAGCACAAGAGCTTAACTACTGAATGATAAACTCAAAGTGGCTCTGTTACTGTGACTGTGAGACATTTAGTTTGTCAGCTTCGAATGTCCCCGACCAGACTAAATGCTAACTTCACATGCGGACAGTCAAATCGTGTCGGTAATGAGAAGGCAATTACACTGGCCTCCATCTAAAAAGTGAAAGAGGCTGCCATGTTTCACTCTGAGGTGTGTGGTAAAGGTGAAATCACTGGTATATTACTCTGTCAGTCAGTAACCTTCCAGGCCCTTCTTTCTCCCAGACACACTGACTTTTGTGCCCTTGACTCTAATAATCCCTCTCTCGCTGTGTGAAATATCTTTTCATGCCTGCACTGGTGATCATAATGGTTTTCTCTCTGAGCTGCAGACTAGTGATTGGCCCCAATTACTGAATGAACCTGAAGCTTCAAATCATCCTATCTATGCAAGGTGAGACGTGTAATGGCAAAAATCTTTTCAGGCCCGGTCTCCATCCCCCGCCTGTACGCACCTCAATAAATCACCCTTAATGCACATTTAAAATCACAGGCAATCCACTGCCAGATGTTTATCATTACTTTCCTCTATTGTACATTTTTTCTCCACATACAACCCAAATGTGCCCTGTGAGCCCTCTTATCTTTTCCAGTAGTGATTGCTTTGAAACTTGTATTTATTTCTCCAGTCCTCACACAGACCTCCCGCATCTCCTTACAGAACTGCCACTGTTCTATAACAATATACTGACCCCTTCTAGTATATTATAAACACCAGTTCAATGGGAAAATTAATGTTGCTCAATGTAGGTAGATGTATAATTGTCCGTAGGTTTTGCCAGTTCAGGAGTTGTCTCCACTATTTTTAGTCTAGAGAGGGGCCCTTGTCTGGGCCCTTGTCTGAACCCAGGTGCACACACTGTGTCTCTCTGGTCAGATGTAAGAGACAGATTGACTCCAGCCTCTTGCCCTGTAGAGGCAAACCTCTGCCATCCAAATTAGCGGTCGGCTTGCCTCACAGCATTCATCATTCCTGCTCCACTTTCAGCTGAGCTTGCCTGCTATTTTTCACTGAGATACCCCCACTTATTCTTCTAATGCTAGGTCTCTTCCTTCACCCTTGTTATATTGTTCTCTTTCTGTCTGTTTCTCTGCATTTTCATCATTTTCTCCAAGGCTTCTTCCTTTGCCTTTCTCGCCTCTGCCTCCAACTTTTTACCTCCTTTTCTCCTCTTCTGTCTTGCGAGACTTCATCCATCTCCTTGCGGCCTCTCTCTCTCTCTCTCTCTCTCTCTCTCTCTCTCTCTCTCTCTGCCTGTCTCTGTCAGGCAAACTCTCCCTCTTCAGCAGTAATGGACTCAAAGTTGTTAAGGACAGGAGAAAAATCCCAAGTGGATAGACGATTCTAAGATGTTGTCAAACTGTTGGCGTGAGTGCTATGGCGGGCCCCTGCTGTGCCTAACTTGGCGTACCCTCCCCGCGTCTTAGTACACACTGACACATGGCGACACCCTCACACATACTGCCGTATCTGTCTCTGAAAAGAGACAGTAGATTATGCACATGCTACAAGAACCATTGCTGTGAATTTCTGCCACTTAGCTAAGCTGATATACGGGAAAGATGCCGTCAGTGAGTCTGAGAGGGCTGCAGTCTGGTATATTTGGTGAGTGTGTGTGAGACAGACAGTGAGAGAAAAAAGGATCTGTAACAAAATGACAGCTTCGATGATGTCCACACTAATGCCCATACATTTGAAAATACATCCTTTCCTCTCGATTTTTCGGCTTATAAGTTGACATTTCAACTCCTGAAAACTAAGCTTTTCGAAAAGACTGTCCAAAATTGACAAATATGAATGTACTGCAGTCTGAGGAGGCCTTTTTGTGATTTTTCATTTTGTGTATCACCCAGTGCAAGTGCTGTCACATATATTTGTTAATGCAGTCATGGCATGATTAAGAAATGTAGATTGTACAAATAAGAAGATCCACATTGTACAGATTTTTGTGCAGCTTCATTGTTTGGATATATTTAAACACAAAGTGGTATTAAAATGCTTGTATAAGGACTGATGACCCTCCCACCTCTATCCGTAACTCACCCGAAATAATTTGAATAAAGAAAATAAAAACAGCAGGAGGAGCACTAAAGGACAGGAGACTGCCGCATCAAACCTGCAGCAACAGTGGGTCAACTGAGGCATCTAGTTCCAGTTTTGCACTGGTGTTGCTCCGCTGTTGCATCAGAAGATTAACTGCCGATGAGGATGGAAGATGTGTTTGTGTGTGTGTGTGTTTTTCTTCTTTTTTTTTTGGTGTTTGTTTATATAAATGTATGTTCATATGCATCTGTTTTTTTTACTAGATCTACATTAGTTATTTTTAGGGCTGCAACTAATGATTTTTTTTCATGATCAGTTAGTCTGCTGAGTGTCTTCGATTAATTGTTTAATTCATGAAATGCCAAATAGTGAGCACAAGGTCCTCTCTTCAAATGTCGTCTTTGATTTGACCTACAGTCAAACAACTAAATATATTCACTTTACAATACAATACAGCCTTCTGTATTCCTGTGTAAAAAAATACTATTATTGATTATCAAAAAAAAGTGGATTTATGGATCTTTCAGTTCTAATTATTTTATGTTCATATGCTTTTCACCTTGTGTGCTTTAAATATGGGGAGTTTGTCACGTAGTCAGTGGACTCATGCAATGTGCGCTTTTCACTTGTGACTGACAGGTGTTAGTGTATTGTGGGTAGCTGTACTCCGTGTGTGTGTGTGTAGCTAACCAGCGTCCCTCTAATGACAGTTGATTGCATTATCATCCACGGCTGAGTGGTTGTTCACCCTGCTAGACGGATAGACCAACCGCCAAAACCCCAAGGTCCTTCTGTGCGTGCGTGTGTATGTGTGTGTATGTCTTATTTGACTGTGCGAGCGCTTGCTTGTAAAGTGTGATTGGAAGTGAAACTCGTAAGTCCTCTAAGGCCCATTCACAATTTGCCACGTCAGTGAGGCAAAGGCACAGACACGCACACGCATGAGATACACACATATTACACAAACACAGAGATGCACACACTCCCTGAGGAGAGGGAACCTTTTAGACAGAAATGTTGTCAACTGGGAATCTGTCTTGTTGTCCCAATCAGACATGCCCAACTTGTCACTCCTCACACACCCACTCAAACAGCCATAATCCCAAAGCATGTGTGTGAGTGTGTGTGTATGTGTAGTTGTTCCATGTAGACCAGTTTATCTGTACCCTCTGGCGCTCATTATTACAAAGACATTGTAGTAGATTCTCAAATTGTATACTTAGTCTTTAATGCTGTCATTGCTTCATTTATGTATTTATGTATGTATATGTTACTGCGTCCCTCCAGATCAATAATACATTCACATAGATTCATATTGTCTGAGGCAACACATTTTATGGTTAACAGTTTCAGGTATAAGCATGCAGGGGTTGAGCAAAAATGATCTTTTCTTTCTCTCTTATTTTCTGGTTTGAACATTTAAAGGTGTTTGATTGTGGCTCAGTGTTGAGCTCTGTTGCTTCCTAATGATGAGCGGAGCCTGGACCTTTTCTGTTCAGATCAGTTTTTGACATTTGACACTGCGCTCTCATGTAACACGTTAAGACTGTAATAGTGTTAGATTAATGCACTCTCTAATGCAATCTTATTTCCATTTTCTATTTCTTTTTTTAATTTTCTTTATTCCAGCTTTCTACTACACATAGTTTTGTACCATATAGGGACAGTACTGTCTATGTGGGGAAACAGTTTTTATCTGGTAAGCTATTTCCAAAATGCACCAAAATATGAAGATATCAGACAAAAAAAAAAAAAAAGAGGACAATGATCAAAAATTATGTTCCAGTTCATCTAGCCTCTTAGTCCATAATGCTTTTTTATCTGTTTGCATGATCAGTTTTCTGAGTTTAAGATGGATAATAATCCACGCAAAACCCCCTTTCCTGACAGGCTAGATATCTTCGTATATGACTTGATTGCGATGCACAACACTGGGGAGTGGGTCACCGCCCCACCCTGCCCTCCGGTCCACCTGTCCTCCAAGCTAGTCAGCATGGCATCCAGCTGTCCGGTCAGCCAATCAGCCAATAAGGCCAGACAGGTCTTGTTAGCTCATTCAAGTGTATCCATTCACCCCAAAGCTACCCCTTTGCCCCAGCATGCTTACCCCTATAAACCACCACTGCGCTGTATCCCAAGGTCAGCATGTCCTGTGTGTGTGTGTGTGTGTGTATGTGTGTATGTGTATGTGTGTATGTGTAAGATGAGATTGGGGGGCAGTGGAAGAGGAAGGATGATGTGGTTGAGATAGAGGCTGGAATGGATGGAGGACAGAAGACAGAAATAACAAGGGAGAGGAGTGTATGTGGGTGTGTGTGTGTGCGTGGGATGTAAAGTGGGTCACGGTGCGGTCTGTGTGTGAAGCACCAGGAGCATCATATTGACCCCTAGGGCTGCTGTCTGCCTCTTCTCTCTGTCTCTTTCTCTCTCTCTCACACTCACACACATGCTCACAAATACATTCACACACCCAGACTTCTCTCCGTTTGCCCTCGTATATCATCTGCCAGGGCTGAAGACTAGAGGGAAATCAGACACGGCGTAGATCAGTTTCTTTGGTCTGGAAAAGCTGCACATCTCAATCGCTCAAATACTTTGGTTTAGTTTACGTAGTCTGGGGAAATGACTGAATGGACTCATTGAGAGTGGAGGCGAACAGAATGGAAAATTTCATCCACATGTGATTGAGAGCCAGTGTACTGCAAAGACAGCTACTACAAACAACCTTCTCCATTCTGTCTTGTTGTCTTGTTCTTCTGTACAGCTTAATATGCCTTTATAGTGTAACTGTGTCTGCTAGTCTGCACGAGGGACAGATATAACTTACATTGTGTATGTATAGCTGTGGAGAGACTGTCAGAGAAAGTTTGGAAACTTGTTAAGTAGGTCTGCGTGTAATGGAAAATATGATACTGTAGCCTCAGTGATATCAGTGAAAGTGAGGTTATATATGATATATATCTATCATCCAGAGAAAGAATTAAAGGAGCCTGTATGAAAGGTTTATGGTGCTTGGAAAGCAAGCAAGTCTCCAGAGCTCTTTTTCCTACATAAATATACAAGATCTGACTGCAGTGAACTTCCCTGAACTGCCTGAAAAGCCCAAGCAGGATGCTTTATAATCAGTGAGAACTAAAAATGCAAAGTACTCTCCTGGCAGGGAGAAAACAAATCTGTTTGCAGAGTAATCACCATGGGGGCTCCACAGTGCTAGAAAGCAAGATTGCTGTTTCATTTTAGATTGCAATCATATCAACACAAAAGTCTTTAATTATTTAGATCACAGTACCAATTACTGAGAGGAATGTGCTACTCTAAGCCATTGTAAATTAACCCTCCATTTATAGAACAGTTTTTCTATATAGTATAGCCTTATTGCAGTGAAGGCAAAGTATGTGTGACATGCTGTAATTGTTCACGTAATAACTGTTTTTTATAATTTCATAGCTAGTAATTATTGTGGATAGGTCTGACAGTAAAACAGTTATTAATTAACCATTCTTTACCTTTGATGCCATTTAATGCATTACAAGTGCACACAGTTTACTGTTCTTTATAAGAAGTCAAGCAAATTACTTTTTGTTAAATAAAATGGATGGGAGTAGCTGATTGCTTTGGGAAAGACTTCATCACTTTCACCTCAAGAATTTAATTAGCATACAAGAGGATAATTTTAAGTGTATGAATGGTTTTATAGGAAAACATGACTTCTTTGTGTTTTCCCATTGCAAAACCAAACAGAGAAATCATCATTAAGCATCATCCATCTATAAGATGTTAGACATGTCACTTTACACTGCAAGTACAAAATAAAAGACTAGGAGCTCGTCTTTTTAATCAGCTGAGGACAACTCTAAGATGGAGTAGGAAAACTGAAAAGGAAGCTGATGAAAGCTAGAAAGTGAGGAAAAAAAATCTGACATGTGGAAAATATTGGGAAAGAAGAGAAAGTGATGACAACTTGTAATATATGGTGGTTAAATGAGATGTGGGAGAGCAGGGGAAATATAGACTTTAGGTAATGTGGAGAAAATGAAAAGGAAAAGAGAATAGATTAAAGAAAAAAGTTACATGGTGGAGAGTAAAAGTAATAGTGGTTTTAGGATGTTGTGGTAAAATATCAGGTATGTGCATGCTGATGGGAGCTTAACAACGCTGTATGAATTACACTCGTCTCTTCTCACCTCCCACCGTGTCTGTGACTCACATTTCTTCGCTATGGTGTCTGCAGTAGTACGGTTATTTGAAACAACTCTGAAAATCATATTTTTGTTCCCTTGAGGTTACATGATTGAACATTTCTTTCATTTGTCCTTGGTTGACATGGTAAATCCACTGCTGGCAACTCAGCACCTTGAATTTAGATCGTGTAGCCTTAAATATTACACTGCATTATGAAAATTGACAGAAACAGGATTTTACTGGCATAAAAAGACAATGGAAGTTTTCCTTTTTTGTTAATCATTGATGTTTATCAGTATATATGTGGCACTGGCAGTAAGGTGATTTAAAGTAATTCCCTCTTCTCTGTTCTTCTTCTTTCACTTATATGGGATGCTCTTGAAAAACTTTTAAAATAATTTACTTTAATACTGTCGCTGACTTGGTTATTAGTGCTTATAGCAGTTATTCTTCTCTAGTGTTATAGGTGTCACAATGGACAAAGAGAAACTCAGTTATTCAGATATAAAAGCAGTCCATTGTATGTTACCTTGGCAGTACAAACCTGATACCATATCTTGGTGAGCATGGAAGAGTGCAAACATTCTTGGTATTATGGAAGAGTATTATGAAAAATATATTCTGAAAAAAAGAGAGAAGAAATAAAAATATGCTTTCGAGCCTTAGCTTGAGAATGAGGCTTTAAAGTGAGGAGTCACTATAAAATAAGAGCCCTGCATCCTGGGTAGCACTCCAGATTCACTTTATATGCTTTATATTATGCATAGTGTGCTATATAATCCTGTCAACAGGCTGTACCGTATTCCACGCATGTGGGTGTCAAATGATATATATGATGTGGTGTGCTGTTGTGCTGCAGCAACAATATGCTGGCATGCATGCATTTTTTTAAAATAGCCTTTCTGTTGTGCAAAGGCAAAATGGAGCTTATAGGTATAGGTATAATTCCACAGCTCCAATCAGCTACTTTTCAGGAAAACAGACTTCCTAAACTTTATCACATGTGAAATGTTGTTTACCTATTTACAGTAAACAACTGAGGATTTCCAGTTTACAGTTTTAATTTGTGATCTGGCACATCTGCATACAGTGGATACATGGGAGTTCAGGGAAATTACCTTATTCCCACTTTGCCTGTTATTGTTTGTGTGTTTCTCTGCTTTCTGACCCCACAGCTGAGCCTCATCTCTGTTTCTCTGTGGGGTGCCGTGCACACCTGTGGGTAAATCGACAACACACATAATGTGCAAATACTGCAGAATACATAATTTTATAGCATATCTACGACAAAATATTTATATAATTTCAAAGATGAAAACACACAGAAACCTGGCACGAAAACATGTAAACCATAAAATGTATGGTTTTGGTGTTTGTGTTTTTTTTTTTTTTTTAATGACATAAACCTTTTGTTACTGATTACACTCACTTCTCTATTCGGCTGATTTTTTTGTTCATCCATCTTTATCCTCCACTATTCACTCCCTTTCATTTCAGCCACTCTGTTTTTCCTCTTCTTTCCTCGCGTTTTGTCACTCTTGTCACTGAAGGTTTGTCTTACCTTCATTTTTGCTCACATGGCTGGTCATCCTCAAATCCCATTTGGATATTGACTATCACCTGCCTCCACTTCACCACTCTCCTCCTCTCTTTTTATTCCTCTCTCAGGATGACCCTCTTCCATGTCTGTCCGTTCTACCCATTCCTTTAATCCTTTTTGCTTTCCTCCTTTTTATACACTAACAGCCATCTGATCCTCACTCTTTCTTTCTTTTCTCCACCTTTCCATCCACACTTATTTGGTGCATGCACCTGCTCCCATGACCCTTTCTCCTCATCTCCTTAGGGAGTAGTGTGATGGAAATGTGTTATGCATGACCTTGTGTATATGTATAGAGACACACACACACACACACAGTGACCCCAGGTGCTGCCT
The DNA here is from genome assembly GCA_023238725.1 of Scortum barcoo. Classification (NCBI taxonomy): domain Eukaryota; kingdom Metazoa; phylum Chordata; class Actinopteri; order Centrarchiformes; family Terapontidae; genus Scortum; species Scortum barcoo. Next base: position 7,954,208 of record CM041546.1, on the reverse strand, counting down.
TTTCAATATCCCAGTCTCTCTTGTATGATTTGGTTGTGGGGTGAATTTAGGGTGAATTTCACACACAAACACACACACGCTCACACAAAAAGCACACACAGGAATAAACCTCATGGATTAGATTTTGTAATTTGGGTCAGTCGGTGTGAATGTTTTAAAAGAATGCACTAAGGAACACCTCCATACACAGACGCACAGAGGCGGAGGTCATTTTCCTCCCGACTATAGTGGGGGTCAAGTGTTTGAGAGTGGTGAAATTCCTTATATTCCTTATTGGAAAAAATCTCACTCTCACACTGTCTCACACACACGCACTCAAAATATTTGGGGGTCAGCTGTTGTGGTCAAATGGAATATATTTCTTAGATTAGATAAAATATAAAACAGGCTTTTCATGTGTGCACTGCAGACTGAGAGAAATGGCCATTATTACACTGGTGAGTGAGTGAATGAGAGAGAGAGAGATTTGTAGTGCCCTCAGTACTCCCTCACTTCTACTACAAAGTAATGCAAAATGGATGATAAAATAAATAAAAAAAAAACGCTATAATAAAAGTTAGCCTTATTAGATTTATGTAAGGTGTGTCTGTATACACCGTTATTGATCACACATTAGAGGAGCTGAAAAAAATCATCACCTCTAGTGTTTTCTCTAATGTAATTTACATGAAGTAAGGACATTCATTTTCAATAATGCTTTAATTATTCTTAATTTTGTTTTTAATTTTATTTTACTTTTTCTTAACATCTGAGCATGTATTGCTAATTATATATTGCAGAGTACGTAAGAGTACTAAGTATAAGAGCACAGCATTTAAAGTCATATTTTGTTTCTTAAAAATGGATCTCGGTACAGGAATGCTCTCAGCCTCCTCTCCTAACAACCTTCACGTATGCATGCATGCCATGCATGAGCATGCACACACACACACACACACACACACACACACACACGGATACACACACCCACACTCACTCACATACCAGGATGCTTGTCTTGCCTCCTAGGCCTTTTCCTTATCAGATAAGAGATTAGTCAACAGTTTTTTGTGCACATTCTGTACTAACAACTTCTCCCATAATTGCCTGATAGCCATGTTATGCAAAAATAATCAAAATCTCTCCCCTGTCATTGACTGCACCTCCATACCTATGCAAATACTATGCAAATGTAACTTTCCAGAGATATCCCAACAGCAGCGTTTCTTTAGCGTGGTAGGAATTTATGTGCACAAACGCTGAATCACTGACGGCTAACCCCAGGCTGCTTTCCCACATTGATGCAGAAATGGGAAGAAAAGCACAGGTGTAGGGGCCCGTGAAATAATAACTCAACATGTTCCCTAAAAGTAAATCTACTCCAGACATTCAACATATGCAGTGTTCTCTGTGGCTTAATGTTTCCCTTTTTAAAGAGTAAGTCTGCCAGTAAAGTGTATTAATGATACAGTGAATCAGCCAGCAAAAACAAGACATCTGACTTCACACTATTCTTTATTTTATGTTATAGTTTGAAAAGTTTTTGAGAAACACTTTTTGAGACTTTTTAGAACATTAAAATAGAGAATTAGGCCTTTTTAGTTTGCTGTCCGCTCTCTTATTCACACTATTATTTATGACTAAATTGCACATTAATTTTTCAAAACCTACACAACTGCATATTCGGAAAATGAGCAGCATTGCTTTGTCTAGATTCCCAGGCATAATTAAGATCATTATTACCACTGTTGTGCCAAGTCTGGGTTACTGCCAATGACAGCCTGGAAGATGCATTTTTGTGACGTGGATGACAGCAGTTACGGCTTGATAAATTTCAAATTAGATGAAGTTAGCTTAACAGAAGCGGCTGCCACTTAGAGTGTGACAGCCATTGTCAGTGCAGTCCATAGACTGTGGTGTCATTCCTCTAACTGATTTTCATGGAGGAATAAGAGCGTCTCCTGGCAGTAATTTGTGGTGGCAACTGTGGAGACGCATGATTTCTTGTGTCATTTTGGACCCATCAGTGTCAGTTTTTACTTTCCCACTCCGCTTCTACGTCACCTTAGCGTGAAGTTTCTGTGACGCATCATTAGACATCGCACTACCCGAACATTAGGCAGCACAGCAAAAGTTATTTGACTCTGAATCTGAATATCTCTGATGGCCAGTGAGCTGCAGTGTGTAATGTTTCTACACACTACAGGCCTGTAGAGAGCCTCTCGCAATTTTCTATGTTCTAGAAAACAAACATACATTCTTTCATTTTTTCTTTATATTTTAAATGAGATTTTACATTTTACATTTTCTCTGACATTTACATTTTCTGATAATAGCATTTAAATAAATACTGTTTCTGTTTCTGTTTCTTTTTTTTCTGTTATTATTATTACTATTTTCACTATTTATTGTAAATACTGTTTTTTATGTCTTGTGTGTTTTTTCATTCTACTATTTAATGTCTCTTTTACTTGTTTTTTGAGCTGCTGTGACAGTGGAATTTCCCCACTGTGGGATCAATAAAAGATCTTATCTTATCTTGAAATCAGAAGTTATGAAAAGGGAGAGGTTGGCATTTCCCATTTCCCATTCACTCACAGTCATTCACCTCTTTGTCCACTTAGTGTCCCTGAAAACAGTAAATGTGGGAAAACGTCACCCACTAGCATACATCCATTTAACCTCACACTTTTAATATTTCCTGTCAGAATTGTCTTTCTCTTAAGGTTGCTAAAACAAATACACTCAGCTCCCTTGTGCGGCTAAATTTCTCTCTTTGGGTTTACCCCAGCAGTTGTAGCGATTTTAAACAAACACAATCATCCAGAGGAGGCCTGGTACCACAGCTGTAGTCCCAAGGGCCTTACTGTACAACTGCAGCACATGTGACCCTAAATGAAGGCACCACCACCAGCCAGGGAAATATTACTGTCTTGTAGTAAATAAAAAAAAAAAAGAAACTTGAATGTTGACAGTGGTTTCTGTTTTTGTACTGGCATTTTGCAATGAGATTACATCTCTAAAAACCCTTTCTTACTAAGAAGCAGATGCTGCCTTGATTAATTCCAATGCCTGGCGGTGGCTTTGACCCACAGTTCACTTGTAGCTGTATTGGCACCGGAGGGAGTCATGTGGTTGCTACCAATGTGAACTATCACAGGTCTAATTTTCTGCTGCTAAAGTTTGCCTTTGTCAACCTTTTGCCACTGGAAGGAGATGTACTCTTGTGGATCTATGCTGGTTCTGTGTTGGATCAAGAACAGCTGCTGCCGTTGTCACTTCCTGGACTGAAAGAGCCTTAGAGGTTTAAAGCTACAAATACCAGAAAATTAGTCCTTAGTACGGGCATTTGGACCGAATCCATGGCTGCCTCGCTTCAGTGACGAAAAACAAGGATTTGAAAATCATGTGAACAAGAGCTAGTTGTATAACACGTGTCTTGGGCAAACACAGCAAGGCTGGATGCTCCCTCAAATTATGGGAGGAGTGTGGCCTGAAATCATTATAGTGCTGAAATCATTAACCAGTTATACAGTATCAATAATAAATATTATTGTCATTGTTGATAATTTGAACTTTTATTGAATCGCTTTAAATATAACGCAACATTTGCACTTTCAAAACTTGCCTTGATTATCTTTGTTTAATGTTATTATGAAATAAGCCAGTTGTTAACTTCATAATAACTCAAATTTACAGATAAAGTCATTAATCAGTTAAAACAGCTCAATGGATTTGGCACTCCTTGTGGATAAAGGCAGTAGTGTTTCACCTAAAGTTAGGGTACATGTATGACTTCTCTGAGAGGAGAGCGGGCGGCAGCTCCAGAGACAGACGCTCAGTTAGTGGCTAAAGCAGCTTGAGTAAACCACAACACTGTTTGGATACCGCGGAAAAATCTGACCCGTTGACAAACTAACAGAAATAGTCAATCTTCTATCTGTTGGTTTTGTTAGCTTATGTAGGTCATTTAGAGGCATCACTATTAAACTGAGACTGTTTCATTACCTGTTTAAAACTCCATGAAGTACTTTAAATGAAAGAGAAATCTGTGGATTCACTGATAGTCAGTAGCTATGCTAATTATATATATTTGAACGTGACCCTACTTTACTTTGAAACTGTACAATATATCTTGTACAGTTGCTATGGTAATAATACATATTGATTCAGCAGCTACTGAGCAAAAGTTTTAAAACTAAAATATCCAGAAGGTTTTTTTTTTTGTTTGCTGTAGTTCTTTTTTCTGTGTACTGGTAAGATGTGCTGACTCTGTAGATAGGATTGTTTTGCAGATGTTTGTATCTGTCTTGAGAGTGTGTGTGTGTGTGTGTGTGTGTGTGTGTGTGTGTTAAATTGATGGAGAGCTTGTTATTGTGGTCTGGAAAGCCTCCCTCGGGAAAGAGAGGAGACAGCAACCACACAGCTGAGACCACTCCCACTAGTCCTGCGTGTGTGTGTGTGTGTGTTGGTTGCCTAGACAAATAAAGGTAGGCATGATGGGCACCCATTGCCAGCTGAACTTCTTCTCTTTCTCTCTGTTTCTAGAGTATTAATTTACTCATCACGCATACATGCACATGTGTTTCATAGTTTTCCATTTCTAGCTTTTTGATTACTCTGTGGTTTTTGGCCTATTTATAGTCCTGTCCCAAAAGAAATAATGATTCCCTGCAACACACAAAGGCCCAAACAAACAAACCCAGTCCCAACACATGATTCATGTCCTACCAGTGTGACTCACATTATTTTGGTGCTTTTATAAGACCTGCAGCTGTGCTACTGTTTTTATGAGGCTTAATTAAGTCTTGCTTACCGTCTGATACATCGGCTAACACACCTTTAGACCCACACACTGCTTTGTTCTCACATTTTTTTTTAGATCAGGTGGTCAAAACATTGTAGATTAAAGGTTGTGAAAAGGCCTCTGCTCTTGTGTATCTGTTGTCATATCAGCCTCTTATTAACAGGCATTATAAGAGTTTTAAATTTAACTTAATGTCTGGTCATGCTAGTGGTGAGCTTTGCAATAGATCTTCCACCTTCTTATTTTTCTATCTTCAGTAATTGTGCGACGTGCAGCTAAGATATTGATTTTTCAGTCAGAGCAAGAATGATGGTGAATAGACTTGAAACTTTATTTCTGTCTCATTGTGACTCCTTTGATGAATGCTGTTGCAGCTTTGTAGTTTGTCCTTGCTTAGGAAACACTGTGTGTGTGTTTGTTTTGTTGAGAGCAAGGGATTGAGAAGGGAACTTTAACTAAGGCAAGGTGTGGTGTGGTTAGTAATCTCCTCTTTCTCGGCATCCTGGAACTTGCTGTTTGTGTGTTACAGAAAAGTACTGCGGGTGTGTATCAAATTAACTAATGCAGGAAATACAGTGTGAGTGGGGTGTGTGTATGCCTGACTGCAGCGGGGGAGTGGATTCTAAGTGAAATATCTGGTTCAACGTGGCGTAAAGGATCCAGAGCCTCTAGTTCCCCACCACCGCTGCCGTGCCATATTCCCCCTGAGTATATGTGTGACAGCTCTCCTGGCAGTGCCATGCAAAGCCTGCCACCATCGTCTTGAGCAGCAGCCGAGCTTAACATCATCATAGGCAAGCAACACACCGCTCTGTGTGTGTGTGTGTGTGTGTGTGTGTGTGTGTGTGTGTGTGTGTGTGTGTGTGTGTGTGTGTGTGTGTGTGTGTGTGTGTGTGTGTGTGTGTGTGTGTGTCTTATTATGTGTGATTCAATGACCTCCTTAGTTTGAAAAACTCAAAATGTCAAAATTGGCCCGTTTGACTATTGCACACAGGGGTTTGTTAGAATTTTATTTTCATCCAATTATGGCCACTGTGTTTGACACTCCAGAAGCTTCTTTCCAAGTAACAGTGAGTTGAGTAGGTTTTAGTATTTAAAATGTAGTTGGACCTTTTGTCACAGATACTGGTCCAAAGGTCAAGGAAGAACTTCTTTGCTCAAATATTACAGCTCTGTTTGACCATGTCAGTGATGGTAACAGCAGAATGAATAGTAGTACTATGGAGTCAAAGGGCAGATGCATTTCATATGTTACTTTAGCTGTAACAAACTGCAATTAAAAATCTTAGTAGTAAAAACTTCATTTAGACATAAACATTAAAAATGTCTGGCACTGCTAGTGCTGTATATTTAAGTTAAAAACAAACTAAACCAAAACATTTGGTTTATTTGAGTCAAAGCAGAGGAAGTCTGATGCCTTGGAAAGTGCCAAACCATTGAAAGCCTTATGAAAAGACACACAATAAAACTAAAATCAACTCCAGTTAATGTTACTCATTAAAAGGAGGTCAGTACAGATGGAAACAGGTCCCCTGTTCATCTGGCACTCAGAAACCTAACTTCAGCTTTCTGGATTAGCTGCGGGCAAGCCGGTGACAAGTGACTAAACAAACACACCTTTGCACTTAAATGAGACAAAATCTGTAAATGTGACACCTTTTTTGTGCCTATATCATACTGTAAAGTCATTAGAGACCTTTGAAAGTCTAATGATCTTACAAGGATACATCTATGTGAAGGAGATTGCGTTGGTTGTAAAGAACTACTTTTTTTTTTTTTAAACAACTTTAAAGTCACAATTTATGATCTAAAATTATCTAAAAAATGCATTTGACACTGGCCATGCTGACCCACTGTACCAGAGACCAATTAAGAAGTTCTGCTTGTTTTTTCATGCGCTTTGTCCAGTACGATTTGTTTTGTCATAATGTGTTGATTGGTGAGATCTATGTTTTCTTTCTTTATAAAGTCGTGCCTGTGATTATGTTCTATAAAAATAAATGAACTTTCTCTTTTTCTATAGATGACCCAACAGACGCAGACCTGTGGTTGCTCAATAGCTGCACAGTGAAAAACCCTGCAGAGGACCACTTCAGGAACTCAATCAAGTAATGGAATACACAAAATACCCACACATACACTTTTTTCATATTTCTTATTTCAGGTAGCTTCTACAAAAGAGTTTTTTCATTGGAATTGGATGGAAATAAACCAGCAGATGAAAACACATTCAGAATATATTGTGGTGGAATAATCCATCAGGACTAGTTTGATTTGCTGCTGGAATTGAAACTATAGGGGGAAAAAAAACAAGATGATCTACCCTTTTTTGTTTCTGGACTGTACACTGTAAGGACACAAGTTATATCACAATACATTACCATGTTCCATCAGTTATAATTTCTTGTCTTTAAACATTAGGATAGCGAATACAGTACAGTACAGTAAAAAGTAATTATTATGCCTGTTGAAATGTTTATTCTGTTTTGAGTCAGGTTTTGCAACACAAAATACATTTTATCATGCATAAATGTGTGCGTGTGTGTTTGTGTTACATGTTTTCAGCTTGTTGCCCCATGTCAGTTACCTCCTACTCACTATTCCACTTGTCTCTCACTGTACAGAGAGAGAGAAAGAGCGAGGAAGAAAGAGAGGGAGATTTGCATAAACAGAGAAATTAAGCTAGAAACTGTTTTGCATTTTGATTAATTTCCATCCATCGGGGCACACTCACCTGGCGGGTGCTTTTGTGTTAGTGAGAACAAGAGAGAGAGAGTCACTGGGTGATGGGGTGTTAAAAAATGAGGATTTTGTTTTTGGAAACAGTTTCAAGATTCACTTTAGCTCAAAACTGTGGACAGAAATCAGACACCATCAAATAATAATAATTTTAAGTGATCATATTGACTGTTAATGTATCCATTATGAACATAGATACATTTTTAAACTCACTACCCACATGAGAGGTGCTGAACACCTTCCTTTTCCTGTACAATTTTAATTAAACACCCATAAGAATTATGTAAAATCCAGATAATCCAGGGGAGCTTTTCTCTAGGGTCCATTAGAGGAACCGATTCCAACACTACATAAATGGCTTACACAGTGAATCGCTATAATAATCAAATTCAGAAGCGGCAAAATCCGTTATTAATCAAATATAAATAGATATATATCGTGATAACTAAAGATATTAAAAGCTCATTAAATGTTAAATCTATACTGATTAAGAGCAATTTGCCTGTATTTGAATTTTCTGACTTAGTACTTAAAATACAAGTACTTGCAGTTTTATAAGCACTGCATTATGAATTAATCCTAAATAACCACCTGCACCAGAACCTCTCTAACTTTATGTGGTTCTGTACTTCACACCTCATTTAATTTCCCAGCTTGGGATCAATAAAGTATATCTATCTATCATTTGAGCTTTCTTTTCTTTATTGTTATTGTTTTCTTTATTGGTCGCACAAAACAAGTGATTTAAATATATTGAGTTTGGTATTGAGTGGTATTTTCCCCCTTTTTTTTTTTTAACATTTTGTTGACAAAAAAGATTAATTGATTGTTCATAGCTAATAATTTTGTGGACACTTGGACGCAAGACTCCCCATCCCACCCAAGTTGCAACTGGATGGTTGTCTGACATGATTGAATGAACACATTTTAGACTTTTTAGTTGATTGGCTTTTATAGCTGATTTCCATCTTAGGTTAAACGCAAAAAGCAGCAATTTATCATCTGTCACTTTTTATATTTTGGATGTCGGAATCATCAGAATAGAGTAACTTATCATAAAGGAATATTACTGTACAGTTTCAAGGCTGAACAATTTCCCTTGGCCAACTTGATCAGTGCAATCTTCCTGTCTTTCTGCTTCTCCTCACACTCGCTTTTCTGTCATGCCGATTTTTACGCAAATAATTTTTCAATTGAAATGCACAAAATAATAACACACTTCAAGACTTTGAAAATGTCTTGCTTGTTGATGCCAGAGTTTTTCTTTCACTAGAAATCACCCAGCTGTAATGCTAATGCAATTAATGCTCTTTTCAAAGAGAGGTGTACAGACACACACACCCACATCACATGCACGTGCACCCTCTCTCTCTCTCTCTCTCTCTCACACACACACACACTCACACACACACACACACACAAATGAAAGGTTTTCTTTTTCACCCTTCACTACTCTCTTGCATGATGGAGACACAAAATAAGGGGGTATGGGAATCAGAGAGAATCCAAATGCCCACTTAAGTCTGTCTTTTGTTTCTTTTTTACGCCTTCATATTTCTTTGGCTTCTCTTCATATGATCGACGGAGGGAAAAAAAAAAACGAGAGGAGGCAGGCACACGGGCTGCCTCGCGCTCAGTCACACGCTGGCCTTCATACAGTTATGCCTGCACCTCCTGGTACCGCAAACGCACGTACCACACACATAGCAAACGCACGTACATAGTTTTTCACACACACATTTACGCAGACAAGGGCATCATATTCGTTGGTCCGGTCGAATGGAGTGCACAGTGTATGTACTACTTATAAGTTATAGAACATAAATGTTTGATAGAACAAACTTTTTGCAGGTAAGCGTAACTATACTTCAAATCATTCAAATTTTCAGTTCACCATACCCTTGTTAAGATCCTACAGCCTCCAGGAAAAGCTATTTGTTCCTGAGCATACTGCTTCTGTGACAATAAAAACTGAGGCTGCACAACAAGCATGATATAGTGAATAGTAAGACGTCATGGAAAAAAAGTTTTTAGTTATCTGTAACATTATCTATTTAATTCACAACATCACTATACATTAAAACATTTCTTTTATAATTCATACCCCTGTGCCACTCAAAATTGTATAATTATTGTCCAAAGTGACTGTATTGAATTTTATGACTTAATAGATTTTTTCTGTTGAAGTCTTTTCATATCATAGTTTAAATCTATAACATACTCTTTGTTGTTGGCCATTGAAAAGCGATGGTGTCTTCCATAAATGATATTAGCATAATATTAGTGAAGAGACTGTTTTATGTTGCGGCTTTTATTGCGTTTTTGTCTCCTATCAAATAGATCTCCACATAAAAGGGTAATCTGTTGGATGTGACTTACACTGGTAATTATGTATTAACCTTGAATGCCGTCTTGTTATTGTGGACATGTGTATCTCTCACCCCTCTGACTCCTCTGTTTGGAGAGGTAGTTGGAGGCCATTGTACTGAATGTTAACTAACAAGCTGTGCTATGCTACGGTGCCCAGCTTGCTGTTCTGAATACACTTTTCATTTAAAAAAAAAAGACTGTCAATTAGACATGCTGATACACTTTGTCACAGCTCCAGGTTAATATTACTGGCCAGACCACCCTGAAGGGAAGGGAAAGATCAGTTTCAAATGACATTTTTGTTAACTCTGTACCTGGACATGCAAGGTTTATAGATTTTATTTTTTAGAGCAGCGTGACGAGGTTCATCAGTGAGTGCATAATTGTCTGTGGGAATTGGGCATTGTTGTGCTGTTTTCTTCGCTTAGCTCACAGAATTAAGACAGGTCCTGTGCATGTTAGAAGTTCATATTGTCATTCTGTCCCATTTTACTAATGTGTGTTTACATCTGTGTTAAACAAATTGTCGCCCATGTGACACTGTCATGTGGGACATTATGTACGACCAACACGCAAACACGTACATACACACATGGTCACAGTAGTAACAATCAGCGTCCTAGTAAATGAGTTGAGGGGTTTAAAATGGAAGCACAGGGGCTTTCAGCAGTCTTCTATCATGGTTTGGAGCAACGCAGTGAAAGGATGGTTTATTACTTCTGGAGAACTGGGGCTTAGTTGGCATCAATGCCAAGTGTGTGGGATAAGGAGTTGTATTTGTGTGTTTGTGTATGTGGCTTGTCAGGTGGATGGATGCCCAGACAAGTTGTGGGAGAGAGAAAGAGAGTGTGTGTGTGTGTGTGTGTGTGGTGTGGAGGGTTACCCTGTTAGAGATGCTAGCAGGTTCATATGCAGATGGAGTGTATATGTTCTGCATGTGCGTTGAAAAACCACCTAATATTATTGATTGGTCCTGAAGCTGAAAATACAGAGCTTACTTTGGTGTCTTCACTCTGTCTGTGTGTGTGTCTGTGTGTGTCTGTGTGTGTGTGTATGTCCGTGTGTGTGTCCGTGTGTGTGTCCGTGTGTGTGTGTGTGTGTGTGTGTCCATGTCCATGTGTGTGCTGAGCTCCCAGAACTTGGCACACATGAGTTTTGCATCCCTGAAGGTTAAATCTATAGTGAGCCCAGACACTTGTGCCTTGCTCGTCACTGCCAGGTTCAAGATTGGCTTTGTGGATGTAACGTGATGTAATGCCTTTGATTATTTAGACGGTATCAGATTAATAATTCCTTAATGTGGCTTTGTGCTGCTCCCGCAAACTGTTGCCCTCAGCATTTTGTAATGAGGCTGGCCTATGTAATTTGTTAAGCATGCAGGGGTGAGTCGACTTGTGTGGGAGATGGGATTCCCTCCAGCTTCTTTTTGAGATTGATGGTGCACTCTGCTCCGCTGTTCGCTCCTTCAGCAGGACTTCTATATCAGGAACTCACTCAGTAGCATAAACTGCTAATAGAGCAGCCTCTGAATGCTAAAAAGACAATTAGTATGGATATTTGGGTGTGACCGCACACACGTTTGAAATGCTGAAATCTATAGCGTAATACAATGTCAGAGACCTCTCAAATCAATGAACGTGGCATGCATTAAAGAAACAGTTGCTCAACAGCATGTAATTAAACTGCTCTACGTTAGTGGGTATATTTGTGTGTGTATGTGTGGGGTTTCTTCACTTGGCTGTCTCTAGTAATTTGTATGATCAAGGGAATGTGTGCTTAACGAATTAGAAGCCAACTCGGAGTTCTGTACTCCTGTTTCCAAAATACACCAATTCCCACATTATATTTACATTAATTTGAATGTAATTTTGATATTCATGAACCAACCATAAGAAAGGAAAATCATTATTGTTAGTTGAAAAGGGACACACAACACACAGAATGAACTCTTGGAAGAAGTCCAAAATGGATGCGCTGTGCTTATACAGTGTATTTATAACAGATGTTTAGGCTGGTTGGTGAATATATATTATGGCCATTGGCTACAGGGCGGACTGTTGTTGGTTCAGTATTGTCTTGGCAGAAGTTGCTTTGCAAATTTAGGGCCATTGATTGTGGACCAAAAGTGTATTGGGAAACTTATCTTAAGTGAGCTGCCATGCACAGAGGGTATAGACCTTCAAATTGTGTCACAAGACTAAACTAAAGTAGAAAAATATGATATCAGACTTAAGTTATGATTGTTTATTAGTATATTGGTGATAAATAAAGAGAATAGATTTTGTTTCAGTACATTGTTGCTATTATTTCCCAGTAATTTTAAAAAGACAGATAAGTGAAAAATGATGTCACTGAAGTCAAAATCAAATTCCAGACAAAAGTGGAAAAATCAATGCAGACAACCACGATTGTATTACTAATATGGTAGGTAATTATATGTTCAGTCTGTGTCAGCTGACTAAATTTTCATGTCTCTTTTTTGGCAGTAGCAAGGTATCAAGATCTGTTATGTAACTCTTTAATATATAACATAGTAAGAGTTGAACAAACAGGTCCTGACTGTGTGCCTAATATAGTCTAATGGTATATTTAAACCATATATTCATCGTGAAGTTACAGGTGGTGAATATGCATTATAGCCCATGGCTGTATCTGTTGATTGGTAAGATGTCCACCGATGTTCGGCAAGTGATTTTATGTCATTGATTTCTAACCACATATTTACTGGAGGCAAAGGTCATGCTTGGCAAATCATTAAGTGAAAATCCACTCTGAAACAAAATTTACATGTTATTCCACAGCCCTAATTTTTCACCGTGTCTGAGAGCATTAACAACTCTTTTCTAAAACCCAGCATCCAGAGAGCTGAGGCAGCAACCTGTCAAATGACAAATCTTTCAAATGACAAAATCTGAGCAGCTCCATTAATAACGGATCGCTGAGTGACCTCAGAAAACCGAGAACACTGCTCACCCCCACAAGCACATAAATATATATTAGTCTAGTTTGTTCTTCCAAGAATCAATCAAAAGGCATACATTGCTTTGTGGTCAAGTGACGTGTTTTATTTTTACAGAGCTTATGATGCATGGAGCTGTTTATTTTGGCCTTACAGTGTGTCATTTTAAATGAACTGACACCCCCCGAAAGTGACTGACATTAAGGCCAGAAATGTTTCCCTTTCATGGAGGCATGACAGCAAAGTATAAGAAAATATGAAACATGCAGTGACCTTTAGAGTTGTTTACTAAGGGCAGTTGTTTTATGTCTGTGTTCACCCACTCCAGCGGACACACAGGCATGGATTTGTAGCTGGCTGGACACACATAGCACACACAAATACAAGTAGAGACACACGCACACACACACACACACACACACACACACACACACACACACACACACACACACACACACACACACTCACACACACACACACACACACACACACTCACACACACCACACACTGAGCTCGCTGCCTGGGGCTGGTTTTTGGTACAACCCAGGGATTGGCATTTAATCTGTCAGTTCTGCAGGGCATTAGCCTACATTTTGGGGTACACGCAGACGCAAAAATAGTCCTAGAGATGGAGAAACATACACAGACAGACAGACACAGAGGGGAAATAGACACACAGACAGAGAGGGGAAGTAGCAAGAGTGTAGCTGAATTCAGGCAGCCTGATGTGCTGGCTCCAGTGAGCCCAGGGCTGTATGAGAACCACACCAAGGCCGAGGTGACTTGTACATGACCTTGCTTTTAACATGTCTTCATCTGCATACTTAATCTGTACTTTGAATTTCTCTCTCCTGCTAAAAATGGGTGCTTTGTCTAGTAAGTTGGGAGAGGATTGTCTGTTAGATTTTACTTTTTACTTTTCGTCTGTTCTCTGTACTGCTCTCCTTTTGTTGAATTCGACTATATTTATTGTTTTCATTTATTTCATGAAACAGCACACCAGCACTTTTACAACATAACGGCTTTAACGGTGACACAACAAACTGCAGTCCTGTCCAACTTCAACTTCAACTAGTCTGTGGAGATTAAACAGTTTATACAGAGATAAAATCAGACTTCATGCAGCAGTGTATTAGCAGTTTGGTTTTATTTTGATTTATTATCCCAGTGTTGTGTTGGACCTTAACCTTAACCTTAACTAATCATTTTTATTCAGCATGTGAAGGAGTTAGCTCCATTAGCTGTTCAGGATGCAAATAAACACCAGACAGGAACCTTTTACCTGGATAATTTAACTTCCCACAGCACTGAAAGTCCTCTAGCTCTGCGTTAGAGGCCTCCTATTTAGGCTAGCTGCAGCTTTGATCTCACATTAACAAAATCCTAGACCTTCAGCAGTAGTCAGGTCAGTATCTAGCATTCCAGACCCAACAAACATACCCTTTTAAAATGCTTAACTTACTGTCAGGCTAGATTTTTGTACTTTTGTCTGCGCTTAACTTAAGACATTTAACTGCAACAACAAACAGTCAGCTCCAATTTTATGTGAGGCACGCTGTGAAGTAACAGTCTTACCTTTTTTTTTTTTAAGCTTGTTTATTGAAAAGGTGATGAAAGCAAGCAAGAAAGGATGTAATGTGATGAAAGGCTAATAATGTTTAAATCCCTGCTCCTAACGGACTTGACTTTTATCAGCTTCTATCGGCTTTAAAAGACCAGGTATTAAATCCTCTCCTTTCCACAGGAGGGGAAAAGTATTTTACGTGGTTCTGGTAATGGAATGTCAAGTCAGAGGTTGTTATGCTATTATCTGGTCACCATCGGGACAGAACATTAATATGGACATTGCATATAATGGATGTAGTACAGGGGAACCGTTGCTGTCTGAACAAGCCATTAAAGTTTTTAGGCATCACTAAGAAATAACTGCTCATCAGAATTATTTACAGTAAAAAATGTACAATTTAATACATGCATGAGATGAACTCAGTGAAATGTTGTCAGTTCTACTGGCTCTCCTTTGCTTGGGTATCTGTGCACATAATGTTTTTGTGTGACTGGAACAACACACACTCAAAAACTTAAAACACATAGATGCTATTAGATAAGCTTTACCGCCTGACTCTGCACTGTTTTTGAATATGCCTTGAAGAAATGCTCTCTCTCTCTCTCTCTCTCTCTCTCTCTCTCTCACACACACACACACACACACACACACACACACACACACACACACACACACACACACACACACACACACACAGAAAGAGGCAAGATTTATTGCCTTTAGATGCAGTCAGAGGGTGCCAGTGATGGAAATTAGTAGAGGACCAGCAGGCCTCTCGACCAGTACAGGATGTTGTTGTGATTGTTTCAGACAGGCGGCCAGCGTCTGAGCATCTCTGGGCTTCTTCGGTTAAAATATTTAGTAATGTGTTCCATCCTATACTAAATTTGTATGTGCATTTTGATGTTTACATACTGTTGCTGAATCCCCTCACAAACAACCTGTCACATCTGCCTTACAAAGTCGGTTTGGATGTGAGGCTCAGCACAGTAGCACAGTGAGGCTCTGGGGTCTGTGTGTGTGTGTGTGTGTGTACACCAGTTTGACTGCAGCTAAAATGCCAACAGCCTCTCTCACCATCCAACCGGATCTTGTTAAACATGCCTTTGCTCTGGCTTCTGCCATGATTATGTTTCTGCAGCTTTCTCTCTCTGTGTGTTTGGGCAAACATTCACATCATCCCCATATTATCTTATTTAACTCTTGATGATTCTCACCCAAGGTCTTTTTTTAGATCATAGAGTACTTTGATGCTGCTGACAGCCTTTGAACAAAAAAATGTTTTAATTGTTTTTTGCTTTTTGGTATGAATGCATTTAGGGCTTTGTGTTTACATGTAATGATAAACTGATATTCCTCAGTGTCCTGATTTAGTTGTGTTACTTGAGCGGTGTGTGTGTCTGTGTGCATGAATGTTGCCTTAAATAAATGACTGCATAGTCACATTGTTGCTGTGTAAGATCTTCCTTAACAGCAGTCACAAACAACTCCCGCCTTTCATCCGTTCAGACGGCTGGGCTCTTAAGGCACCCCACCGGGCTTCAGCCTTTTTGCTGATCCCCGATTGTGGATTTAAGCCATAAGAGGCCAAGTTAATATAGGATTGAAGATAAAGGAGGGACTTTTCACCCCGGTGTGTTGCAAGTAACTGGGTTTCCATAGTTGAATCCCAAGTTAAATTCTGCATTTTGTAAAGGGATTGAGTTTGAGTTTGGTTGAGGGGCTTAAATTTTTTTATCTATATCGAAGGACTCAGCAATCATATTGGCCATTTCAGCTTCTATAGGAATGTGATTGAGATAAGGGCAAAAAATAAGACAGAATATATTAGAGTAGGAAAAGTAGAAAAGTCAAGTCAAGTGGTGTGTCTACTTTAGTCATTTTAAGAGAGGGAGAAATGTCTTAAATCTCATGCCACAATGAAATCAGCCAGATTAAAATTAAAGCCAAATTGTCGACGCATGTTTTCCACCATCTTGTCTCATACTGCAGTTTTAGATTAGGGTTTTA
Source organism: Scortum barcoo (assembly GCA_023238725.1). Classification (NCBI taxonomy): domain Eukaryota; kingdom Metazoa; phylum Chordata; class Actinopteri; order Centrarchiformes; family Terapontidae; genus Scortum; species Scortum barcoo. Next base: position 7,937,776 of record CM041546.1, on the reverse strand, counting down.
AACATTTGTGAAAGGATGGGTCTGGAAATGGGACCAGGGCCATCCATAATTGACTTTAGGACAGTGACGGGGTATGTGTTCAAAAAGTGGAGAGGGGGAACATATCCCTGATTTCCCTTGATGGAAATAAAAAATACAGGATTTAGGCCAATGCAGCCCCAAAACATACTTTTTGTATGTCTTTGTTTACTTGGTAATGCTGGGTTTTAAATGGAAGCTTTTCATCTTACTGAAAAAAACCTTAATGGTGTCTGTTAAGGAAAATGTGTTTCTATTAAACAAATTTGTAAAATTGAGATAAGATGTGAAACCTGTCTTTTGAATTCATTAATGTGATTGTTGCTCATTTAGATTTTATTGTCTTTTGTTTACTCATTTAAGAACAGTTGGCTGAACAGAGGTACACTGTGCCTCGTGTGTGTAACATAACTATGTAACATTTATTAAATATTTAGAGGCGTATCATTGTTAAAATACCTTTCTGACATATATTAGAATGTATACAGTTTAGACTGATGGGAAAAACAAAGAAAGAAGATATCATAGCGCAGTGTGTAAATCAGCCCACTGTGATACGACAAGATTACCAGTGTTTCTTGTTAACTGTTTTCTCTCCTTCTGGCAAATCAGCCTCCATGTTACGTGAGCTTTAAAGGAATGAAGGGGTGCTAAATCCCTCAGTGGGGGGTTTGATGGACTTGTCCCGCAATTCTTACAGTTCTCAGGAAACACTGATGTCTTATTAAGAGATGAGAATGCCACCGACACTTGAATTGAACAGCTGGAAAGGATGGAAGAGGCTTTACATTTCAAGACAGTAACTTTGAAGGATACATGAATAATGATTCCACACTTTGTCATTTATGTATAACATTTCTTTCTCCATAAAATGCATATCTCATGAATGTATATGGGGAGACGGCTCTACCATTTGAGTGACTTTAGAGAATTGAGACCCCAGCCTTCATAGTGCTATGTTGGATTTGGTTGGATTAGTTTTGGGTTAGATTAAGATTACAGAGAGAGGCTTTAAGATACTAAATAATAACAACTCCTCAGTTATTGATGTAGCTCAGTCATCACAGGTTGCATTGCAAAACCCCTCGGGCTGTTAATTAGAACAGATCAATAATTCGCCAAAGCATAATATCCATGGGTGGCTAGACCACACCGCCAATTTCCCATTGGGCATCAGTGACTGACTTGGACTGTGTGTGGTACAATATGTGACAAGAACTAGGACGGGGAATTGGGGATGGAGATAAAAGTAAAAGATAAATAGTAAAGCAGCAGGGCAGGAGTGCAAGATTGAGAGACAATGTCAGCTGTCAGCTGTAATAAGAAAATGTTGAAATATGTAGAGATGGGAGGTCTCTGCAGGACATTGACAAGGCGCTGGTGTTCTCATTTGGCCTATATATTATGTTTTTGTTTTTTTTTTACCCTGGGAGAGAGCTGAACATTACTGAGTGATGGTAGTTGTAATGCTCATTATGTTGTTTGATAAATCTACGATGACCCCCTCGGGAGGGTCATGTTGAACAGGTCATAGGTCGCTGAAAAGGTTTTGGAGGTCACGCTCTCCTCGGTTAGTGATGAATTACCTGGCTTTGTCTATGGGGCATATACACTGTGTGTATGTGTGTGTGTGGACCAGGGAGTCATTGATCAGGGAGACTTAGTGTATAGTCCATATGTCATAAGCTGTGTTAGAGTCATACTGAGAGTGTTCATATTGGGCTTTGTTTTTGTTTGGTTAGTAAAGAATAAAGGGATCATTTATTGTATTTGGTCATAACAACTGTATTTGCTGTTTGTGGTTTAGAGGTCATTATTATCACAATAATGGCACAGTAATGCAATTTTACTTCACATGCCATATATATTAGCATTCCCTCATAAGCAGTATTTCAGTTCTTTCTGCTACTTTTGTTTTTTGGGGGTTAATTTGAACGCTTCAAAATTCACATTTTACAAATCATCACAGCGTGTTTCAGGTTCATAGTGCTCAGATCATATGAGCCGGTGAAAGTGGGCGTTCCTGATCAATAACACAAAAAGCACCATTTGGTATGAAGTTATTTCCCATGGTAGTCCGCCGCATTTGTGCCGGTGAGACTGACTGGAGTATGTGTTTCCCCCTTCAGGCATGTGGGAGGCCAGATCTCGGTCTCTCAGGACTCTTCTTGCCGCTGTTGTGACAGAGAAATGAGGACGGACACACAAACGCACACAAATGCACACTTGAGCTTGATTAGATTTAGAAATTCCCACCTCCACTGCTTTAACATCTGCTCTGCCTTTTCCTTCCTTTTGCTTACTGTTTAGTTCAGTCTTAAGCCATTAACGTTTTATTTTTCCTCATTACCTCGTCTCTCGAGCACCTTCAACATGCTTATATGTGAGGGTTTTGAGCACAGGAAGAGAAATTAAACCAGCTGCTGGCCAAAAAGTTCTTTATTGTTTTAGAGTCGTGCTCTGTTTTAACATCCTTTGTAAAAGTTAGTGAAGCAGTGCCAGTGCTGTGGTCAGTGGAGTTAGAAGTTCATTTCCTGCTCTGGATAGGACACTCAACCACATTATTTAAGGATGGGAAAGCAGAAAAAAGATGCAGGTACATAATACTGCTGATAGTGAGCAGGAGTATTAGATGAGTGGGCAATACAATTGAGAAAAATAATTTGATAGATAATTGTGTATCACCCTTTTGTTTCCATGTTTAACAATTGTGTTTTACAGTGTTAGATTTTCAGCCACCTAAAAGTCCCATTATAGTTTATAGTTCTTTCAGTAGGGCAGTTGCAGCATTAATGGAAGTAAAACAACAAAACTTTGTCTTCCACTACATTGAGATTTACAGTTTGAGCTCAAATACTTGTTCATATGACCCACATCAGACGAGTAACCAGTGCACACCAAATTACACAGCTTAATTTCCCACAGTACTAATAGTTATTACAGAGGAGGAGGTAAAAGAAACACTGCACATCTAGATAGACACTTGCACAACTTGAATTTAAAATCTTGTTAAATTTGTGTCGGTGCACCCTTTGCATGATACAAATAATGTGAAATTGGGAGCAAAGTGATCCCAACTGATGATCTTTAAGAACACCTTTCTTAAATTTTGCAGCATGTTAAATTGAATTAGCGCCTCAAAAGATAAAGTGAGATAGATGACGACAAATTACAGTGGAGGAGAGGACGGAAGAAGAGAGATGAAAAAGGTGGATGAAATGCAGGAGTAAACGAGAGAGAGGTTACTTTGCTCCCAATTAATGAAAGCGGAGGGCCCACCAGAGTCATTTCTATTCCAGTTTAATTGAGTTTAGTTATTTCGAGCAAGTAACATATTCCTCATTTGGGAGCGGTTAAAGAGGTAGTGAAGGAGCTAGAGGGTAGAGAGAGGTGGATGTTGATGTGTTTTCAGGTGCTCTGGCTATCTCCTGCAGGTAATTCTTCTCCCAGCAGGTGATGACGGGCTTTGACAAGGTCACACCATTAGCTCTCTCTGTCTATCATCCTCTCCCTCTCTTACCTTCTCCTCAGTTCTGCAGCCTCGCACACACTCATGACTCCAGTTTTTCCAACCCTTCACCTTAATTTGTCCACCTTTTTTTTGCCATGTCATTTCTCTCTCTCTCTTATTTGTCTTTGGTTTCATAGTTCACATCCATCATAGTTCACATAGTTCACATTGAATCTTTATTGTATTGCATTGTAGTTCCAGTTGTGTTCACATTAATAACTGTCTTATTATGATAGTTAATAAAGCATACAACGCCTGTAAAACAAAATCAGCACATGTTGCTACATTGGCCACGTGTGTAATTTTAAAGCAGTGATTTAAAGGCTTTATACATAATTCACTGTAATCAGATTCAGAAGAGGTCTGTGAATCTCATTAGCACCTCATTAGAACTTGCACTGAAACAGGAGGAGAGAGGATGATTAGAGGGGAAAAAAAGATTGGGAGATGGATGGAAAATGAAAGGAGTAAAACTCAGTTCAAGGCTGAACTGAACTGACCGAGCTCTGAACTCTTGTTGCTTAAATGAGCAAATGTTGGAAGAATTTGGGTGAAGTCTATTTCTTGATGTGAGTTTTGTTTTTTAGCTTGTATTTACTTTTCTCTTCGTAAGAGAACAGGTAAAGGTTGTTGTTGCTCAGGGAAGCTCCAAGCTGTGAATGTGTGCATCTGGATTAAAGTCTGTGTATTGGGGCATTTCTAAATAAGTGCAAGCATTCTGAAGCTGAAGCAATTGGTGGATTAATCGGTTAGATCAACTAAATTCACAAAAAATATTGATAATTGATTGAGCCATTTTATCAGGCAAAAATGCCATATGTTTTATGGTTCCAACTTATTGAATGTGAAGATTTGCATTCTAAAATGATTATATATTTCAGCTGAAAAGCATGTCAGGACCAATTAGTCTCATCTCGCTCCGTCTCATCTCATCAGTAAAACTTTGTGTAAGCCAAATGTTTGATAAGTAAACTTTTCATTTTGTTCACAACTCATATACACTGTATCTGTGTTGGACTGCAGATGCTTTGGATTGGTGGGTCTTTGGTGGTGTGACGTTGTTACTGAATGTGGGGAAATGTCAGTGTGAGATGGAGCTGATCTGACAGATGGCATATGGAGAGTACTTCACTGACCCTCTGTTCACCTGAAATGACACAAAGACGTGTACAAACAAAACACCTGCTGCTCCGTCCCTCTCTCCCTTCCTTCCTACCTGTCTGTCTGTATCTCTCAATTTCAGTCAAACTGCCTCAGTGACATGAAAGACAAGAACATTAATACCACAGTATCTCCTTTTCTCCGACGGTAGCTCTGTGTTCCTAGTTTGGGCTTGGTCATATTTGTCTGTCGTGTTTGGACTCGTTTAACTAACTTTTTCTTTGATGGACTCATTCTGTGTGTGTGTGTGAGTCAGAAAGCCTGAGAGGCTGACTGACGCAGAAGACAGGTGTGTGTGTAAGGCAGGTGTGTGTGCACGTAACAGCCAGCATACCAGCTGCCGTGTTCCTATCAAGTATCTTTAGTTACACACAGAGGGATTTGACACTGAACCAAACCCTATTCCACTGAAACACGATCAACCTGGATCTGTTCACTAACACACAAATACACTGTGGACACAAACAAACTTGGACACCTGCACTTAATTACATAAATGCATATGCACCATGCACTCATGCCACACACATGGATTGACCCACACAGAGAAGAAATCCTTGAACGTCTGTTTCAACAATCTGTTTTCACATGCCTAATCAGACCTGCGAGTCACCAATCTTAATTTCGTTATGTGAAAACATGATGATAATAAAGATTCTTGATTCTTGATTGATTTCTTGATTTATTAATATTACTCAGATGTAGGAGAGAAAAGGGCAACGGCAGCGAAGAGGCATGTGTGTTCTCCTGGGGTGCACCTGTAAGGTTTTGGCATTTTTGCTATTGAGCTGTGGTCTTGTTTTTTGACGATCCCAAAGGCTTTTTCAGCCAGTGTTAGCTAAACAAGCACTGACCTGGAAATTACTGAGGTACTGAGATACTTTATACTGGCTGCAAGTTATAAAAGATGGTATTCTCTCCCTCCTGAATGAGTGTGTTCATACCCCATGCACCTTCAGGGTGACAAGTGACAGCTGACAAACTTTGCGGTAATGCATACACACTGATGAAGATACAGAAACTCCATCAAAATCTCCCTAGATGAATGTCGCATCCAGATTCCATATGTTAAAGTATTGAGACGTGCTTAATTTACATTGTCATTCAAGATGACAGTAAGATGTTTTGACCTTTGCGTGCCTTATGCTTGAACCCTGAGGGGAAATGTCAGAAGTGATGCGCACAGTGGAGGAGAAAGGAGTGGAAAACAGATGACAGCATGAAGCGTTGGTCAACTTTGAGAGAAAGAAGGAGAAAGAGAGGCTACAGTGAGTGGTTGAGGATGAATGGAGGCAACGTAAAGAGGTCACTGAGTGTCAGATGCTTTTTTAAATTGTTGATCAGGTAAAGTTTACAGTTTAGACCTGTTGTATATTTGATTTTGTATATGTTTCTGCGTGTTGATGTGTTTTTTTTTTCTTGTGTACAGTTATCTACAGTATTTCTGTGGGTGTGTACATATGTGCCTTCAAGATGTTGTCATCAATGTATCTTTCACTTCATTTAGCAGGGCTTGTTTCTAATTTTACTTGACCTGCAGATGGACAGGGTGCTGTAGCAAGCCAAGAAGCAATTTCACTATTTGGAGTGACACAAGCCCAAGGCGTACATGTTTGCTATAGGATGAAATAATGATGAATGCACGGAAATGTGCACAGCAAGATGCCAACCTCTGTAAGGCATGGGGTCGGTGGGTCTGTGCCATAATATACCCGGGGCAGTCCTTAACCTCTGAGGTGCTATAAACAAACAGACAGATAGCTGGATATGGAGGGAAGGAACATTACTGTGGGGGAATCAGGCCACATGTGGCGTATATGCATCCTGTGGCTGCTTACTAATATTGCTGTGGTTTAGCAGTGACTTGTAATTAAATTGTGTGTGTGTATATGTCTGTCAGGCTGTGTGTTTATGTCAGAGAAGGTACCACAGTGCATTCTCTCTGTGCATATACTTTATGTAGTACAGTTTTTATCTAACGCTTTGCTTATTTATTCAAAGTTGCTCTGAGGTTTTAGCCTTAGAAAACTCTGACTGCCAAACAAGGGTTACGCCAATGATGATGAATACAGTGCACAAAATGAGTGTTGAGTTGACTTTTGTGAACATACACAGTTGGCATTCTTATCATGTGAACAGTCTGAGTGATCACAAATTTTGTGCTACACACAGATGTTTGCTCAAGGGTCCACTCTGAGGCTTGCGGATGAAATTTACATCATGCAGAAACTAATTGCTTGCCAAATGAATTGCTTTTAGCCTTTTTAATTGTCCTATCCACTACAACATTTATCATATTCCAAAGCAAATATATCTTCCATCCAAAAACAAAGGGAGAGCCTTTAAATGAAAACTACATGACAGACTTTCTATTGACCTTTGCCTTGTGATGTCTTTGCACCTTATCTCTTGATCTCACATTCTCATGTTTTCACTGTGTATTGGACATTCAAAGCACTATTTTTTATGTTCTACCTCAGTATTTTGTCATATTTTATAATTTTAATGTACTGGGCTGCTATGACAACTTAATTTTCCCTTCGGGGATCAAAAAAGTCATCTATCCATCCGTCAATCTATAGTAACAAAACGTAATGGCATCCAGTCTGCATGTCGAAGTGGCTTTGGGCAAGCTACTGAACCCCAAATTGCTCCTGAAAGTGTAGCCACCAGTGTGCTTTGTGTGTGTGTGAGAGAGAGAGAGAGACAGAATGAGTATCAGATTAGATCCTGATGAGCAGGATGACACCTTATATGGAAGCCTCTGCCATCATTGTATGAATGTGTGAGTGAATGGGGTGAATGACATGTAGTGTTAAGTGTGGAAGTGGTCGGAAGACTAGAAAAGTATATGTAAGTGCAAGTCCATTTATTTACCATTTATCGTATAATAAGTATAAAAAGGTATGGGCAGACAAATAGGGCTATTAGTGTAGACATTGATTTCATTCAAGAGAATAAGTATTTTTCCTAAATGAAAAATTGTAAATTGTAAAAAAAAAAAAAAAAAAAGTTCAGTAGCTATCCTCTTTTAACTTATTGCTTTAAATATTCATTTGAGATACACATGAATTTTATCACTAATTGAACACTGGATGTAGTACTCATGATTTTAAAGTATTTCAACACAGATTTCTGCCACAAAATACAGAAACTGGATAGTCACTGTTCAAATAAAAATGCATGTCTGTTTTAAAGTAAAATATATAAATATCCCAAAAGTGACTCAGTATTGAGATGTAATAAAACATTTTATGTGTGTTTGTACCGCACAACCTGGATCTTTATTGAGCATGATCTTTCCTGATTAAAAGTGTGAAAAAGAGAGAGATGTAACAAACAATGTGGTGCAACAAAAGAGGCTGATTTTCATTCATCACCTACTACAAAAATATTCACCATCCCTCTAACAAGCCAAATATATTTTTGAAAATCACCACCTCATTCTGTAAAGCCCGCTTTTCTTCCAACAATTCGCCCCCCCCACCTCTATTCTCTTTTCTAATGGTAATGAACCCTGCCTTGAACCTTCCTTTTAATTGGTGTCGACTCATACGAGGCGAAAAGTGCGTGTGGAGGGAAAAAAAAGATTCTTTAAACATTCCATAAATTAATTTTTACCAAGTAAGGGGGCCCTGCATAGCAATTTATTCAGACAGTTGGCTTTGTGCACGCTGCATCCTTGGCTTTTAAAGGAATGCTATTTAGAATAAATAATGCACTGTGGTTAAATGAGGAGGCCTTTTAGAAGGACTGATGAGCCACTGCGGAGCCACTTCGAGCTGCGCAGGGGAGAAGATATCAGCCAGGGAAATTAACAGGCTGAATAGATGCTTAGACTTTTTAGCTCTATAATGAGACACCCATAGTCTGCATAGTCTCCAGTGCGCACACTGTACATGTATACACATCTGCTTTCACATGCATGCTCACATAGCCTGAATAACTCACTGTGCAGTTCACATAAACATAGATGTTTGGCCCGTGTGATATGACGCTGTTTATCAAGTGACGATAGAAAAGCGTCTTATGTTCTGTCATTTATTTTGTTGTTATCACAGTCTTTACGGTCATTTGGATGACTTCTGCATGGGACGATGCAGTCAGACAATTTGCATGAAAGCAACATAAACAAAATGGGAGACAAGCGAGCATAACACAGAATGGGGTAATTCTGAACATAAAGACTCTGACCAGCAAGGACAAAACAAGAAGTTTCTATGAGAAAGAGGGGCTGCTTCTTCTGCATTGACACGATTTGAGTTTGAAAAGTCTGGCATGAGTTTTGCGATTTATGCTGCCCCATGTTGTCATTTTATTCACTTGTTACAGAAGTGTATGTTATGCAAAAAGAACCAATAAAAACAAATTGAGTGGTTTAAATTGACACATTAACATTTATATTGTGTTGGATTGACTTAAGGTGTCAACTTTTAGAAACATGCAAGAAAACATTCCACCTTAAAAATTGCTGGTAGCTTCTGGTATTGGTTGGTGTGTCACAGTTAATTAAGTGATTTATTTATTTATTTATTTTCCCCCTCCTGCCTATAATTAGCTAACATTATCTAGTGTGGTCAGTTATAGATGATTAATATATGCAAACTTGACACTGGAGGAACAAAAGGAGCACTGTTGGCAGCCCTGTGCAGAAAATGACCTACATTGGGATATGAGATTTTGGTCATGTTTCACAACCTGAATATATGTGCAACTTTCTTTTACTTTAATTACTTTGCCTTGTTATAACTTAAAACACTTAATATTTAATAGAGCTGTGATAACAAAGGAGAGAGCATCACAAAACAGCGAGTTGCAGTCTCATAGAAATAAGAACAGTTAGCACTGAAGTGAAGCTAAACTGCCTTAATTCCTACTTTATGTAGGAACTACTTGTAGATTAAAATAGCAAATCAGAGTATCACAGTTTGGTGCTGCTCTGAGGCTGAGCCATGGTGTCACAGACCAGCGCTGATGTATCCTGCTGTGAGCGCACACTGCAGATGTATGTTATCAAACCACACTACGCCACTGCTAAAGCAAAACATGGATCTGTGAGGGTTTTATTCAGGTGTTAATTCAGATATACCCGTATATACACTAAAGACTTTGTTCTCATGCATATGCCCAAAGTATACGGTCTCAATTCTGTGATATTTCATTGTAAACAAGTACAATACGATGCTTGTCTTTTACATGCAGTGAGAAGTGTTTAGTAGTAAATTAGCTGTTCATAAATATCCCAGCAGTGCCTTGAGGTTATTTATTTAAATAGCACTATTTGAAAATCCCTGTGCCACCCTGTATGTTTTCCAGTATGGAAGTTCACATCAGTGGTAATCTTATAGTTACATAATTAACATTTCAGTAAGTTTAGACACTTGCAAACTAGTCTTTACATATTTATGCAATATCTGTCTTTATCTTTCCATCTGTCCATCTATTTTCCTTCGCAACATAACAGATTAGACAACCATCAAAATTATGAAAGCATAGTTTTTTTCACAGTATAAGGTTCGATCCTGTTTTGTGATCCCTGCTTGTTAGACCAGTGTAATTATTTTATCCATTTGTTGGCTGGAAATAAAGAATGTTGATTTGAAAAGATTGTTGATGTATTCCAGGTCACTGAGCATGTGCCGTTCCACTTTTCCAAACCCTTGCTTGTAATAATTTATGACCTTGAAACCAATCATGATTGTTTATGCTTGGACTAATTTTGTGTGGATTCATTCAACCAAGAATGTCCTTTCACCTCTGTCATCCCAGCAAGGTTTTCCCTCTCGTCTCCACTTCTGGATCAAAATAATTGTATAAATGCGCACAAACAGGATACGGCACACATGCACATATACAGACGCTTCACAGACACACGCAATCATCTGTACACACGGGCAGAAAAATGGATGTATGGCCACACAGATGCTCGTATGTTTTCAGATTGATTCGCACAGAGGCAACAGGGGAAGCGGCTGTGGCTCTGAATGATAAATGCCTGTCTGCCCTGCGACATGACCTGTTTAGTCTGAGACGAAAGCTGCCACACTAACACACTGCTCCAGACATCAGCTAATGTGTGTGTTTTACCAGTTTAGATTAAATAGATAAGAGAACTCAAATATTTTCATTTAGGTGGTTTGTTGTGCCGATGACATCAGCTCATAAGACTGATCCACTGAGACTGAAACACTGAGCAGTTTGGTTCCTTTCTCTTCATTTTTACCAACCTTAATCTGTAAATAGCCACCTTCTACTGACATTTATTCTCATAAGCACATGACTTGATTTTGAACATAATCCCAAGTTCCTCCACCCTTTGGTAGAAGCGTCATAGTGAACATTTAGTTCCCACGTGTTTGTCTGTATATGTGTTTGTTTTCCCATCCTTAGGTCTCCATCCAGCTGTCCCTCCACAACAGCCTCAGCCTGAGGGGTTGCTCCCATAACATTGTCCCATAACAACTCCTTCTATAGAAAGTAGGACTTTGCATTAGAAATGAGACTCATGAGACTCTTCCCAGAATTCAGCTTTGGGGTTCCCCTCTTCGTGGTTCAGTCAACTGCTCATTTCTAATGCAATTCCCTGCACATATGTGCTTCTGAATGTTTGTGGGGGCCTTTGCCATCGCTCACTTTTTTTTTTTTTTTTTATTAGCATTTTCTCTCTTATGAACCATTCAAGCAGTGAATACAACTCATTTTCAGTAATGCAATATTTATCACACATTGAAGTCATTTTTACAAGACAGATGTCATCCATTTCATAGCACTGGGCAGGTGTGTGAGGCATTTTTTTTTAAAAAGGCCATAATCTGAAGGCATTGCATTTCCTCTTACTTGTCTTTACTAGACCCACGTTGACAATTGGGCTGCATCCTATCTCCGACATAGCCGAAGGCCATGTGAGCTTGCCATAAACTAGCCATGTTATAGGTGTATTGATTGGTCAACAGATTGCCTATGTCCTGTAAAACGCAGTTCTAACCTGAATGTCTTTATTAACCACGTTGGTAATAAATGTGGAGAACTGAAAAGAAGTCAAATTTTTCTCCCCTCTTAATGGATGTATTTCAGAGTGGTTTGGGGCCTGGTTATGTTTGTGGTAACCCGGATTAATCATTGCCTTTGTGCTACTATCCCAGTCTTTCAAGAGAAAGTCAGGCCTTTGCAACTTTTCTTAGGTGCTTATGCTGCCTAAATCTATACTGTCTTCAACATCACTTACCACAACTCACTTTTATAGACTCGCTTTCATGTAATTATCTTGTATTGATTGAATTAGACATCCCTTTTCTCCCCTTTTCTATTTTCTTACCTTGCCTTCATTTCCTGTGTCCTCAGCTGCCTTTTTTTTTTATTTAATTTCAGCTTTTCTCACCATTTTGTCTCTTTATGGGCATCAACTCTCACTATCCCACTAAACAGAGCAGCAGTCAGTGTGTGTTGTGTTGTATCAAGAATCAAGAATCTTTATTGTCATTATGTTTTCACATAACGAAATTAAGATTGGTGACTTCCAGCTTTAAACATAAATATATGTAAAAATATGTAATATGTACATAAATATCTAAAGATTTAAAGTTGTAGCAGCAATGTACAATAAATGGGCGGGGTGGGTCGATGGAATTTGGGGAAAACTGCCTTCAACTCGATGTGGTTAAAGTCTCCGGCCTCTCTATACATAGAGTACATACATACATACATACATACATATACAGTCCCTATATGTGTGTGAGAGAAAGAGAGAGAGAGACCCCAGGGGGAATTCTGCAGCTTTACCTCTCAAACCCCTTTCTCATCCCTCAATCACAGTCCTCCTTCACAGCCTCCAAGCTCTCATCCTCCCCCTTCATTTCTTTTTGAGTCCTGTTGTCATCTTCCCTCTCCCTCTCCCCGCCTGGTGATGAAGATGTGCTCTCTGGCATTTTACTTTTTTGTTGTTGCTTCGTTTCACCCAGTCCTCACTCCCTCATGTCTCTTTCCCTTCTGACATATTCCCGTTCCTTTCTTTGTTTAGATTTTAAACTATCCAAAGAACATTTTCATTTATGTTTTCAGCATATGAACGTTGATTAATCTGCACCGTCCCATATAAGATAAATAGTATTATATTCTAATCTATAAATGGTGGCTGCTTTTAATCGTTTGTTCAACTGCATCACACAAAGTTGGTTTTATATTTGTACAAAAAGTAATATTGATCATTAATAGTTATCCATTTATGGTTTTACACTAAGAGCATTTGTTATGTTAATTACACCCCCTGAGCTAGTGATTGCATACTCTGTTAACTTCAAAATGTGGAATAACTCTGAGAAATTGTTCCGTGAATCAGGGAAGCTAGCCGTGACATTTAGATTTGTCATCATCCTATAAAACATTCAGATTCAGATTCAGATTCCCTTTATTAGTCCCACAGCGGGGAAATTCACAGTGTAACAGCAGCGAAAGACACACAGTGGAAAATAAATAGTAGGAAATGCAAGACATAGACATAGGTAAGGGTAAGAAAATAAGATATTTAGCATAAAAATCTAAAAAAATAAATAATTATAACTTTAATTATAATTAAACCTGTACACAGTACAGAGACAGGATCTGCCTGAGAATACATATAAGAATATATAATATCTCAAGGTAGAAAAAAGTGAAAAACAGTGAAATGAATAGTGAGGTGAAGTGGAGTGTATTGTAACAAAAGAGAGGTAATATCGAAATAACATGCATATTTACAAAGAGGCCTTAAGTAAATATTTAGTACAGCTTCTGAGACAGGATGTCAAAATGAAAGCCAGTTACTGATAGCATATTCAGTTAGATAAACGTGGGAGAACGTGAGAGTTATCAGTTAGCTACAGTAAGCTGGTTGTTAGACCACAGAGAAAAAGAAGTGCTGGTTTTTACCCTGTAGCTGTATGGTGCTGGAGATCTGAACTCTGTTAGATAAGTCATTGGACACCAGTAGCACATTAGTAGGTTGCTGTTTAAACTGGTGGTTAACATGCAGTGGGATTGATGAGGCACGTCGACACTCTTACTGACTTTCCCCCTGCTTCATCTGTCATGTTTCCCCACCTTGTATTTCCTCTAACCATCAGCTTTTTCCTGTTTTACACTCACCTGTGTCACTCCATCGCTCTCTTTGTATTTTTTTTTTTTTTGTGTGTCTGTGTTATAAAGACGTTCTTTTGACAGTTTCCTGTCAATCACTTGCATGTATTTCTCTCCCTTCCCCTCCCTTCCCCTCCCTCAGTTACATCTCCTGGAGGCCCCCGGTCTCGTACATTAACAGCTTTCATTTAGTTTGGTTTGTCTGCAGTCAGATCCCACAGGCCCAGAGTTAGCTGCTGTTTTATTTATACTGTTTGTATTTTGACAGTTGTTTTAGTAAACTTTGCCAGTGCACTTATTCGCAGAGGAGAGGCTGCATCAGAGTAACAAAGTGTGTTTTTTCCACATTCGTTCGGTCTGGGCTGTCAATCTGTGATTGGGAAGCATAAAAAACACATGCAGAAAAAATATATATGGAAAAGATAAATAAAACAATGAACAAATAAACATACATACATACATACTTAGTAGCAAGTTAATGCATTTTAATGGATTGTAGTAACCACTGTGGAATTGAAATTGGAACAGCAACCAACCCAGAGAGTGCATCCTTGTGTTAGTAGAAGTTTTTGTGGACGTGGAAAATAAGTGGAAGATTAAATACATTTGGTCTTCTCTCTCTCTCTCTCTCTCTCTCTGTCTCACTCTTATCACACTCTCACACACTCATGCACACACCAACTCACATCTTAATTACTGAGGCTTGATGGGTACTTAACCTTGCCCCTTGCTGCTTATGCTAATGCAGAGAGGTCAGGAGTGTGCCGATTGGCTGGCTCGCTGTCAACTCAGGCAGAAAACTGTCGGAGTGCAGTCGAGAGGATGAGGGAGGAGAGGAGACTGAGCAGCAAGGACGGGGAGATACGGGAAAATGAAACGGGGAAAAAGGATGGGGGGCGTGAAAGTATGTATATGATGAAACTAAATTAGTTACAATAGATTACTTTTTTACTGTAGAAGAAAAATAATGTTTTTGAACAAAGCTGAACAAATTGGAATTAGTTGGTATTTTAACAAATTTCTCTACTTGGATGCGTCACAGGAATAAGTCATTGTGTTAAGAAGCGCACAGAGCTATGTAGATATGTACAGTTACACAGCCATTCCTCAGTAATCTTACAAGTATGACCTCATCCTTTAAGCAACATGTTTGTTAAGGAACATATGGCTAGCTCTGTGTGTGTGTGTAATGAGCTCATCCTCCCCCCCCCATGTAGCTATCTGTATAGGGCTGAGGGTCTTTAGCAGCGGGGAGAGTCATTGAGAGGACACACACACACACACACACACTGTCTCTCACTCACACACACACAGTTCACAGCTGCAAGCCTGTTTTGCATGTTTCTCCACCTGACAAAAAAAGTGCTTCATTAGATGAGGCTCCAAATGTTTTCCTGATAACTTTAAAGGACATAGTAGATGTTTTGGTTAACATTTCTGATAAAGGTAACGACGTTGTTATCTTTACTGGAAACATCATGTACAAAGTGAAAATTTCTATCAGGACTAGTGCATAACAAAAAGAAATCAACTTGTTTATACACACCACTAAATAAATAAGTAATATAAAAATATAAAATTAGTTAAGCTAGTCATATTTTATAGCTTTTCTTTGGACATTTGTGGCAGTTGATCCTCTGCATTGTCACTACATATAGGTTTCATGTAAATAGAGCCACAGAAGAGAATCCACAAATGAAGGACCTCTCTTTCACTTCAAGTTTTCTTGTGAGAAAGTTGAAGAGGCCCTTATATAGGTCATTCAGCGTGGCTCACCCTAATGCCTACAGTTATTTTAATGTCTTATGTACAGCAAGGGGCTTCTCCAAGTCAACCTGATCAATGCAGTTGGACATTTAGTCTGGTCTAATTTGACTGATTCACTGTGTCCACTCAGCTGTTAAAAACCAGTATGTACAGCACAGCCGTCCCTACCATACATACATACCTCATAGGTCATACATGTATGCATGGACTACTGTAGGCTCTCGCCGTAGCCATCCGCGGCCACGTCCAGTATGTTCAGAGCATGCATGTGGAGTTCGGACCCTGTGTGTGGGTGCGTGTGTGTGTGGTCTTGAGGCTATGGAGAGCAGTAACGCAGAGTTGACAAGGCGCCGTAGAGATTTAGGGCGAGGTGCCAAGGAAGCCAAGGAAACACGTTTGTGCGCACGCACACGCACACCCACCCACACACCTCGTCCTCTGATCCCGGGAGGGCATCTGCTCTGGTCCGGGTCACTGGCGGCGAGCGCTCGGTCAGGCTCAAAAGTATCACCACGGCAACTGCATCGCTTAATCCCATTCCATCTCATCCCATCCACGAACTGTAATGTGCGACATGATTGGCCCGTACTTACCCCAGGGCGCCGAGGCGACGCGACTCAGACGCTGTCTGCTTACTCTCTGTGTCAGCTATGGGTCTGAGTCTATATGGCGAGGGAGCGAGTAAGCGCATTAAAGGAACGTTTGGCGCATTTTGGCAGGAGACGGTGTGGAATTATGCAGACGCACCCCTACTGTGTTTTTTGTGTGTGTTTGTGTGTGTGTTTGTGCCATGAAGCCAGTGTGGAGTCCTTCAAGATGCGACAGACAACCCCACCTTCCCCACCTTTTTTTTTTTTTTTTCCCTCCTCTGTTTCACTTTGGCCAGTCTTGAAAGTTTGACTTTTTTATTAATTACTAGCATGATGATACTCTACTGCCACCAGTCAGTTTATAGGCACAATAAAAATGTGTATTTTTTAAGATCAATAGAAGTGCAGTTCTCTGAGAGCTCTGTGAAAATAGTAGCATAATATCCAAAAGACTTTCTTCTTTTCTTCATGCTTCATCTGTTTTGGCATCTTAAGTAATTTGCTGTTACCTGTTCAACACTTGTATGTCAATAAAAAGTTAGATTGAGGAGTAAAGATGAGAGGAGTCACTAAAATATCTCTGAATAATACAAACAGCTCAAAATACTCTCACTTCTCCCTTCATGTGTCTTCCCTTCATTCTTTCACTCATCTCTCACCAGTTTTACCTTTCATTGATCACACCCTTCCTCAATCACATGACAGTGTGAGCTGGCTTTGAATTGAGTTGTATGCCTTCACCTTTCCCTCTCCCCCTCCTCACTCTGCTTTCTCACACACCCTCCTTCCACCTCCATTACCATCTCTCTTTGTTTTGCGCAAGAATACAAACATAGTCTGAATTAAAACACAACTGACAGTTTGCATCCAGTTTCCTTGCTCGTCCTCCGCCCCCCCCCCTTTCCTAGAATTCCTCCCTCACTTATGTCCATCCCCCCCAAGCCTCCCTGCCTCCCTCTCCTGCTCCAGCTGTCAGGAGGCTTCATTATTAAAGATTCATGGTGGAGTCTGGGTAGTTCTTCCAAAAGCTTTTGTCAGACAGACTGAGTATCTCAAATCTCACTGCCACTAACTGGAGGTGACATAAAGACTCTCATAGATCCACATGCACACAGTCAAATACACACACACACACACACACACACACACACACACACACACTCCTTGTGGTATTTTACTATATGTCCAGCCCTTTTTCATTCAGATCATCTTGAAAATGGGCTGCTCTTACTTGTTACAGTAGTGTCTCTTCCTCTTTTTCGCTCACTCTCTCTCATCTTTCCACATCTTTACACATGAGTGCATATAATATATCTAACTGTGATTGAGCAGTATGTATTAATTAAACCTTGTGCAGTATCACAGATCTTTTGAAAAAGCCATCTCTGTTTAGGCTAAATGTCCATATAACTTTGCCCGACTCCAAGGGCACAACATCCCAAAAGGAAGACACATAGGGTGTGCTGACCATGGGCTTCTATGGTTGACCAAAAAGAGGCTGAACTTGCTTAACTTGTGCTGCTATTCTCATGCTCATATACCAATTCAATACAGAATTGCAAAGATGTGATAGACACCCTCTCCATTATCCCCCATTTTGTCCCTAACTTCCTATCTCCCTCTGCTTGTTAAAGATCATGTCCTACTTGCTATACTTTGCCCATTCAAAAATCTACATTTCTCTCTGTTAAAGTTTACTGTTACCTTACAAAGTACAATGTATTAAATTCTATTGATGCTTGGCCTGATGGATGATTGGATCGTTTGTTGATCAAAGCCACCATTTATGATTTATGAGACATTGTGATGCGCAAGACAGCCATTTATATAAATTAGACAGTGGAACAACACACAGGTAACAGAATAAATGGTTTTCATCTCAATCCAAAATCCTGCCATACCTCTGTTTGATATATTGGACATAACAAACCAAATTTGCACCATGGGAATTACCTTGAGTGAATTCTTCTCTATTCTCTCATAGACTGGAGGGAATAGCTTGCATGCCACCAGGGAAAACAAAAATCTTGTGGAAGGGAACTTTCACAGACGGTGTCTTTTTGTCACACAGACCATTGCTGACTTGAACTATCTGCTGCTTGATTTGATTTGCAACCAACTGGTCTTTTGAAATTTGAAGTTCATTTCTTCTTAATACATATAATAGCAAATACAACCAGTCTCTCCTGGATGCAGGCAGGCTTATCATTGAAGGCCACTGATTCAGTGTGTGTGTGTATGTGTGTAAGATCATGTGCTTTTCATACCCGTTAAGCCAGAATATCTTCATTAAAATTCAGAGAAACAGATTTTCAAGTACCCTTTATATTGATGTTTCTATTTCATATGTACACACGGTTTAATAGGGAAACCTGTAATATATTTGTCATACAATGGCCAGTCCAGAATCATTTGATTTTAAATTGACTGTTTAGAGACAAAAGTAAGGCAGCAGTGTGTTGGTGTGGTACCAGCTGTTTTTGTACATCATTTTCACTTGGTTAGATCAGAAACTTTGTCTGGAATTGTGCAGTTAGTAAAAAAATGCCCTATTATCTAATGTTAATCTCATCCATCTTTTTTTTGCATTTGCTTGCACAGAAAAGCCCAGGAACAGCAGAAGAAGGTGGTCGTAGCAGGTTGTGTTCCCCAGGCCCAGCCGCGGATGGACTACCTCAAAGGACTCAGCATCATTGGGGTATGTACTGTACTAATGTAAATGTGTATGTGTGTGTGCTCTGACTTACTTATACGGAGGCAATAATCTGATTAAATGTAGGTGATGTACTCATAAGGCATATTGCATATATCTGCATGTGTCCTTTTGTTTGCCATTGTTTGTGTCTAATGGATGTGAGAAGTACACACATACGCCTACACACACGTACATGTACACAATTTGACCTGTCATTCACCTGGCTGCCAGCCTGCTGCGTCTCTTCTATTCTGGCCTCCCTGCCGCTTCGTTGATCAATAGACCTCCCCAGGAGACCAGACCAAGACCACTAAGATGAACATGGTAGGAATTAGAAAAGATAAAAGAACGGATGATGAACAGAGGGAAGGAAGTGTGTGCGCAGGTGTGTGGCAGAAGAGTAAGAAAGAATGTAGTGTATTTGAAAGACAAGGGCCAGAAGACAGCTAGGAAACTGAGTGAATAAAGATGATAGTGGCAAAACTAGATTGTAACCACATGTAATACAACCTGTTGATCATCATTACTATGGTAAGACACCAGATTTACCTGTGTGCCCGTATCATTAACCCTGGTGCTTCATGTAAACAGTGTTTTAAAGACATCTGAGAGAAGTGAAGTTCATTGACTATAACGTCTTCAAATGCTACATTTTTTTATATCATTATTTTATTATATGACTGATGCACAGTTTCTTGATAAATACTATCAATCAGTGTGCCCTGCACTCAAAAGGCACTAAAACGGAAAACTTAGTTAACATCAGGGAAGTCATAGATGTATGCAGATAAAACAACAGGAGGGAAAAGAAACCTTTTTAAGTATATTTATTTGTGCAGTGAAATACACTCTACTGTAACCAAAATGAGAGATTTTGGCTTTCAGTTATTTTGGATTTCAGTCCATAAGCAATTAAATTTGCACTTATTATCCTGTGGTGCAGATATGAATACACTGGATGGCAAACTGTGATATTGAACAATTATTTTATTTTCTGTCAGTTTCACAAGTAATCACAGGGGGAAACTAAAAAGATGTGTCAAGGTTATCACTATTTAACAGCTAAATGAGTATTCCTCATTAAATCATTAATGATGTTTGTAATTAGAGAGTGGTTTTCTTTCTGCTGCCACTTTTCGAAAGGTCATCAAGTCTTGCAATACATATTTACACTGAAGGGTCTTCTTAAATGATTTTTCTCTTATTGTCAGTTCAATCTCGCAAGCAACCATGTAAACAAAATTACATCTAATACTTGCACTTAAATAAACAATGTTAAGTTGGTAGCTGTTGTAACTGAGCAATGTGTAATGCAAATGTCTTCATGTGAGGTAGAGACATGCTCTACCTCACATGAAGACATTTACGTCACACTTAGGAGGCGAAGAAATCCCATTTTTTTCAGACTGAATACAGTTGGTGTAATGCATTGTTGTTCACTCACACAGAAGATTTGCCTTCTGAATCAACACAGCAAACCTTGATCTTTATTGCACATGGTTGTGTAAAAAACAAACTGCCTTGTTGAAAATGAGGATAAATCAAACGATCCGATATCAAATGCTGATAACTGCCACAGTCCTAAAAATAGAGGGGAGAGGGGGGGATATATCCTTTACCATAAATAATGTAATTCCATTTAAGTAAGTAAACATGTCACCATGTAACATAATTACATTCAAATTAAGTGTCATGTATGTATAATATAATTACCTTCAGATAAACAGGCTTGTATATGTAATAGCCTTCCGGGCAAGGCAAAAACATCTGGGAAGTTTACCACCGTCGGTCGGCCCTTTCATTGTCATGAGTAGATTGGATTATGCATTCACGCACACACTGCATGAATGCATGCATGCATGCATGAGCAGACACGCACGTAACAAACACAGACAGAGGTATATGAGCATGCAGACACTCCCCTTGTGCATCCTTGGTAGTTACAATCAGCCACACAATGACAGTGACAGTTGGTGGGTTATGCAAATTAGATGCAAATAACCAGCCGTGAATTTGTATATAGTGATTGCACTAACGGCTAGATAAGGGCTGTAGTTTAAAAAAAAAAAAAATTCCTGTTGAATTCATTCAGTTTAATTGACCTCCGTGTCAGCTTTTATGTGTATTTCTGTTGTGCTTTCCTGTCTGAAGTTGCTGTGACGTGAATGACAGTGTATTGTGTGTAAGGTACACAGACAGTCACGCAAGCCTACTGTGCTTCACATCTTTGAACTAGACATGTCACATCTTGTATCTGAGACACAGACACACACACACACACACGGTACACAGTGCTGGCTAGGTAATCAGATGATTACAGTGGGTAAGCATTGTTGTAAACATTAGAGGCACGCACATCAGTCTTCTCAGCATACAGCATGTACATGTGGGCTGTGCTGAATATTGTGAGTCCAGTTTATTTCTTTTATTAATGTCTTCCAAATCACTCACAAATAATATGCCCTTCACATTACGGCTTATTTCAAGTGTCTAATGTTACACAATATGACAACTCCCCTTAAGAATAGCCTGGGTGCAGTGATTATTTGAGTTTCTAAGGATTTAATTACAAAAAAAAGGTTTTGCCTTCACTTTATTATTTTTTTGCTAATCCTTTTTGAAAACATGGTGTTTTTTTTAGGAAACATCTACTAATATAGGTGCTCTCTCTTAGGCTAGAGATAGCCTAAATGTGTGTCTGTAGGTATTTCTGTCTGCTCAACAGATACAGGATCTACTTGCACCTTTTGGCAATCACTCCACAAAAAAAAATGTTCTTATATATTGTAAGAATTTTGCAAATGATTGTCTGTGGAAGCTTAGATCTACTGAAAATATGGCTTCTGTATCACCTTAACATATCAAGTGTATTTTTTGCATATTCAAACAATTATCCAAGTCTATTAAGTAAGGTTTGATATAAATCAGAACTGAAATGGGAGATATGAATTAATCGTGAAAATGTAAACAATACCGACCCATACTGTGAGTAGAGACACCCACTGCTGCTCTGAATGAGCCCTGATTGTCAGGCCATTAGAAGAAATAGGTTTTATCTCAGTGTGTAACATGCATATAACTGCTGCCTGCAAGGCACAGTGTGCATTCCTGTGAGTGTGTTTGAAAGAGGGGTTACTCTGAGTAATGGACCTGGAGGCATTGAATATCGGTGCCAAGGGTTAGAGCACAGACCTCTAATAATAGAGAAAGAATTAGGTGGAAAGGACACTGGGAGGAATTAAATCATTTCTCCTTGCATTTTCTTTCCTTCCTCACTACTTTGTGCCTTTCTCCACCCCTCCCTGCCTCTTCACTCTCCTTCCCTTTACTCTTCAGATTATTAGCAGAAGGATGGTTGATTTGTGAAATCGGTGCTGTTCTCAGTAGAATATTCTGGCTCTTTCAGTATCCAGCTCAATCTCCTGACAGTCTGCTCTCGCCTATTTTCTCTACATGAATTGGTGGCGTTTCAGAGCTCCCCTTGGCAGATCTGCAGGATTTTCTCTAAGAGGCAATGAGAAGACTGTCTCGCTTGATTGCAACATGTTCTGTTTCAGTCATTCTCTCATAATCTAAGGATGTGCTTTTGGTTTATTCTACCCTGAATAATAATCTGTTTGCCACCGTCTCAATGTTTTTTTTTTCCATTCCTGCCTCTTAGATCTTTTCCATTAAATCCTACAGCCAGACTGTGCCTATGTCAATACATATTGTTACAGCTGCATAGACACCTAGTGGCATTTAAGAAATCTATATCATGTAATCCTGGCTGGAGAAAACTTGATTGCATGTGTTTGTACGAGTTTCTGTGTGTGCATACTGCATATTGCCTCTGTGTGTATTTACAAGCCTCACCTTGTTTAAATGTGGATCACTATACATATGTTTGTAGGTTGTCAATATTAGGCTTTTGTTTGACTGTGTGCACTTGGTTTGTCAGCATCAATAAACTTTTCCCACGTGTGTCTGTCTGCATCTCAGGTCCAGCAGATTGATCGAGTGGTGGAAGTAGTGGATGAGGCTGTTAAAGGTATTTTAACACACACAGACACACACGCACACAGGCGCACACAAAAGCTCTCGTTGTGTGAACTGCATGTATGAATGATTTTCACTGAAGTAGTCTGTCCACTTATTGACATAATACAAGGACCATGAATTAGCTTATTGGTAAGAGTAAGAATATATCACTTTCCTGTAGAAGAGCACACAATGAAATAATAATGGCTTTGAATTATTCTTTCTTCTTTCTCACAGTTAACATTTGAAATAACGTTTATTCATAATGATGAGGTACCATCTGGAGTTTTATTAGAAAATCCAATGATGTTTTAAGCACAAAGATCAACCAGAGCATGTTATTTGGGTTAAAGTGAGATATTCAAGAGCAGAGTGACTTGATTTCCAACTTGTTTTCATGATTTAAAGGATGAAACAAAATGCAGCTTATTTTTTACTTTATTGCCCAGAAAGATTTAATGGTTCAGATGGACTTTGTGCATTGAAAAGCAAAGCGATCACTGTTGCTTTCAGATTCTATCTGCCTTGCCGTCTGAGTAGCTTGTTAAGCGGTCGTCTGTGTCTGTGAGAAGCTCACTGACAGCGAAGACAGACTCACATGGCAGTGATTAGGTCATCCTTTTAAACTGTTAGTGAGCCACCGCACTTAACTGTTTAATGAAGGTCAGGCAGAGTTTACAGTGTGATTGTCCAGTCAAGCTGTCATACACCCCCAGCTGTTCTCTAATAAAGAACAGATTGAGTTTACAGTGTGTCTCTGTGTGTCTGTGTGTGTGTGAGTGACTAGTTTGCTCTGCAGGCCTCACTCTAATGAAGGACAGCTGAACTGAGGCTTGATTTTACAATGTGTCATCAACCCTAAATCGTCTGGCTGCGCATACACTCACATTCAAACATGTACACTGTCACTTTTATTCCCCCTTTCTTCTCTATGATTTGCTCATTATTTTCTTTTTCTTCTCTTTCCTTCTTCCTCCCGTTCCTCAGCATCTTTTGACACCCCTCCAGTCTCCTCTCTTTGCCCTCTCACTGCTCTACTCCATCCCTTCTGCCCTCTTTCCCTCCCTTTTTTACCCCCTCCATAGAAAGTAATTTCCCCAGTATCATTATAGTTCTTTATGACCTCGTATAAACTGAGAGCTGTTATTTCAGCTTGGAGGCGTGGGCATAAACCTTTAAGCTAGGGGATTTGCCTTTCGTAATGGCTACTAAAATACTTACTTCAATGAACTGCTAATAGATGCAGTTCCTTTGCTGCATCAAAATTGCTTGCAGGTCTGTTTTCCACATGACAAGAGCGCTGGTATGTTTTTATGAGCTCGGGTCTTGAGGTGTGAGATTTTATGTCTATTTAGGTTTGGACCCTGGCTCGAAAAGACCTTAACAACTGCCACTCCATAAGACTACTTCACTACTGTAAAACTGCATTTAATCATAGTACACCTACCTAACATAAAACTCGAGTTACTACCTGTTGTAAATGGCAAGGCATTTTTATCCTTTAGTTATCTCAGGCTGGATTGCTGAGCATGCACGCAGCACTTAACATGTATAGTGGCTCGCACATTACAACCACTGCCCAGTCGTGTGGCGCTTGCTGCTGTGCAACCGTGGTCACAAGCTTGCTTATCCAAATCAATGATTTATTTATTTAGCCATGCCAGATGTTGATTTTCTTGCTAACAAACAAACACAGCTTTGGATTTATCTTTGTATTCCAAGCCCACTGGCAGATCCATAAAAGATCAATTAATGACACCCATGGATACACATTTTTGCGAGGGCATCAAGCCACATTTTTATGTCTCTTAGTGATGCTCAGTAAAAACAAACACAGAACAACTGGTTGTTTGAAGAGTAAAATACTGAGCATGAATGTTTGCATTTATTTAATCATGAAATACATTTATACACACAAAGGCTAGAAAATATGTTTTATGCATGTTTTCATTCTTAAAGGAACTTTAAGGCTTCCATTGAAATCTGATCTTTGCTCCATTAATAAATAACTGCTGTACCTGCTTCCTTTATAGGACCACTTTGATGTCTTTTGTTTCTTTATTGGCCTCCTAATATTGATCTTCTCTCACTGAGATGACAGCCTCGGATGATACCATTTCACCTGATGTTCTTTTATGTTTTGGAAACTGTTGAAATTTAGTGTGTGTGTGACATAGAAACTGGGGGCAGAAAAGGTTAGATAGGCTAATGTATCTACTTAACTACAGATCAGAGGCTGTATGGCATCTATATAACCTCATGCTCCTTATTTCACCAGGATAAATAAACTGTTTGCATGTATCAGTGCTGAAAAAATAAATCAGGCTGAAAAAGACGTGACTGAAGGGGAAATGAAGAGCAGCTGCAAAGAGACACGTTGATGCGTTCTCATATGTATTTTAAGTCGTCTTCTGAATTCTGAACAATCTCTTTTAGTGCTCAGTAACCTCCCACCTTGAAGTGATAAAAGCAAATTCTGTAGAGGAGCTTGTCATTGTCAAACATCAAAGCCTCATATATGGCTTTTTAAAGGAAGGTCTTTTTTTAATGTTTGCATCAAGGAATTGCATAGAATTGCCAAGTAATGCATCTTATGTGCTTCTTACATCTCTCAGCAACACTGACTCAACTGACAGTTGGCAAAAAAAAAACAAAAACTGCGTTCTCAAAGAAAGCCAAACATAGCTAATAACCTGTTATATGGAGATGATAAATGGCAACCATTATACCCCTCCTGTCCTCCTCATCTGACACCTTTGCCCCTCCTTTCCAATGTTCCCCCATTCCCCCATCCCCCCAATAGTGCCTGCTGCTTTACAATCAAACCAGGGAGCACAACAAGGCCGACCACTTATCAGACATCAGACGCAGGTCAACAGGTCAATCTTTTAGCTCCCTACTTCTCTGATCCAACCATCCATCTGGCTATCCTGTACATCTTTCATCTGTGATGTATTTTTTTTCTATCATCACCCAACCATCCATTCATCTATCCCTGCCTTCCCTCCACTCCCTCCCTCCTTTTCCCTAGCATCTTATAATGGGCCATTATTGGTAGATGGAAGGATTTATGTTGGTTTGTGTTTATGAAGGAGAGTAAAGAACAAAGGAGAGAGAGAGGTTGGGGGAAAAAAAAAAGAGGGAAAGGAGGAGGGCAGTCAATAAGTAGAACATGTGGTATAGGGTGAGTGTGTGTGTGTGTGTGTGTTTGTGTGTGTGTCTCTATGTGGGGTTGCCCATCACAGCAGTTGGCCTCTCTAAACTCTGTAATTGAGATGACAAATAGGGCAGCATTCTTCAGTTTTCCTCAGCAAGTCAAGTTCGCTATTTTATCTCTTGCTTCCCATGTATGGTCCCCTAGGCCCTGAAATTGAATTTGGCTTTGGGTACAGTCCTGGAGTGATTCCATGCTGGTAGTGAGATTATTTCTTGAGTCTTTGGTGGCAGTCACATTGACACGACTCCTGTGCAGTTTTAGAGGCAAAAAAGAACGTTTTGGCAACAGCAACTTGCAAGTTTAGTCGAAGGGACAATCTCGTAATTTCTGAAAGTCCAGCACCACACAAGTAATTACTTTCTCTTGACAAATCTGTGTATGCAGTTAGGTATTGGTAACTCAGCTAAAACTGTCAGAAACAAATGTATAATGTCAACAGTCTGGAATGAATTATAATTTCAAAACATAATTTATTATAGTCCTTCAACAACAAGCCTGAGCTAATGCTAAATTACAGTCTTTTTTTAAATCAGTGAAGTTCAACCTGTTCAACCTCAACATACAAACCATTATGGTTAAGCATCACAGCACTTATTAGATTGTCATTTTGTTGTTCACAGGAAGAAGGTTATGTTCACATGCCCCATGAAATTATCATTAACATTTTTGTAATGAAATTCACTATTCAATGTTTTCACTTTTATTTGCATAAAGAGATTGGTATAATTGAGGTTCAAACAAAAGGCAGTTCATTTCTAATGCTTTTAAAATGGAATTCAGCTGAAAGGGTTTTAACTTTAGGCCTTGAATCATTATGATCAAAATTAAAAAGCGCTTGTAGACTTTTTCATCTAGTGTACATCTTCCAACCATCATCATGGTGTTCCCTTTATCTTTTTTTTTTTCTCTTTTGAAGATGGTAAAGCAGCAGTTGAAGAGCAGGTGGGACTGCAAAACATGGCTGTTAAAGGAAGTTAATGTGTATGGATGAATCGGTTGATCATTCAACAGATGGTTACAAAGGGAAAATTAGTGGAGCATGCATGAATTTTAAATCCATGTTTCATGACCAAAGATGGACACAAAGATAGCTAGCTGGAAGAAAGTACAACCAAACGTACTCTGAGTCCCTTCTGTTTTCCATGAGGGAAGTTTTCTAATTTCCTTGCTTGTACTGGGATATTACGACTAGTCACGCCTCACCGATTGGCTCTTTGTCCTCCTCTGGGGCAGATTGTCATTTTTATCTACCAATTGATAGCCATGCTTCCTGCCCTGAGCCCACCCTCCCAGGAGACCCATGTAAAACGAATGAAAACAGGAAGACAATTCCATCCCTCAGCGCCTCCATCTCGCACACCCTCTAGCTGGTAGCCTATTAGATGGCTGGAGAAGAGACGCCGCTGCATCCCATTTCTGCACACCAAAGGCTAGACATCGCTTGCTATTAGCTACTAGACACAGCTATGGATTTTCATTTGCTTCTGTGACATAGTGTGATATCTACTAAGTGATGCTAGTTTTAGAGTTGGTAAAGTGTGCAGTTTTTTCTTGCCTGTCTTTCATTATCCCCACCTTTATTGACTTATATCAGTGGAGTTTACTTTAGCAAGAATTTTCTTTCCCCACTTGTCCCTTTGTATATTCATGTTATCCCTAATAAGTTTAAATTGCACCTGATGCAAGAGGTTGGTCAGTGATGCCATTTCTAGCACAGCTAGGCCTGTACATTTGTCTTCTTTGACCATCACATCTGCTCTGATATGCTGCTCTTTGGTGTCTTGTTCACATTAACAATGTACAATGTAGATGAGAGAAGATTGAAGCCTTTTCTTTGGCTATCCAGAGATGGTATTATGTTTTGGGCTGAAAGGTTGTATGTAAGTGTATTTGTGCATGTGAGTGTATACTATGGAGATGGAATGAAGAGAGAGGAAGTGATCCAACCATCCAGACAGAGAACTTGTCCTGTTTCTGTTATCTGTACTTTTATTTGTATCCCAAAATCAGTGTGAATAATCTCCTCAAGCTGTTTGTTCTGTTGAATAGATGAATTTCAGGTTTTTGGATTTGTGACAGTGCAACCGATATTTTTAACATTCATTTTCAACATGGAAATGCTTACATCTGTGCACCCATCCACACATAGGTCTTTATGTTGGTGTGCCACATGTGCAACAAGTAAACTACAAGAAAAAGGTGACACAAACCCTTAATGTTTCAGATTGAAAATGAATGTGTTGTGTGTTTTTTCATCATTTCCAGGCCACTCAGTTCGTCTCTTGGGTCAGAAGAAAGATGGAGGCCGGAGGCTTGGCGGAGCTAGACTGGATCTGCCCAAGATCAGGAAAAACCCTCTCATTGAAATCATCTCCATTAACACTGGGTAAGACAGACACACAAACACAGGACAGAACTCGTAAAACATTCAGCTTTAACTGTGAATTCAATTGCTCTGCTTCCCTGCCATTCGAGTGTGTGTGTGTGTGTGTGTGTGTGTGTGTGTGTGTGTATGTATATGTGTGTGCGCTCTCTCCCTCTCTTTGCACAACCACTTAAACAAAGCCCCACTGTGCTTCTAATTTTATCAATTTCACATGCTTTGCTTGGGGGGGGGGTGTGGGTGTGTGTATGTGTATGTACTTACAGCGCTATTTGTTCTTCAAATGTAAACATAATAGAAACCCAACAGGTGTCTAGCCATTTGTCTCCATTTCAGTTTTATCATGAATGCAGAGAAAAAACAGACACAGTCACACAAATAGACCTCCCATCATTCTCCATCGTAGCTGTGATAGTTTCTATGTTCTTTTTATAATTATTGTTGTTATTTTGCCTGTGGCGTCACTGACAGTGATTCTAAGAATACTTTTGTTGTATATGTTTTGTTTTTTTTTTGTTTTATTATAACAGAAACACTAATGCCAGCAAAGAAGTTTGCAGATTCCATAGTGTACATGGATAAATA
The DNA here is from genome assembly GCA_023238725.1 of Scortum barcoo. Lineage (NCBI taxonomy): Eukaryota > Metazoa > Chordata > Actinopteri > Centrarchiformes > Terapontidae > Scortum > Scortum barcoo. Next base: position 7,908,718 of record CM041546.1, on the reverse strand, counting down.
AATGTAATATTGTAAGATTAGATAAATGCTGTAGATGGAAGAATTGATAGGTAGCTAGACCTGACCGCTTTCATGTGTGTAGATGCACAGACACACCAACACCCACATTTTTATGGGCTAATTTCATCTTGTTTACAGATCTGTGTGTCTCCACTAAGCCATGTGCTGTATTCTCTGTGGACTAGTTAAAAAAGGTTACAACAGACTAATTCCACTGCTCTGGGCCTCCACTGATGATAATACATCAATCATCCTCCAGCACGTACACCATGCCTATACCCGAATGGCTTCAATCGCAAAGCAAAGAAATAAATAACTTATAGACACAACGATAGTGTTCTGTAAGAGAAGAAGCTTTCTTTGTTTAGATAAATACTTTTTTGTTCTTGCACTAATTTGTTCAAGTCCTTCGGCTTTTAAGCTGCTGTAGCTGTCGAGAAAAGAAGCTCGGGCTGTTACTAATCACCATCTCAAGGTTGTAGATAAGACGTGAACATCAATACATCAGCCTGTTGTGTTTGTTGCTGTCAGTAAGGAGGTCTCAGTGTTTTACTGAAATTTCCATCAATGTGCTTTAATCCTCTGGGCTATCTGCAGCAGCATTCTTGTTCATGTAACATACTGACCCACCAACAAGAGGACTTTGGCCTGTTTTAAGTCTACAGATTTTTTTTTTTTTTTTAAATTTTTAATAGAGGAATTTTCAACTGCAAAAACAGACTTTGAATGAGACTTTGAACACAGCAGAAGTGCAGCATTAGCAAAAATGAAGCTCCTGCATTATATTTTTGTCTACTTTTACATGATTATTTTCTAACCTCACAACATATTCAGCCTTTTATCAAACAAAAAAGCAAATAAAAAAAATCCAGTCAGTGCTTTACTAAAGAGTTGACTGTCTTGTAGTTTGATGTTTGTAGTCTTCAGAGCTTAGTGGTCTTTATTTCCAACGAAAGCCTCTTAGACAGCACTTTATCTAATATGGTCTGTAAATCCAACTAGTTCAGCCATAGTAGATAAATATCTGCACATCTGGTCAGCACCAAGATTGGCATGTTTAAAAGGAAAAATTGAAGGTTTATGAACACACACACTCACTGTTGTTAGCCCTTTCATTGCCTCTGTCTATCCTTTATTTCAGAGATGGATCTCGGTCATTATCAAATCACAACTATGTGAATATCTGTGTTTATAACTTCACATGCTTACGTACCTACTTGCCTGACCATTTCTACAGACGGGTAGAACATAAAGTGTCTCAGTAAGGAGCTGGGCCACCATGTGCCTCAACAACAGCTTCACTACTTCACCTTGGCGTAAACTACAAGTCTCTGAAATGTACTGGAGGGATGAACACCGTTCTTTCAAAAGATATTCCCTCATTTGGTGTTTTGGTGATGATGGTGGTGGAGAGCGCTGTCTAACACATCCCTCCAAAATCTCCCAGAGGTGTTCAGTTGGGTTGAGATATGGTGACTGTGAAGGCCATAGCAAATGATTCACATCATCTTCATCCTCATCAAACCATTCATTGACCCTTTGAGCACTATAGATAGGGGCTTTGTCATCCTGAAAACCACTCCTGTCAGGATAGAAAAGTTTTGTCATCATTTAGAACAACTTTGTATGGATTTGCAGTGACCCTTCCTTCTAAGGGAACAAATGGACCCAAACCATGCCAGCAAAATGCCCCCCACAGCATAACAGAGCCACCAGATCCCCTCACTGTAGGGGGTCAGACATTCATGTTTTTCCTTTAATTTGTCACCCAGCTGTTTGTCTCGTGTTTGTGAGTTTTTTGTGTTGTCGTGTGTATATGAATGCAGAAGCCAGCCTCCTTCCAGCAGGGGGTCTATATCTGATCCAGATGAACTCGCTGTTGTTTTTCGAAAGGGTCAGGCTGGCTGCAAATAAATCCTCTTGTTTTTTTTTTTGTCTTTTAACTGCAACATTTTAGGAGGGTTGGGATTACACCAATATATTGACTGGGTGAATCGGTTGTTGACAAATCTCTCACAAATAAGACTGGTGTTACTGAAAATCCAAGCTTAATGTGTGCTTTTGTGAGATCGGTCAGTCACTGGTGTCACTAATTTGACATGGTTCCCTTAGTGTGTGTGTGTGTGTGTGTGTGTGTCCGGGAGAGAGAAAAGCTCTTTATGTGTTCTGTTTTTAGATGATCTGTTTTAAATATTCCTCTGAGGTAGTAGTGACATCATTGGTGACATTTGTCAGCTGATGAAACAGAGAGATCTTTGTCTGACACGCAGACACACATGCACAACATCAGTTGCAGTGTTCTCCGAACTGCCTCTGCGTCAGAAGGGAACATTTCGAACTATTAATTTGTAGTGTGTGTGTGGCCTTTAATGTCTCCAGTTTGTCGCCGGTTTGTCTTTGTTTTTGAACATGTGGGATGCATTTTTTAAGGTCTCTCTCTTCTTCTCTCTCTTTTTTTTAACTTAATCTTAAGTCATGTTGTCATGCGGCAAAGTGAAGTGCGTCCACAGGTTATCTGTAGATCTTTAAAGCCTTGAATCTCAAATAACTTCAGTGCATTATGAATAAAAAAAATATATGTATATGTATCTTAAATGATAATGAGAAGGTAACCTGTGGGCTTTTTCATGCTATGTGATGAGAGAACATAGCAAACAATATACTTGTTAAACATCAACACACTGACATTATCAATCTAAGTATGTTAGGATACATGCAAGCATATAAGCTTAGCCTGACAAATGTCTTTACTAATGAAGTATAATGTTATAAGACATGTTGCTAGTTTAAATTATATTTTAAAGCCACACTTAAAAGCAGAACTGGATTAAACTGAAGTCCTAAAATCTTAAATTTGGCTCAATGGAAACTGTAGATACTATGTGCCTGTCAAGCCTGCCCTCATCATTTTATCGTCAGAGGCCAAAGGGAAAGAAATACTTGCTTTCTACTGTATTAAGCTGGGTTCAATGTTTTTGACTATGCTGAATGCTCTATTTTACACAAATGGCAGTGTATATGGATTGAAAGCCAGTTAGCTTTTAGTGGTGCAGGTCAGGGAAGTTGTGAGGACGAGGGAGACATATTATAGAACAAAAACCCTACAGCCTTCACCCGCTTTGACTTTTTAACCCTAAACTATTTTGTTAGATAAAACCCATTAGCTCATTTCAGTTGACTCTGTTCATGGTTATATTATTCTGGGTCTTAGAAATGGACCTAATGTACCATCCCCTTCACTTTATTAGTGCAAGTCTTGACAACAGCATGGCGTAGAGTTTCACCTGGGACTACCTTTGAAAATGTCATTTAAGAGTTCAAATTGATTGACAATATTAGTTTCATTAAGTTGCATATTCATTAATTTGAAACTATTAAATCCTAATTAGATTGGACTTTTTCACCAAGTTAATCTCGTCTCCATCAGAAAACAAATTAAACATAGTCCACGTTGTCCTCAAATGCCCTCTGGCTCTGTATCAAAAGAACATTGTTAGGTTTTTTCCAGGGCCATCAGTGGTAATTGTGAGTCATCTTTACTTGACACATTAATGAGTAAAAACCTTGATTATTTCTGTGACAGTTCAGTCTAAAATCAGCATGTTGCACCAGTGTCTTTGTCAGCAATTTACTTTAAATACACAAAAGGGCTTTAGGGCTTCAGTTTGATTCATTCACTTTTATACACAGTTTTATACACAGAGTGATGTTTCATCAGCACACTGTGGAACTGAAGGACAAACATTGAGTGATGTATCGCAAGTACAAATTGAATAACTTTTAAAGCAGCTCAATGAAACCAAGACTGCTACGTAATCCATTAGAAACTCCATAGAGCTGCTTTTGAATGTTAGGATGCTTATTGGCAGTAGACAGTGTGCTGGCCTCCATTCAGATGGTTATAAGAAGGTCAAAATTGGAGTCAGATTCCAGGAAATATTTTAATACCTTTTGATGTGTATGTATATATTGAATGCTCAGTGAGAGCTGTGAAGCAGTGGAGGGAATAGCACTTTATGATCGTGAGGAACGTCGAAGAAAAAAACACTGAAAATGCACATTATTGTTTTTCCACATGGGATTGGATCAGACATGGTACCTTTTAACTCCACCCTACTCATGCTTCTGATGTTGGGTTTGTGCTCTTTAATTGGCTTATGTTCCAGTCACCAGCATTTAGTTTAGGATTATATCTTATGTTATTTCTTCTGTAGCTTCTTTATACAAACTGCTAAGCCCGAGGGCAGAGTTCATTTTTTTTTTTTTTTTTGTACATCGTCAGACTGGAAAAAGACTTCACTATGTCTTTTTAAAGCTCTGTTTTGTGTCCCAGTTATAGCGCGCTTGATATTATTAAGGAAGCTGATGCGTGTGTATGTGTTTGTTTTGCCCCAGGCTATATTAACGGTCCCTTCTTGCTCTTTGTATATCTGTGTGTGTGTGTGTCTGTGTGTGTGTTGTCAGTGACAGTGAAAGCCCTTTTGTGAACAAGCTGAACCGTGATGCTCAGCGTCATAAACAAGGAATTTACAGCCGGTCACTCAGAATGGGTCATTAAACTCGTCTGTGTGTGTGTGTATTTGTTGCTGTGTCTGTGTGAACCATCATCAACAGACTCGAAGCATTAAAAAAAAAAAAAAAAAAAAGCCCTTTGTTCCACAGTTACAGCTCATTTCATTTCATTATCTCTCTCTCTCTCTTTCTCCCCCTGCTCTCTATTTAGTCACATTTTTGGCAGTCATAATCTCTGTCATTGTTATTGCAATGTGCTCAAAGTCAGGTGTTAATGATTCACTGCTCTAACCCAGACCCAATACCCAACTTCATCTTACATATCTTCGAGGCAGGCAGGTAGACAGGATGACACAGAGGGAATAGGCAGTGGAAGTAGGTTTCTTGTGCATTGAGAGCGCTCTCAAACGCAAGTGAAGAATTGCTGGCAGGCTGACAGCTGCCTTGATGTTCGACTGCTGCGCTGGCAGCTCATACTCTCCAATAAATAGTCTGAAGTTGAATTAATGCTGATATGGAGGCCTGCACCGCTCTTAAAAACCTGTGTACATATTACACAATAATAAAAGTTATGTTTAGCATCTGTGGTCATGAAAAGTGCTAATTTAAAAAAAAAAAATATATATATATATATATATATATATATATATATATCCATAGGCATTAAAATGTGATTTCTTCAAATGCTTGTGGGGTTAGCAAAAAACAGGTCGAGAAATAGTCATGTTGACATCTCTTGAATAGAAGCAGAAATTGAAGGATTTAATACACTGAAAATTTTAACAGTCCTGGTTTTTGTAACAGGAGAGTGGCAATTTCTTACTCTCTGAGTTACTGGCCTCACTTATCCAGAGAGTATAAAAGATAACCTTGGAGCCCATACAGTATTTTATCCTCTTTCCTTTGTTCAGCTCCTTCTATTTGTTTTCCCTGTTTTTTTTCTTTTTTTTTCTTCCACCTTTTGACACTAATAGTAACATATTTATCTGCCTTACCGGAAAGCAAATTTAATCTGGCCATTAAGCCATATTGAAAATTACACAATGCCATTGTTAGGGTTTTTAATACATATTTAATACCTTTTAAACACAAATGTTTTGGACTCTTTATTCAAGCTACACAGACTCTCAAATCTTTTTTTTTTTTTTGTCAGTGTCGTTTTCTATTCATTTCTGTGGTTGGCTACAATCATAAAGGATTTGAACACCATTTTCACGCAGACCTTTAGCTCTGCCAAAGCCTTGATTTTTATAGTCACTAATAGTCACCGTAGCAAAATACACATGCACGTGCACACACTTTGTAAACAAAGCAGACGGAGACGTTGTGAAAAGTGTCTGCATGCTTGTGTGTTCGCGTGCATTGTGAATGTGTTTGTGTTAGCTGACAGGTCCCCAGTGTTTTAGCTACCCGTTTCCTGTGATTTGCGTCTGGCTGTTACAACTCCATCCACTCTCCACGCCGATACTGTGGAATAATGGGTCTTATCAACCTCACTGCTGACCTTTTACATAGATTTGTGTCAAACATTGTGGCGAAGGTGTAAACTTCAGGGCTTTGGCCAGCTAAGAGAGAAGTAAATCTGGGGCCACTGATGTCTAGATGGAGAAAAAAAACAATGAGCCTTACGACTTACGGCTTGGCTAACGTCAGGACTCGACTGAGAAGGCACAAACACAGAAGTAACATGCTATGAGTCAGAGGTAGACTTTACTTTAAAGAAGAGGGCAAAATTGTGTTTTATCACTTCTTTTTCTGACCTGATTTGTCCCTAAGAAACTTGGCAGGGCCAGAATGAATTACCAGATTCATTGCTTTATGTTTATGAATGGTTGTATGTGCTTGCACAGAATTTCAAGGTATCTGGACAATGATATTACTCTAAACAGTAATAGTGTTGAACATGGATAATACAATATGTAACACATGTTGAATCTACTGCCGTAAATACACCTGGACTTCACAGCTGTCAGCTAACACAATGGATTGTTTATGGGTATGGTTCATTATTTTTTTAATAATTTGGATTTTAAATTCTAGCTTACTTGAGTTTAAAACTGTAACTGAATGCATGTTGTCTTTGTGTGCATGTGTGTTTACTGCTGGATAGTAGAACAAAGTGTATTATGTGTGTCACTTGAGGCCAAGGTCTAGCTGTCACGTCATATTCAGGCAGTTTTTTTCCCCCTTGAAATAATTCAAATCATAAACACGATGAATGTATCGTATAATGTAAAAACAATCTGAGTTCATTGGGTGCTTAGTTTATTATATAAGTGCTTTATATGGCTAGCACACTGTCTTACACAGCTGGAAATAAATCATAATGGCAAAAATGTACAGTACCAGTGACCTGCCTATCCTTTCTCCATGCTTTATCTGTCATCTGTATCTGTCTTACAGCCTTTTATTTACTACAGAAAAATCACATCTCTTTCTTTTGTCTCTTGTAATATCTGATATCAGCTTATGTTGAATGGACATCAGAAATCTCAACACAACACCACTTCTTTTTTCCTGCTACTGTCGCATCCAGTTAACTTTCCAGTTAATGAACATCATTTGATACACACTTTTCTTATATTTGCTATTATCATGCCAGCACTCTTTCATGCTTTTCAGCACGTGGATGACAGTCTTCAGCACCTGATAGTTGCGCTCCACTTTCTCCGTCTCAATCAGCACGCCTCAGAGCTTCCTCTGCTGCTGGATTCTTTTCTTAGCCCTCCTTGCAACAATTTCTGTTCGTAGATCAGTCAAACTCAGCACATTGTGTTTTTGATGCCAGAGGCCCTGACACGGTGGGGAAAAAGACACAGCACAGCTCACTGGTGACACACTTCATAATAAAGACTGACTAAAGAATAGTGGAGTCACTAAAAGAATAGGGTATCCGTTTTTGCAGATAACTCTGCTTGAGAGTGAAAGGGGAGACCAGGAGAAATAGGGTGGGGAGAATGAGTTAAAAGCAAATTGAATTAGGCCTATGTGCTCTTTTGTAATTTGAATTTCTCTAACCGTAACAGTTTGGAAGTGAATAAGGTTTAAGAGAATAAGGAGACATTTTCTCTTTCTCCTACACACACATGCACGCATGCACGCATGCACGCACACCAAACAATCAAAGTAGGTACATCTTCCCCACCTTAAGGCTCCCATTGAGACTGTACTATCACAACCGCTGGGATTCATGTGATATTCACTCCAGATAATTTGTCCATATCTCCCCTTCATCTTAAAAGCAAATACACAAGCCACATTGCTCTGCTCTACTTGACTGCGTTTTCGTTTTGTCTTTCGTTGGTCAATGATCCCATCTTTTCTTTTTGTTTTTCTCCCTGTGGAGCAGAAGTGAAAATGTGAAGCAGCAACAAAGGAGGGAGAAAACGTGCTGATGTGCCTCAGAAAAGTAGAGTTGCAGAGGAGTAAAGGATGTTTACACAAGGGTTCTTGATCACATACATATGTGTGTAGGATTGTGGGAATGCATGAGTGCACCATGTACACACAATCTCTTGATTTTTGCAGTTTAGCACACACAAACACACACACCTCCACAATGGAATTCCCATTTTCTTTTTCTATTTCATTCCTGACACAAACACACACACAATCATATGCAGACACGTTCCCACTCACTTACACACCCACACATATTCACACACCCACACCTCTTCTAGCTATGTACCACGGTGGCCTTTCCTGCTGTTTATCAAACCAATGTATAGGTAGTTTTCAGCTCCACTGGTCTGAACATATTATTCCATTTCCCTCTTCCCCACTGCTTAACACACAAATACATGCCTCACACACATACACACACACACACCCACGCTCTCCATCCACTGTTTTTCCCACTCACTCACAAGGAGAGACTCTGCTCCCCACAGTAAATCCAAAAGATTGATGTGTCTCCTTGGACAAAATGAGATTGTGTGTCATTACAAGGCATTACACTACAGAACCCCTGAGTAACTGAATTATCCTCAGTGTGTCGCTGGCAAATACAGTTTACACACGCACAAACACGCACACAACTGATCTTCTTACAGACTATTTGCTCAAACCAGTTTTCTTGCAAATGGTCTGCAGTCATCAAAGAATAATCAACCCAGAGATGAGTGTCTGTTTCACTCAAACATGAAGCATTTTTGCTTGTAGGGGGGTGTTTACATGTGCAGCACAGTCAGGTTATTTGGACAGTCACACATTTTTTGTTTGTTCAACAGAAACACTGACACTTAGATCAGAGACCCTCTCGACTTCAATCTAAGGATGACTACACCTGATTCTGTTGTAGTGTGCAGGAACTGTAATCATTTTTATACCTACTCCCCATATATTAGGGTAAAAAATAACTTAAATAGACAAATGTAAAGTCATAATGTTTAATGACTCACAAATATCACAATAGACATCCAGACATTTTCACTATGCTGCACTTTCAATCAGTCAGTAAGGCTCATCAGACCTTCTTTACCAATGTAAAGAACAAAAACACACAACGTTGAATTTCCTACTCAAAGTTCAGTTTTTGAGTTATATTATGATGCCAGCTTTGCAGACCACAACCAATGAGATTACAGCTGACTGTGGTGTTACCTGAAAGTGACTTTTGATGGACAAAATTAGTTCCCAGAACTGTAAAACTCTATCCGATTGCCATTTGTTCATGTATGACAACAGTTACACACTGAAGTGGTCTGTAAGGCAAGAAGGCAACAGGTGTGATAATCAGCCATCTAAACAGTGGATCGGCCGGCCTGCATGTAACTTCAGATCAGATCTACTACTTGACTTTATCAGTATATCTTTTGGTTCATGATAAACAAACATCTTACCATTCTTTTCTCGCAACAATGTGCTGACTGATCTAGTACAAACACCGTCTCAAGGATTATGTATAGACAAAACAAGAAGTTGGGAAAACACTCAGTTCCTATGTAGACATGAGGTAGTGGTTTCACACACATGCACATGCTCTCACACTCATACGGTGCACATGCTGTCTCTCTCCAGTCAAAACAACAAGTGAGTCTGCTCCAGTAGTTCCAGAGATCTATGGTCAGCATGTGACATGTGACACATTTTCTAAAATACACACACACACAGAGCTGTTTCAGTGTGCAGCAACGGGAACACGAGACTAAGTAACACAATTCAGGAGGTCACACACACAGACTGGATTGAGGACTGAGAGGAACATGCAGACCCAGCTGCTTTAGACACATACACACACTTTTGCGCACACTAGTCTATTCACAGATGAAAAGAAAGACACACAAGAATGCAAATAACAATATTATGTGAAATAATGGTGAGAGAACTTTTGTGTTTGTTTTTTCTCTGTCTGGCCAGAGCTACTTATTTGTGGGACAGAAAAACAAGTCCATGAGAGTTTCACTGTATCTCAGCTTAAACCCCTGACTATGAAAGGCTTCAGATATTCGAGCACTTTTATTTTGTAGCCCTTAATCGACAGATCAGACAATAGGACATCTCTGAAAAGCCACTGAAATTTCTTACTGGATATGATAAATTAAGGAAGTCTGTCACATGCCCAATCTGGGAATTTTGAAGGATCAGACTCGCTGACATGCTTGCACAGATGTTTATGGCAATGTCCCATATCCTCACCGCTCGCATTATCCTCTAATTACATTAACATATTGATAAGCATTCACATTTTCTGTTTTGGCCCAAATCCTGATCGTGGTTTAAAATTAGAGCCCCTAAATAAGATGTGAGTTATAATGAATATTGTCTGTCAGTCACACAAGATCATTGTGCCCATGCAAAGTTTCCCCTGTAACTTGAACGCAGCCGTCTCTTACTCATGACAGTGTATCAAGGGTAAATAGGGTTTAGCTGCAAACCTTTCTCTGAATAACTAATCATCCTCTATTCATTGCTCCTAATAGCTCTTTACTCCATTGTGTTAGAACTCTTTGTTCCTTGACTCCACATTATTTCGCGACCTCCACTTTGACTTTGAGATTCACTAACAGTAAACTTACAGGCTTGAGGCTTTGTTCACTCGTATAATAGCAGTTTTAAGATTTTGTTTGCTCATATACCCACTCCACCTCCCCCATCCCAGTCTCAACAATAAGTGCAGTGCAATTGCTTCACAATTTGCAAAGTGCTCAGACTTCCCCTCGCAGTTTAAGCTTTGTTTTCGTGAATTGCATCTTCTAGGCCACAATGCGAAGCCTCTTGAACACACACACACACACACACACACACACACACACACACACACACACACACACACACACACACACACACATATTCACATAAATGGGCCAATTTGTTTATGCATAGAGCAGTTTTCAAATTAATGTGTAGACCCTAAATTCTTATCACTGAGGAAGCATTTTCTCACTCAACTCTCCCAGTCTGTCTTCAAGATGCTGCACATGGGAGACTCTTAAGTGAACTATGCTGTGTGTGTGTGTGTGCGCTGCGCGCTGAGGGAGGTTTGCAAATGTATAGAGGAACCTCAGGATTTTCCTTTCTTTGTCTGCAACCATACAATAGTCTCTCTCTATTACACACAGACACACACACACACACTCACTGGGGAGGTAGCCTCTCTCGTAACACATTGATGAACTACACTCTTGTCAGGTACAGCAGCTACCTCTGTGTTTTAATTAACTAGGACGAAACAGATGGGAAAGGCCAGAAACAAAGGAGGGAAAGGATGGAGGCTCGATAAGGAGGAGTAATATTTTGTTTGAATTTTACAAGTATTTTTCACTTATACCACTAGAGCGTGGTTGATCTTGTTGGTAATGTAAACAGTAATGGTAACGTCAAATCATTGTTTAAATTCAGCCATACTACAAAGGTTACGCTTGTTGCTGGGTGGAATAAAATAAAACTTTAACAAAAATTAAAATCTCTTCTCCTTTCTCCTCAGGAAGGCAGAAACTAAAGCACTTCATGACTGCAGCATAGGCATGGGTGTGCCTGGGTGTGCCGGGGTCACCTAGAATGGCGGCAAGCACACCAGCATGTCATGTTGGAAATGTTTGCTCAATAGCAAGGATTTTATTGTGCCTCAACGACAGACATCGCACGTACATCTTGTCAGAGTGCTTTGAAATCTTTTGTTATTCAAACAGGTTACAATTCACAAAGATGATGGTCGAGTACACATAAAACCACACATACAACAAAGGGGAAAACATCACTTGACAATAAGGCTAAGTCACGCTGTCTGTGTAAACACATGTAGGCTACGTCCAAATGAGGTTAATGTCTCAGTCTGCTGTTAGTATTCTAAATAAAAGTCATCAATATAAGGCCTGTTTATTAAAACTTGGACTTCTTCAGTAATTGTTATTATGGGGCCCACGTATTAATATAGGCTACAGCTCAAATTCAGTCATAGTCATATAGCTATTTTATTAGCTCACTGTTGTTTTTGGTCGTTAAATATCATTAAATGAGTTGACTGCACAGACTTAAGATTGTTTTAACCATTGTGCATGGCCTCTCCTGTGAGACTATGCACACTGGAGCTCATTCTTGGTGCTCCTCCAGGCTGTTGCTGAACGTTGCAGTGTGTTAGGCGCCTCACTTTGCGTTTCAGCTGTTGGCTCATCCAGGTTTTGTTCCGGCTACACTGCTGATTCAGAATCAAATAAGTCAATCCCAGTACAACTTGAATACAGAGCAAATGTGTGTGTGTGTGTGTGTGTCAGAGAGAGTGTGACATGCTCCTCCTTTCCCTCGGTCACTGACGATCTGAGGGTGCTGACTAGTTGTCGCAGTCTGTTTAGGCTGATGGAGAGGTCGAGACTGCTAATGTGTTGTTGTGATACTGGACAAATGTTCAGCAGCAGCACACTCACACAGACACATGAACACACATACACTTTATTGATGCAAACACACACACACACACACTCACCCAAGCAGGCCACTGACTGTCTCTTGAGATTAATGTTGGTGTGATCCACTCAGCTGGGCCTGATCACATTAAGATGGATGGACCCCCTGGTGGTTTATGTGTGTGTCTCTGTCTGTGTCTCTGTTTGTGTGTGTGTGTGCGTGCGTACGCATGCATGCAGGCCCCATCTGTCTGTGTTTTCTCCACAGCTACGTCCTGTGACCTAGCTGCCATCTTTAGTGCCCTCAACTAGGATAAGCAATACCCTGAGAGGGAGAGATGGATGGATAGTTAGTTATATTCCCTATACTGTTTTTCTCTTCTTTCTATGGTGACATGAAGAAATGCTCCTGGTGGTTGTTTGCATTTCAGAATGATCATAAAGATACTGTCAGTGTTTCAGTTAGCATTTGTGATGGTCTTTCACAGTCTAGTAAATACAGTAATATGCGTTCAGATACCTATAGGTTCCTTAGACCCTAATTACTTATACTTATATTTTTATTGTTTATCTTAGATGTGTATCTTTTTATATTTATTTAGTATTTATATCTTGCATTGCTGCTTTTTCAGCTTTATGGCAATCTGCTCTCTGGCCAGCGTTAGTGGACTGTAAAACTTCATCACTCTAGTGTCTGAACATGAACCAATAGTAGAAAAGCATACAGTTTCAGGTAACTTTTCTTCTGAGAAACACAGTTTGAATTAAACTTTAACACCATTTTCACCAACATCACAGTGATTCCAGAGCTGCGTATAGACTTAAGGCAGTGTCTAATCGATACTCTGAGGGTCTCCAGTACTTACCCAGTGTTACCCTGGCAAGATCTGTCAATGTTACAGGCATTATATTGTGACAAGTGATCGGAAAAAATGGTTACAATTTGTCAAAGTTGTCCTCTTTGGTCCAGCGGGAGTCCTGTCTCTTTGTCCTGTTTATGCCGAGTTTCTGGGAAAACCCCGGTATTTCTCAGTGAGTCTGTCATGGACAGATACAGGATGTTTCCGCCTGTTATGTACAACAGTCTGATTTCATAGTCTCATACTAGCTGCCTTACATCACAGCATTTGACAGTTATTAATCATTGGTCAGATGTTTTTGTGACTGCATTGGAGTTTATAAATCCCACAACAAACTAGCTTTAACATTTTGACACTTGATTAAAGAGGCACTGGACCTTCTGATCCTTATTCTGTGTCAAACTCTCGCATTGGTAGAGTGAGAAAAACCCACTTGAAATGCTGTATTCTACTTAGGTGATGTTTTTCATGCTTTACGTTACTGTTGGTATACACTTGATAAGTGTGGCTCTATTGGGAATTGAACTCCAATGGTGGTAGTGTTAGTGGTAGTAGTTACCCTCTGCTAAGATATACAGGAAAAAGTTCAAGTTCATTTTTGCACTATACAGGAACACGTGTGGCAAAGGGTAAAACATTCTTATTTTTCTTTTAAAAAAATTAGCGTGATGTTTCCTGTCAATATTTTGATCCTGGAAAACTCACTCACACACACTTAACTAATTATAGTGTTAAACTTCAGTCGACAGCATGTTCTTGCAACTAACTGGAGCTATTGCCAGACATTTAAGCCAACAGTGAAATAGTAAGTTAAAAGAAGCTACTGTGGCAACAGTAACAGTGTATATTTTTAACCCAGTATGACAAATTGGAGGTCAGAAATGAAAGCCTAATGGAGTACACACAAAAAGTACTTTTAACAGTGGCCTTCCTTCTTCTTTTCAGTGGTGATTTTCAGACAGTTTTTGAAGAAAAGCCCCTTTCATCCTAAACAAAGACGCCCCAAGAGTTGATACCATGCCATGCTTTTGGATCTGGTGTGAGCCAGTATTTCCTTTTTTTCCTCTTTGTATTCTGTTTCTTATTTTAATTTTTCTGCTTTGTTGCCGCACTTCCTCCCTTTCATGGTAAATTTGATTTAAACGTCTCTACTTTTTGTAAAACAAAACACTGAATTGAGTCTAATCTTTCTTTTTTTGCCACAGTATGAGAGACAGCTGTCCACGGTTATTTTGGAGCTAGCTGGAGTCCTTAAAACAGTTTTGGAGAGAAAAGGCAGTTTTGAGTCCCTGCTTTCTTGTCTGTCTTTTGCTCTATTTGGAAAGTGTGCATGAATAGATTTCATAAAAACCTTCAAAAGTCTATTCTGTTTATCTCTACACTCACCATGTTCTCAACCCCTCCTTTTTTTCACAGTTCAGTTTCAAGTGAAAATGTTGTTAATGGCATCCATCCCTTTCTCTCTCTCTCTCTCTCATCATCTCTCTGTTTGTCTGTCTAGGTGTCTGAATGCTTGTACCTACTGTAAGACAAAGCATGCCAGAGGAGACCTGGCCAGTTATCCCATCGAGGAGTTGGTGGAGAGAGCCCGCCAGTCTTTCCAGGGTGAGTACATTATCTCTCTCTCTCACTCAATCACACACACAATCGCAACAAGACTTTAAATCACGGTGTCTGTCTGTGGCATCATTTCAGAATCTTCTCATAGAAGAGGTAGTTTAATAGCAATAAGGGTCATTGAATGCAGGACAAATGTACTGATTAAAATACCTTATTTGTATGCTGTGCAGCTAGAACTGTTGCTATTGGATAATTGAAGGTGCTGATATTGGATTACTGGGTTCTTGGAGAGTTTGATGCCAGATGAACAGCTGCTCCGGCCTTGCATCTGTTCTTTAAGAGTAGACCCCACAATACCCAACCGCACAGCAGGCCATGTCTCTATCTGAGCCCCAGGCGGGTCAGTCAAGGGCAAGTCCACTCATTTATAACACAGATCTCATTTCCAGATTTACTATCTACAGTTTATTATTTGTTGAATTATTTATCTGAAGTTATCTCTGGTGTTAAATCTGAAATCTGTGTACCACATCTGTATCAGTGAACACTGAAACTTATACACAAATAGGCATATGCAGTGGAAATGAGATCCATGCTCATTTTCTTTGCAACACACTCGCACCTCCACTGGATTACACACCTCCCAGCCTAATTCATGTCAAACGCTGCGTTTGGGGTCTTCATGCCCAGAGTACTGTGCAACAAGCTAAGTTCAATTGTCTCATCCTATTAACATTTCATTGCTCATACACATAATTTAAATGTAGTTCAACCTGAAAATGTAACCATGAATGTTTTAGAAGAGCTGTGTCTCAAAGCCTGAGCAGATCTGCAGCTTGTTTGTTCAGTGTAAATTTACAAACACAGACCTCATTGATCGAAGTTCTCAAATATAACCATGTCTAACACTGTTAATGTTAGAAGAAACAAATATGCCAATCACATACAGTATCTAGCCCATTGACTCCCTCTGCTCTTCATGAAGATCTTGTTGTTCATGGTGATACCAAGCTCCTGGCCACAGAGTGGGTTTTTTTTTAATAGCAGCCTTTTTCATGACAGATGCTATAGTAGAAAATTCATATTATTGTTTTGTAGGGCCTGTAGCCTGAAGGCAATGCTTTTTGAGACAGTGAAGACTCAGGATTCAGCTGTTCAGATATTCATGCTCACACAAAAATCCACCACTAACATGGTTACAGATTCTGAAAAAAACTTTAAGACTGGTGATTTGTATGACTTACTGTTGCCATGTTGATGCTGCTTTTGTGGCAGGATCACAACAGCCATGTAAAGAATAAGCACAATGCTACCTGGTACCGGGTATTCTACCCCGTCTCAATGCTTACACAAAGCATCGCTGTATGATGTGTGACTGTGCTACAGCTTTAGAAAATATTAACTTCTTAGCTGGAGCCACAGTTGTCTCAACGCAGTGAAGGAACCTGGAATTATTAAAGCAGTGCTGTTGACGGCCTGAATGCAGACTCAGTTTGTATCTGAGTAATGAATAACATGAATGTGCCCTTGACAAGGACATGGCTTTCTAAATCCCAACCAGAACTCTTTAAAACAGCTGCATCCATGCCACTGCAGTGCCCGGGGGTGGGCAGTCAAGGGCAAACTCACCAGCTGCTTGAGCCTTGGTTGGTGTGTGTGTGTGTGTGTGTGTGTCTGTTCATACACGTGCGCGATTTGGGTGACGATGCAGGATGAAGATACACCTGGCCTTTAGACTTGTTTGAGAGAAGTTAGAAGTGTGCAGGGCAAATTGATATTATCGGAGAACTGTGTTGTGTGACTCACAATACCCTCATTACTGTAGTGTAATGTTAACAGTTGCCCTGGGTGCTGCTTTTTATTAAAAATCTTCACAAATATTGTAGCAGAACTCAGATAACAGCAACCTCCACTGCAGCGTGAATATCAGCCATAGACGATATTTAATATATATATATTTAACCACCACTTGCAAAACCAACATGTACTCATATTTTTACAACATGTATGAATTGCACACTCTTGCAGACTTGATATTGGTTAACCATAGTTTTGGGACACCAGCAGGAACTTCAGTGTGGAGGTTGGATATAAAGGGTCCGTGTTTGTGTGTGAGTAATCCGTTAAAACACAGGAAACATGAGTGTGAAAGACAGTTAGTTGTTGTTTTCAAAACAGAGAAAGAGGAAGCTCGAGGTCACCGCCTGTCATGATTTACGAACAGTTGGAATAAGACAGAGGGAGAGATGGGTAATGAGAGATGAGAGAGATGCGGTTTCGCTATCTATGCACTGTTCTTTATGAAGGATACGGTCAAAATGAAGTATTAAAGGTAGTAAACCTCTAAAATATTTTATTCTTGCTGGTCTGTTTTAGTCTTTCAAGTCACTCTTCCCTCGCTCGCTCTCTTTTTCTCGCTCTCACTGACATACACACACAAAACACAAAACACACACATACACACACACACACACACACACACACACACTTGCATGTTTAGTAACCAATCAAAACATAGTAAGACATGCAGTTTGCCAGACCAGTTTCCTGATTCTTGTTGACTATGTTGTAATTGTTTCTCACACATACAAACACACACAGACATACACAAACTCACTGGTGAGTGTGATAAGCAGGTTTCATCTCAGGAATAATTGGATGTCCACACCCTTTGGCAATCTAATGTCTATTTTGTTGGTCACATATAATATATTTCTCTTTTGTTGAACAAATAGAATCATCTACCACATTTATAAACCAAAGGCACGCTGGTTACTCCATCAGATATTTTTGTTAGGTTTGAAATTACATTATGGCGCTACAGCTATGCCCCTTTTTTCTCACTCACTCTCACTCTATTAGCCATCTTTTTCTTATCTCTCACAAATTGAGCCTCACAAATAGGCCCCGCAATTCGATTTGCTAGTTGATGTATTTTGAATAAAAAAGGCTTCACATATGAATGCTAATTTTGATTGGTCAGTCAGCTGGCGTTGGGGGTATTTGATTGGTTTATCCAGGGGAACTTTGAAAGGATTTATGGGATTTATTCAAATGCGATTTGAGGTAAATAGCTCTCTTTCCATCTGGAAAAAAAAGAGAAAGTGAGTGAGTGCACAGCTTTTAAAATAATCTGAATTATTCAAATGTATGAATGTATAATTTTTAACATCAGAGAGGTTTGTTAATGTATGCAGGTAATGGAAGCTTGAAATGTCATAGGAAATGACAACGTTGTGGGCGTGTGTGTGTGAGTGTATGGGTGGGGGTTCATGCGTTGTTTTGTGTGTGACAGAGACATGCTGGGAAGCTGATTGAGTGTGGGTTGGTCTGTGTGTATACAGAAGTGTGTATCTTTAGGTATGTGAGACAGTCAGAAGTGGAGAAATATTTAACTAAATTCCTCTAGGTGGAGATGGCAGTTCTCCTCGAGGTGAGTAGAGTAGATGGATGGTCTGCCCACAAACCAGTGATTTTTTCCCTCCTCCCTCCTCCATCCTTCTCTTTTCCCCACGTATCTCACTTCTTCTTACTCCTGTTGTTCTTCTATCCATAGGTAAGTATGTCTCTCTTGGCCCTTTCCAGTCCTCATTCCACAGCTTTCCCCCTCTGTCCTAATTATGTCTGTCTCTCTCTTTCATGAAGATCAGCAAATCATTGGGCAATGTATGACCAGACCTGTGATTAAGTGTGTGTGTGTGTGTGTGTGTGTGTGTGTGTGTGTGTGTGTGTATATATGTATATATGTATATATATATATATATATATATATATATATATATATATATATATATATGTATATATATATATATATATATATATATATATATATATATATATATATATATATATATATGTATATGTGTGTGTGTGTGTGTATATGTATATATATGTATATATATATATATATATATATATATATATGACAGCCTTTCAGTTCCAGTGTAAATATGAATCCAACTGTAAATGCTACACAAGATGTTTCTGCTGTCCATTGCAAAGCAGCCATGAAACTACAGTACCAGGCTTAATTAGATTATCAATATTACTTTTTTCCTATCAGATCTGTGTTACTGAAAATGTAAATACTGAAACCATTTTTATTTCTTTTGTTTATTTGGAAGTCTGCTTGTTTCTTTTCTCGCATTCAAGGCAACATTAAAAGCAAGTCTTTAACCTGTAGACACCCTGTTCTGTAAACATGGTGACTGCCCCACACAAATATCATAGGAGACATGTGGCCAGTCAGACAGATTGAGGTGCCAGGCCCGTGTATAAGAGAGAGCACTCTATTTTTGTTGTCTTCAGACACCCACTGTGGCTGTCGCCTTGTCATTTTAAACTGTCAGTATTTTATTTTTGAAATGGCTCCGTCTAAAACAGGACGTGGTGCTTCATAGATACAGACACACTGCCATCACTCCCACATGACACACTACATTAGTGTGCGACATGCGTCTTAGCAATCACGACACAGCTTGAATTTTGGGCTCTAGCGAGTGTTGGCATAATGACAACACACAACTCAGGCCTTGTATCACCATTGCTTCTTCCCTAGACCTGACAGCTGGTGCTTTTCTCTTTTTGTAAAGATGCTTGATTTACTAGATTTAAAGCAAAACTACTAAAAGTGCTATGTAATATCTGGATGTCTAGTTGGAACACGAGCTACTTTGTTATTTTTAAACAAATATACTGGCAATAAAATCAGATCTTTAGAGTTATCTTGTGTATTTTTACATCACTAGTCCTCTTTTATGATAACATCATATACTGAGGGCAAATATTCCCACTTATATTCACACAAATCTGATTTTTCTTTCATTTCCACATGACTGACTGCATCAGTGTCCAACACAGATATTAGCAGAAATGACACTGCTTAGCTTCTTGGCTCCAGCTGGATGACATATGACAGATAGCCACAGATAGAGAGACAGATATGTGGGCTAGCTTCTTAGCTAGCCCCAGCATCTGTGACAGGTGTCAGGTCCGGTTTACCTCTGCTGTTGCAGCTATGTGTCACAAGGATAGACGAGGCTGCCAAAGTTCCTCCAGGTTGGGTTTTTAAGTTAACGTTTAGTCGCTATGTTTGAATTACACCTTACATTTGATTACAAGAATGGTAAGTGAACCCTGTGAGCAGAGAAAAGGCTGTGCATTTCACAGATGTGCAGGGTCAAAACAGATGTGAACTTGTACATGTTCGGTAGCTGTTAACATTATCAGATATTATTTTTCTGCAGATGGGTGAACACTTAGAGGTATGTACATTTGCCAAAGTGAATTGTACACTTGGCATTCATTCAGCTAAAAGAGATGGAGGTAAGAAGACAAAAAAGATTTTATTGATTGAGAAATGAGCCAGAGTGGAAATAGAGACACAGAGGCTGAAATATTGATAGAAACACATTGATCATAGTTGAGTCACCACCATCAAAGTGCCATCTATTGGAAAGATCATGTGGAAAACTGCTGAGCATGCAAGCACTAACACAAATTTCCTGTGTGTGTGTGGAACAGTCAAATTTATTATCCTCTGGGAAAGCTCTCATGGAGAAGCTAAAAATGGATTTTCTGAATCTCCTCCAGGCCGATAAGTTGCTGATATTTTTCACACAGACAGAAGTTTCTCCATGTGTGCTCTTCTGCACTGAGAAATGGTTCAGACTCCAGCAACAGTTTTTCATAATCTGGCTGTTGTGTAGCCAATAAACTCAACCCAGACCTTAGTCACACATACACACATGCGCCAGAGTTCAAACATATGTCACCACTACTGAAGCATCAAGAAGTGATAACCAGTCTTATGTTTCTTGACTTAATTTGTTTAAGTACCTCTGTGCAGTTTTATGCGTTGAGCGGGCTTGTGGCGGCAGCATGATTATGTGCAACAGATTTCCAACAGAATCTGAAAGGCTTTGTCGTACTTTTGTGGTTATGGTGTGTACAAAGGCTTTGTCGTACTTTTGTGGTTATGGTGTACACCTCTTTATGAATATGATAAAGATTGTGAGGCTTTGGTCTGACTTCTGAAATCTGTAGTTCTGCAGGGAGATGTGGATCAGTCTTTTGTTGGTCTTTAATACTTAATTGTTTTACTTTTCAAAGAGATTATTTTAAAGAAAAAACTGCGGATATGATTTAAGTTTGTAGTTTTTTTTTTGTATTATTAAAACATTTGCAACACAAGTTATTGATGATGAATAAGTGACCTAATCCCACTGAAATTAGTAGTCTGTATAGAGTCTTCAGTAGTCATTTTAAGTAATTCAGTTCAGTAAGGCTTTTCCACACACAGGTGTCATTAATAATGCTTATCATGGCTGTATTAAGTCCTAGTTAACGACATAGCTTATTGGGACACCAACTACTGCATGTTATTAGTTCCACCTGTGCCTTTCCAGCTAAGAAACATAGCAGTGGATATGAAAATATCTGCCACAAAAGGGTGTATTGTGATTTGATTTATTTCATGGTCAGGATAGACACCAGAGAGCTACTGAGCTTGCAAGTTGGTCTGATGATTTGTCCTTTGTGCGCTGCCTTGTTGCAGCCATGTAATTATCTAAAGGTAGCGTAACCACCTGTATTTGTTGTAGGGGTGACATACCTCACCACAGTGGGTCACTCGTGCAGGTCCTGCAGTCATGGCAAGTTGCTAGATCGTATACAGATTTCTCGTTCAGGGTAGCCTCCATTGAGACAGAATAGAGACTTTTTTAGTTTTTGCTGATCTCCACCTTTTCGTCTGCTTGTTATTGCTTGTGAGACTGATCTCTCTCTCTCTGTCTCTCTCTGCCTCCCACCCCCCCTTGTTTCTGTGTAAATATTTCATTGCTTGTGTCATTACTGTCACTAGTTTGATACAGAGCAGACTCTTGGCAGTAACTGCTACTCGTCTGGCTTTAAACATACACTCATTCACGCTACCCACAAGAATATAAAGTACATGCACATACACACACAATCTTTCCTCAGGCAGTCTCTTCAGGCAAGGTTTAGACAACCCAGCTGCAGTCTCACCTCTACCACTATTCATTATGCATGGCCATGATGCCAGTGAGTGTGTGTGTGTGTGTGTGTGTGTGTGTGTGTGTATGTGTATTCCCAGTTTGAGTCAGCTCACTCTTGGGAAGAGAGACACTCTCTCTAAAGAAGAGACAAAACAGTTCTTTTCTATTTTTCTTGTCACTGTTCTTGTCCCATATTAAATATATTTTCTTGTCTGTCTTTTGCTCCTGAAGTTCAGCTAAACTGCCGTCGTCCTTCATTTGCTTCTCTGCCTCCGTCTTCTTCTTTGACCTCTTTTCATTCTCTCCATAGGCTGGACAAAAAGACAACAGAGGGTGGTGTGTGTGTGTGTGTGTGTGTCTGTGTGTTTGCGCGCGTGTACCGTCTTGTCCTGTGATTTAGTGCCAAGCTGGCAGCAGAGACCAGTGAATAGGGGGCCCCTTTCACACAAAGACAGCCCGGGATACACACAAACACACACTCACAACTCGCACTCAATGCCAGACTGCAGGCCACCAACTGCACACCTGGCATGCTGCTATTATGTCACCAGTGTGTGTGTGTGTGTGTGTGACAGAGAGATTGTGTAAGTCCAGCAGACACCATCTGCTCCGTCCTCTGTGAACTTGTGTCCACACCTCTCCTCTCTCCCTGCTCCAGTTCGCTATATCAAAATGTTTGAAAGCCTTTGATAAACACCATTGTTTATAGCACTTCTCTATTTCCCCTGTACCGCTCTATATACTTCACTGCTACTAAATGTTCTCTGCTTTGGTATATTGCTGCAATTACAGTGCACCTATAACTGTAAACATAGTTTTATTACTGTTTACTATTGTAAGATCTGACACCTGCACTCTTTACCATGGTGCTGTTGGTGCAGAACACCTTTACATCCACTACTGTGCTCTTTACCATACTGTTCATGTACTGCTATATATGTTAGAGACCCATACTAAGTCTATAACTCTGTCCACACACTTTTGCTACAGTATACTAAATGACTAAGTCTATACTATTTATTTATGAAATATACAGGGGTGCTAAAGATTGTATCTTTTGTACTTTTTTCACCATAAAATGATTTCATAAGCACTTTCTGTGTTTAAACAAAAGAAACAAATGCATTATCGGGAAGTAATATGTAATAGCAGCTGAATGCTAGTAAATGTACCACTGAGTAACAGATGAAGATGTATTGTATAGATTTTTAAGTTGGTTTTTGAGGTAAAGAGAGAGACTGTTAAGAGTCTTGATTTCAGTTTCACTCTTTCATAAATTTCTTTCTTGCCTTTTACTTCTCTTTTCTTTCATGCCATATATTCTTCTTCTTGTGCCCCTTCTTCTCAATCTGCTTTCTTTTTCTGTTTCTCACATAAAGGCTGTGTGCACTGTATTTTTCTGCTGCACAACGCTGTGTGGGGGAGGGGAGAGTCGTTCCCCAGTCAGTCAATAGGTGGCAGTAAGACACTTAGATTCACACCCGGACCATGTGCTCGGCTCACTGGCCTTGTTATTGTCTGGATGGCTTTACACACACACACAGTCCTTTTCATACACACACCAAGAGTGGGCTTGTGCCTGTTAAAATGTTTAACTGCTGTAAGTCCTCTGACTCACATTTGGCTTTTAGTTCTTCCCCCCAAAACGCCACTGTGTGTGTGTATGTGTGTGTTTGTGTGTTCCCTTTCCCAAGCTGTTAAGCACAATACTGCTCTGTTTACATACCAACTTCCTTCGTGTTAGTCCATGCGAGTCACAAAAGATAAAAAATAAATGACACCCTCTTTTTTTTTTTTCTCTTATAGTAGCCTTGTAAATATTTGTAATGATTGTTTATTTTGAGGGTCCCCTTTCAGTTTCCCTGTGACCTTTTTTTTTCATGCGTCAACCCAGCTAGACAATGCTACTAAAAAAGTAAACACATAAAATCAAATATACTTTTCAGCTTTTTTTTCCCCCATACTGTTACATCATAGCATTACAGAGTAATGTGCTCACTAAGGCATACCGTGGTATAATGCAACCATTTTCTCACTGTATATGCCAAGTTTTTACCCATTTTAAACTGCTCAAATCATTCATTTACTCTCTTATCTGATGGTCTTTATCCTTTTCCTCTCCTCTTTCCTCTTCCTCCTTTTTCACTGCTTTGGTTGCTTTTCACAATCAACATTTGGTAGCCCCTTTCTCTGTTTCAAAACAGTGATACTAACGCAAGTCTTTGCACCAGGCGATGTTTTCCTATTCCCTATTATTTCTTTCCTAAAACCAATTTAACTCTTATATTTATATTATATACTATATATTTTTCAGGTGAGCTTTAATTTCTTTCCTTCATGTCCTCCAGGAACAGAAGGCAGCCTTTGCTTTCCATCCTGACTGGTTCATAACCAGTCACTCCTCTATTGAAGTTAACTACATGACTACAAGGTAGTTTCCATAAACCACAATGAGTCATGATACACACACACACGCACACACACACACACACAGTGTTTACACCAGTGTAAAGGAAAAAAAAAACTCTACAAGTGGCTCAAGTCCTCAAGTTTGTGTCTGCTTTGAAGTCTAGACTTGGGGCTTGGGAGGCTGGAGAAGAAGAGATTAATTGGGCCGTTTAATCTACACAGCCCCTTGTTTGAACCCTTTCAGCTTTTTTGGCAGTGTCACAAAACAAAAGCCCTCCAGATACCTGCAGGGATTAAAGTTTCTGCCATGTGGTATATTTGTGTCATGTGGTTTTCTGCAAAGACCGCTTCAGATCAGTAAAATGTAAATGATAAAAGATGGGTAGGTTTGACTGTTTGTCATGGCAATAACCATATCCACGATTGAATGTGCTTGTATCACCTCTGTGCTTCACCTCACCTCTGTTTTATTAGCACATCTCTCAGGTGGATAGAAACATTCGTTCCTGCCTACATTTTTTGAAATCCACAGTCTGTTATCTTATCTGGAATATGCAACAAAGAGGTTTTACAGTTGACATTATTGTTTATTAAAGCAACATTATCAAATTTTTGGGAGTGGTAGTTGGAGGCAGCAGAACAAGCTGTAAACATATTAATCAACAATCATCTAATAAGCTTGTCAGACTAAATGTGTTGGCAAACAACTGGCAAATCAGTTTACACAATAAGCTGACATGAAGCAATATTAGCAAACATTTTAAAAGTCTTGACATTTATAGCAAATTTCAAATGATCAGGTGGTGATTTTGTGACTTTGTTTTTTATTTACTCCCTTTTTAGCTCAAACTCCTGAGGGAAGTATCTGACTTTTTAGCTGCAAATTGTTAAACTATATCATCATAAGATCACTAACTGTGTGTGTTGGCTGTTTGGTGATGGGCGGGTAACGTACAAAAGTTTTTTTTTTTTTTTTTTTTGAAAACAGCTGCCAAAAAAAAAAAACAAAACAGTCAGCTGGAAGATGTTGAAATGCTATGAGTGATACCATTAGCATTACAAATACTCATTTGATCCTTACTTAATATGAAAATATTGAGTGAAGCTTGAAGTCGACTGGTGATTTCCTCAGTGGGCTACTGTTCATTTCATCAGTAATCCAGGTTACTTAAAATGTGTTGTTGGCTGCGTCAAATTTTGTGTAGACCAAATGTATAGACACATTTTTTATCCACATTACATTAAACAATGGCCGGAGAGTTTAACATGTTTTTTTTAGAACCTCAATTTTTTACCTTG
Source organism: Scortum barcoo (assembly GCA_023238725.1). Classification (NCBI taxonomy): domain Eukaryota; kingdom Metazoa; phylum Chordata; class Actinopteri; order Centrarchiformes; family Terapontidae; genus Scortum; species Scortum barcoo. Next base: position 7,883,221 of record CM041546.1, on the reverse strand, counting down.
TCTTTCCACCTCTTACAGTGAGCATACATAAAAAAAATCATTCTCTGTTCTTATTTTTCTAAGGCATTGGCCTCCTATCTTTAACTACTGCACTCTGATAAACACATTTAACATGTACACCCACTTAGCACACACATCACAAGTAATTGGTTATTCTACCTGTAATTAACTTGAACCTCACATCAATGTTGTGATCAACACTACTCATTACCTGTAAATAAGAGAAGAATCAGAAGAGAGAGACTAATGAAAGCCTGATGAGTGAGACTGAAAAATGCTGTCATGGAGAAGGAGAAGGACATAGCAGTTGTATATTGTTGAAATATATCTTGATTAAGTCCCATTATGTGGCCAAATCTATATTTTAATAGATTCTTATAACACTGAACTTATTAAGCAAGCTGTTTGCTTTTTCTTCTCCTTGAGAAGAGTTGGAGAAATAGAAGTTAAACTGATAATTGAGATTTAGTCCTGCTCAGTCTAAAGCATTATGCAACTGTCCTACTTTTGCTCTGGTGTTTGTCTGTTTTCCTGTCTGAATCCATTCCATCACTTCACACCCACTTCATACTTCATGATGGCTTCATCCTTCTGTCTTTAGCTTTTTCTTTCCCCACTCGGCTCTCTTACTCGCTGTCATTACGGCTTCTGCTTCTTTGATCTTCCCTCACTTTCAATCAATTTCATCTCCCTCGCATTTTCATCTTTCCATTTTGGTTCAAATAAATTTTTCTAGCGCCATCTCTTTCTGTGTACATCTCTCTAAATTAATCACCTTTTTGTCTTATCAGTCTGCTTTTCGTCTCTCACTAACATTTTCTCACATGATTTTTCTCCCTTCTTGCAGTCTCTGTGTATGTGCCCTTTGTGTCTTCTGTCCTTTATCAACCACTGTACTTTTTTCATTCATTTTTTTTTATTCTTCATTTGTAAATTGATTTAATGATATAATAGGTCATTTCCTGATGTCAAAATAATTTAACCATGATTTTAGCCGCTTTAGTGCTGTTACACTGATGTCTCTCGCCATTGAAGGCTTTAGGCACTAAAGTAATGAAAATGAACAAATATGTATATTTATATGTATTTATTAATTTATTGGTTTTATGTAATTCCTTTAATTGGCCCTTTAGCAAAGCGGGGTAGAGTTCACTTGCCATGTTTTCAAAGCTCATTTGGCTTTGGTCACATTGTCCACTGGTGCTGATGTTGGGATGAGCAAAAGAAATAGCCTTTTCTGACTTTACTGGCCACCTCTAAGATAAGATAAGCCACACCTGAATCAAAACAACCAATGAGAACAAAACATCTGATGGAGCTTCAGTCACTGCTCCTGCACAGGTTCTGCTCCACCTCGCATGTGCTAACTTGGAGACGTTATGACAGATTAAACAACAACTGAAAAATAAAGCAAGGAGAAAACAACAGTTTGCTCGAAACATACGTAAACAGAAGAAGAGCAATGATGAAAGTGAGAACTGATTGGCTGTAACACGGGTGAACTCACATTGACGAGGAGCTGTCATGTACGGGAGACATAGCGAGACAAAAGTCTGGTGTGGCAGCTGGATTTCTTTTAAATCCCCGAAACCTATACGTCAGAATAATGAATCTCTGTTAATTTGCTACATTTAAAGAAGAAATATTGATGTGGATTTTTCAGGCAGAGCTGTAGACTCAGTCCAAGGGCCAGTTGGAGACAAAGTCTGGTCCTGCCTGGCTCTCCGCACCTTACTTTTTCTCTAAGTCTTTTGCTCAAAAAGTTTCTAAGTGTTCAAATCTTCTTCTGAGGAAAATGCAAAGTCAAAATAAGCACTGGAGTCCAGCAAAGTTAAGTCCAGAAAGCTTTATTCTTCAGCACGAAGCAAAAATAAAAGCATGAGCTGTCCTGCAGAACAACTGAACTCTAACCCTTTGTGCATCAGGTTTTATATTGTGAGTTGTAGGTGTGTTTTAGACCATTAGACCAAGGGGCATGTATTGCCATGCCCCTTTCTCTCATCTTTCATATTTTGGGAGTGGTTTTTATTGGTGTCTGGGATTACCCTTTTATGCATAAAGCCACTTTTTAATGGAGTCTGATTTATCTAATGGGAGTCCATTTTGTTTCAAACATACACAGTTTCATTTTTAATGGAGTCAGAATTTCTATTGGTTGGTTTTTTAAAAAGTAAGCATCAATCCCATAACAATTACTTTGGTATTTTCTGGTACTTTCTTTGTGTAGTTAGTCACTGAAGGGTTTTACCGTAAATCAATGTTAGTAATCATAATGAGGCCTAGTAAGTAAATAGCGGCCTTGTGAAATCTACATACATAGACATAAGGCTTTGAAAATTGACAATATGTCAAAACATTATAATAAAGAATAAATAGATGGACTCCTTACAATTTCAATAGTTTGCAGTCTATAGAAACGTAGTTCAGTAGGGCAAAAATGTTTCATGCAACCAACACGATTTCAGCAAGTTACAAGTCTTCCACACAGATCTGATGGAGGTGATGAAAATTATACATCGTAGTAGATAATGATGGGTTTAAGTTGTGCAACGGCAGAGATTGTGTTCTCCATGGCCAGAGACATAACGTTAGTAATAGTAATAGTAGTTTCATTATTGTCACAGACAAGACAATTATCGCTTCTGCCATTTTCAAATAAAAAAGCTGTTTACTTCCATACACTGCTTTATTTTCTTCTAACTCTGACCTTCATCTAGTCCAGTCAGCTTAATGCCTGTCCTGTTCTGTATTGCTTTGTTTGGCACACAATGAATTGGACTAAGAGCCTGAATATAGTGCTCCTTTTCTATTTATTGAATCAAGAATCAACAGTGAATTTAATCGGGACACCAAGAATCATAATTGAATGGCAAGATTTACATAGATTTCTACTCGTCCAAATTTTAATTATGTTTTTAATTATGTACTTGTCCTGTTCAGTCCATCCTATTCTTTCTGGTTTTTGGAACCAACAAGAATGACAGTCATTACAAAAGACCGTGCCTTAATTTTGCAAAAATATCATTGTGTGTGTATATCTAGAAAAAGGCACCCACATCCTCTGGGTATAATTCACAGCACTGTATGGTGTTTGTGTGTGTGTTTGTGCGTACATTCTTGTGCTTACGTTGTTGTGTGTTTTTCCCCCTGTGGTATATATTTTGATACCATCAGGGGGTCTCTTCACACCCCCTGCAGGAACCAGTTCTCACATAGTGGACCACCCGTGGCCACAGCCACGAGCCCCTGGTGTTGGGTGACATGAAAGGGCTACAGGGGGGACAGCTGATGCACACACACGCATACTCACACAAACAATGACACACACAGACACTCAGAGAAATGTTTTTCAAATCCTGCAAACTACTGAATATGTCCTCTAATAATTGTTCCCTCTAACTCTTTTAACTCAAACTCTCTCTGTGCTGCAGGTTGTACTTGGCATTGGCCCTTGACAAACTAGCTTTGTTTTATCTAAAAATAATCGTTCTCTATCACAGACACAACTACAGAAACATGCATTTTTAAATGCACATTTAATCTCCTTTATATGTAGTAGTCTAGGTGTGGAGAGATAATGGTGGGAGATGTTTTTAGTTTAGTATTTAAGAGGGTGTGTGACTTCACTGAAATAAATATGACCTTTCCTTGTGGACACACCATTATTTGGTAAATGCAACCTAATTAAGACTAATTAATTATATTTTTTCTATTCAAAGCCCTTTATATTTCCCTGCTTTAAAACGATTTAAAGTTTATATATGAAGTCTTGATCATATTGATTCTGATTGGCCATTTCACGAAGTACACCTGTACAATCCAACAGAACAGCTCTGCTATGAATTCTACTTTTTACAAAGCTCTTTGTTGACATTGTCAGAGGTAGTAATTCTACTTCATGTTTATCACTGACATCTAAGTGGGTGGTGGTTTAATATTCTGCCCTTATGTATGTAAATAGTTTATTAAAACCACCTTTCAGTATAAAGCACTCCAGTCCAACAACGATACTATGACTTCAGTAATAATAGATTTATTACCTCTCTGACAGTAGTTTTGCACTATAAGATGATTGAACAGAGTAAAAGATCAGTTACAATAAATGCAATTACAATTAGTGTTCAGTAAATATTAACATGGTAAAGCACTAGAAATGAATGTAGCTGAGGAAATTGCATATTTGTTTTCACACTGTGTACTAATTTTGAAGTTTTGGTTTAGAGTTTGTTTCTTAAGACCTGTGATATTTAAATCTAACATTACAATCTGATCTGCATCCAATATGGTATCCAAACAATGAGGCCATGCCTACTCATTGTGTATATTTTGTCGGTAGTGTTATCAGATGCCTTGTTCATGCACAATATGCAAATCAAGTAAGTGGGTGGGAAGCTGGCATTGTCAACCAAACCAAGCAGGTGTAGGGTTACTAAATGTGCAAAACCCCAGATTGTTTTTCATGAAGAAAGGAGAAACATTTTAACAGACCTAAGCTGAGGATGGGGAGCTCTTAATGTTCAGTTAAAATGTAAAAATCCAGGATTTTATGAGCAGTTTCAATATTTAACACTAACACAAAAATTAAACAAAAGCTTTTTCATTGCAAACTTTGTTGTCTACTTGTATTGCTCCACTGAGCAAAAGTAACTCTACTGTTTTCTCTCTCTCGTCCCTAAATCTGTAAATCTGTAAACCCTTTAAGTGGCTTGTTTATTGTAAACGGCAGTGAACAGTGTGGTTACGCTGATCCTTATTTTTTTTTTTTTTTTCTGGGAAGAACAAGCAAGCACAGAAAAGACCTCATTAGTACATCATACTCAGATCTGGCCTCCCATCTTTATGCCAAGCCCCTAATATAGATGAATGGAAATGGTCTGAGTCCAGTTATTGTGGTTTCCATTTAAATGTGGTTTCGTTTAGAGCATACACAAGAGGACAGAGAATGAATTATTCTCACCTTTAAAATGAGGTGAGATGGGAAGTTCACAGCATGACTGCATGGCTGAACAATCTGTAAAAAGACATGCCAGTGTGATGTCAGTATACCAAAAGTATTGGGTCACTCAGTGACTCATTATGTTGGATTGTTTCTGTTACAAAAGTATTGTGAACTATGTTAGTATCTATCATTTTGTCCACAGCTTGTTTATCAGCTAGCTCACATTAAGACCATTTTATTGCCACTTTATCAACAGCTTTGAGTAATATAAGTCCTAATCTATGAGGTAAAAAGTATATCTTGGGATTATGTTTTGGGATATTTTAGAATATTATTTCACTGGGTATCTACTAGATATGACTATTTATGATGATACTGTATTGTAGATAAACCTGTACATATTGTATATGTACAGGTTTGACAGAAAGCGCCTTCACACGAGGAGCAAACCACAAAAATCCTATAACTGCAAAATACTGAGCCTAAAAGAGAGAGCGTATGGCTGCAGAAGATCTGAGAAAGATGAAAGCAAGACGGAAAGAAAAAAATTAAAGGAAGTGTAACAGAAAGGTCAGTTGAAGTTTAGTGAGACGGAAAATAAGAGAATAAAGAGAGATTTTGAACAACAAATGAACAAAATTTGAAGTTTGTTAAAGGATAAAACATCCACAGATATTCACAAAAACACATACTTTATTATCTTCACCATGTGTAGTTTTCTAAAGCTTTGGTCCTATAGATTACACACAGTCTTACTTACACAGTTGGTCACATGTCGGTACATGTTTGGAACATGTCGGGGTATGTCTTCATTATGCATCCCTCTGTCTGCCTCTCATTGTGACGCGGCATTCAGCTTCAGTGAGTCGATCTGATGATACACTTTACTTCACTAAATGAAAAATGAAGAAAATCTTCACCAAAATAATATTTTGTACTTGAAGCAGTATTGTGCATTTTCTAGTGATTTTGGTATGTGCTTGTATCCTTTGCTGTTTGTGTGTGTTATCCTTTGCTGTTTGTGTGTGTGTGTGCGCGTGCGTGTGTGTTTGTCTGCGCTGACACTTTCTTCTCTGTAGCCGCAGTGAATGTCACTCCAGGTCTTCAGCTGAAGAAGCCATTGAGTGTTTCTGCTTGACTGGACGGCCTGTCGCCACATCTGTCACTTTGCAGAAAACCCTATGCCTGATTCCCTTCAACCCCCATTGCATTTCTGTGTGTGTGTGTGTGTGTGTGTGTGTGTGTGTGTGTGTGTGTGTGTGTGTATATGTGTGTGTTTGGGCCAGAACTAGAACTATGCTTTGCTGTAAAAATCAGTTTTGCCTAGTAGCTGCAATTGTGTGTTAAGACGTGTATGTGTGTGTGTGCATTACTTTGCTCTCCAGCTTTTATTTTCTGCAGTCGTAGCTTTAGCTGTCACGAGAGATCCATTTGAAACACGCCTTTATGTGAATACCTGCACTCGCGCTGTCCAAAAAGCTTCTTCATTCCTCTGCAACGGAGAGAAAAGGGGAGAGGATATTGTTGTCCATCACTCACTAAAAGTGTTTGTTAATCAGCACACATTTCTGCAGCCTTTACACCACTCTGCCTCTGAAGTGGCTATGAAGGATGTGTGTGAGAGGATGATGGTGTGTTCAAGTTTAGCAATCTTAGAGCCACAAGCATTCCAGTTATTGCGACTGTGTGTGTGTGTGTGTGTCAGCCAGTGTCATGAACAGCTTTTAGGATCTCTCAGCACTTTCTCTCAGTTAACTCCTACCCCTCCTCCTCTTCCCCACCTTTCTGTGTCTTTGTTGGGCAACTCTGCTGTATATCATGATCTTTTTACTCTCTCCGTGTAGAATTCCCATGTAGCATCATTTCTGAGGGTCCACACATTAATGTTTATGTATATTCATGAGTGCGGAGGAGATAGTGTAACTCATCAATAGTTGAGCTGGACTATACTTTACATTGGAAATGAGATGGTTAGGACTTGTGAAGATGAGTATTATGGGGTTGTGACACGCACAAAACTGGCTGCGAGGTGTGAATATAAAATGACTCCTTGTCTCTTTTTGAAGCATCTATTTTCCAATAAAGACTTTCTGGATATTTGAAACTCTTTAAAAATATGGTATGGAATGCACAATATGATTATATTATATGATTTTAGGATATATTGTCACCTTTAAAAAAAACAAACTTTTTTTTATTTTTATAAGTAAGACACATTGTTTAAAATGACATTTTGAAAGTTACATTTATTGATTCTGCTCTTACATACTATCCTGTCAAGCTCCTGGAAACAAAAGGTTTTTCTCATACTGTTTGCTCTTTCAAGCTCTGTATCCTCTAACATGGCATTTCCTGACTCTTCTTGATTGGCTTCCGATCCTGTCGATGCTTGTTCACTTTATTTATGGACCAGCCTTAATGACAGTCGTGTTTAGTGTATTTATTATACTTCTGGGATAACTCATCCAGCAGTGTACAAGTTTTTAGCCCAAGTCTTTGACAATCAGATCATTGTGCATTGATTATATGCAGAGTCTGTTGTGTTTCAGTGTTTGCATGTGAAAGCAATGTTGCTCTGTGCAGTGGGAGAGGATTAAAACAGCTGAAGAGGAAGGTAGTGAAAAGGAGGATGGACAGATCGGGATCAGTAGCCCTGCATGAGACTCTGTTCCTCAGCTTGTTAACTCAGTAAACAAACCACAGTCATTAGTCTGAAGCTTTAATACAGAAAATATCCCATATGTTTACCTAAAATTCTGAATATTTACATAATAAGATAATGTTTACAGATCTACTGACTTAATTAACACACACATGCACGCACACACTCTCACACAAACAGGCAAAACACATTATATTTGCAAATTTCCAAATAAAGTTATAATCGCACACAATATATTAAAGAATTATGAACTTAACACAGGATGTGTTTTAAGTTTGTCTGGGCTTGCTACAGTAACTGTGCCATAGTCAAACAAACACACACACACACACACACACACATTGCACACACACACACACGCACGCACGCACGCACGCACACACACACACACACACACACACACACACACACACACACACACACAAACACAGATACACATGCCAGCTAAGTGAATTAACAAACACAAACATGATGCCTGCTGGTGGGTCATGAATATATTAGCATAAATACTGACCAGACGTATTATTATTTATCAAATTAGTGTCTGCACGAGCACATAGGCAAATGCGTGCACACACACAAACACACACATAGACAGCACATATAGAAATGAGGTCAACGGCCTTGAATTAGAAAGAGTTAAAACCTTATTATGTCTGATTAATAACACAACTGTAGTACTCTGTGTGTGTGTATGTGCATTTGTGCATTTGTGTGTGTGTGTGTGGAGGGAGAGGGGGAGGGGGGGGGGCGTTATTGTGTGAATATTTGTGATCATACATTTTTGTCTGTGTGTGTGTGTCCACTGCCTTGACTTCTACGACAGCTGATATTAACCATTACCACTTCAATTACTTCTTAATAGGATCTCATTTCCACATGTAATCTCAGTGTTGAGACGTGTGTGTGTGTCTGTCTGTGTAAGGCCCTCACTGCCTTGCAGTTCTTGGGATCTCTGAAGCATACATAAATGGGATCTGCCCCCCTATAGCTTCCTTTGACCCCCCCCCCCCATCCTCCCTTCGGCTTCAACTTGTGCGCTTTTAATGATGTACAGTACAAGTTCTTTATCTTGATAGACATTGGGTCAAATCTTGAGACAGTATGGATAATCCCTTTTTGATAGATAACCCCTGCTTCATACAGTTTGGTGTAACATACTAAAAATCTATTTTTTTCAAACATTTCAATTAGCTCTGAGAAGATCTGATTAATCGGTAGATTGACAGGTGACATTTGTGATAATCAATTCAACGTTTAAATCATTTATCAAACAAAAATGTCAAACATTTGCAGGTGACAGCCTTTCAAATGTGGTGATGTGTTAGATCTTCTCTTTAAACAGTTGTTTCTGGATCACATTAACATACAATTTATCAACAAATGAATTTTATCTATTGTGACAACTGCATCTTTCACTTCCCTCTCCTGTTTAATTGCATTCATTGCTTGTTAAGTGACACTAATGAGAGCATTTCTTAATGAGCACAGATAACAAGGTCTGTTGATTGCTAACAAAATTACTAATAACATTAGTCTCACTCCTGAAAAATATTCTTCTCCAAAGAGTTCTTGCACAATCTCTCCTACTTATTATCTCCTGTTTGTTATTCATTATCTTCCCGCTGTCTTACTTTTTCGTTTGTTTTTTGGTATGTTGTTTTGTAAAAGTTATACAACAGATATTAACAACTACCTGAGACTGACACCACTATAACAGTCCCACACATTTACCTGCTCCTATACTGAAATCTTAATAACCTGGAGGTGGTAAAACAACATCTGTTCAAGACATATTTCTTCTTTCTATCCACACATTCAATTCATAAAGCTGCTTGTCCTTTTCAGGATGGCATTTACCAGCATGCACCGGGTGTTAGACAGGCTGTCGGTCTGTCATAGGGCTTACACATTTAGGACACAGCAGGCCTTTAACTTTGTGGGCACGATTTATTCTTTTTTAATTAGTACCCACTGATTCCTAGGATTCACCAGTGTTTTCTTATTTTAATTTTATGAGTGGACAAGAGCAGTAGAGTGGTGTAGTAGTTATCACTGTCGCCTCACAGCAAGAGGGTTCTGGTTTCAATCCCTCCCACGGGCCCTTCTGTGTGGAGTTTGCATATGTTCTCTCTCTGTTCTTGTGCTTCCTCCCACAATCCAAAAGACATGCAGGTTAGGTTAATTGGCAAATTGCCCCCCTAGGTATGAATGTGAATGAGTGTGAGTGGTTGTCTGTCTGTCTATGTCAGCCCTGTGACTGACTGGTGTCCAGTCCAGGATGTACCCCGCCTCTCGCCCAAGATTAGAAAAAAACATCTCGCTTTCAAAACTACAGATTGTATGTGGCCCACTGATGACAGTTCTTGCAGTGTCTGCAAGCTGTTTTACGACTTTGTTGGTAAAATAAAACACAAATCACAAACAGGACACAGACTTTTAACAAAACAGACCTGTTCTTCAACTCACCTATGTGTGAAGCGACATTTTTTCTAGTCTCCGCTAGCGCTGTGAGTAAACAGTAACTATGTCCGAATAAAGAAAAGATCAGTGACTACAGACTTTGAAACTGAGCTGGTATTTTTTGTCGGATTAAAATATACTGTATATTTGCATTTCTTCTTGTAGTTATGGATGTAAATGTTTAACTCCTACTCTGTGAATTCCTTTTTTGGACTGATGTTGGACTTCAGCTATTGCAGAAAACAAAAGATGTTCAAACCGTTTTGTTGTCAAATGAAGAATAAATTAAATATTTGCAAAATTTCCCTAGTACAAGTGGAATCTGTAACTTTTCTTTAGCCAAACAGACAACTGTTCATAACATTCATAACAGGAATTTCAAAATGAAAAACACAGGTTTGCAAACAGATTAGGAAATATCCTCATTTAATCTATATTACTTAAAGTTACTCAGGTTGCAAAGCAGTTTCAGACCATTAATGATTCATCATCAGCTTGTGGTCACTGTAAATTTTAATGGTTCACAAAAAGCACCAGTGGCTTGTAGCACTATGGGAAGTTGAAAGTAAAAGCTCTTTTTGGTCCCTACAGATCCCCTTTCTCATATATGCAACAGTCCATCTGCTTTGGAGGCTTCACAAGATGCTTCCTCTTTGATGACACACACACACTCAGAGAGAGAGAGAGTGAGAGAAAATAAAAGATGAAAGAGGGGATGTAACCTCTCTCCCAATTATTCCCTATACATTCATATACACACACCTATAAAGAAGCATAGATACAGCGCACACACACACACACACACACACCCACACCCCCACAGAGTACTTGGAGGCCCTCTGCCAATTACTTTTGATATATCCATGCAATATGTCTGACCCATATAAGCTGTGGCATGTTTTTCCTATGTACCACATACATTGCACATATGCACACACACAGGCTTTGATGTATCCAGACATTCTAGCTCACACACAGAAGTCATGCCTGTAGTTCAGAAACTTTGTGAAATTAGGTTAAAGCTGACGTGTTGTTGTGTAAAGGATTGTGTAGGCTGTTTATTTAAGCCATGCATATGCATGCACTGTATATCCATGTGAGTGCATGCACGCAGACACATGCATGAGCAACACGGGCACATCGATGTGCATGCACACATGGATGTATTTAGTGTAAACACGCCTGAAAGAGAATATTTGCATATACAAGTGTGTGTGTCGGGTTAATCCGTGATGATGATGCTACCTGCCAAGACACCCACGCGCCACATCAACAGTTGTTGCTCTAAATTAAGCTGCTTAATTACTGCAATTAAACTCTGTGTGTGGTGTTTGTGCATGAGTTATAGTGTGTAAATGTGTGAAAATATGTGTGTTGGGGATAGAGGGAAAGCTTCTGTGTGTGTGTATGTATGTGTGAATTAATATGAAGATGGTTGTGTCTGTGAAAATGTTTATTTCCTGCATGCCTGTGAATCAAAGATTAGCAAAGATCAAGAAATTCAGTGAGAGCTGTTAAATACAAAAACCTAAAGAAAAATGGTAAGGATCTTTGAGGAATTTCTCCTTATTGGACAAGCTGTGATTATTGTTTCATGTCATGTGTTCAGCAGGGATGGATGATGGATATCACAGAATGAAAATCACACCAGTATTAGTTTTGTTTTAGTTAAATTGCTAAATACATCAAACTTTTGTGCTGCGTAATCACATGGAAACCTTCATCAGACCAGGCCAAACACTGTGGGACAAGTTTCACAGAGTGCCGGAAAAAGAAATAAATGAATTAATGAATTAAATGGTGAAATCAGTTAACTTATGTAATGATTTTCTTCCATAAATGGGTATTAACGAGGGTGCAAACTATTTGAATTTTTAAATGTGATTCATGTGAAAATAAGCACTAGCAGATTTATTAATCATGTGATGTAGACAGTCGAAAATGGTTGCCAAGTTAAAAAAAAAACCTTGTGATACAGTGCAATGATCCTTTAGCCCTCTTCTCTTAATCCAACGTCACTGCACACAGACTCACTATGTTCTCTTTCCCTCCAAATTCATCATTTCATTTCTCAAGTTGCTGTTTTGTGACATCTGCCCTACATGTTTTTAATGTCTCACGTTGGTAGGAGGTTTACTGTGGAGGCAGATAGCTCGAAGGGATTGGCTGATGGGGGAGGACAGGGGAGGGGCTAATCTGATTTGAAGGTCAGACAGGCCTTCCAGCCAATAGCACTGAACAAAAGTGTTGCATGGTTACACAGTACATGCTTATATGTAGATGAGGGGTGTGTGTGTGTTCACTCCATGTAATGAAGAAATGAATCATTCCTTGAAATTAATATGGTATTAATAAAGCACAGTGTAAAGTGTGTGTGTTGAAAGGCGGAATACACTTTAAGAGTGTCTCACTTTGTTGTCTGATACATATTCATGTTGGCCAAATGAATTGATAGCTCCAAGCAGTAGATAATGGATGCATGTCTGAGTTTAGCATATTTGGTGGTGGGGGAGGTGGTGTCATGTGTGAGGTCATGTTCTCTAGGTAGAAAAGGCCTTTATTATCAGAGTAATTTTAAGCTTAAATCTAACCTTGGGTAGGCAGTGATAGGCTTCCCTATTAAATGTACTTTGAAAAATAAGAGGGGTCACAAACATCAATAGTCTACCCTCAATCCTTCTTATATCTACATACTTTTCAGGCAAAATGAATAGTTGGATGTAACACAGGTGATGTTACGCCAGTCAATCACAAGACCAGCATATAGAGACAGACAAACCCCTCTCGCTCATTTTCACACCTATGGGTAGTTTAGATTCACAAATTAACCTGACATGTATGTCTTTGGACTCTATATATTTTAGATTTATGTGTTTGTATGATGCCTAATTATTAGTCTCTATGGGAACCATCCAGAGAAGAGAGTTAAGAGTTCACAAGACAGTACTGATTTGTGTGTTTTTTTTTTTTTTTTCCCTCTTGGTTCATAGGTTCACATTTTGTATTTTTAATAGTTTCATTATTGTTCAGTTCATTAACAAAATAGCTTCTTAAAACAGGTTTACACTACCTCATGTTTTAAAATGAAATGTTCTACATGTTCTAAAACTTAGATATTATCACCTTCCCATCAAACTGGTACTGGCAGGTTCCTATATATTATATTTATTAACAAATGCTAAAAGATAAAGTGCACTATATACACTAATGGATATCTGCTGTGGATTTCAATGCATGAAAATCCGTACAGCTCGAATAAAGTTAAGTTCAGCTTGCCAGTTTTGTTTTAAACTGATTTTGTTCTGCTGTCTGCCTGGAGAAGTGCAACTCGATGTGCTGCAAGAATATGCAGAATATCAGGCCTTTATTTGTAGTAAGATGAATTTATTAATACTCTATAGACAAAGATCACTTAGAATAACAGCAGGGAAATAGATGCAGTACAGTTTAACTGTATTTCATGAGATCTGTTAAGTCATTGAGTTGCAGAGCGCTTAAGTTCAAAATGATCTAAGATATTATTGCTATACATAAGGCCATCCACATTTTGATTGGTTGCAGGGGATAATGTTTAATAGATTACAGATTATATGCACATAAGGATGATCCTATTATACTGCATTAAATCCTTGTTTTCCATGACACAAAGCAACCCATAGCTAAGTAGGTTGTATACATTAAGCTGTCATGATGCATGAGTGGGGATGTGTGTGCTTATATTTTAAGGTATATCATCCAGTAGAGAAACATCTGTCAACTATCAGGCTATCACATTAAAATATGTTAAAATCCAATAATGTTTAATTGACCAATGATGAAGTATTACATCATTTTCAAAACACTTTGCTGAACATTATAGTTCCTACAATTGTTTATGTAAATGAGGTCGAACCATGTTTCCCCCTCGCTCTCTCTCTTTTACGCTCTTACGCTCTTTCTCCTTATATGTACTATAACATGCTTAGCCATTTGTTGACTTGTGTTATGGCAAATATGGTTTTTTACAGTTAAATAGGGTCATCTAATCTATAATCTGTTAAACATTATAGCCTGTGGCAGCCAATCAAAATGTATAGCATGCCAAAGAGATTAAGATAAGCAGGGATAGTGAACCCATATGTGTAGAGTGGGGAAAGCAGCATTACTTGCAATGTGTGTGTTGTGTACACAACACATATACAGTACAGACTTACAAACATATATGTATAAATACATGTGATTAAAAATAACAGAGTTGGAAACATATCAGTAATTTACATGAGTGGTGGGCAACAGTAGACTTGGCCGAGAGACCAAAATGAATGAATGATGAATGATTTTTGCCAGAAGTGCAATAAAAATGAGCTTGTAAAGGAGACAGTTGTTGTAATTTAGTTGATGACCCGACAGATCATAAAAATACACAGTGTACAGTAACACATCTCACACCGTTTTCCCATGTTTATATCATGACCACATAACAGCCATTGGCATAAAACCCTGCTGCTGTTCAAAACCAAGAATATCCGGTATTGACTTTCAAAATACAGTGTGATATTTCAAAATAAAACTTGCGTATGTCACAGCATTTTTTTTCTCATCTCCAAAAAATACGTTTTCTATCAGAATAAATGTAAGTACCCGGGAACAGTAGATCATTCTTCCAGTTTTTGCATGTACAATAGAATAGAGTCAATAAAATGATATAAAACATTTTTTAATGAGTGTTCATTGCCAGTTTTCTGTTTAGTGGAAGTTTAAAAACAAACTACAGTCAATTAGAAATGCTGCTAAAAGTTTGTGACATGAATTCCTACCGGCAATAGTAATAGAAGTCATATTACACAACTGCTTATAATGATGTATATATGATTTTGTGTATGTGGAGCCAGAATGTACTAGCTAATACAAACAAGCATGACATGAAAGTGTGTGGTCATGTTGTGCCGCTTGTGTGTCTCATTTATGATTTAAGATTTAAGGCTTTTACTAAAGCTCCCAATCACCTGAATCAATTGGTTCTGTCACGCTTCTTCAAAGCAACCACTTCAAAGCCCTCATCTCTTTTCTCCTCCCACTCTTCCCATCCTTTTATCCAGAGGCGGAGCAGGGACACAGGGCAATGAGATATTATATATGTAAACGGTACAATTATATAGAGATGGGATTTTCAGGTCAGGAGCTTCTCCTATAGGCATTGTTGACCTGGAAACTGTATCATATTTGTCATGATGAATGAATAAAAACTCAAATATTCTAAAAAATGTACGTCAACATTGAATTGCATCCCACTTGGAGAACACTATTTAGAGTTTATATTTTGATTTAACTTTCTTGCATAGCTGAATTTGGGCCTTTATAAAGACACAACTAGAAAATAAAAATTTGAGGATCAGTTTTTACTCCTTGTTTAAGTAATTATGTCAATCCTTAATAGCTCAATTGAAAATAGATTAGTTGACATTAACATAAACCAAAGTGCCCAGTTTTCTTCCATCCTTATCACTAGGATGGGGTAAGGCATTGTTTGCCTTTTCATTTATTTAATTTTGAATACTTTGTTTGCTTTTGACTTTTTTACTTATTGACTTAAAATAATTCACTGGTGGTACCATTGCCAGAACTAAACAGACATAAAAATGGGACATTGACCTGAATTCATCATGTAGACAGTTTAGAAACGACCAACAGATTCACCTCACTGACAACTCTGTTTTCAGTTTAGAGGATGCACACACACACACACACACACACACACACTATAACCCTAGCTTACTTACAGACACACTCACAGACAGAAAACAAGTATTTGGCAGAGAGTTAGAGTGATGATTGTTTGATATGTGTGTGGCGTTTGTCAGACATGCTGATGGTGTTATTCTTGGACAAAGACGGATGCAAAGACACACGCACACAAACACACACAGTTGTTTCCACTTGCGTATACTCTCTCTTTCTCTCACTGTCTGTCTTTCTGTCTGTAGGTCTCGCTCTGTTTTTATTGCCATCTTTTAATATCTTCCTGTCCTGCCCTCTTTCCATGTACTGCTTTGCCCACCCCTCCCTGTGCCATGTTTCTATTGCTGTGTCAGAGGTCAGTGAATGTTAATAGCTTTTACGAACGGTGTCCTTCTCCCCACCCTTGTTTATAACTGTAACTCCCACATCGAACTGCCATCATACAGTGAAGTGGAAAAAAGTTTGTTGAAGTGTTTTATAATATGAACAAGATCAGGAGTGGAAACCTGATGCTTCTATTCAAGAGATACACACTGCAAGTGTTATTTCAAATAATATTTATGTTAAAAGTCTTCTTTAGTTTAGTCTTCCTTTGACATCAAGGTCAAAGGTCAGTGTCAACTAGAGAGCAGCACCTCTTAAATTAGTGCACACTCTGTGTCTTGCTTGCGCAAGGACACTTCTGCCTACTTACCATACAACCGTAAAATAAAACATTTCACACATTGAAAGTATTGGGTTGTTATAATTTGGTGCTTCACCATTTGGCATACTGTGTTGGTTTTAAAGGCCTCCATTCTCTCAGTTATTGGAGAATCAAAGCACAATACTGAAAGCAAAAGTAATTAGTCATACCTTATTAGATTTACAAATTTCTCTCTGCAAAATAACCTTGTGGTGATGAGTTTTTTGTAGTGGTCTTTGAATGCCTGATACACTTTTCAGTCCTGCACCGCCAACACCACCCCCACCCCCACCCTCTCCACTGCCCACATACCAAAACCAGAGGAAGCAGCTGTGTCATATGTATCAGAGCAGATAGAGAATGGAGAGCAAGCTAACATTTCCTGATGAAACGGCCATCTTCTCTGTGCCTTTGGCCAACAATAACGCCATCTAAACCAAAGGGACTGAGAAGCAGGCCAAAGGGGCAAATTACTGGGTAGATTATTGAGTTTATCCGGAGATCCGTGTACAACTGTGGCCTTGAGTAAACACATGGGACTTTTCCAAAACGTGGCCCGGTGCAAAACATAATTAACACCAGAATCACAAGAAGTATTTTATCATGGACAATACAAAAGCTCACCAGCTAGGCAGCATTATGTTCAAGGAATCACAGGAATGTTGTTTTGGAAGGAACCAATTTAGCTCCTAGGCCAATTTAATGCAGGTCTAGGCCCTTTGTTAAGAGACCACTTGACCAGAACTATTCCAGGACAGAGCTGTGATGTAGAGAGTGATGCTGCTGGTGTGGTGGGCGTTGGAATAGATTGACTCCTGGGATGTGGATGAATGCAGGCAGGGGTCAGACCTTGGCAGAGGGATTGGTATAATTCAGCCCAAACAAGCTGATGATAGCTGCCCTGGAAAGATAAAGAAATGTGACACAGATCACGTTGGGGGGGGGGGCGACTGCAGCAATTCGACCACAGTATTAATGTTGCTAAACAGAGACTCTTTGACTCTGCATAATTGGTAGCTGATAATAATATGTCTCTGGATAGAGAGAGGTTCTTCAGTAAAGCTCTTAAGTGACAAAGAGTGGACAGGCAGCTCTCACCATCTGTGAAGGGGGATGCCGCTTAAAAAAAGGAGCATTCCAAGTAAAATTAATTGAATGAAGTTGAATAAAGAACATTTAATTAACTAGATTATTACTGAGCATTGGACCAAGGTGAAATATGCTTTTAATTAATTGCACGCTGAGGCAAATTAACACTATATCCCGATAGCATTTTGTGTGTTATCCTTTGGATCTGGTCATGTGTGATTGATGGATGTTTGTGATGATGTTTTTAGACACGACTGGCTCCAGAAATCATTACTGCATCTTAATGTCAACGATGATGAGCTTTGGAGACTTTTTCGCTCTGGACAATTATACTGTCAACATCTTTAATCTATATGGCCTATCCACGCCTTTAAGCACACTATTTTACTCTCTCTCTCAAACACACACACACACTGTCCAATTAGCCAAACACCATCTTTCCACTCTGAATGACCACATGCATCTTTCTGTCTCTCTCTGCACAACTAATGATAATGATGGTTGTTGTGGGTTTGTGTGTGTGTGTCTGTGTGTACTTGAGCCTGTACCCCTGCAACTGCAGATGTATTTTTGTGTGCCTGCATGATATGATATGTCTTAACACATAGCTTAAGCAGACACTCAACCATTTCCAGACCTACAGCCAAATGACAGTTAGATCATTAAGCTCTAGCAGTGAGCGTCGCTCTAATCTAGCATGAAGCCGGTAGATTGTCCCCTCTTGCTGTATGTGACCTTCTCAGTCGCTGAATGCATGTTTGTAGGATGGTTATTTTTAACATTTGTCAGTGTCATGAGCTGGGTTCTGCCAAATCCTTGGAGCATTTAGGTAATGGTGACAAGAGACTCCTAACGGTAATGAAATAATAACACTTGAGAGAAGCTGCTGTGATGGTGGGGGAGCTCTGCTGCTTGGGCTGGCCAGTGTGGTTAAAAAAAAAAAAAACACACACACACATTTTGATCAATTTATCCTCGGGGATTAGACTGGAAATGTGTTTAAAGAGAGCTCTGATAATAGCTGAAACCTGAAGAAATCCAGGCTCATTATCATTTGGCTGAGAATTTTATAATCGGGTAACAAATGTGTGTCAATATCTTTTTAGAAGATAGAAGTTAAGTTTCATTTGAGTGTTTATTTCCTTTGGGACCTAAGTGGTAACTGTTCATAACCACTTACGTCGTCCAAAGGCAGACAACTTGAGTAGCAAATGTGCACTCGCCTCAGTTTGTAAGCATGGAAAACTGTAGTAGAAATTGTAGTTTGGAAACCACAACCAGAGGATGTAAATGTTAAACATTTTAAAGTGCAGCTCTAGTACCGCTGTGAAGTTGAATCAATGGCATCTTTAAATCATTTCTAAAATTAACGCAGTTAGGGATGGGAGGTTAACATACCTGTGGGAGTGATGCAATCTTGTTTTCTTGAATCGGCTAAGAGAAAGTCTTTGTATAAAGTAACTGAAATTTGGATCAGCAGCAGGGGAGAGTGAACTCTGGCTCACGCAGCCCAAACAGCATGAGATAAAAGCACAAAAAGCAACTCTAACCAAGTAAATAAAGGATGAAGAGGTCTGAATCAAACAGCTCTCCGAGGATTCAGTCTACAGGCTTTGCTTTTCATTCACTGTAGACAGTAGGCTAGGTTGTTTTGAATTTCATTCCCTTTAATGGAGTATAAATGTGAGATACCGAAGTGTAACAAGTCTGTGTAGCCACAGACACAGTAAAGAATCTCTACGTCTGGATTGCAGTATGTATTTAATAGTTACCACAGAAAGACATGCATATATGTGTGTGGAAGCCATTTCTTAAAGTTGAGAGAGAGACATGAGTCATTCAAAAGCAGTTTTAAATCAGTTGGTTGATCCAGTTATCTAATTAAAACAGTCTTGTCACAATAACAACTAACACAGTGTAATAAAACACATTACTTTTACTGCCTGCTACTGGAAACAGTGAATGTTTCAGTAAGTCCAGTTGGGAGAGCTGTACTTGAGCATGTACAAATTATTGACAATTGATATGATGGACTTTTTTTGTTTTTCAGGAAAATCTTGAACTGATAATCAGTAGCAACACTCTTATGTCACGTTAACTGACAAATGAGGATTCGTAAAGTTGAAATTTTAGTTGAGTTATTAAGGATATTTAATGCTTGTGTTTGTGTGTATGTTTCTTTCCAGAGGGAGTGTGTGAGATCTGGTTGACCAGTGAGGACACAGGAGCTTATGGTAGAGACATAGGGACGGACCTGCCCACATTGCTGTGGAGATTGGTGGAGGAGATTCCTGAGGGGGCCATGCTGAGGCTCGGTATGACTAACCCACCATACATCCTGGAACACTTAGAGGTAAGCACAGCACATGGTCGCCCATTTCACCCAGCATAATCATCAAAGATAATAATCCATCACTGATGAGCAACTAAAATACTCCAGCACTCCAGAGTGTTCACCGTTTTGTTTTTGTCCCTGTTGTCTCTTGTGCGATCCCTTTCTGTGAACAAATATATGGCTTTGCCCAGATTTAATAAACTAAATGCCTTTCCCTTTTGCTTACCAAGCAGTTTAGCTGCGGCGCTCATACTCCATTCATTAATGCAGTTCATTCTCTTCTCTCCCTAATGAGTCAATTAAGGACCATTGTGTCCTCTTTAGCCACCTCATTTTATCAGTCATTATTGTCTTCCCTAATGGAAGAATGGACATCGTTATTCTTTCTCTCTCTCTTTTCTACGCCCCTCTCTCACTTTCTTTCGGTCTCTGTTTTTGCATGTCTGTCTCATGCGACATGCTTAAATGAGATTTTTTTTAATTGTTTCTGTGTTAGAGTGTTAGAGTAACAACATATTATAATGTGTTATCACCATTTTCCACCATCAGTGGACAATAGCCATATCTGGCCTCTGCTTTTAGACAACAAATCAACTTGGGGAGAGGAGATGAAGAAAGGACTGAATGGGAGAAGGGTGTGTTGTCTACAGAGGAAATATTTACTGAAAAATTCCCTCCTCTAAGAAATATTAACATCTTTCTGTTTTGTGGTCACTTTCGTCTGTCACGGTTCCATCGCTGTTATCAATAAATGTCAGGATTCAACTAGTTATCTTCATGCAGTTACACCATTTTTGTCACAACGAATGCTCTAAAATTTGTTTATTTATTAGCAAGTGTGTCTGCATATATGTTTGTGTGTGTGTGATAATAGTGTTTTAGGTACACCTATGTGGACACCATAGTGTAACCTGTAAGTCAAAGATCAGGGACAGAGATATATTGTTTTCAAAACAAAAAACTCTTTAACTCTAACTCTTTAATACAAAAACAATTTTATATCCATACTCCACCCTGTTAAAGACTAAAACTGAAATGGATGCAGGCTGAAACATATCAGCCACTATTTTTCATTCAACAATTCATAAAGATGAGATTTTCATAGCAGTAAACTCTTTGCCTTTCAGTGAATTTTCCTTGTGACTTGGAATTTGAGTAGATCCGAAGGGTTTTTTTCATTTGAGGGTGTCCAAACCGAGCTTCAGGTGTAAACTACACCCTCAAATTCTGTGAGTGCCCTCTCTCCCAGCAGCCGTGAAAACCTCTTTCCAACAGAGAAACAGACTCTGTTTCTCTGCTGAAAAAATGGGGAGTATGCTGGTAAGAGTGTTAATGTGTGGGTACCTGTGTTGTAGCTGAGCGAGTGACTCTACTACGAGAGCCTCTCCGGTGTTTGTTTCTGTGGGGGAGTGACAACCAACCACAAGAGTAATAATCCAACTGTGAAGCTATATGCACAGTTTTTATATGTCATTAAATAGGTTAAATTGTGTGAGCAAGCAAGAAGAGTGAAAGTGAAACGACTTTAATTTTATAATATCATCATGTAATTCATATAATTTCATGCTTTAGCAGGGAAGTGTATGAAACAACACTGCAGAGAGGAGTTTTAGGTAACGGTGACAATCAGACGTCTCACCTCTTATGGTGAGGTAAAAAAGTTTATCAGCTGTAATGTCATGGTGTGAACAAAAAGCCCAGTACCTCCCTGTGGTTTTTTATGTTTGAGGTGGCAATTTAAGCGGATGAATGGAGGAGGAAAAAAACATTATTTACGTCACAATTTTGGGTTAAAGTGATGAAGACTTAAGTCAAGGATTTGCTTTCTCTTAATGTATTCAGTGTTTTGTCTTATTTTAAACTCATAATCTCAAAGATTTTTGTCTTTTGTTCAACAATAAGCCATGGTTGCAGTTTTTTTATGGATCTCACTTTAGTTTACAGTTTCAGGTTTGATCATCTGTTGTCATTAACCTTTTCTTTCTTTGTTTGGCCATAGTAACAGTTTACTCAATGCGCTGCTTCACGCACATAGTTGAAGAGTGAATCTGTGGCATTAAAAGCCTCGTTTAAAGCCTAACTGCGCACTACTTTTTCCAGGAAAGTCACCTCGGCACCTTAATCATATTGAAAATTCAAGGTCTTTCATCAGTGGGCCATTGGCTCAGTTGCCATTTCGTTGCCTCATTCAATGACTGAATGACAGAAAATACATATATTTAAATGTAAATCTTTGAGATTATGACTTTCAACTAGATATTACTGTAGTTTTCCTTGCCTTTTAGCAATCATGGTCTCATCCCTGAGGAAAATCATTTAGAAAAGCAGAGGAAAGAAATAACAATGGACAGAAAGGACGATAACCTAGAAACCTAAAATGAAACCAAACTTTTTATAAGAAAAAAATCCAGTGAGGTTCACAACATATATACTTTTGAATCAAACAATCAAGGAAGATTGGAGATCATAGATGAATGAAATGAGGGCAGAGATAAAAAAAAAAATGGGGATGAAGGCCCGGGGATAGAGATGAGGGGTAAAAAGGAGTGGGAAAGTGCTGTGGGAAGGAGCAATGGAGGTTGTAATTAACCAGGGGTTAATGGAGGTGGCTAATTGTCCCCCACATGTATAGGTAGGCTTTCTGCTTGGCTACATTACAATTAAAAAACCACCCTCCTAATGATAGGGAATAACAATTAACTGATAATGAGAAATATACTAGCACGACACACTAGCTTAGTCTCTGTGTGTATGTTAAGAATCATTTCATATGCTACCGGCCCTTTCATTGTTAAGGTCCATGCATTGAATTGAATTATATATTTTTTTTCCCTTTAATTCCTCAGTCAATTAACCTACATAAGGAGAGATATGAGTACTCTTCTTTAACTTATCATTGTCTTTTGTTGCTCCTGTCCCCCATTTACCCTTTATCCTCTCTCCTATTTTCTCCTCTCCCTTGCCAGCCCCTCTCCACACACTCCCTACACGCTTCCTTTTCTCCATCTAGTCCTACTTATAAACTTTCCATATGTTGTCGATGATTCCAAGACCCGCAACAGAAAATATTCTTTTGAATTTTTTTTGTTTGAAGTTTCTTTCCTCCTCCTTGAGTTTAAATCTCTAATGTAGATTTATCCTTCATCTTAAGTAAAGGCCAAATTATAACACACTGCCTTTTTCACTGCCTTCCCCCCTTAAGAACACCAGAGGTTATATAACAGCATCATACCAAATGGCTTTGATTGAAGCTGAAAAGGCCAAGTAACCTCTCCACTCCCCCTTAAAAGATCACCCTCTCTCACACATACTCAGATCAGCGCTTTTGCACTGTCTCTTTCTGTCACAAAAGAACTCACACTTTCTTCCTTATGTGCTGCGTGTTTTTTCCTGACAGATGAAGACAGCCTCATCGCGCCATTTGCTGATTGGAGCAGTTAACAGCCCAATCTCCTCTCATGGGCCACTTGTCTCTGACATTTTAGTTGATTGCATCGTGAGTGGACATTTTTACTTGAGTAGTTGCAAGTGAAAATGTCTCTTACTTTGCTACTTCTTTGTTTTTCACTTTTCTAACATCTTCAGACTTTTAAACCCATTTAAACCCTGTTTTCTTTTGTCCATCTGTCTATCTGTCCATCCACTTGTCAATAAATGGCCACACTGCTGTCAAAAGTGCACCAGTAGTTCATATAAGGTGTGCGTGCATGCGGATACCTGTGCGTGTGTGTGCGAGCCTGAGTGTGTGATTGAATCTAACATGCTAGCAGCCTCAGTAAATGAGGTGTGAAAGTAGCCTCCTCATATGCAGCAATCAGTCAGGCTGAGATGAATGAAGTAGCGGTTGTCCATTAAACATCCTCCATAGAGCTCATCTCAGTTTGACTAGAGATACATCAGATATGCCACACACACACACACACAGACACAGACTCCACAGTTAGCTCTGTGAAACTTTGATGTGAAACTGTAGCTTTCCAAGTAAAAAACATCTTGACTTAACATTTTGCTCAGTTTTGTTCACTCAAATTCCCAACATAAGGTCTTTATAAGTATAGTCTGAGATCCGAAAATGTACATCTGTCATTGGTTCTCTTTTGTTTTCATTCAGCTGCAAAGAAAATTTTGCTTGAGATGTAATTTTGTAAAAACATAGAATCAGTTAGTGTTTTGCATGTCCTGTGATTAAATGAGTTTCCTAAAAGGACTGGGCTGAAAATATAATTATTTTTACTTTTTTTATAGTTGTTTGTTCACTTTGTTCACATTTAGCTGTTTACTTTTCAGTGACTGCAAGAGATTTATGCTTGTGCGTGAGATCTGTTTTCACTGGAAAACCTTGACAAACTACCATGTATGCGTAACAAAGAGAACAACTCCATCCTCTGCTTTGGCTGATATTTTTCATTTTCAGGGCACAGACATTCACATGAATACACACACATCTCTCACCTTCACACTCAGATGTGCACACAACCACAGCTGCATGGGCACACATTTAGACACACCCTCTCAGACCATTTTCATTTTAATGGAGCCTTTGGGAGCCTCTCCACATTAGAGGCCTAATGTAGCATTGTGTGAGAGACCCGCCAGCGAATGAATGCTCACAGTAAAGCTATTCTGATGCACGTCTAAATTATGAGTATTGACTTACTGCAGGGAATTAGGTTTTCTGAATTTTTTCAGTGAATTATAAGAATCAAGAATCTTTGTCATCATGTTTTCACATAACGAAATTAAGATTGGTGACTTCCAGCTTTAAACATAAATATATGTAAAAATAAGTAATATGTACATAAATATCTAAAGATTTAAAGTTGTAGCAGCAATGCAATGTACAGTAGGGCGGTGGGTCAGTTGTTTGTTTAAGTGTAGTCAGTCAGTGCATGTCTCAAGTTCTCAATAGGGGGAAATGGATTGAACAGCTCTGGGGAAAAGAAGCTGTTTTTCAGTCTGGTAGTTTTGGTCTTTATGTTTCTGTATACCATTTTCCAGAGGGAAGCTGGTACAAACAGTCCATTGCCCGGGTGGGTAGGGTCAATGGCAATATGTCAGGGCCTTCTTCTGAGATCCAGCCAGCGTATATTGAGTCCAGGTCTGGAAGAGGACTTCCCACAATCCCCT
Organism: Scortum barcoo; assembly: GCA_023238725.1. Lineage (NCBI taxonomy): Eukaryota > Metazoa > Chordata > Actinopteri > Centrarchiformes > Terapontidae > Scortum > Scortum barcoo. The sequence continues at coordinate 7,858,203 of CM041546.1, read as the reverse complement.
GTGCTGTTTTCACCACCCGGGCTAAGTCCTTTCTGGTCTTGTGCAGTGCAGCTGCCATACCACACTGCTGCACTGAGGCAGAGGATGCTCTCTACTTGTGGCCCTGTAGAAGTTTGTCAGGAGCTGAGGGGAGAGTCCAGCATGTTTCAGCTTCCTGAGGAAGAGTCTTTGTTGAGCCTTTTTTACCAGGTTCATGGACCAGGTCAGGTCAGGTCATGATGTGATGTGGATGCCCAGGAACTTGATATTCTCATTGACACACTCAACTCAACTGCTTCCCCGTGGATGAGGAGAGGAGCGTGCTCTGTCCTTCCTGGACCTCCTGTAGTCCACTATGACCTCCTTGGTCTTGTCTGGTGTTCAGAACATGGTTGTTGTTTGAGCACCACTGAGTAAGGTGCTGGATCTCCTCTCTGTAGTGGGTCTCATCATTGTCCGAATATGAGGCCCACTATGGTGGTGTCATCTGCAAACTTTACAATCGTGTGGGTGGAGTGGATTATGTAATTATTGGTTATAACTATAAGTTCTGAAAGATGGAGATTTAAATGCTGGCTGCACAAACTGATATTTGTTGCACCTTTTTTGTGGCTTTTGGTTCTTTTACCACCGTAAGACCTGATAAGACAGCCATATTAGCAGGTAAAGTGAGCTATCTGCAATTTGTTGATATAATCCAGAGCTGCAACAAACATATTTGCTTTTGTAGTGGCTTTATGCATTTGTAGTGTCTTTTTGATTGGCTTTCATTATTTAAATCACTGAAAACAAACTTCGACATGGGCATATAATGAGAAAACGATACTGAAAATGCGTAAATGCTTAACATTATACTGGTGTCATTTTTTTTTTTTTCGCACAACAGTCGGATGATGCACACAACACAATACAGTGTGACATTCAAATGTTACACGTGCAGTTAATTTCTCCTTTACTGCACAATACATATCGATTTTATCTGCACTGTGTGAGGTGCTGCAGGCTCGGTATACCCTCCAGGGAAAATCAAGTGCAGGCTAAAGTGTTTGAAATATTTAATACCATTGGGAGCTCAGTTTCTCTATCTACTGTGGAATACAGTTTCCACCGACTGTGTGTTTGTGTACGCCAGTGCACACACGGGGACCTGACTTATTATCCTGGGAACAGCTTGTAGAATCATTTTCTCTGCAGACTCCCCTGGGTGAACCCTGTTAATACTCTGTTATGTGTGGGTTTGTATACATGTCTGTCAGTGTGTGTGAATGTCTTTAGGTGCTACTTATTCTGGGGTTGCTACAGAACGTTCACTTGAACCAGACTTTAACCCTTTCGCTTTCTCTGCATGTTTGCACTCTGGGGAGTCCAGCTGCTTTGAGTGTGTATGTGTGTTGTTTTTTTTTTTTTTATAATGCTATCACCAATTTGTCCTCGTTCCATATTTGAATATAAAGTATCTGCCATATACTAATATTCACTGGACCCATCTTTCATTCCTGTTTGATGCAACTTAAACGTTAACACTGCTTTCTTATTTTAGGACATCAGAAAAACAAACATTTCTCCCAACAATTATCACTTTGACATTTTTCTCTCAGTGAGTTGCTCCTCCGTATCAAGGTCATTTTTTCATTCTGAGACAATCATGTCCATCAACACTACACTGAAAAGGTGTTGGTATGTTTGTGATTTTAAGTAGACTTCATTCAGTCATTTTCTCTGTGTAACAGACAATAGCCTTTGAGTAGGGTAGTTCTTATGTCTTATTGCAGTATTGAGTGTATTATCAACTAAACAGCTGGTTAGAAATGTCATCAGCTTCTTTCATACTAGATGTTTTGTACAATTTGTTACATATTTCGGTTATTTCTTAAATCCTACACCCTGTATTCTCCCCTTTCCTCTTGCCAAATTTACTTTTTTTGATTCTCTAGTGTTGTCAAGCCTATCATTTAATTAGACACTATGGCTAGGTACTAAGTACATAGTACAATCTAATGTGATCCAATACAACAGCTCAGTCATGAATTTTACTTTTATGAAGCTGTTTTTTCTGTTTTCCCTGACCCAGAAAGGTAATAATTATAGTTTGTGTTTGTAACTGCGGTTGTGGTGGTTTATTGTTCTGGACTTCATTATATTGAAAGGTGGTTTGAATATTCTGCCCCTCTCATGTATATAAAAGGGGTGTTTATATTTTATATATATTTAAAACCACCTATCATTATCAACTGTGTCAACAAAAACTTAAAAATTCCCAACTTCATAAAAAGTAGAATTCATGGCAGAGCTGATCACATTAGATTGTTGAGATGAACTCAGTGAAGTGGCTTGTTGGTTTATATCCTCAGTGTCTGAACCAACAACCTTACAACCATTAACATTAACGACTACATGTTTAGGATTTTTAGGTTAATAAATCCTAAATATACAGACAGCTGAACTGTATGAACAGCTGTTTGACAGCAGTGTCACTTTGTTTCTCTGATATGCTTTATTTATTTATAAGCGCATTTTATAGCTGTATAACATCTATAAAACAGGTCCGGATAGATAAACTTAGATTCAAGTGATTCCTCCTGGCCTGTATTACCATTTATAGCTTTCTCAAACAATAGGTAATGTTAGCATTGACTACACCTATGAAACACATACAATGAGACACATCCAAACAATTACAAGTTACCTCTTTTAATCTACTGTCCACATTCCTGCTTAGATCAGAAATATGCATGAGAGAAGATTTACAGGACAAACTCAAAGGCAATGGCATTTAGACATTTCTATTTATAAGTAAATGAGTTTGGACATGGTTTCTGTTAGATTATAGTCCAATAGGTGTGAAACAGTTGGAGAACATGTGTTTACTGCTCTGAAAACAACAAAACAGGAAGAAAGGGACTGATGAACAGGAAACAGAAGCAGAGGACAAAATCCTCAGACAGAATATACAAAGGAATTCAGAGCACCAAGCTCACAGTAAGCGCACAAAACATTTTTTCCATGCATGCTCTTTTCAGTTGTATCTGATTTGAGGGAGTAAATATTAGATCCTTTGAGCTAAGCCAGTTAAGATAGATCCTCTCTGGTGTATGTGTCAGTCTGAGCTGATCAACCAGAGCTGAAAGGAGCGTGTGTGTTTGTTTGTGTGAATGAGATAGATATGCCTAGTGGTGGGGGGGAGGAGAGAGTGGCACAGAGAGCGAGAAACAACATTATGCTGCTTGAAACACCTTCAGGATTGATTTAAAGAAAAAAAAAACAAATGAGAAAGCCCACTTGCACCAGGTCTTGATTGGTTTGTTTTAAGCTTGTTGAATTCTGCTTTGAGCTGGATAGTTCATCCACCCAGGAGCGAAGGCTTTAAAGCAGCGTTTTTATTTTTGCCAGTGGGCATTGCTGAGTGATATCTTCCTCATCACAGCATCATTTTCACTTCAGACTCTCTAAACTGTCTGTCAGCGGCAGTCAAACATTGAAAAGGCCTCAACTCCACAGGGATTGCTAACGAGAGATTCATATCAGCGTGCCGTATTATCTTTGGAGGATGAGATGCCTCTCTGTCAGACAGAAGCACACGCATGATAAATGGCTTGTGTGAATGAAAAGTCCTCCTCTTATAGATTAATCCCCAGTTGCCATCAGCAGTGCCCTACTACTCAAACTACCATGCCATCTGCTGAGGAACCATTCACCCTTGCAACACACATTCATGTATGCATGCACACACACACGCACGCACACAATCTGTGGGCTTTGTTGTGGTCATTGTGGAGTGGGAATTGTCAATGAACGTAATGAGTAAGTAACCTTTACAGTTTCATATATATAGTCATACACATGCGGTAAGAAATCATAATCTTTGTGAGCCTCAGTGCACCTATTGTGACCTGCACGCGGTAAGTATCATCAATCAGAGTAGCTAATATGCATGTATTATAACAATAGGACATCATATTATTAAACTAGGTCTAATCCATGTACCAGTGCAGACTTGAAGTGCTCTCTGGAGAGCTTAAAGCACAAAGCATGAGAGGTATAAAGGTTGCATTTCAAACATGTTTTGAAAAGACACGTGGAGAAAGACATTTAAGTATCTATTACACTATTATCACACAGAGCATTACCAGCTCATAAACATTTCTCCTGTTAAGCACAACAAATATATAGTGATAGTGTTTTTTAGTATTTCGATTTTTGTGGTTGTGGACTCGAAAAGGCTTCACACCAGAACTTTAAAGCACACTCCATGAAGCATCTACACTGCGGAAAGGAGAGCATAATTATCAGAGGAATAAATTGTAAGAACTTAAAAATAATAACACATGGGTACATAATCAATCTACTATTCTTTTACCTTTTTGAAAGCTTTTAAAACCACCAGCCATAAATGCCTGTTCTTTAACGTGTTTTCTTTCATTCCCTCTCTCTGTTTCTCTCTTTCTCTCTCTCTCACACGCACTTCACATTTTACACACACACACACATGCAGCAGCAAGCTGATTTCTGTCACCAATCAAGCTCCATTTTCCAACCAAATTAATTCTTTCTAATTTGAAGCTTCCAGTGGTCAACCCCCTGTGGTTTGCAGCAACTGAGCTGTGTTTCTGTGTGTGTGCACGCACACATATGCTTTAATGTCTGTGTATGAAGTGGGGAACATTCTACAATAGATCTTAATTGAGAAGACGGACTGCAATCAGCATATTCTTGTAGGAAATCATTAAATCATTTCTTCCTCCCCTCTCTTTTTCTCTTTCTCCTTCTTTTGGTGATTAGCATGGTAATGATAGCATCCTGATTATGTCCGTCAGAAAAATCTGACATCTGTGGTCTCTCCAGTTCTTTTAGTGAGGAAATGAAAGTAAGGAGAAAAGAAATAAAAAAAAAAAAAAAACTTCCAACTCTCCCAATTAATGTGGTGAATAAAAAAAAATGCACAATGTCACTGTTGCAATTGTTCTTGGTAAAAGTCTTAGAGCTGTAACAAAAAAAAGACACGGGTCAAATTCCTGTGTTGCTAGTGGAAAATCCAGTTTCCACCACCTTTTTCAATTCTGTAAACTGAAATTATGATCTTCATTATCTGAATATGATGGCCGCGACAGAGAAATATGTAATTTTGCCCTTATTTCTCAATATGATACAATTGATGTCATATAACAGATAATGACAGGAATTTAGCCTTGAGCACTGTCAGAAGCATCATCGAAGCTTTGCGCTGCAGCGGGCCTTTACTTAATTAAAATCAAGTGAAGAATCCTGGCATGTGGACAAACCCTTGTGTCAAATGCATGATTGTGTGACCGAGAAGGCCTTATATATAACACGGAGGAAAAAATGAAAAGCAGATTTTTAAAATCCCCTCATTTCACATCTCAAAACACATCTCCGAGAATTCGCTGAAACATTACAGTGTGTCCTTAAGTAAAGATTAGCATATTTCCTAAAATATTTCCATATTTTAAAACATGCTTTCTGTATCCGGCATCATATAAATTGCAGTCATTATGGCCAGCATGTACTGTAACCCATGCATTTGTATACTCTTTTAGTGAAAACAGAAAGCCACTTACCTGGCCAGAAATCCTTACTGAGTTAATTATAGACCCCTTACCATTTTGATGTGAGATGTGGACCTGGATGCCTCAGTAAAAGCTCTTGACTTTTTAGACATAAAGAACCTCTTCTGGCGCAGCCTTGATTCTTTTGACTTCGGAGCTAGTAGGTACACAATGAATTCCCTGAGCTGCTTTTCTTTTATTTTCCTGATATGCAAAAGGGAAATAGAAAATAAGAGAAAGAGGTAGCGTATTGTTGAAGGTCTGGAGTGAAAGGAGTGCAGAAAGAAGCAAGAATGTTAATGGAACCTTCATTTACTAAAAGCTAGCAGCGATCATTCACCAGAGTCGTCCGTGAGGTTTTACTACTTCTTTTAGTTCTTTGTTTGCTTTGACTAAACCTTACAGTCCTATACAAATACTGAGTTCACATTTTTGGCCTCAGATTCAAAATGTTCGGCCTTTTATCCTTGGATTTTCCACCATCATTAGTAGAGTAATCGCTAGTTATTGATCAGTCAACAGTTTAAACAACTATTTTAAACATTAGTGAATCATTTTAGGGTTATTGAAGGATAACACCAAAATGATAGCTTTCTCAAGGTGAGGATTTTCTGGTTGTCTTTGCTCCGTGTTATAGATACAGTATACAATAGTTCTATTTTACAGAAGCAGGGAAAGCAGCCGTGCTTACAATAATGTTTTAAATGCCTTTTTCTTAAGATAATTTGTCAGAAGAAAACAACTTTTCTTTTCGCAAGATCACAGAATAACAGAGAACTCAAAAATCAGTTTCTGATTCATTTGATCACACCTGACTTCAGCCAACTTTACCTTTGAGTTTGTCCTGTAAGATCACTGTCATGACTGAACAGTAATGTGTAATTTTGTTTGCAGCAGACTTGTTTTATAGTAGCCAAAGACAAGAGGTTGACCCGCTCTAATCTGTCTGCTTCAGCCAGCACCTGGTCAAATAAAGCCTATTATAATGGCAAAGGGAGCTTAAAGACATTATTAAGGCCATCCAGTTTACTGTGAGAGTTGTAAGGACATGGCCTACAAACACCTGTTGACTGTAAACAAACTGTAAATATGCATATATACATATAATATACATACAAACATAAGTAATAAGAGGAAACAACCTTTTATCGCCGTGTGATAATGGGTTGATTATCTCATTATCTCAAGGTAATAGCATTAAAACATTTAATTGCAATTAATTTCCTCTGTCTGTCATTTTGAGCAAACTGATCAGATAGTATTTCAGGCTCAGACTGACATGAGGCATTCAGACAAACTCTGACATTTTAGTTATTTCGCCTATAGTGTCTATCTACTCCATACAAATGAATCATCTAACCAGGTAAAATGTCCTTCTCTCCTCATCTGTCTTATTTCTCTCTCTGTGTCTCATTAGGAAATGGCCAAGATATTGAATCATCCACGCGTCTATGCCTTCCTTCATGTTCCTGTGCAGTCGGCCTCAGACAGCGTCCTGATGGACATGAAGAGAGAGTACTGCATTGATGACTTCAAAAGAGTGGTGGACTTCCTCAAAGAGAGGTAAGACACGATATGGAGTTTTAATGGACTTTAATGGACGGGGTTGAGTCTGTTTGAGTCTGGGCATTTGTGTCCTGATAACACCAACATAAGTCACTTCTTTTACTCAGCATATCTTTGTCAATAACCTTTAAAAAAAAACATGACAAATAACTAGGCTGTGAATGTCTCCGTGTGAGCATGCATGTAAGATTGTGTGACTACATTTATGAACTTTGAAACACAATAAAGTACATCTTCACAATTAGTATACATACACATACATATCTCTCTCTATCTATCTCTCTTAGCTGTGATCAAAATAAAATAAGCAAACAAACTAAACTTGCTGCTGCTAGTATGCATCCAGTTCCCTGCTTGAATGCTTGTTGATAATAATACAGTGATCTCAATATGATTACTTGGGTCAGATGTATACTGTGTGTGCTGTATTTGAGTGGGTGTTTCAGGGTGCTGTTCTCATGACAGCACATAATGTGTTTATTTGAAAGCATCTCTCTCTCTGACTAGCATTGAATCTCTTTTATTCTCTTTGGCTCATCTTGAGATTTATATGGATGAAACGAGATATGGTTGAAAGTTTTATGTGAGTCATGAAATGTTCTCTGATTCAGATATGATAATAAATATATGGATATAAGTTGATAATGAAAATGAGTTGCAGCCCTACTAAGTAGTTAAAAATGAACAATGTTAACTTCATTATCTAGTGTGTTTTTTAATGTAATAATGAATATAGTTTTAGCAGAGATATTACAGGGTATAATTATTGTTGCTGTCAGGTGAATATCATATAAAGCTAAGCCAAGCTTTTCATGTACGGTGAAAAGTTTTACAGAAGCTGCACAAAAATCTTTTTTTCTCCAAATTTCACTTTTGCCACAGTCCTTGCCTCTTTGTCAGTTGTCATTCATCAGAAAAATCAAAAAATGAGAGGTTCAAGGCGAAGTGACTGCAGCGTAGTTTGAATGTTTGAGCCTGGATTCCTGACAGACTTCATGTTCGAGCTATGTTCTTCCAAAATATACACACCGAGAAACACATATACAAGCATGGATTTCAAAGCCCCTCCGATTTAAAAAAAAAAAAAAAAAAAAAAATCCACAGTCCTGTAACATGCGCATAATGCATGGATTTGACCTCTGACTTAGTTTAAAAGATAAGAAATGATGCAAACTTAATCTTTTACTGTATGAAAGATAATCTGTCATGGAATTTGAGTATAATTAATTATGGCAATGCATGTCAGGGGAGGTGAATAAATATAGAATTGATGGTAAGATAATACACTATGAAGGGATTTATATTAAAATGAGTTTCTGCTTTAAATCTCTAGGTATTATTGTGTGATTTAGAAGAAAGAGATATTTACGTATGCAATGGTATATTTAAACATGTTATTGCTTTTGCCTGATGATAACCTTTTATTTTTAAGTATGCCTTTTTCCTGGAATTAAAGGACTTATGCATGTTTTAAGATTACTACAGTATATGGTATTACTCCTTTATTTGATTATATATGTCAGATTTGCAGAAATGGTTAGGGAGACAGTGAGACTTCTCTGAGAATCTCTGAGAGTCAAAGTCAAAACACAGGATGGACATGGATTCACTTCAGTCAATATCCAGATAATCAAGAGAGTACCTTATTCAGCACATTGACTGGTTATCTATCCAGTGAGCACTTTTTCTCCTTTGAAATATGGCTCTCTTGTATAAATCTTATATATTAATACCTATGTGTTCACATACATGTCTTTTGATGTTTCAGATTAAAGTCATTTTCTTAACAGAGTATGCGCTAAGCGGATGAGAACCATCTACTGCAGCAATCAATAGATTTCATGTAACAGCTTCATGTAGGTCAACAGTCAAGCCATAAGCTTAAATGTAAAATGTAAATCTGGCTGAACAAGACCATTCGGGTCACTGTACAGCTATCTACATTTAAAGCTTTGTGTATTAAAATGGACAGAAAACCACTCACCACCTGTGTGTGTGTGTGTGTGTGTGTGTGTGTGGTCATGCATCAGCCACCATGCGAGTTAGTACGTCTCTTTAGATCACTCTGAGACACTTTATCTCTCATATCACCTCTCCCTCCACACACTTCTCCCGTTCATTCTCCTTTATTTTTCCCTTTAACACTGTGGATAGTCAGTACACGATCCTTTAGTTTGAAATCGAGTTCTGTTATATCTTAATGTTTTTCTTTTGTCATTTGTTAGTCTACATTTTCTTTCAGCCTTTCATTTGGTGACTGGACTTAAAAGTTCCAGTTATGTGAGTGAAAAACAGAAGAATGATTACCCTGTCCACTTAACTTCTGTATTACAGTCTGCACTGGTTGTGACTGTATTATATCAGTGAAATTAGATTAGCAGCACTGTTTCTCAAACAGTAATGCTCCCTTATCCAGACACGCTTTGATTTCTTATTCATGAAGGTTATTTTTTTGTTGTTGTTGTTGTTGTTCAGGGTGTGTGTTGCACCATCTCTCATGATAAGTAGCTCAGTTTCTTTTGGAAAAAAACAGCTTCTCCCTGCTGTGTGCTGTAAAGTAATTAAAGTTTTGCTGTAGTAACTTTAATGTAATAGTGCACCGCACACAGAACAGAGCCAAAAACTTTTCAGCTGTGGTCCAGTTTGTTTATGGTAGATACATGAATAACTTGAAATTCATATGGAAATAATGAATACTTTTGAAAATGTTACACATTACATGCTCAAGTTTATTAGTCCTATTTTTCTCTTTGGATTTTCTGTACAGGAGTTTAGTTTTTTCTCACTGACTTCTGCTTTTACTACCCTCACACTTGTTTTTTATTTTTCTCTTCCCATTTGTCATCTTTTTACTAGTCAGTTTTTCATTTTCATCTTTGTCTTTACTTTGTATGCGTGTGCAAGTGTGGATGACAGCTCCGTAACTTGAAGTCGGAGTCTTGCCTGTCTGTCTTCCTCTCGGCACTCAGGTATATCTTTTAGTGCTGAAAGCTTCTGATTGGACGCAGTGTGCGGTCATTTCTTCCACCAGAGTCGACAGCTTAGCCATTCTTCTAAATCCTCCCTTTTAAGTTCCCTCTGAAGGGGCCTTGAGTTGAGGAGTGATACTGCTGTGTTTGCTTTAACACTGGCTCAGATGCTTATCTTTGTGTGTGTGTGTGCTCTCTGCTTTGCTTTTTGGGAAACTGTTTAGCCTGGAGTAGAAGTCTCTATCCCCATCTCCAGTTGTTTTTTTTTTTTTTGGCACCAAAAGGCCAAAATCTTAAGACACATCAACTGGTCATGGGAGACGCATGAATCACAGAGATACAAATACACACACACGCATGCCACGCACACAACGACACAAGCTTACCACACTCAGTGGATCACGTCATAAGATCTTGTTTACATAAACTGTCTGGCTACCCTTTTGTGTGAGTCGTTGTGTGTGTGTGTGTGTGTGTATGGATACTCAATTTCTGGCTTCTGTTACTTAAACACACACATTCAAACACACAAGGTTGATGTCAGTTGTGTGAAATCAATACCAGTACACATCCAGAGATCTGACCCATTTGGCTGCAGCAGTAATAGCTGGGGTGCAGTTCGGGGTCTGGGAGGGAGGCCAGGGCTTTGGACAAGCCAAAAAAACACATTTACTGTGTGTGTTTCTGTGTGTGTGTCAGAGAGAGAGAAGGAGCATGTCTCTGTAAAACAAACATCTTTTTTTGTTGAGGGAAGCCTTTTTAACGCATCCAGTCCTGAGATATGGGTCTTTTCAAAACTTTTCAGAGATGATACAGAGAGGTTTGCGAGAGACGAAGCACGTTAAACATCTTGGAAAATTACGTGTTTTTTAGTGTGTGTGTGTTTTACTTTAGTAGCTTCTAGATACATGGTTTTAAAGTTGGTGTTTTAAGTTGAATTAATGTTCTCCACTGTCTGCCAGTTGTTACTTTCAAGCAAAGCAGGGAGATAGTCAGCCTCTCATTTTTTTCTTGTTTAGCCACAGGCTACACTGCTGTGTTTCTAACTTTTGTTGTTTTTTCTGGTTCTCTTTCAAACACTTGAAAGAAGGCCCCACATCATGCTGTCTGTGTGGTTGTGACAGTTTAAAGTGTTTTTACTGATTCACTCTTCTTTTCGCACTAGTACACTCATGCAAACCGGAACAACTCAAGGTGAAAGACGAAGCCCTGTGTGTGTGTGTGCGCGCATGAGTCAGACTCACAGGTGACTGTTAATGTAGATTCTCACAATTAGTCCTTTGTTGAACCATATAAAGTTCACCTCAAAGAAAGCGCCAGGCAGGAATCTTGTTCAGGTATGTGTGAGGTCAGTGCTTATCTGGCTGACACACACACATACATAACAGAAGATAAATGTATTTCTCTTTACAAACAGCTTAATGCCACCAACGCTGCAGAGGTCATGGGGAGTCAAACGCCTCTGGCCTTCCTTATCTGAGAGAACCAGCACACACACATCAGACCTCCCTCCTTGACATCCTTCTCATCCTGAGAATCTTGAACATCATTACTCATTACACATTACTCTTTTTATTTTTGAGAGATAGCTGATGTTGGTAGCCTTTACTTCTGTTTAGTATTCTGCAGGGAGGCATTTGGTTAAATATGTTTCTTTCTGCAAGAGGTTTGAAAACTCTTGCCTTTCCACCACTTTTAAAGTTTGAAGAATAAAATCACCAGCTCACAAAATGACTTGGTAGCACTATAACTACTCCTGAACCTGTGTAATGTGGAAACAGAGAGAAAATATGAATAGCATGGTATCAGGAATTATTGGTCACTCCTGACAAACATTCAAGTTCAGAGAATGCTGGTGAAATTTAAAGTAGGATAAGCTTCAATAATGAAGAGTACAGCGAAACTGCAGCCCCTGCTGCTCCTCAGTATGTGATATTTGGGAGTTGATGACCAGTGATACTTTACACTGTAGTCTTTCTGAGGAAGCTGGAGTATTTTTGGTCTCAAAGTAAAAAATCTTGAAGCAGTAAATCTTACGATCACAAAAATCAAAGCTTCAAATGTTCCATCTAAACAACTGGAAAAGATTACAGTGTGAAAAATCACCATGGTCTGTAGAACAATGCCGTGAGTTCCCAGCAGCGGAAAGTAAAACAAATCTAAGTCGCACTAATTATAAGTACATATTTGCAATTTCCCCAGAAACGAAACAAACCATGCACTCTGGGGAGAAAGGGGGAGAGTTAATTTTTCACACTGATGACCATACGACAGCATGTTCGAACACTTTGATTTGTTCCACACTTAAACATGTATTGAGTTTAAAGGTCTCTTGAAGGTTGAATGCCCAAATCACCCGTCACAACAAGTTTCTTCACACTTATCAAATCTAATGGCAAATCAGGGCTTCTCTGACCCTTATTGAAACGTGCAGTTGAACTAGTGGAAGAAAATCAATTCTGCTTAAGATTGTGGTCATTATGAACGACAGACCGGTTTGTTCATACTGTGGATGTGCTAGAGAACAATGAAAATGCCACTGAAACACAAAATGCTGTCGGTATGATGGATGAAGTTCAATTCCAGCATATCCCTTGTTTGAATATTATTGAGCCTCTGAGCTTAGTTTTTAGATTCTGTGTTTGATCTTTTTTCTCTCTTGCCAGGTTTACAACAGTATATCAATATTATATGTAATCCCATTCTTCTCTTCTTGAATATTTAGCATAATTCATACCGAAAATTTTGGTACACAGAGCTTTTCCACTAAATTCATCTGTATCCCCAGAGAAAAAAATCATTAAATATCCTCTCCTTTGAATGACATAACTAATTTTTCCAAGTTGTTATAACTGAATTGTTTTCCGCCGTGCATAATTCTAACAATCAGTAGAATAATTATTTCATTAAAATGGTTAATTTGTCCTCGTCTGCCAACATAGACCATATTTTTTTTACACCCTTTTCTCTCTGCTTCTATCAATTAAAATCACATAATGAAGTACAGTCTTTATGTAATGATGTATGGAGAAAATCCTGTTATGGTGGAATAAGGCTGTTACAGAGTGAGTGAACGTGGTCAGAGGATTTTCCACTGTTGTTTTGTAGTTTGCCATAATATCTCGGCTGCTTTTCCCTCAACTACTCTCAGGGATTAAATGTCCTTGATTCACAGGGGCCAAAGATGAAACGCCTGGAAAATAACAGTTATGTGTTTGTGCTTTGGGGATTGGTTGTGTATGTGTGCAGAGGAGCAGATTCTGGCAGAATTAATGTTGAGCTTTATGGTTAGTTGGGTTGAGCAGAAAGGCAGGGGGGGGTAAGCCATCATGTTACCAGAAAAGGACAGGGGGAGGCTGCACTCAGACCCACTGTGGTTTCCCTCAGAGGGTAGTAGGTTGGTTTCCCTGAAGGATGTGTTCCCGACCTCTGGAAAACCCTTTCAATCTCAGGCCATAGAAGTCCTTCTCTCAAGGAGACACACTGACTCACATGCAAAGGCTGGAACTGGAGACCAAAGCAGCTCTTTATTGTTCACTTTTTTATTGTTTACACAACTCTGAGAGCACATCCAGCTGCAGCAGCTGTGGAAATTTTGCTTGTGTGATCACAAAGGAATGAGGCTTTAGCTCAACAGGTGATTAATCTGTGTGTCCCAGTAGCTGACACAATGACTTTTGACCTACCACATGACCTATAGGACCTAAGCACCCCCCTATTCAATCTTCATTTTAGCATTTGGTCACCACTCGGACCTATTCTATATCCCTTTATTCTTTTGCTGCATTGGTTTAAGCCATTAAGATATGAAAACTGAAATCCCTCTGACCTTTAACACAGGTCGGCACGTCCTCTAAGGAGTCAAACAGCAGTCTGTCTTTTCTGTCTTTGCTTAAAATTTTAACTGGTACCCACTTGTTTAATGTGTAAAAACAAGTGCAAACCATTATCGTGGCTCTGGGGCAGATCATTAAATGAAATTACTTGATTTCACTTAATGACCTGCAGTTACTTGACAGATATTGTTTTTATATTGTCTTGATTGTTACAAAACAACTTGCGAGAGAAAACACCATGTGAATATGGTCTTTTTTTTTTTTTTTTTGCACAGGAAGACTTTTAAAATCAGTACAGACTCATAAACATCAACTGAGACAGGCATGCCTCTGGGCTATCTGTGTTTTTTCCAGCACATTATTAGTCTTCCTTTAAAGGCTCTATCTCTTATCGATGAAATTATAAGAATATTTTATCACCACAGTTTTAAAATGTGTTTCATCGAGGTGATGTTAATGCCTTGTATTCAAAACGTCACAGAGAAAATGCCAAAGCTCATTATCAGCCCAATTGTTGATTAGATGACAAAGCTGTTTTTCTCTGATGTAAAACTTGATTAGATAGAGGGCCAAACCACTGTGCCTTTTGTCTGAGCATGACCTGACCAACAAACAAGCACCAAAACCTTCTCGTGACATGTTTTCATCCATATAACCAACCAAAGTTACTGTTCTCTCTTCTACATCCCTACATGGAAAGAGTTAAGTATTTATTTGTGCAGCAGTATTGAATTTGGCTGTTACGTTTTTTTATTAATCTGCTACATATTTTTAGACTTAGATAACTGATTGAATGCTTTTTAATTCACATTGTATGAATTGAAGGTTATAATTTTTTGTGACCATGAGAATCAGACGTTTCCTTCAATGTGAACAGCCTTTCAGAGCTTGTTTTTTTTAAATAGAAAAACGGTGTTAAAGTTATTTTCACTATATTATAACTTCCTTGGCTCAAGTCTAAACAAGAACAGGTAAAAAATCTATTAGATGGACAGGTTATGGTCAGTCTGGCTCGCTTTAAAAGCCTCCTGAGGATGTCATTGAGGACTGTTTGTGCTTTTCATTTAGAAAGAGCAATGGGGGAACACTTGACCGACCAGCAGCATAACTTCATCACCCACTGGCTCTGCTTTCCTGAGATCCTGCCAAAAATTAACAGAGCTAGTTTATGCAGAAACTTGATCCTGAAAAAGTAATTGAAGGACATTTTTTTCAATCATTGATTCACCAAACAGTCCTCAGTTCGATAGACTCCTCGTATTTAGAGCCCTGTTAAGTGTTGGTAGTGTGTTGCAATATGAAATGTGTTGGAAGAATGACGTCGTGACGCCGTGTTGATGTGTGTTCATGATAAACCTTGTGTGCCTGTCTGTCTGTCTTGAGCGACTGTTTCTCTCCAAACAAATGGCTCCAAGACAGTTGTGTTTGTGTGTGTCTGTGGATGGGTTAGTCATCTCTATTAGTCACGAGGAGTGACAGGGTTATATCAAACCTCCCTCGGTTACGGCAGGACACACGCATCAGTAGCGTGACTACACCACGTGTGTGTTCAGTGTGGAGCCAGCCTCTCGCTCTGTTTGTTGTCGAAGACATACCTTCATTAGTTTACACACACGCACTCACACACTCAAAGGGTTTAAGGTATCAGCCGGGGCTAATGTTTCACTGGAATAGCAGGTGGGAGGGGTGGCAGCTCCCTGAAGGCATTGGAAAAAAAAGAAAAAAAAAGGAGATAAGACAAGCGAGGGAAAAAAGAGAGGGAAAGAAGAGAGGGCAAGAGAGGCGGGAAGAGAGAGCGGTGAGTAAGACAGGTTTGCCGCGATAACCAGCCATACTGGTGGGACTTGTCAACATTTCACCCCTCCTTTCTCTCCTTCTTTCCCTCCAGCTGATGATTCAGCAAGTGAAAGTAAATGAAGCAATGAGAGTTTCTGCATATGTTTTGACTCTCTGGCTCTGATTTAAAACCCTTATTTAACCACGCAGCTAGAATAAGGACATGTACAGCAAACAGACTGGTTTAGTCATCACAGACACAGGGAACATCTCGCACACACACTTGAGTGTTTTAAACTCAGCAGTCAGCAGCTCTGTTGGAGTGCTCAAGTTTTCACGTCCATATTTTCCTTGAGGGCTCGGGAGATTTGAACTCACAGGCATCAGCGCATAAGCTTGTCTGTTTAGACCACTGCTGTTGTAAATGTGTTAAACCTTAACCCATCATGTTTTCTGTTATTGCTTAAGAACACATAACACCTTCACCTCTAATTGAAGGCTTCCCCTGTTGGGAGACAAGTGGAATGAAGGTATTCCTCCAAAGGCCAGTAGAAAACTGTAGGGATTGAGAAAACTTCCAACATATTTGCTGAAGTACTGAATTAGCTATTTTTTTCCAAAAGACATTTTGGTTAGGTAAATAATTTCACATCTTTTAACATGTTTATTACTGGCAAAATTAAAATGAGTTTAAAATACACAAATGCTTAAAGAGAGGTACAGATATGTATTTTGTTATGCCTACCAAAAGTCTCACTGACACAGCCTGTTGTTATATCGTATAACAAAGTACAAGTGAACAGCAAAACAGTAGATTGGTAGCATATATCTAACCTAGTTGGCAAATTATACTGGGCTTTGTAAAAAACTCAACACTTTCTCTTAAACTCCTAAACTTTTTTGCCTCAGTACTTCTATTTCCAATAATGTCAAGTTAGAGTACCCATCACCACCCTACCATTCACATACACACATATCAAACTAAAACAACACCTTTTGCCATCAGTTGCAATCTGCCTGATTTTGTGGATTACTCCGGTGTGAATGGCAAACAAGATTTTCCTTCCTTATGTTTATATTAACATCACAAATAGATATGGGAATACTATTTATCAGTTTGTCTGCTTGTTTATGCTGTGTTAATGCTGCCTGTTGATGTGTGTTTCTGTGTAGTGGTGATTTAATCCAGGAAGGAGGGGAAAGGGGGGTGGGGGGCTTTCCTGCCTACATACCTGACTGTGTGTGTCAATAAGTCTAGCATTGTGAATTGGCTCAGTTTAAACAACAGGAAACCGGCAGAGAACGAGTCATTAACTTCACAACAAGCTGAAACCATGGTGTGTGTGTGTGTGTGTGTGTGTGTGTGTGTGTCTGTGTGTCTGTGTGTCTGTGCACGCTCTTGAGAGAGAGAGAGAGAGAGAGAAACGGCTTGTGGATAATGACTCCTGGCAGTTCCAAACACATCCTTGTCTTATTGACACTTCCTCTGGATTAAACCATATTTCCTCCCCACAAACCACAGACACACACACACACACACACACACAACACACCTTTACAGGATACATACAGCTACACTATAATTATAGGAGTTAAGTTTTCCTTCATTAAGTGGTGTTAATTTATTATTAGGCCTCTCAGACCATATTACCTGTACTTCCTGTGTGTGTGTTCTAGCCTTTTAGAGAGGCTAGAACACATACACACACACACACACACACACACACACACACACTAACATACTGGAGCATGAGATTAGTGTGTGTGTGTGTGTGTGTGTAAAAGAGAGAGGGGGGAAAAAGACAGATGGACCAAGAGTATTGACACTTACAGAAGCACGTGTGTCTTCAAAACATGTCGGGGCAGCAGTGAAACTCTATGCCTCCCAGTGGTCACAAAGAGCAGGTGGCAAAACAGCCCAACCCTGAAGCACACCCTGCCAGAATAACTCAGAAAGAACAAAGTGTTTTTCTTCTTAAATTGCATCAGCATACTACTCTTGGCCCCATTTAAACTGAAGGCAAAAATGATTTCTTGTTCATTAGCAGCTTGTCTCTTTCATGACACATTTAAAGTTGGTCAGACATCACAGAAGTGGTCAGTCAATATTGTCCCTTACTAACTGACTGTAGTTTATCATTGTCATTTTTATCAAGGTACGCTTTAATGTGCGTTTGACTCATGAGCCTTAAGGTTATCTGCCTTCCCGAAGGATCTGAGGTTATGTTTGAGTTACCACAGTTTCCTCACTTGTTAAACATTTCATATTTGCTCAAAAAATGCACTGATATTTGTTTTCTTATTCCCTCAAACCAATCACATTCGTACACCCGTATGGGAAAGTACACTGACTTGTTTCTCACCTCCAAAATGCACCAAGTACAAACTCAAACTGCGTGAAGTCAGATTTACCAAGAGACTCAGTGTTTGTTCACATGTTGTTCTGATTTCACAACTTTCACAAGACTCTTAACTTTTAAGATTTATTTTCCTTATTATTTTTTGGATAGATCATAAATTAAGCCTCATAAAAGATGCAGAAAAAAACATATTTTGTCACATCTAAAAGCAACCAGAGAAAGCCATAGGTTTTAATAGAAGGCCGGTGGTATGTTTAGGTATCGGCTCTACACACACACGCAAACACACACAGAGTGAGATTAGATTTAAAATCCAAATCCTGCCTGCATCATCACATCTATGCCTGACTGGCAGTGAGGTAGCACGGCGGGACAGTGTGAACATGTAAACAGCCTCTCAACTCAACTTTTCCATGTGCTTGTTCCCTCCCTGTGCACACACAGGCACACACACGCGAGGTCATCTGATACTGACGAACACCTAAGAACACAGTTATGTTTCACTGTCTGACTCACCTTTCAGCCTCTCACTCCCTGTGTCTCTCTCATATCATGTTTCTCTTGATCAGTGTTTGAGTCAGCCTGCCTTTCAAAGCTCATTTTCAACCACACAGTTTCACTCGCTGTTGATCTTTGTGTGTGTGTTTGTGTTTGAGTGACACTGTGTTTTTTACTGAGATATTACACAACAGTTATATTTGCCTCAAGTGAATTATCACTGGCAGAAAGTTCTGTTGTTGTGCGTCTTTCTAAAGTCCTGCCCACAGTTGCCTACAGGGAGGGAAAATTGCCGCCAAAATCTTACCCCGTGTACCCTTTCGGTTCATCTACTGTTACAGGACATGACCCTCAGGTTTTATATTAAGCTATGTCAGTGCTGTAGCCCTAGGCAGTTAGACTGTTAGACGAATACTTGTAAGAGTTAAAGCAAACATTTATCACACTATCTTAATACACGATTTACAGTTCATTACTATACCAACGGGTGACAAATTAAAAGTGTCTCAGTAAGGTGTTGGGCCATAACAAGCTGACAGATGGCATTGATTCTCCAAGTCTCTGAACTCTACTGGAGATCCAAAAGATATTCCTCCGTTTTGATGATGGTGGCAGAGAGCGCTGTCTAACACGTCTGTCCAAGGTCTCCAGTAGGTGTTCAAATGGGTTGAGAGACCTGGTGGTGACTGTGAAGGCCATAGCATAGATGTCATTTTCATAATCATCGGAGTATTCAATGACCCCTCCTGGCCTATGGATGGGGCATTGTCATCCTGGAAGAGACCACTCCCATCAGAATAGAAATGTTTAATCAGAGGATAGGTGATCACTTAGAACAACTTTATATTGATCTGCAGTGGCCCTTTCCATCCAAGGGGACAGTTGGACCCAAACCATAGCCAGCAAAATGCTCCCCCACAGTATAACACTGACCCTGGATCTGCATTCATACTGTTTCTACACTTGTGTTTCTGGGTTTTCTTCAATTTGTTACAAGTCTCCATAACGTGTGTGTCTGTGTGTGTGGCAGAATAATATTTTGTATGTACACTCTTATTTGTGAAAACTGAGCTTCTTACACTGTAGGCAGGTTAACGCTTGCTGGGGCGGAGAATGCATGAAAATGAATATGTTGACAATGTTTATCTGTTTCAATCATCTTATCATAGTCAGTATATCCTCGTTTACACGGTCAATCAGCTTGTTTCTGAAAATGATCTTGTGTCTGGTTTGGCCACCAGCAAATAAGGCAGAAATACAGCAACCTTTTTGTTTTGCAGTGTATTTTGTAGATTAGTTTACCTTTATAAAATTTATGGTAAAGTTGCCTTTATTGGCAACATAGTCCTCTTAGACAGGAGTTATATTTTTTATAAAAGTCCTTCTGATGCAGCTCATTTCACTGGAGCAATCACTCATTAAAAGGTGCACTAATTGATGTTCCCTGACAGGTTCTTCCTCACTTTGAAGAAAAGCCCTATAATGCTGTTCTTGGGCTCTAGTGACTATCGGCTTAATGATTCATAAAATGATTAGTTAGTTAAAAACAATTAGTCAGTTAATTACCTGTCTAACACAAAACAACCAACTTCAGCTGAAGCCAGAAGCATTCGTGTTCACACGTGTTCTTCAGTATGTCAGCCAAAAGCTTCTCATCTTCTGTTGCAAGTAAGCTGGTCTGAGCACAGTGGTAACCAAAAACCCTTTAACAAAGAAATGTTTTCAATATCAGCTATTTTTAGAATAACAATAGCCTAAGTGGTCCTTTTGAACTTCCATTATCCTGCGCTGATGGAGAGGGAATTCTTTGAAAATGTCACTTTACTGATCTTACTCACATTACTGATCTTTTTTAGCATTTTGTAAATCCCACTTTGTACAAAAAAAGAGAAGATGGATGTGTGTAGTTACTTGTTACAACAAGTTATGTCACTAATAATATTTCTAGCTTTCTGTGGGTGAACAGCTTGATAGAGAGAGCGCTGAAAAAAAAAAAGCCTACACTTAAAACAAGCCCGCCATTCATTTGATTCAGGTAAGGCTTTTATGTCCAGCATTTATCTGGTGCTTTGATGTTATCCATATCTGTGCAGGTCAGGTCAACACAGCGGGATGGAATGATGAATCACAGACTGCGGGGATGTCAATGAAGGTTGGCTTAAATTGAAATAAAGTGCAAAGGGACAGTCCATTTAACGCCTGGCTAGACAGTCACGAGTGTCATGCCTTTGCACTGCAGACCTCTTAGGCATATACTATATGTGTGTGTGTGTGTGTATGTCTGTATAAATAAGTGTGTGTATGTGTGGGTGAGTGAATGGATTTGTGGTGTCTGTGCGCTCTTATTACTCCTCCCTCAGACTAATGAAGTGTGTGTGTGTGTGTGTGTTCTCATTACCCTTCTCCAAGGCTAATGAAGTATGTGTGTCTCTGCATGTGTAAGTGTGTGTGTTAAATTGAACTGCAGTTCTGCTCTGCTGTGTTCAGGCTGTTTCATTAAATGATAAAGTTTACTGATGACTCCAGTGGGATCATTATTTACTTGGCTCTCCATTCATTCCACAGCAGCCACCTCGATCTTTACAAATGACCTGCTACAGAGAAAGACAGAGGTTATTTTACACCACAGGTTTAGAGATAAATGACTCGGTATTCACTTAGTGGACTAACAGCATGGCCACCGTGCTTACACACCCTATTCGGACTTTTATCCAATATCAGTTGTTTATTTAAAAAAAAAAAAGATAGACCATGCCTAACTACACACAGTTAAAAAAATAATAAAAGTATCATCGACCACAGCCCAAACACTTGCACCAGCACAATATTTTTTTAGCCTTTTCCCTCCTAAATATTAAAAGCTGAATTCCATCTATCCCTATTACTGAGAAATAATAGCTTAGAGTGCGCGGCTGAGAACGAGACTGCCAACTCGAGAACACAGATCAGATCACAGATCAGTGCAAGTCATATAGCACTGCCTGCTCATGTTTTTGTGCATATGTAGGGTTTTCACTTGAGTATAAGTAACACAAAAAATCATTCTACACCCCACTTTCTATAGAGAGACTGAGCCAAATGAGAATTTAAGGGAAGAATGAACAAGAGATGCAGGTTGATAAAGTCTTGCTGACAGTTTGATAGCTCCTCTCAGGCCAGCTGAGGCAATCCCTCGTCTGTCTCTTAACCAATCATTTGTCACCTCTCTCCTCTCAAACGTAGTGTAGTACAGTCACCTCCTGCTTCTTGTGCATCCTTCATTCACTGAATCACTTCAAAATGTCAGTATGCAACTGCCAGCTTGTCTCACATACTTTAATTTAATTGCATTACATGGTGCCTTTTTGCTGTTTTATTCACAGTTTACTCATTTAGATCATCTGTGTTTATGAATATTAATCAATTAAGTACTATAGTTCCACATTATAGATGTCCCTTTTTACATAAGGAGATTGATACATTTCATCACTGTGTATTGTATTTGAAAATTCCTGGTTTGGTCAGTTTCCACAAATTGTTCAATTCTTTAAACTTTTCAGACATAGCATTCTGCAAACAAACAGATTGAATTAGACAGCATTATGTCCGTTTAAGTCTATTGTCAGATGTAATTAGGTCAACTGTCATTAAGGTATCGAAGTCATTTTCCAGTCATTGATTAGAGCCAAACATTGTTTGGCTTTATTGCTTTAATCTGTCTGAAATCATCCAGTTATCTGCCCAGTCACCTTGCATCTCCTCTGTGATTTCTTACAGTCTCTTCCTTCATCATTGATAGCAGAAGTGGTTGAGGAAAGTGAGTGATAACCAAGCAGACCTCTTTCCCTCTCTCTGTCCCTGTAAATTGAGCTGCTACATGACAGTGCCATTACCTCCGGCTGCCACTGCTAAATCAAACACTTAAGTGTCTGAGTGATTTCTTACAATCCTTGCACAAGTGTCCTTATTCTTCCCCCTCTTCTATTATGTACTAAATGAAAGACACCTCATCTATGCATCTAATGAAATTCATGTACAAAAGTTGAGCCATCTCACAGCAATGACAAAATAAAGAAAAGCTGAGTAAAAAAATAAGAAGAAATGTTGGTGAGTAAACCACACTTCTAAGAAACTATTAAAGAGAAAAACAAGCAGCACAAACTCAAATCAAGATGACAAACCAAGAAAGAAGTGACCTACAAATGACAACTGTTCATTGAAGCTCACAGACATTTTTCTGTGAAATGTATTTCAGGCAGCAGTAATGATAAGCGTCCTGCATGTGACATGTGATGTTTCTGTGTGCATGTCCCTGAGGTGAAATGAGATTAAACTTCAAAAAAAGTTTAATCTCATAAATCATTGCAAACGAAGATATGGATGACCTTTTAAAACTGTGCAACAGCATTGTGTAGATTGTGTATTAAAGAGGGAACTGATGAGGTAAACGAGCCAGCATCATGACTGATGTTTGTTTATTTTTTTGTTTTAAGAATATTTCCTCTTTCCTCTATCTTTTGAGGGTCAGGCTCATTTTGCAAAACATCTGTTATATTGATAATTTTTAAAGCCACTATATTTTTCAAACAAATATTTTAAGTCTGTGGCCCCTTACACAATTGGCAGCATTTTGAAGAAATGTACTTTGCAGAAAGACCTTTGTGTTACTGCACAATTCACTGAGGGAATTTTTTTGATTGTTAAAAATGTTCTTTTTGTCCAACAATGTAATGAGGGATGGTCTGGAAAAGTAACTGAAGTATGAGTTCATTTTTTGTTTAACTATTTAGTGGAAGCACTGAAACAGATTAATGAAATATAGATAGGAAGAGTTAAGATAAAAAAATAGTGGATTTATGAGTTAGATTATAAGTTCAAAGAGATGATGTAACTTGTTTCAACCTTTTGAGATATCAGGAAATGACTTTGAATTTCAAAGAGTACTGGCGTGGACAGATGGCTCATATGAGAACCTAACATCCGTGGCGAAAAACCCCACTGCTCATTCTCACGTAAGCACTGATTATGTCTGACTTGAACATAATTTTCACACAATATGTTGTGGTTCTGTAATCTTCAAACTTCGGTCCTTGTAGAATTAGTTTTCACTCTCACCCCAGCTGCTGCTCTCTCTCCTACACACACTCACTTCGTAGTAAATCCGTCAGATTACATGTGATTTTATTTTGGAGTTTGGAGTGTTTCCTCAAGACAGACTTTTTTACAAAAAATGTTTTGCATTTGACAATGCATCTCTCCACAGTCCATCTCTTTCCCATCTTGATCTCTTTCTCCCTCTCCTGCTTGCCATGTTTCTCTCTCCATTCACTGTCCGTCTCCTTCGCTGCAGCGGCCCCAGTGTGCCACACATTATCATTTCAGAGAACACACACACGTGGCGCACACACGCTGCAGCACAGATGGTTTGCATGGTCTCTTTCCGACAGATGAATATGTAAATATTTACTTTCCCAGATTGTCTTTCTTCCACTCTCATCCATCCATCCCTCCACGCCTTCCTCTCTACACCTCCATGCCACATTCATCTCTTTTTTTTTTTCTTTCTTTGCTGTCGTTTTTCAGGGTTCTTCTGTCCCACCGGTCTCGCCTTCATCTTATCAACGGGCCCTTGCAGGCATCTGTTGTGCAAACACGCTTGCATACACATGCACATATTTTGAATATATGATGAAGAGGATGGCTGTATGTATATGGAAACTCATACGCACATGTATGCACTATGAGGACCTCGGCAAACAAAGAGTTGATAATAATTGTGCTGAAGACAATGGTATGTTTTATGAAGCTTAATTCAGCCCATGCAGGCAGATGGGGACTGTGTGCTTATCTTGAGTTTTAATTAAAAGACTTTAGTCTCCTATGAATATTCTTGTGTAAATGCTAACTCACTGCGGCTAATGGAGGCCACTGTCTTCAGGGATACGGTCTCTTTGCCGCCATGGGGCAAGAGGAGAAATGACAGGAACAAAGCACACAAACACACACCTATTTTCCTGCCGCATTATCTCTTTTGATTTAGAGGTTTCATGGGCGGCTTCAGTTAGCGACTGACTGCTAGCTGTTGAAAAAAATAAGTCCATCCTCCTTCTTTCACTCATCATACAGTTGTGTATATAACAAATTCACAGGGTGTTAGTTTACTTTCCATTATAACAGATTATTCATAGCCTCGGACACTGTCAAACAGAGAACTAATTAAATGTACCCTCTATAAACAGACATTTAGGAAGCATTTAGAGAGGCAATAAGGGTGATGAGTGTTTGGGAATTTGATTTATAGTCTTCATTTAACTGCTGCCTGGTGCAAAATGTTGAGCCTCAAGTATACCTGTTTATCACAATGTCTTGTATTATTGTCTTGTACTTTTAATGGAGCTTGAAAATTTGAGGTCCCTGTCTTTTCCTTTTTACTTATATATTCCGCCTGAGTCTATGCTTGCTACTCTTAGTATTTTGCATCATACAGCATATTTTGCCCCATTTTCTTACTTTCCTTTTGTTCTAGTGAAGAATACTTTCTCTGATATCATTTCTTACCTATACTAATCAGTGTTAACTCTTTCTCTAAGCCTAGCATACCAGATAATGTCTCGCCTCATAGATCCTCATGTCCTCTGTCTGTTTATCTCCTTTACACACACGAAAGACACTCATCCTGCTCTGTCAGTCTCAGATAACTAATCTCTATCTTTTACACCTTGCATATATCTTACTTTTTTCCCCAACAGTTGCAGTAAGAACATTTTAGCAATGCTTAACATTGGATAGGATGAGCAAATATGTTTTAGAGCTTCTTTTGACATGTGAAATAGAAAAGTGATGCAAAATTGGACGGATGGGTGTAAAACTGTTGATGGAACAATGTTGGAATCTCATCCGCTGTTAACATTATGTCCAGTAGTCTGTGACAGAAGTTCATCACAGGATCGACATATAAACATATTTGTTTTTTAATTTTAAAAAAATAGGTCTCTTCCCGCATCGCTTTAATTGAAAGCAAGCTGAGCTGACACCTAATCTGTCGTCTCTCTGTCTCCGTCTCCTAGCCTCTTTCGTTTCCCACACACTCTTTTTGTGAAAGGTGAACAATAACAAGATACATTTCTCCTCTCTCATTTTAACAAGGAGAGTATCAGTGTGGTTCTTGTTCATTAGTATCACAGATCACACCTCCATCACCCTTAGATCTGGGAGAGACAGAGGTGTCAAAATGATAGTGTGTGTGCGCATGTTTTTTTTTTTTTTTTCTCAGCCTCCACCTTAGGAAAATCCGCAAAGCCAATTCACACCAGCCTTTCTCCTTGCTCTTTCTCTCAGTATTCAATCTCCATGTGTTGCTTTGCACCCCTGGCCTTTATTGCACATTTTTTTCCAGCAATGCTGTAAATCTTCTTAGCACTGCTTAAAAAAAAATGAAAAGGACACACTGGCTACCTACAGTATATACCTCCTCACCACCGCAACCACTAAAGGGATAGCAAATTGGATATACAGGCCTTGGGGAGATGCAGTTATCTACTAAGGCCAGAAAAAATGTGCTTGTTTGTTCTCATTGCTAATTTTATTTACCTTCCTTCCCACTGTTAATGAAATGGCTTCGGGGAGCACATTATAGATATTTTGTAAACCTGTGATGAGAGCCTTAAATAGCAATAAATAATGTAAGTTTATTCAAACTTTTATTTTATCCCTGTAGGACAAGAGTTCCTCTTGTGATTAGATCCCGTAGGCTGCACAAAACCCGCACGCCTACAAAAAGAGTTACTTACCAAAGACTGTAGTGTGGGTACACACTGGCACAGTGGGGAACCATGGCTTCAAAGATTGAACTATATCTCCCCATTTTCAGAGCGCTTTACTTGATTAATTATTGTAGAAAGCCTACAGGCACACAGTCCTTTGTTTACCTAACAAAATAAAGGCTTAAATCTGTGTATTTTGTGTTGGATACTCAGGGGGTTTAAAACCACTGCTTGAGGGGATTCAAGTAGTAAATTTTAATCACAAATACAAAATTATTCATTTATTCATCCATTCCATGCTCAGATTTTTGTTAATTTATTTAGTTTTACTTTTCCATAGGGTAGTTGTCAGGTGGATCAGAGAGGTCAAGGATGCCTGTGCCTGCAGGGCACTGGTTAATATTAATGACCATCAGCCAATTGGCACTCATCAATAGGTCAGAGGTTATCATGGGGTTGCAGATGCAGGAAGTTAATGTGATTAAAGATGCATCATGTTGTCGATTGCAGAGAAAATGTCTTTTCCACTCTTTTCTTAATTTCTCTAGTTAAGAGGTCTCCTTCTTTGTCGGACTGTCACGTGTTCTTATATGTGTGTTTTTCTTGTTCTAACGTCTTAGAGTTTCCACGAATTTTTAAATTAGATAAAATGTTCTTCTATTCTTACTTTTTTTTCTCCTTTGATTTGTGTAGCCGTGCACTGATTTGTAAGAACAGGCAACATATATAGTTATGGAATCACAACATCAGGGGTGAGGTGCATGTTTACAAATGAGTGTAGAAAGTAGGACAGAATAAGGATAAGAATAAAGATAAAATGAAGCTGCAAGTCAAAATGACTGGTGACTGATAGTTTAAGCAGTCACCATGGTTTTTCTCTTCCTTTCCGAGCAAAGATTTTTCAAGGGAAATCTGTTCGGCTGTCTGTTACTAATGACATCCTGGATTCTTGTGGCAGACCGCTTGCCATGTAACACTTAACAGATTACATTAAGAGGCTACTTGTCTCGCCTTTTCCACTGAATCTAGATGTTTGATGTTAGAAAGCTTTTAATCAATTGCTTGGCTTGCTTGTATTAAGAATAATTTCCAATTATTTCCTTACTGGATACCATTTCCAGTCTGACTTTAAGGAGAAAAAAAGCCACCCTAGAAAATAACTGTATCATCTACAAAACAGGAAACTGGAAAACCAGCTTGTCACATATAATTTGGACTCTGCTGCTCAGAATAATGCTATGAATGAAATTATGTTTCTCGAAGGATTCTCATATTGCCAATTTAGCCCTTTATGTTAATTTACAGCTACTGTATATACTATAAATGCCTCTGGGATCAGGCCTCATCATTGAAACTGTATATCAACATGTCAAAACAGCATGGATGTTAAGTATGTGCCCTAGAGATGCATGGTTTTCTGACAGCCAATGATGACTTAGCCTTTGAGTTCTTTTACAAGCTGTCCAACTGCTGTCAATATGATAAAAATACAAAGAACTGATCAATACATCTATTCCCACACACTGCTGGCTACGTTTAAATCCAATCAAACAGCAGGTCAATAATCAATAGCTAATGATTAGCAGCAGAGTTTGCTAATCTGGATTTGATTGGCTGAATGAGTCCATGGGGAAAGGCTTTCTTTCTAACAAATTTTTTCAGTCATGTGGGACAGTGGGAAAATGTGTAGAACCAAACGATGTAGATTGGCTTCACAGTTGTTCTGTCTGATGGTATTATTTTGTTTAAATGTTGATTTTTATCCATAGAGAGTCAAAGCATCATGCTTGCCATTTCCTTGCAACAGCAAAACTTAAGCAGAAGTAAAGTGCCTTTCTAAGGGGCACCTCAACACCAGTTATATTTAAGAATTATTTTACAAGCAGAAGATAAGAAAACTTCGATATACTGCCTAAAACGCTCTCTCTGTCTCTTTTTTTAGGGTCCCAGGTGTAACCATTGCAACTGATATAATATGCGGTTTTCCTGGGGAGACGGAGGAAGACTTCCAAGAGACAGTAGACTTGGTGAAACTCTACAGATTCCCCAGTCTCTTCATCAACCAGTTCTACCCCAGGCCCGGTACACCTGCTGCCAAGATGGACCAAGTACCAGCACATGTGGTGAGTGTCAGCAAGGAGGCGGAGACTTCTTTACCAGCTATATGTCATGTGACATGTCTGATCTGAGCTAAATTTGGCTGTCCATGTATGAAAGTGACAGAGATGCAACAGTTACGATGTGGCCACATTACTAAAACAATTCACTTTACATTTACTGAAAATGTACAAAATACAGTATGTTTGCCAGCACAAGACCTTTTACAGACAATAATTTTAGTTTTTTAATTGCAGGATTATGTATAACATGCTGTTTTGCTAATGCTATTTGCAAAGCATAGCCTGAGTAACAGCACTATTATCCAGATACAGTCTATACATGCATACATGGCTACCGTGTGCAGGTTTCCTTTCTCCTGGTTTCTGTGTTTGCTTTTGCAAGATTTTTTGCATAAAAAAAATAAAAGCCTGATACTTTACCTACAGTACATACTTATATGTAGGTAGAGATATTCATACTTACAGTGTGTGAATGTGTGAATATGCTATGTGTACATGGATATACTGTACGGTAAGTGTACACACAAATTTGCATTTGTTTGTTGTATTGAGGAAACACAAGCCGGCCTCCTGTCATCTGAAAAATGTAAAAGCCTGTTCCAGTTCTGTCATGACTTCTGTATGAATTTTAATATTACTAATCCCGAAAGACGTGTGGGGGGCAGTGCGCGAGAGTTACGGTGTCTCACTGTCCCTTTCAGACAGATACATATGCTACACATACTGTATGAAAGCAAACAGTGTTAATGTGTACAATGTTAAAGCCTACAGTTGAGTTAAACATTTGCCACTAACAGTTAACTGGGACAAGAAAATCCAAATTTGTTTAAAGTGGAGAACACTTGGGCGTTACTGAATTAGCAGCTGGATGTGATAGGCTAGGACATCTGTCAGTCAAGCCAACATGACCCAAAACATGGAAATCTTAAAGCTGCAATATTTCCCTTGACTTGAACACAAACCCATCAGAAGAGTAGACACCACATGGTGTTATGGTGGTTGCTGCTTCATATGGACCTGTCGTTATGGTTGCTGCTTCATATGGACCTGTTTTGGTATAACTACACAACCTCTGATGGATACTCTCTCACTCCCTCTCTCTCTTCACTTGCAGCTAAATGAAACAAATAGCTACTAATGAAGCTGTAATTGTCAGGAAATGTGTGTAAGAGTAGTAGGCACGAGGGACAATGAGAGAAACACATCATCAGCAGCCCGTGTTTTCTTGACCTTTTGCCTCTGAACAGTTATCTACAACATAATTGTGTTATGTAAATGAATAGCAATGCTGCTTATGAACATTGGTACTCTCTATAGTCCCTGCAGTGTAACTTTATATGTGCTATATGCTCATTATGTTCATTATTGTCATATTTTATCATGGATGGATGCACAATTATTCATGCATATTTGAGTCAAATGAAGTTCTGTTCCTTGTTAATTTATTCTGATTGACAAGCGGAAAGAATTACTATTTGTTTAGTACAAAGTTTGGTACTTTTTCAATGGCTAGTGTACTCAAAGTTGGCTCATGCTACCCCACATTTAATTATGCTGCACTGTTATAGCATCCCATTCTCAAAGATGCTGAAAAACTTTTGTGTGCAATAAAATTCAAATTTTATTTTGAAATTTTATTTAAAAAAAGTTTCAAATCTCAACCATGCATGCTGTTCGAATCTGAAATATTTTCATTCAACGTTTTAGCTTTATTTTGACCTCCTGCATTATGCTATACGCTATACTATATACTGTTCTGTCCCTTCATGCACCCTCGCGCTCTTTGCCATCAAAGTGTTGACACATCTCTTTCAAGTACAGCGTCTTGATAAGTCATTCTCTTTTTCCCACCTCCCTCCTAACACACTTCATTCTCTGAGGAGAAGCTGTGAGTATCACAGAGGGATCAATCCCCAGACAACCACATCACTGCCTCTCCTCTTATCTTTTTCCCCTCTCCTTTCTTTCTCCTCCATCTGTCTCATCCCACTTTTTATTATCAGCAGTTGTATGTCAGCATGCATCTATCTAAGACTTCATTTCACAGGCAGCTCTTTGATTGTCAGACTGTGGCATATTATCGGTTCCTGCGAAAATTTGTATTGCCAAATCAGCCTTTTTAACATATGATTTTTTTCTGATAGCTGGTTTTATTGTGTATTTAATGACTATGAGGTTTGTGTTGAATCGCAGCTTAAGCATTGTGAAGTGCATTGTACATTGTCTGAACTGCACAGGCAACGAAGTGGTGGTTTGCTTCACTTGAATAATCATTTATTTGTTTCAAACTGCATAAAATATGATCTCTGTGCTCACGTTGCTGCTTATGGAGATTTTCACTGTACATCTATATGTTTGAATTCAAGTTAATTGTGAGTATAGTTGTGCTTGACAGAGAAAAGTAAAAGGTGAGGGAGAGAGTCAGAATAATGTGTTAGGGTCCCTGTAACCAGTACACTTGCTTCGTGGTTAAAGCTGCACACAACATCACATCATCAGTCAGCATGCACCTGTTCTTTCACACGTACACACACACGGAGACACACAGCGAGTGGTGGCAGCTAGGCGACGTCTAGGCCATGTAGGGTCAGTCATTAATAAAGTGCACCAGATGGTTTGTCTGGAACACAACTGTGTTGAATAGCCACAGGAGGGATGGATGAAGAACTAGATGGAGTACGAAGCGGAGATAGAGGGAGGCCTGTGTGTGTGAGAGAGGGTACAGGAGGGAGGATAGGAAAGGGAAAGGGGAGATGGATGGAGGAAATGAAGTGAGACAGAAAAGAAAAGGTACAGGGACATGCCCATTGTGGGACCTGAAGGGGCACTGCTCTCCTCTGAAGAGTAATTGGCCACTGTAAGTGCTCTTACTAAATGTGGCAGCTGCCCTTTAAAAGCAAGTTTTCCTTTTCCTATCAATCTGCCTTTTCCAGCACCACTGTTAACAAGAGGCAAGGCAGATCCCCTTTCACTGTGATTATAGTGCTGACAAACCCTTTTCAGTTATTTAGCTTTCTTCACTTGTGGTGGTTTAGGATTAGAAAGCAGGTGGCGGTCATCGTCCCACTGAAACATGTCTGAAAGGCATTTCGTAGGAAGTTGGATCTAGTTTCTTGACATCATCTGACACGCTGTATGATGAGCTGGTTAATTAAACTGTCAATACACCCCATTCTCCAGAATACGAGGGTCACCCTCTGTCACAAGTATTTAATTGTATAAGGGTGTGTGAGTTTAGGGTAATGGGCAGGGAGAGATAATGAGGATTGATCCCACTTGCCTTGGGTATCCTGGAAAATTGTAGACTGGTTTTCCAGTAATGGACATTTAAAATTTAATTTGAGAGAAAAAAGTCAAATTCTGTTTTCTGTATTTTGCAGTAAGAGTTTCTCTGTAACTGCAGTATTTTTCATTCTTCCTCCACTAACTCAAACATTATTTTTCATTGGAGAAAATATTATTATCAGGCCAGTCAGACTCATTTTAGTAATACTGGCTCCTTGTAGATTAAGATCAGATGACTGAACATTATTCCTGGCATTATTAGTACAATACATTGCTTTGGACAAACACAGAAAATAACCGAAAATATAGTAGCTGAAGCTGAACAAAAGAGTAATTGTAATTATGTATAAGAGACAATCAAGAGCAGACTCTTCTCGTAAATCAAGTTTGTAAAATTGGTAATACTGACATTTTAATTTTGATGATGTTACATAAAGAAATAGTTTTGCTTCAGCGATCTCAATTCCAGCCGTGACAAAAACACATATTTAAATAAAATAAAACACACAGGCTGATTTGTCTCAGTAAGCCACTGAGCTGGAGCACACATGGAGCTGGAGAGCATCCAGCTGTGATTTGGTCCAGGTGTTTTGAGGTATCTGTAGGTCTAACTTATTACCTTTTGTAATAGATGATATATGAGAGAATGCAGGACGGAGGGGAGAGCAGAGGCAGATGGAAAGAATAGGAGACCACAGGGATGGAGAGAGAAAAGAGAACATGTTGAGAATAAAGGGGTGTGAATGCTATTAGCTTGGATCTCCATAATCATCCCCAGGTGACTAGAACTTAGCCTTGATAAATGGACTCGCTGAGTGGAGGGTGTGTATGTGTGCGTATGCGTGTGTTGGGATGTCTATTGGTATGCAAGTAAGAGTTGAGAACGAGCAGCTGCAGGAGCGAAAGAGAGAAAAAAAGTGATAGAGAAGGAGATTAGCTGTTCTAGTGGGACCGTGTTTTTAATTTCCCTAGGTTGTAATTGGTTAAGAACTCCATTACCCACAAGGCACCAGTGTGGCAGCTGTCAACGTGAAACAGCTGGTCAGACACTAGTAGCTCCATCTCCTAGCTTCACTATCATTTATCTATGCCTGGACACACACACAAACACCCACAAGAATGCTTTTTTCCCTCTCTGTCTCTGATGCAGACACTTACTCTTTCACGCACATATCAGGGGAGATAATAACACTTGACTAAAGGCAGTCTAACAGGTATTAAGGTTGAGATAATGGTTAAGTTGCTGTCTGGGGCCAGGTATGCCTGAAGTTGATTAATGAGGACCTAGTCCACTAATAAGGGGTAATGTATTGCATTTTAATGATCAAAGTTTTTGCTTGCCATGTTCAGATGCATTTTCTTACCTGAATAGGTCATCAGTATGCTGTTCATTGTTGAGTTTTAACTAGCTGGAGGCACTAAAAATAACAATGTTCTGCAGGGTGTGAAAAATAGTAATCATTCGAGGGGGTATAAAAAGCCAACACACAATGTAGATTTTGCAAAAGAGGAACTTTACTGATAGCAGAATTTAGTTGATTTAGCTGCAGAAAGCTAATGGTGATGTAAAAATAAAAATTATTACTGAAGTTATTATTGAAATATAAATCTAAAAGAAAAGTTTTAAAACTTAAGGGCACAACTAAGCATGCAGACTTTCCAGAATTTATACTTACATTAAAGTTTGCTACATTTTGAAAGACATTTCTTTTTTTTTGTTTTAGTGATAATAGTGATAGTTTGCCAATGATGTCATGAAAATAAAAACTAATTAAATGTTAAAGATAATCTTACATTTCCTCCCGTTATCTAACTTTGCTTTACCAGATACTGGCTCAATAGAAAAAAAAAAAAAATGAAAGGCACTCAACTGAGACAATGTTACATTCTTCACAGTTATTAAGATTTATAACTATTATAATTGACTTATTGACCTGAATAGGTGTCTTAATGACATGAGGAAACCACTTCGAGTTTGTAGTTTCTTCTAATGCTAAATGAGCATGATCAAAGCTCACAGAGACACATGATCATATTTATCATATCACATTGCTTTGGCTTGATCTGGGAAGGAAAATGAAATGTTATGTCTTTCTCTTTCTCTGTTAAAAATTTAAATGATATTCCTTGTGTGCACCTTAGTTAACAGAACATGCAGCAGATGTGACATGTCAACATCGCTGGAACATGTCGTGTGTAGTGACCACACACAGAGAGCATCACCATTGTGACCACTCTCGTCGTGGTGCTTTAGGAAGTGTTAATCCTTCACACACAGATCATGCCTAAGGTCTTTCTAGGAGTAGTCTACCACACACGCCGTGGGTGTAGGCTCTATAGCACTAACATCTGTCCGTCATTAGGGAAAAACAAACGGGCACATACTGGTGAGCCAGAAGCTCAGACAGGCTAAGGCAAGATCACTGTTACCTTGCCCCACGACATACTTGCACTCGGGCATACTGACATACATGTACCCGCTCATACAGACACACAGGAACACATACAGGCGCACACACACATTTCTGCCTTTCTGACTTCTGTCAGTGAGTCATGCATTAGATATTTTCTCTGAATGACACTAAAACCAGAACAGAGGCTTGCTGGTTGTGTTGGTTATGTTGTTAGGTTATTTTCGTCTTTTTTGGTCTTTAATTGGAGCTGATTTTGACTAAAATGTTACTTTAAAGAAACCAGGTTGATGAAAATGATTTTCTTGTCTCATTGTTGTATCTGTTAAGGTAGTAATTATGAAGAAATCATACCTTAGTCAGATTGATTGCAGATTTTTTTATTTTGCCTCAGAGATTGACAGCATTGTGCAAATATTCTTACTTGATATCAAATATTTTTATAAAGACAACAGTGTTTTCATGAAGTGTGTAAGTTTTTGTGTGCTCCTGGCAGCGGCGTGTGTGCTACACCGCTCCTGCATGTCTTTAGAGTCTGTGTATGTGTACAAGTGTATACATGCATGTAATGTCACTTCACGTTAGACGCAGCATCCGTCTCTGGTGGCAACAACAGATGGACATAATAGTAACAACCATCGTTCATCATCTCCACAGTGACAGGTCCGCAGACACACACGCACACAAAGTTGTTGTGCATTGCTTGGTTGTCACTGACACAACCTCAATGGCATGCTAGATTAACTCTTCTGGTTGATGGACCACAGATGTTTGCATGCACACCCCCACATACCTGTATTCAGACACATTATTGTGCAGCACACTAATAAAGCTCTTGAAATTAAAGATACAATGAAAACTGAAAGGAAAACACCGACCACCTGGATGACTAATATTTAACATGGTGGTCTTAGATTAAAGATTTCATGTCTGTATTAGACATGGGTTTTTCTTTTCTTTTTTGTTTGATATATTATATGGAAAAGACAGCGGTATCAATTATCAAAGTATGGATTTGTGTAGTTTAAACTGCTGTAATCCACATTGACAAATCTTACCTGGTGCAGAGTGTAATAAAGTCTGCCTGTCTTTTCACTGATGGTTGTTTACTTCAGTTATACTCCATATTGCTCCGTATTAGCAAAGTTTACACATCTCCACCTCCCCAGTTCAGGCTTCTGTTAATGGCCACTGATTAGTTCCACAGGTGCAACTTGGGGTGTAGTTTTTGCTCAAGAGCACCCCGACAGCAGCTGTTGTGGGATAATGAGAACATTTCTCATTCGCTTTCCCTCAGCCAGCTTTTTCAGTGCTAATCTAGGAATATAAACTGAGGATCATACTATTACAAATGTCCACCCCTTAACCTCCATGTAAGTAGCAACATTACCTTATAAAAACTACAACATGAAACTACAAGAAGAAAATGTCATGGATGGATCTTGTTCTCTCTCTATTCCTGTTATTTTTTTTCCTCTTAAATCTGCTTTGTTCTCTTTGTCTCCTTTTTGACTAATTTCTTCCTGTTTCACATTGGCTTTTGAATTACCTTGTGTTTAGCATGTTTTCACACTTTTGTCCATTTTGAGTGTATAGCATGTGTTTGTGAGTCAGTGTGTGAGCATGTGTTGGTGTGTGTGTGTGTGTCTGTGCTTTGTTTTGTTTTTTTCTTTTTTCAGGTGTGTGTGCGCTATTGAACTAGATACATTCTGCTGGGAGCTCATTGGAGGTTGAGAAATCCTTACCTGCAGGTTACATCTGTCTCACAGTTCCTTACACACACACACACACACACACACACACACACACACACACACACACACACACTCACAATTGAGCATCACTGAATACAGAATGATGAAGGGAAGGAAGGTGGAGAGAGAATAGTGTTGAGGAGAAATGATGAGAGAATTGCTCTCACCTAAAGTGCTCCAGGCAGAGAGAGACAGAGTGAGAGAGATTGTGGCAGGACAGACTTGTAGGGGGAGGGATGGGTGAGAGAGCGGAGACAGAATGATTAGTATGAGTATTCCTCCACTGGAGAAAAACACGGGGAGCGAGGGAGAGGTAGAGCGCTGAGGGATACATGGAAAAGCAAAGAAAAATGAGAGAAAAGAGGATTTGGAGATTCTGGAGAGCCCTTTGGCAGAGAGAGCAAGAGGGAATCGGGCGAAAACATGAATGAGAGGATGGTAGAAGGACAGGGCCGATGATTACAGGATTGTATGGATCACAAGAGGTCTGGCTGGACTGAGAATGAGAAAGAGATGGGTACAAATGGAGCACAGGGAAGAAAAAGATGTGAAGTTGCACTCAGAGGGAAGGGACAGAGACTAGGGCAAGGAGGACGAGAGGTGCAGTGATGAAGTCAAAGCGGTAACTGGCTGAGGGCAAGGACAACAATTGCCACCTTATACCCTAATATCTTTATTTTACCTCCTCCCCTTGTCTTTGCTATATTTAGTTTTCTCTTCACATCTTCTTCCCTCCATTGCTCTGGTCACTTTCATATCACTTGTTAACTCATCTTTGTTCTTTTATACCGTCTCTGTCTAAGAGCACAGCTGCTAACTTTTGAAACTGTCCATCTTCTGTCAACTTGACCACACATACTGTACCTATTAAGCCATTTTTTCTCTTTTCTCTGCGTCCATCCATCCTTTTCCCACATCCTCAATCTGCCTTTGGATTTCCTGAAGCTACGTTTGTCTGTCACGCTATAATGATGCCCGTATGTGATAGCAGAGCGACTTGTAGGTTGTCTGCTGCATATGTACAGATCTGGCCCGAGGACATTCAATCCAGCTCTTTACGTACACTGAAAAAGTCAGAGGGAGGGAACAAGAGCGAACATGGCAATGAATGCATACTCCCTTTAGCTACAGTAGCACATACATATATCCTACCCCCTTAGCCAGACGTGGCCTAATCAGCAAGCTAATTAGCGCTCTTTGTAACTGCATCGGCCTCATGTAACTGATTGCATTAACAACTGCCACACATCAAACAGTCATGTCTCATGCGTGTGCATCTCATTACACATTAAGGACATGCAAGGTTAAGGCCAGACTTTGAGCTGGACTGGAGTGAGAAAATGAGAAATATTTTTTGCCACAGCTGGTGGGCAAATAAATGTTTTTTTCCCCTCTGTTCATTCCATATTTTATAGATTTAATGAATTACTGTATGCGTTGTTCTCAGCCATGGTAATTTTTCCCCTTCTGTTTAAGTCACCCAAGAAGTTAACAGTGAAACTACTCTATATGTCAGTATTTATACCATAAATCATTTTGGCTAGGCCGCAGAGTGATGGCCCTATAAACTGAGTGAATGATGTGAGTGAATGATGAAGGCGCACAATTGATTGGGTCCCACCTCAGTCTCACCTTGTTGTTCATAACTTGAACTGAGACCGGGAAATTGTCTCCCAACCAGCTTTTTCTTTGGCAAGTTAAAGAATAAAAAAAGAGTTAGAGTGCTTAACTGACTGTCTATTTCATGAAGGCTTCGCTCCCTAAGGCTATCGATATCAAGCGCTCAGCCACTTTACGTGAAACAATGACCAGTCATTGTGTTGTAGTGCGATAGTGCCTCACAGTACATCATATGCACACAGATGGCGCAGAGATGGTCCTTTTTGCAATAAAAGTTTTAAAGAGCATTTCATTCTGTCTTATAATCTTTAATACCAATGAACAGGTACTCAAGTCAATTTCATGTGTACATTCAGTGTTAAAATGGACTATGTAGGTCTATAACTGTATTACAAACATTTTCCCTATCTAGATGTGTGGGTTTTAATCTAACTATGTACTCCACTATCTACAGTGAAATCTTAATGAAGTGACTGTCAAACCGTGGCTTTTTCATTGGTCTTTTTATCTGTATTAAACATGCATTATATGAGTTTCTTTTAAACTTTCAATTAATTTCATACCTTTTTTTATCGTCCACAGAAGAAGCAGAGGACTAAAGAGCTGTCGCAGCTCTTCCACTCTTACAATCCTTATGACCACAAGGTAAGACGTCTTTCAACGTTTTGTTTGTCTGCCTTTTTCTTAATGTGGAGAGCCCTGAATATTTAGTCTCATTCACCTCTAGACCAGAAGCCTTCACTTGACATCAAAAGCAGTTGTAGGTCACCATCACCGTATTGTCTTTAAGGCTGTGGTGAGTTTGCTGTCTCCTCAAGATGGACGCCTCTTGCCAGCAATTCAGTGGATGAGGGCAGCTCAAGTGTTTATTCCTGATTATACTGTGAGTGTGTGTGTCTGTGTGTGTGTGTGTGTGTGTGTGTGTGTGTGTGTGTGAGAGAGAGAGAGAGAGAGAGAGAGAGAGAGAGAGAGATTGAATTCTGAAGCCAGCGATAAATCTCCTCAACTGTGTGTGTATGTATGTATATTGCTGTATTTGTATGCGTATTGGCTCATACATTATGAGGTTAACATCTGACAGCAGACTGAAAAGGCTTCTCTTCAGACATGCTTATGATGCTTTTGATGATGAAACCCTTGTGACAAGTGTGTGTGTGTGTGTGTGTGTGTGTGTGTGTGTGAGAGAGAGAGAGAGAGTTCTTGAGTTCCTATATAAAGATGTCCTTCTGAGAGTGACAACCCCGTGACAACAGCTGTCACCACCTTGACATATTAGACTATGATTGATCCTTACATCCAGTCATTTTTTTTTGCTGTCATCATGAGATTGTTTTATTAGATATGGTTACCAAGTGTCTGAGTAGTGGTGTAAACAGTAGCTTGCCTTCTGTGACATGAAATAAGGCCAAAATAGTGTGCGAGATAAGGTGGCCATCTACTGCAGAGTGAATGTTCTGAACACGGTGATGATTGAAGCCTTCCTCGCAGGGTGTCACACTGTAAGCAAAGCTCCAACTTCGGCAAGTTTTTTTTTTTTTTTTCCTTGCAGAGGTTATATCTCCAGAGTGCTGCTCTCATATGTTACTCACTAATTAAAAGAATATAAGAGAGATCACGTTTTCACTGTGGCAGGCGTGGATCTTTGCCTCCCACACACTGAAACACGCGCACACAGACACACTAATACTAAAACATATAGAACACACAAGCACATAAGCACACACAAGTCTAACACAAACAGAAAATGTGAATTGAACTAAAGTAGTGGAGGATATCTTCTTGATACATTAACACGTTTGCATCTAAATTAGATGCCTAGTATTTGTGACCATGCTTTCTCCTCAAGTACAATTCCCAGAGGAATTTAGAAACCAACTGTGTACTGAGCTTGCTGTGCTGAGCTTCTCCATCTTGCAAAAAGAACTGAATACTTTGTTGTTTTACACATTTTTGTGCTCACTGCTTTGTGCGCTTTTTTTGGTGAATTTTCCGATTCATGAAGGTTAAGATGGTTTGAGGAGTTTCACAAAGCCCAAGAAATGCTACAGGTTTTTGAGAAAAGCTAAAAAAGAACTTGTCTTTAAATATGTTGCACTTCTGAAACCCTTGAAAGACTCTTGCATAGAAATTTCAAAATAAGTTGTCATGATCCAGTTTCTTAAATTTCACCTGCACCACTTGAAAGGCACTGTATTGTCTCAACAGTTCTTAGACCTCTTAATTCAGTCTGAGCCAGTGTGCAGCTTGAGATCCTCTGGGATGAAGCCCCTGTCCACTCCAAAGTTAAGCCTAAAGATGAAACATGGCCTCAGTGAGAGCCCCAGACCTTCTGAAATGCCCTCTCTTAAAACACAGTATTAAAAAATCTAGTCATAAAAGAAGGAATACATTTCTTTCTTTCAAATTTCATCATTCGTTTCCAGTGATTTTTTTCCCCATATATTCAGATTTTTGTATGCTGTAAATCACATTAACTGCTATGTTGAAATATAAATTACACTTTAAATGTTGATAATAATGTGGATGATAAAACTGTGCTGATAAAAATGATTACTCCTCTCTGATATTCAACATTTATTACTGCCACATAGCATCATGTGTTTTTAATCCCCAGCAGAGTAAAATTACAACCAACTTATGGATAACCTTGCCTATTTTATGTTTTGTGGATAAAATGTGTCAAAAGTAATCCCGTCCTATTACGCATATCTGATAGCCCTCGCACATAAATTTTTTTAACATGTCAAGCAAGTTTCTTGTAAATCTCCCATGCAGCTGAACTTGCAGCCATGTTCCTGTAGGTCTTATTCCTTTTCCATAGATTGTGTAGATGTGCAAATAAATCC
This sequence comes from Scortum barcoo, assembly GCA_023238725.1. Lineage (NCBI taxonomy): Eukaryota > Metazoa > Chordata > Actinopteri > Centrarchiformes > Terapontidae > Scortum > Scortum barcoo. The sequence continues at coordinate 7,817,877 of CM041546.1, read as the reverse complement.
CCTTGCATTACATACCCAGATAGCCGTGAGATATGATTTAATGATAATAAATCTAATGTCAAGCATGCTTCCTCCCAGATCAGGCGCGCTTCTGTCTGTCCTTGCCCATGTCCATATACCGTGGAAATGTTGAGGCAAATCAGCTTGTATTAAGCCCATATAGCCGTTAGATAGAAATAAATGAAGTCTGATAATGTCCCTCTTTTTACATTAAATTCCCTTGGGTGTCTGATCTTTCGGCTTACGGTTTATATAAGGATATTATGTGTTTACTAACACATCTGTGTTTGTGTGTTTGTGTGCACAAGGGAGAGAGAGATAAAGAGAAGAAGAGAGAGAGAGCACAGATTTAGAGGGAGGGAAGAAATTGTTGTCTTTATGGCCATTATTGTTAATATCCTCCAATAGGTATGAAAAGGTCATTAATAAAGACTGAGTCAGGGTGTGTGTGTGTGTGTGTGTGTGGTGGTGGGGGGAGTTAGTGAGTCTTTATTGCTCCATAGCTTCAGGCTATAAACTAAATGAAACAATGTTTTTAAATGAACTAATTGCTTTTTGTACAAAGCTTGTTTCTTAATCTCCTGTGGCTCTGAATCACAAATGTGGAAAATGGGGGCTGTCAATAAGAATAAATACTTTTTGTTTTCCTGTTGTCTTTCTCTTTTTCTTGTTTCTTTATTCCTTTCTCTGTCTTCCTCTCTTTCACTTTGCCTCTGTATGTATAACAGCATTGTAGATGTTTTCTCCTGTGTTCATTTACATATAGACAATTATACTCATCTGGGGTGTGTATGTTTTAAGAGACAGAAGAGTGTGTGTGTGTATGTGCAAGGGTGTGTGTGTGATGATTAATGTGAAATATCCTATAGCCAGATGGTGCTGAACAAGGCCCATCCATCAGCAATGAAAAGACCAGTGGGCAGAAAGCTGGCAGAGCACTTTGTCTGGGGCCAATGCCCTGCACCGGACACACACACACACTCAGACACTACACACACACGCAAACTCTCCCAGTCCTCGACTGTGTGACCCACTGAGCCATGTTGGAGTATCATGTTTTGTTTCTGAATACAGATTCTTACTGTTTTTTTTTTTCTTTTCTTTTTTTGGTCCCACATGAGTGGTGGTGGTTCACCCTTAAAATGAGTCTGGTACAGTTTTAGACAGAGTTTAAAGGTCAAATTGTTCCTTTTTTTCTAATCTAGTGCATGTTTTTTTCATGAGTTTCTGAGTAAAAAACATTAACTATATTGTTAACCAGTATTAACCAGATGCTTGACATTGTGCTTGACATCACAATTAAAATACTTGCCAGTATTGCATTTGTTGACATGCATTTAGACCCATTAATGCATATAATCATGTAGTATAGCCAATATTTTCAACCGCTGATCAGAGCTGAGTTTCATGCTGTTACTACTTCCCCATTTAACTGTGAGATTTTAATTTGGTAAATTTATAGTCTCTCACCTATAAGCCTCTGCTGTGCAAGTTTCTGTGTTCACATTATAAGCAGTTATTCTTGTTTTTATTCATCAATGAGATTCAGTGAGACAGAGGTAATGCACAACACTACCAGCATGCTTGTCTAACCATTGTTTGTCCAGAGTGACCAGAATTTATTCCCTTGTGCAAATGTGTTCATGCGGGTGGCTGGAAAAGTGAAAACTGAAACACACATACAGACCTCTCTGCCTTTGCTGCATCACTGTGTCATTCAGTGTAAAGTTTTACTCCCTGAAGGATTCACCCTTCCAGGTTCAGGCTTGTGAAACTCCCATCACGCTTTAGACATTTTCAGCAAACTTAACGTGTGTGTGAGTGTCCATGCATTCAGCTGTTTCTGGCAGAGCTAATAAAGCCCCCTACTCTGTCCCCCGCACTGTCATCGTCTCAAAAGAGCACACACACACACGTACATACATTTTCCATGCTGTGTTCATAGGCCAGAATGACAGAGGTGACAGTTTTCCCTGCGGCAAGAGAGGAGGGACAAGCTGTCAACATGGCCCGTTGCACCTGCCCAGCCTCACAGGACACACACAGAGAGGAAGAGAGGGAGAGCAGGGGAGAAAACTGGAAGTTGGAAATAGAGAGGGACATAGAGGTGGCTAAATCAAAGGCAGATCATCAAAGACTAACAAGAGAAATATGACAGAGAGAGTTGAAAATAAAACACTTAATTACACTCAATAAACTTTCCCCTTTAAATTATTCTAAAATCCCAGTTTGCCTCAAAGAAGGTTGACAATTATTTATCATTTGAAGAAAAAGAAATAAAATGTTAATTAGCTTCACCCTCTCCTCAACAGATCACTTTATTCATCTTATCTGCACTTTGCTAAACTAAACAAGTAATGTTTTGCTATTTTTCCCTTTTTGGCAATTTTAATTACTTTTATATTGAAGAATGAGTATTTTAAGCTGCTGGTTTTTTTTTTTCATTGTTGTGAGAAACTAACCTCCATCTTTGTCGAACTTGACATTTGCTTGCCACACTTTTTTCCCTCCTTTTACTGTTAATTAACTAAGCGTTCAGGGCAAGTGAAGGAGGTAGTGGAAGGGTGGGAAACAGACAGAAATATTGGTTATTTCTCCTTTCTTGTCTTTCCACCCATCTGTCAGTTCCCATTCTGCTATATGAGCTACTTTATGAGTATGGCTCTCATAAAGTCTGGAAATGTCTTTTAATTAGATTTTTTTAAAGGCTTTAAAGGTATTTAAATTATTCAGTACTCTTAGTTGAGCTCTTTTGTTGCTCCCATACAAAGACAGTTTATTATGTTGCCCTTATCTTTATGCTAATAACTGCAACTACCTTCTCTTATTTTGTAATTATGATGGACTCAGCAATAAATGAAAATGTTAATGGCAGTTTTGCATGTTCATTTAGGATGAATTCTAGGAAAAAAACTTTGCTAATTTGTTTATTTAGTAGAGACAATGGATAGTCTCTGACTGTCCCACATTCAGAAAATTCATCAGCTGTCCCTGAAAGCATTTCTCTCGTCGTTACTATCTCACCACATGGTTTTATTTCCTCAACTGCCTTAGAAATGACTCTGATATACAGGTGTTTATATGTTTATTTTTTTGTGAGATACAGTATATACTCGCTGGTTTACATGTTGTACTTAGCTACCTGCTCAATTACTTAAGTCCATTCAAAAGGGTTGAGAGATTTTGATTCTAGAAATAACTTTAAAGATACATGGCGATTGTTGTTGCCAATGAAGAAAGACTATACTTATTATTCACAGAACAAACAACAGCAAACAACAATCTTTATTTCTAAATCTACGGTCAATAATCTGTAGGCATTAGCAAGTGTATTTGATGCAGATTATATACTTTGAGAAATCTCTTAAAAATAAAAAAGGGAATAAAAAATTGTTTTAGAATGGATACGCAAAAAACCAAAAAAAAAAGAACAACGAAAAAAGCCATTTGCCCGAACACACACTGGCATTCTGATGCCAAGTTTATTGTCAGCTCATGGGAAATAACGACCATCTGTTTTGACTCTTAAGCCCCAAACATGAGCTTTTGTGGAATTACATACATACAGACAGGTGACAAATTAAAGGAAGAAACAACATCAAGTGTCTTAGTAAGGTGTTGGGCCTGCACGTCTTCATGTCTGCAAGTCTTTGAAATCTACTGGAGGGATGAACACGTGATTCTTCCAAAAGATATTCCCTCATTTGGTGTTTTGATGATGGTGGTGGAGAGCGCTGTCTAACACATCAGTCCAAAATCTACCATAGCTGTTCAAATGGGTTAAGACCTGATGACTGTGAAGGTTATAGCATGTGATTCACATCATTTTCAGACTCCTCAAACCATTCAATGTCATCCTGGAGGAGACCACTGCCATTAGGATGTTGCATCATGGGATAAAGGTGATCACTCAAAACAACTTTGCATGGATTTACAATGACCCTTACCTCTAAGGAGTCAAGTGGATCCAAACCATGCCAGCAAAATGCCCCCCGCAGCATAACAGTGCCATCAGATCCCCTTATTGTAGGGGACCAGCAATTAGGTTTTTATTTTAATTTCTCACCCACCTGTATATGTTACTAGTTTTTGATCATTTAAAAGATCTATATTTAGTACCTGAGGTACATTTGGGATATCTTTTTTTCCTCCAGTATTTCAATTAAAAGCAGGTCTGCAGCTTGATGAGTATCTGATGAATATTAAGAGGATCTTTCTATGAAAAAGTTGATGGACTAGGTCCATTAATCACAAGTGCAGAGATTCCTCTGTGGCTTTCAGCAGGCAAATATTCATATTATATCCCAGTGTGCCAGATAATATTGCACCTTGGTTTGATCAAAGGCAACAGAAATGGAACAAAAGGAATCACACTTGTGTGTCTACATGTGTATGTATACACCGATATCCCACCCACATTGCATTGCTGCTTGGCAAAGACATGATTTTTTTCTGCTACTGTACATGGAGGGAGTAGTATAGCCATGTATACATGCTCTCAATCTGTCAAGGCTACACAAGAGGGACTTGCACAACACATACACACGTATAGTCCCACAAACGTACAAACACCCATGTGAGCTTCCATAATTACATAGTCCACTTGGTGCCAAGCAAACATGTGCCTTTGAAATACTCTGAGGTTTTTTATCATAATTTATGCGACATCACATTAAGGCTAAATTGTATTTATTCTAGAGACATACAGAACACACAAACGGCAAACAGCTCTGCCAAACATGGCAACCTGTAACAGTCCTTTGTTGAGCTGGTGGGGGACTTTTTTTGTTTTTGTGTTTTTGTTGTTAATTCACATTAAAGGCTGTTGCCACTGTAGGTTTTTTTGATCATGCCTGTCCTTAAAGTTGCTCACCTGATTAATTTTTTTATAGATCCAACCTGCACACTGTCAGCACTTTGATATACAGTATGTATGGCTTTCCATTGACATGCTACTACTACTTTGTATTTTGTGTGGATGCTAGTGAAGATGCCAATACACATTTTGATTTCCCAATAGAAGGGAAAGTGTGGAGCTGAGTTGGTTTCTAAATTTTTGAGCGACTATTTGTGACATAATTGTGACATCAAATACTGAACCTTAAGAAATCAAACCGCCTGAGAAGAGTTGCTTAGTTGGTCCGAACCCAAGCAACTTCCAACTTCAACATTTCTGATGTTATGTGTTGGTTCATTTATTTATCTCTAAATTGTGTGCCTAACTAGTGGAAACTAGAGCATTACTTTACAGTGACATGAAAACAGCCATTTAACCTATTAATGGAGGTTGCTGCTGAAAACATTAGGGAGCACTCAACCAAATCTATTTCTTTTATCTGCTTTTCATAGTCCCAAGGTTGTGTCGCCACAAAGGAAAAAGAGAGAAGAGTTTTTTTACTACTTTGGCAGCTTAAGAAAAGTTTTATAGGTACACTTACTAAAATTGCGTTGAATTGGGAAATGTAGATGGGCCAGAAAAAAATAGACTTTTAAGAAATTGTAATGGCTCAGTTAGCTTGCTTTGCTGAAATAATTTTTCTCCTTTTATAATACAATCCCAAGAAGATAACTGCTTTTTCACTCCCTCTCTCTCACACTCCGTCTTTCTCAAAGTGACACAGTGTGTGCTGTAATGGCTTGTTGATTGCATCCATTTGTTGGGCCAAAGGCGTCAGCCTGTGTGTTATTCACACACATCAACACAGACAGGTTCACACACTCACACTCATATGCACACTTACACACCCACAGCAGTTGGCCATAGGAAACTATGGGTTTGCAACTACCACTTTTTATCAGCATGCTATGTGACTGACATCTGAATGGATGGGGTGGTGGGAAGGAGTGTGTGTGGGGATGGGGAAAGAAAGGGCCTGAGAAATGAATGAGGAAGGGGTTATTAGAGTGTGTTGCTAAATGGTTTCCTAGACAGGAGTGTGAATGCTTCCTGATTCAGTCAATAGGCCTCCCATTCAGCCAGGCTCATTTGGAAAGGTATGTGTGTTTGTGTTTATGTGTGTGTTTTACCTTTTATATTCTGCAGCTGCTTGAATGACAAAGTGGACTCTCTCTTTAGAATGAACCAACCATAGTGTATATAGGGTATGATAAAGTATATTATCATCCCCTCCTAATAGGAGGAGTAGGGACCACTGGTAATGACTTTTCCCTTATTGAGCAATGGGACTTTTCATATATCAGAACATTAGACAATATTTAACAATAATACAGTAAAACAGATGTAACCATTTGTCTAGTTTTTAATGCAAATAACTTCATAAACAAGCAGTGAATGCTAGCTTTTTTTAAAATAAACCAACAGACATTCATGATAAGTTTAGATTTAGAATTTATGTTTTGGGGGTTTTCTTCACTGTTTGTGTCATTTACAGAAGGCTGGTCAGTCAGTTATTAGAGCCGTCTCTGTCTTGTATATTATGCATGTTTTTTGGGTAATATATTACTTGAATTAAGGAAAAGATGGTTGTTAAATTTTACTGTGTTGGACTTATGAATTCATACCCGGGGCAAGTGGAACGTAGACCTACATGTCACGACCTTATCAACACTGATTATTGCTTTAGCGTACAATTCCTGTTAGTCCCCGATTGGCTGGGCTGTTAACAAGGGGCCTCCCTTAATGAGAGCCATTCTGTGGTGGATGGAGTCCCACTTCACCATCCCTGCTCAGCACCATCACAGCTGATTATAGACAACGTGTATACAACGTGTGTCTCCATTTGTCTTTTTGTATGTGTGTATTTGCCATGAGTTGTTTCAGTGTTTCGACCATCATTGAACCTTACCGTGAGTGTGGGAGCACAAATGTTGCAATATATGTGTTTTTATGCATGGATGTATGCAGGCTTATCATCCCCAGTAATTGTTTGTCTGTGCCTGATTGCTAAACGTAGCCTGTCATTAGAAATATTTGAAGTCTGATTCAACAAAACTCACGGCAATCTATATGGAAATTCAGGTGCATGGTTTCCGGCTACAGGCGCAAAACCATGGCTTGACTTTTCTTCACTTTCCTTTTGCCTTTCTGCCTTCCTTCCTTACTCCCATGCTGTTTGGCGATCTCACCCTCATCTCGGTTTCTGTTCATGTTCAGTCCAGACAGCACATCCACGCTAACTAAAGCAGGGCTGGCCTTCATTCTGCACACAGACAAACACTCAAGAGAAGGAGGGAGGGATCTGCGTACAGAGAAGAGTCACTTCGTGTGTGAATGTTGTTTGGCCATTGCATTCACCCCCCTTTACACACACATGTTTAAATCTCAGCTTATCACAGTATCACACATTCACAGTCGCACACACTTTAAGACAGAGGACTAACTCAGCCAATCTCTATAGGATTAATTCACTTTGCTTTGATAGATGTAAACTACACCAGTTCCTTTGTTGGGTACTTTAGCTTCTCATTTAACTATCTGTGGAGAACTTATCGTCCATTGTAAATTACATGTTAACACTGTTTGGAATCTTGCATTTACTTATTGATTTTACTCGGTAGTCTCGGAGCTTTTATCTTGAGTAATGTTTGTTTAAGGGTTATCCACTTGTCCGCAGGAACTTTCTCCCATTATTTTGTGAATTATTGTATCTCAACTGAAGACCAGAGAGGTCTTAAAATGTTAAAAGCACCATTGCACAATATGATAAATATGTGTGCGTGTGTGTTTTTCATATTGCTTTACCTAATACTTTAGTAGGATATATTTAAATCTGCTTCTTCCCATGGTGTTATCCTGTTGTTCCATGATTACTTATGGACCTCATTCATAAATAAACACACACATGTAAACAGATTTGTCTTATAGTTATTTAAAAAACTGAACTAAAATTGACTTTCTAACAAAGTCTAATTTTATCAGTCTTTTTTTTAACTTACTTTTGACAGAGACCTGCTTTCTTGCCGCTGACATTGCATGAGTTGTTAAACCCTGCACCATCATTGCTCTAAAGATAAAGAGGTTTAGTGCCAGAGTTTGGTAGACTCATCCATCTCTTCATCTGTAAGAAACCACCCGAGGCCAATAACATCAGTCTGACTTTTCATTCCACATCTGCCTTCTATCTGTTAAGTCAGCTATCGCTAACTAACCACACTTGGTGTTGCACACGTACACACAGGACCTCAGAAAGCATCACATTGTGACTGTGTGTATGTAGTGTGTACACATTAGCACTGGGTTTTCAAGAACTGGTGCGAAATTTGGAACCTGTCTCAAATGTGTTAAAACCATGGGATGCTTGATGAATGAATCCTTCTCTGTTGAAAATTAAGATAAATTTTGTCACTTATCACTGAAATAATATGACAAAGACAGGACGCAGTAACACCAACTAGCAGAAATTGAAACAGAATCTTAAAATCTAAATGGTTTACATGTTTTTAAGAAATATTTCTCTGTGCACTTTCTAACCTGATTTTACAATCATCACAAACAAATTGAAAATTACTAGACAACAATGAAAACTTCAGTAATAATGAATTATAATCACTAGTGAATACTGAAACATTACCCACCAGCAGCATGCAAACTTGACATTTTATGTCATTGTATGTCTTAAGGTGCCTACATCTGTTTTCTTGTGTGCATGTAAACATAGTGCAGAAGTTTGAAAATAGTGACTTTACACCAAACCCATGTTTTAAAACACACTGCACACATGGCTCTGTAGATGAGCTGCCAAATGTGGGATTGTTACGGTAAAGGCTTTATTGTCAGTATAGCTGAGTTACAAAAACTGGGGCACAGCAAGGGGGGGAAGTGATACATTAACTGACTGCAGGCTGTGTGTGTGTGAGGAAGAAAGAGTTTAAATGAAAACAGTAAAAAATAGTGTGTTTATTTTGCTTTTAGCCTGCTGATGTTCTTTGTATGTTTTTGTGTGGATTGTTCCTCAGTTGTGTCATCCTCACATTTTTTTTTAGAGTGTTATACAGTTTTTCTTTTTATCCTTAAATAAAACAGAAATTCTCTCGATCTTGATTATCTTAAATTATTTTTTCTGCCTTTTGTTAGATGTTTGATTGGACTGATTCATAAACTAAAGGCTAATTTGTGATTCAACATACTGTCAGTGTACCGTGTGTGTGTGTGCAGGGCAGAAGCTTCTGTTGTACGTTTCTTAATGTAGAAAAAACTGAAATTAAACTTAAACTGTAAAAGGCCAGTTTAAAATTCTTCTGCTCTCCTAACCTCTTCAGTGGTTGAAAGAAACGTAAAACAATCACAAACAGCATCATTGCCAGTAATGTTTCAGTGGTCCAGATGCACCAACCATAACCCCAGTACAGAACTATAAATCTACTGTTGACATCCAATCAATAATTCAGCTTTATGTGTGCACAACAACTTTTAGGCTCAAACATAAAACTGCAGTCAACCATGATGGAGCTTAAAATGACAAAACGACATGTCAGTTGGAAATCAATCAGATATTTATGGTTTACTCAGAGAGAAAGCGATTAATACACTTAAGATTGTTATAAGTGTATTAACTATTAATGGCTTTTAGTGATAACTATTATATCCCTGTGTGATTTTAATTTCCAACATCAGAAAGCATATCTCATGATTGAAAATTGAAACAGTCTGTGGTTTATGGTTTCCGGACTCATTTTTGTTAGAAATGTATTGAAACTGTATAAAACAACAGGGAAATCCCAATCCTATTTGCAAAACCAGCAGAATCAGGACATTTTAAAACATCTACTCCTTTGCCCTGTAATTGTTGGGATTTTTTTTTCTTTAAGGTACAGTATTTTCTTCTCCACACAAAAATGTTTTGTCAATTTAATTTAATTTGCTGGACTAGCGCTGCTGTAAGAGTGATATGAACAGACCATTACTCACTGCTCTTTCAAAAACCCTGGACAGATTTGAAGAATAAAGGAGTGAATCACTGAAAGATAAAGGGAAAAAACAGCTAGGGTTTTCCACATATTTAAGAGGAGAAAGTGAGACAATAGAATAAGAACAAACACCTCAGGAAAAAAAGAATGAATGAATCGACTCCAACAGGAGACAAGAAAACAAAGGCTCATGTCAACTTTGACACCTATTCACATCGGTGGCCCTCATTTTCATTCTTCTTCATGATCTTTGGTGGAGCCATCTCTCAATGTGTTGCGTATAGATTACTGTGTTTGCTTGTTGTGTTGAAGGCCTGTTAATTGGCTGTTTGGAGCTAATAAATAGCTGTAATTAACAGGCATCGTTAGGTGAAGCAGGGATGGAAAAGCTGTGGTAAACCGGCTACAGGAAAACAACGAACCACAGTGTGGAAACGTTCACCTGGAAGTTTTGTTCATCACAACATTTAAATTAAATGGGAATGAGTTTTATTTTGACCAATAAGGGGTTTCCCAATGAAACTGACTTCACTACCTGCTCCTAATGATTGCACCAATCAAAGACCTTCTGAAATCTAAACATCTGAAACATAAACTCTATGTAATGTTGATTTTTTTTGTGTTTCTGTTTGTTCTCTCAGGGTGTCGCAGAATTATACATTCTAGTTGTTGCATTGTCACTTAACTCATCATCTTAAGTTTTTTCTCACTTTCTGAAGTCTAGATGAAAAGGCTGGGCTCTTGACTGACTAAAAACCTAGACTTGCGCTCTCTACTTCTGTCTCCCATCTTTACCTTTTCTGGCTGTCTCATCTTGTCCTCACTTAACTCATCTCTTTCTTCTTCCTTTCCCTCTTTCTTTCTTTTTCTTTGAGTGCTGATATATAAGAGCCCAGACTTGCCGAAGCGAGTTCTAGTTGTTTGAAGTCCTGCCAGTGAAAAAGTGGACTTTAAGCCCATTAAATACCAAAAAAAGAATCAGGGATTTTCTGTCTTTTGACGAGAGCAGCCTGTTTTTTTCATCTTTGGTTGTATTTCATTCATGCAGAAAAGCAAATAAAAAGGTGAATGGGTGCAGGTGAGGCTCACTGTTACCTTCATTTGTCTGTTTCTTTGTCACAGCCATGCACACTAGTAGTTATAACAAGAAAAATGTAATTATGTGATTATTCAAATTTTAATGTAATAAATAACTGTGGCATGTATCCTGGTCTGGTTTCTTTTTGGTGTTGCGATTCAGTGCATGCACCAGAAAGTGAACCAGCTGTAAACGTGTTTGTTTTGGTGTTGTTGTTTGTTTTGTTTTTTGTTTTTTTTTTCAGTCTTGAATAAATACTGTAGTCCACATTGTAATTTGCAGCACAAACAGAGTTTCAGCTCAGGGGCTGGAAGTAACTGCTGTCAGTTTATACTGTGATTCTCTGTGGCTTGACCACCTGGAAAAATTGCTGTAAGCCTTGGTGCTCATACACAATAGCTTATAAAAAAAGAGATTTTAATTACTGGCTAAACTTCCCACAACTTGGTCACTTCTTGTGGGAGAATCAGTGGCGGGTCCCTCTCTGTAAGAGAGTGAACTTCCTGGTCATTCGGACCAGGACTGTAGTTTCTTCATTCAAGGTTTTCCTCCCTCAGGATAGTCTCTCTTTACCAAATTAGCATAGCCATTTAACATACATTTACATAATTTGCATAAATTAACTATCAGGAGCGTAGCAGACCCATGCACCCATTTTAAATTAAAATGACCTGGAACATGTTTATCTCTCTGTCTCTTTCTCTCTCGCTCACTTTTTGGTGTCTTTCTCTATCATCCATCTCCATCAGTCACATGTACAGCATGTCTGTCACATTGTTAAAATAAGTCCGGCTTTGAAAGGAAAGAACAGCACCCCGAGGGCTTGTCAGACAACTTGATGACATGATGCTTCTGTTGAAAGAAAGCAGGGAGGATCAAATGCTTAATGGCCACCTGTGTGTGTGTGTGTGTGTGTGTGTGTGTGTGTGTGTGTGTGTTTCTTTTTCTTTAATTATTTATTTCAAGTACTTTTAAGTGATGGTATGAATGTTATATTTTTAAAAGGTATAAAGAGCTTAATGTAAAGTAACAGCATGCTTCATGGATTGAATAAACTCACACTTGGATTCACAGAAGGAAACTAGGAAGATGAAAAACTAGCACAGCAGATGCACCACAGTTAAAATCTTTGTTCAACAAGAGCCTAAGGGTGTGTTTTTGTTTTTGTTTTTTTTAGCTGTTGAGCAGAGAACGTCCTCACTTGTTACTTACTTGTTAAAAATATAGCAATTTCAGCCCATGAAAAGGACTTTTTTGTTTCAAAAATTGCATGAAAGTCCACGTTCAGTCAATACATAGGCTGATTTGGAAGTAGATTTTTGTTTTTATCATAGGTTGGCCTTTGATTCAGTTCTGCATAGCATCAAACCAGATTTAACAAAACTCAGGAGTTGCTCGCTAAAGTCTGCAGATACAGAGGAACTATAAAGGAGTGAAGGAGCAGAGCACAATGCACAAAATGAACAGCTTCAACTCATAAATAATTGGACAACTATAAAAAGAAAGAAAAATATTGATTCAGGTGAAGGTTTTCCTTTTGGAGGACTCAAGCAGGGTAACACAGCGGTTAGTAGAACACACACAAACATACAATAAATACTATGCCTTCATAGCAGATTAGATAATGTCTTGCTTTAACAGGTTTCCTCACAACCCACAATCCCGTGGGTTATGGTGGCTCCTTGTAGTGCTCCAGTGACCTCTTCTCGACCCAACCTGTGCGTGTTGTTGCTGTAACATCGTTGAGTCTTTCTCTGTGCTGGTGATTCCCATGGCAATTGGCCTCAATTCCCATATATAATTTGTTTTCATTTATACATACAATATCTGCATAGCATGACATCCCTGTGTGTGTTTGTGCCTGTGCCTGTGCCTGTGTGTGTGTGTGTGTTTTTGCCCCGTCTCTCTCATAGACCTCGCACCTCCTCTGAGATTTAATGACTCAATTGTCAAGATGGCCTGCGAATAGAGAGATATAAAATAAAAGGGAGAAAGATAAACAGAAGCTACCGTTCACGTTGGAAACAGGCCCGTGTGAAGGACTGTCATCGATGAGAGAACAACAAAAGATAAAAACGAAAGAGAGAGGAGACAGAAATGAAAAGAGAGGCAGAGCAGTTCCAGTCATCTCTTCTCATGCAGAAGCAATGTGCTGCCTTTAGCACAAGCTTTTCCAGGAACGCCAGCATAAACAAATTAAGTCAAAGTATCCCTACAGCTCTTTGCGTGTGCCTATCTGGAGATGTTTGTGCATCTTTCTGTGTGTATCTCTGAATCTGCATCTTTTCAACCGCTTTAATGTTTGGGGTTTTGCGTGCGAGTCAGTGTGTGTACATGTGGTGCCTGTATTTGACACAAACGCAGCCCTTTCCGTGCACATGTGTGTGAGTACTTAGTGCGTTTTGACTGCCGTACTCTTGAGGCGGTATGTGTACAAGTCATTGCAAGGCCACATTGTAATCACATTGTTACGAGAGTGTTTTTTCATTAGGACAACACATGTAGTGACAACACGTCCTCAAGCTAAAGTTGAGCTAAGACACAACCAGCGCATTAAATCCCCCACAAGCAAAAACAGTATAGGCTATAGGATATCTCTGTGTGATAAGTGTGTAACCTTTTATACTTCTGGCGTTGCTGAATGAGAGTTCAGAGACGTATGAAGGGCACACACTTGTAATTTACTGACTGTGGGGTAAATTGTCAGTTTTGCTTGGCTTATGTTATTTAGTAGATAATATAAATGAACTTTGTGGAGGTGATAACAGTGCTTTCGGGCTTCCATGGAGTCCAGGGTGTGTATCCAAGATAGCGTATATAAAACCTCAGTTTGCTGGAAGTGCATTCACAACCAGAGTGTAAGGCTTTTGTTGAGGATGTATATCGTTTCTCCAGTACATCATATAAGAAAACGCAGCCTTGATTGAAATCTCAGTTAATCCGTTGTTGCTGAACTGCTGGCTGCTGCACTTGTGGCCCACTTTTGTGTACTATCTGTATACTGTTGCACTTCACCTCATGTAATGTACAACTGGTTCCCCTATGCAACATAAAAGATCCATGTACATACTATTTATAATGACACACTTGGCTGTGCTTCTGTTTAGCTTTTATATAAATTGTTTGCTACACTGGTGGTGGTGCATGGAATGCCTCGGGCCTTTATTGAGGACACATGTATCTAATGTACCATATATGAATGAATAACCTTTGCTGGCAAGTATGGATTGAATTGATAACTGTGTGGAGGACTTGTGGAGGACATAGAGGAGTTAATTAATCTAATGTAGTATGGAGTCATTGTTACTTGCTTTGACCTGTTGGTGGGTAAAACGTCTGTTGACATTAAAGCATGGCTGTGTTTGTAGCAGGTTAGTATATGGACGTAGCATAACTTCTGGCTTTTATTGGGTACATACAGTAGGCTTGTTTATGTATGAAGCTCGCCACAGGCCAATGTGCAAACTGATATGTTTTTTTATCCAGCGCCCATGAACAGATGCGAGTAGAGGCAGAGATGGATTTGATCAGACAAACAAGGTCATAGCAACAGCCTCTCAAGGCATTAAAAGGTCCATTGATATTATATTAAACTGCAATGTATTCAGTGAAAACCGACAATGCATGCAGGTCCCGAAATATATTTTGTAGAGAAATTTGATAACAAGCCTCTTCCATGCATTAACTTTCCCTGCATGTCTTGCTAAACAATGCTCTCATGTAGCTTGGTGAACATAGATATTCCCCGCAACATACCTCATGTCCTGCTGTGTGTCTCTGTCTATGGAAAGGTCAGAGTGGTCATTCTTTTGCGTTTCCTTGCAATATTTTGCATTACCTCACATGTTTTATATCCCCTCTGTTCCATATAGAAATAGGCTGACATGTGTAATAATATAGAATAATGTATTATGTAGCAGGCCACCGCTGGCTGTGACTTCTACTCTAGTGGTTCCACCCTCTACTGTGGCTTGCTCAGGTGGGAGTCTGTACCATTATTGCTAACTACTGGAGCTACTTAACCTAGCTCACTCAGCGAATGTGAGGCTGATTGAGACAGGCTACAGCTGTGATTATGACTATAGTCTGATATATAGTCGGATGACGTAGCTTTAGCCGCTACTGTAATTGTGAGTGTAGTCATGGCACCACCATAGCTCACGGCCGCATATTGTCGGAGCTCAGCCATTTCAAAGGCGTAATGAGCAATAGATGTAAAGTGTCTTATGTCCTTTTTTTAATATCTGCAGAGCGTTTCCCTATACTGGTAGCATATTATAACTGGACTGGCCCAACATATTAACATCCTTTTGCAGCATATTAAATTATATGGGGATGGGATGAAGGGATAAGATAAGATCTTTTATTGATCCCACAGTGGGGAAATTCCACTGTCACAGCAGCTCAAAAACAAGTAAAAGAGACATTAAATAGTAGATGAAAAAACACACAAGACATAAAAAACAGTATTTACAATAAATAGTGAAAATAGTAATAATAATAACAGAAAAAAAAAAGAAACAGAAACAGTATTTATATACACAGCCTCACCCAGTTAGATGTGCTGTGGTGAGGTGTTATTGCACAGGTGAATATGGATATGTAGCAGATATGACTGAACAGTAGAGTAAATGAGTGGAATGAAAAAAAGACCATAAAGTGCATGGCTAGGACATCAGTAAACATCAGTAAACATCAGTGCAATGATGAAACATCAGTAAACATCAGTCCTACTGTGGTATGGAAGTGTTTGTTACAATGACAAAGGTTTATAGTGCAGCATTAAACAGTCTGATGGTGTTTGGGATGAAGGACCTGCGGAAGCGCTCCTTCCTACACCTTGGGTGTCTGAGTCTGTTGCTGAAGGAGCTGCTTAAGGCCCCCACAGTCTGATGCAGAGGGTGGGAGGTGTTGTCCATGATGGTGGACAGTTTTGCCAATGATGAAATGATAAAATGAAATGAGATGATTATCTATCTTATTATTCTTACTATTTGTAGCACACATTTATACCTGCTCCAAACATCACATAATATTTTACAGATTCTTATGTGATCTGTGAAATTAATTTTTTTTTCTTTTTTTTTTTTTTTTTTTTAGTGTCCCTTTCCATGCAACTTTAGCTATTTCAATGCAGATTCTGTCATCCTAATTTCACAATCCCCTCTAAGCAGCACAATTCAGCCAACTCCTTCCCCTTGATGGATGTTCAAGCCTCTGTGATTTCCACCCGACAGTACACAGCCTCACTTTAAACAATGTGCAAAATTGCTGATTGACCTATCATAGAATAGTCAAATAGCTGCACTACACTGGACTGGACTGCGGATCTTTGTGTAGTGTCTGTGCACTTACGTTTTAAAAAGTTTTTATGATTTTACGTGGCCTTGTTCCTACGTCTGTCTGTGTGTGTTTGTGTGCATGTGTTTGTGTGTGTAAGGATTTGTGTTAATGAGTACAGTAGCTCCAAGCGTCTGCTCTGTGTACAAATTATCAGAGCCCTCTGTGCCAAACATAGAGGTGCTTGTGTGTGTGTGGTTGTCAGAGGTGATGAATATAGAGGGTCTAATTTTGGATGAATGTTCAAATCCTACTCAAGCCCCAGCCGTGTTGCACACACACACGCGCATTGGCCGTTTGATAGCCATGCCACTCAGCCATATGCCACCCAAGGGCCTGGCATCTGCTGCCACACAAACACACAGTAACAAGGGATACACACCGAAGTAATCACTTTTCCTCCATTTTGCACACAAATGCATTTGCATACATTCACACACTCACGCAGAAAAAGCACACACTCTATGAGGCACTCGCTCTTTACTTGCCATTTGAAAAGCTCATTCAAAGTATTTAAACAGCAGATTTGGAACAACACGCATTTAGGCCTGGCGTACTGGTCCCTGCCACCCTGTTTGTTTAAACAGCAAATCAGAGCTTACGCCATGCAAAATCAGCCCCTCAAAAAATGCACACACATTCAGGGAGGCAAATTCATTGGCAGAGGCAATGCTCATGAAGTCAAACGGCATAGACACATGCACATGTATGAACACATGCAGAGTCACATTCGTAATTGTGTACACACAGAGACACAGGCTAGTATAATGCATATTCCAATGATGTTAAAGCCATTTAGTTCAGCCCTCATTTGCATTTGTTCAATTAGCCCACAGTCAGAGCTGGCCCATCCTGTCAACATGCCCCCTGCATCATCTGCACACACCATGTGCACACACAAATACTATGGAATATTGATTATTTTTTAAAGTATCAATGCATACATCAGCCGCTTTACCTATTTTATACTGCTGTTAGTCTACATATCCCAGTGACCATTAAAAGACTAAGCACATAATAACTCTTAACCATAAATGGACGCATATTGCAACATACTAAGCATGCTTGTTTGAAGTGGTTTAAACCGTAAATAAGATTGCCTTTATGAGCGTATCCTGGATTGTAGATACTTTACTGGTCTTGGGTGAATGCTTAGGGATTGTACTTTTGTCTGTCTGTCTGCTTCTGACTGTCGGGTTGAATGGCACAGCTGTGCGCTAGCAGGCTAGCCTCTTAAAACTCTGTCTGATTACTACCTGCTCCCTTTGATTAATGTTCATTATGTCTGTCTGTGTGTGTGTGTGTGTGTGTGTGTCCGCATGTGGGGTGTGCTCTCTGAGTCAATTCAACCTGATCCCCCCCTCCCGCCATAAATCAATCAACACCATTGAAGTGCTAATATTACCCCCTTTGTGAGCCATTTTCTCATTCAAGTCTCATCTTGCTGAAGCCAATCTGACTTTTAATGGTGAGGATTTTAACTTGTCTGTTTTGATTTTTTCTTTTGACTTTTTTTAAGATATTTAAATGATTTTCCCTCTTGTGTTTTCATCTATGTAGGAAAAGATGGATAGACTGAAAGGAAAGCATGAAATACTGATACAGTGGCTGATAATGCAGTTGATTTCTTTCTGCTTGTTGATTGGCTATAGCAGGACCTGGTGTTCCTGTATCATTGTGTTTGAATTGGATGACTTTGACGCAAGCCAGAATAAAGAAGATTGTTGCGTATATTTCCTTTGATTTTTACTCATTTTTTTTCCCCAATTGGTGTTTCTTCACTTTCTGTTTGAGACCTCACGTTTACTTTTGAATCTATATCCACAGTCTGTACAGTACATTTATTATATGAAAACAATGCAGGCGTTCTCAAATCTTTCCCATTCATGTATGCTTAGTATAAATAAAACAGTAAGGCCAACTGCTAGATGATATTATGGAAAAAGCCATTTTAAAAAATCATGAGTGTCCAGTCAGAGCATGTTTGAGGTTAATTCAATTAGAATCTGCAGCGCGATCCTGTCAGTTCTTTTTGATCCTATTAGCCACTCCCTGTCTTTCTTTCCATGTGCATTAAAGACATTATATGTTAGATTATTCTCTCCAACTGTGTGGAACCCTTCTCCGTGTATTTGACAGATACATACATTCGTACAAAAGCCTACATACCATGCTGTAGTCGGCACTTTGTCCATACATTGGCCAGTAAGCATGCATATATCAGAGGGGGTTTGTGTCAGCTCCCATTGAGCCTGTGGCCACCAAACAGCCATAGTACATTAATTTCCTCTCAACCAAGACACAGTGATATTTGATCAAATTATGTAACCATGGGAGCAGGTTATTCTTTATGTGATTTGATTGGAATCCCTTTGTCACCCTATGAGGACCTTCCTCTTGGGTGCCACTCTCCTAGCTGCACATTATTTCCCCATGTGTTATTATGTACATACATGTTTTCCTACCATCCTGTCATATTCTTTCTCTCTCTGACACATAAATGGATTCACATTACAGCCTTCACCTAATTCTGTACTTACACATTGTCCTTACAACGGCTAATAAACACACATACACACATCAGGGTTGGTTTGTCAACTCTTTCTGACCCTGTGGCCAATGAACAGGCATAGTGCATTCATCTGTGCTTTTTTCAGTCTCTATCACTCTATAAACACTTTACTGACATGCAGTATTTATTCTGCAAACACTATAATCCATGTAATATTTTACTTCAAAAGAGTACATAATTTGTGGTGCATTCATGTTGCTTGAGAATGTGCAGAGGTTTAAGAAAAGATGCAAGGCTTACAATCGTTAAACACTGGAGTTATATTGCCACCTGTATACTTTAGTGGCTTTCATTCACTGATAAAAACAAGCTTTAATTTCTATTTATATTCATAGAATGACTTGAGTGGACACAGCATTTTCACTGAAGGGAAGGAACACCAGAGTGCATTGAAATCAGTGTTATGTTAGCTCCTAATCTATGGAAGGATTAATGATCCAATATACATTCAGGATATGTCTCAAAGCCTTAACTACTTTGGAGTTCATAATCTCTTTACATAATTATTATGCATTATGGTATTGAATGCAAGGTTATTCTTAGGATGGGTATTTTTTTTTTTAGGCAGAGTGGAAGAACGCTGTTGACAGATGTGTTGTTTTGAATTGATAAAATGTTAGTGAGAGTTTAGAAAAAACATCTTAAGGATATGTTGTATGCTTCATATGTGATATAATACCTTAATCTTAGTACCATAACTCAGCTTTTGTTATATATAACTTTATGCACAGCACAGTTGTGAGAAAACAAGACCAGAAGAAAACCGAAAGAAAACACACAAAACCAAGAAAAATGTAGATAGAGTTAGGGGAAGAGAAAAAGTCTAAGCAGTTCTGATGTGGTAAAGAAGTGCCTATCATGGGGTTAGCTCAGAGGAGCAGCTGCTTCAGTGGCCCTACCTGTCCATTTGGTATACGGTACTGACATCCATACAGTCTGTGGTTGTCAGTGTCTTGCTGAACTTGCCTTTTGGGTGACTTGCCTTTCAGCATACATTATTTTTGTCACCTCAGGCTTGCCATCTCTCCATAGGGAACTATGTTCTTTGGGTTTCATGCTTCCCTTGCTGTGTGACCTTTTGTACATACATATGATCTGTACTGTCAGCGATTCCAACCCAATGTTCTTTCCATGCTATACTGTCTCTATACCAGTAATAGCCCAAGGCTTCGCAGAGTTAACTCTACTATTTTTCTTTCTGCTTACTTCTCCCTATAGGAAGTTAACATTTTATGGTGTCCTTTTCCTTGGACCAAGACCTCCTGTCAGCATTTTCTCCCTTGGTTTCCTTTTTTTGACAGACAAACCACAGAGTGGTCATGTCCCATGGTGCCCTCTCCAAATTCTTACTTTGTTTTTAAATGCACTATATTTACTTCCAAGCAGAGATGGTTCTCAAGTATCAGACCATTATACAGTTATGATTTACCATTATTCACTACACCTACCAACAAATGTGACTTTAACACCTGTATTCAAGTTAAAAAAACAAACAAAAGAAAAGTAGCAAAAATGGTGCTGAAGAAATTTTTGCACTTTACAGGTGAGTCTTCAGATTTTCTTAAAGCAGTTCAAAATTAACTCATCATAACAATATTACAAATGATGACCTCCACTGAAAGGTTTCCTGGCCGCTCCCTTGCAGTTTTGCGTGTTTGAATGCAGATCGTGTTTGCCCCCTCCACCACTACAAGACCTCGCTGTTATTCACCTGTGGTTACTGTCTAATAAAGCAAAAGGAGAAAAAAAATGGAAAAAAAGATTATAATGAGACGACAGGAAGAAATCAAATGAAAAAGAAAATCAAATCTTCACTCTTATTTCTCTTCCTGTCTACCTGCCCTTGGTTCATCTGTTGTTTTCTTGTCCTTGGATACCTGAGTGTGTCAGAGAGGGAGAAAACAACAGAGTACTTGACAGTCCATCATTGCACCACTTCAGAATGTACCATCAGCGGGACAGACGAAGAGGACGCAATACACTGAGCTATGTGCGCGCACACACTTGCACAACTACACACTGACACAGAATCGTTAGTCCATGAAGAGAATCAAAATGTTGAGTGTCCAAGAGCAAACACTCAGCACTGAAGACTTTAGCTGCTTGTCAGTGTTCTGTATGAACAAGAGAGTGAAAATAGGAAACACATCATAATTGTGGACTAAACATAGTCCCTGGTATACAATGATAGTTATTAAGGGTTCCCTTGACATTGGTTGACATGAACTGAACTCGTTTTATTTTGTGTTCAGTGGGGAAGAATGCTATGGTGATGTGAAAGACGAAAAATACAACAAACGCAAACCTGTTTAGAGAATCATTTTCTGTATTTTTCCCGACACTATTTGTGTTGAAGCTGCTGTATTCATGTTTTCTCTTTATGTTACGTCCTCCGACCCCCTTGTGAAAATGAAACTTTGGTGTTTGATTTGCGTGCTCTCTCCAGTCCGGTGTTCAATCCTTTCATAACAGAACTGAGTGTTTGTTTTAGGACCCACAACTCTCTAGCTGACCGCGTCACATTGGTGTCAGGAGTCGACCTGAACAACACAGCACTACATGTATTCTAACTGACAGCATTTGTGGCTGCATTTTTTTTTTTTTTTTTTTTTGCATTTAAATGAGGGCATCTTTTTACATTTGGAGAGGCAGTTGTATTGTGTTACATCCACAGACTGTTGCCTTTTTTCCCTCCCTCTCTCTCTCTCCTCCTTTCGGCAGCACACCCAATTCTCTAGGTCTTATCAGTGTCCAACCAAATTTCCAATCACTTTTATCACCTTTTTTTTCTTATTATTTGGATTTGCGCAATTGCTAAAAGTCAGAAAAAGGGAAGCAAGGAGACAGAGATAGAACATGCATCGAAGGTCATGAGCTGGCTTTTAACCCAATCAGGCATTAGGAGTGCATGATCCTCGCCTTATCCCGCAGAGCCACCAGGATGGCCTTGTTGCTCATGTTTTTTTCTCCCTTATCAAAACGCATACATACATTTCTTTCATTCTATTAGGACGACTGGAGGGCTAGCCTTGAACAGCAATCAGACGCGTTCGCTAGATAGGCCTTCCTATGCATGTATGATTTGTTGTGTCTTCAGGTGTGGCCTCCAGTGATAATCATAATCATACTGCCATTGCCAAGGCATTAGTTTCAGCTGCAATTATAGATTAATGTGAATGTATAGATGTGTGTATTACACATGTACTTTCTCTCTCTCTCTCTCTCCCTCTCCTCTCTCTCTCTCTCTCTCTCTCTCTCTCACACTTTTACACACACACACACTCTCTCATACGCATACAAATTACACACACCAAGGCCTTTAAGCCCACAGGGACATAACGGACAATCAGCCTGACAATCACAGCTGAGCTCTGATTGATGCTGCAGTTGCCAACACACACACAATTTCAGACACATAGACTCTGTAATGCCAAAGGCTTGGTCCCTCCACGCCTGTCTCAGACGCACACACAAACACGCATACACGTCCTCTGTCAAAAAAAGCTCGTCCATATGATGAATAAATAAAGGAGTATGAGATGTTTTTACAATATCCAATCACTGTGGCTATGTGAGATATGATATCAATTTTAACCATCCCAGCAAAGCATTTAGATACATGATCAATGCTAAGCTGTATAGAGCTTGGTATAAAAAGAACTACTTAGTTAAATTGTCTGTCAGGAGGTGAGATCTGCAATATTTACTAATGAAAGGTGACATATATATATATATATCACCCTTTTTTTTTTATTGTGTGTCTTTTTGCCAGGCAGGTGTCTGTGTGAATATTAAATTCACTGTCTATGTAACAATAGTAGTATTTTTTCCTGTTAATACTTGTTAATACTAGATCTGCTGATCTTATATCATACAACTCCTCAATTTTACTCTGTCCCGATACTTTCTCCATAACACTTTCAAAGTTTTGCTTTAAGGCATAATTTTGCATATGGCCAACATTGTGTTTTTTGGTGTTTGCTGGATTATGCTTCTGTGTGTGTGTGTGTGTGATGATATGTATTTCAGTAACTGATGTTTCTGAGGCTTTCATTTTGTGTTTTCTGCCATGTCTCTGTTTGATGTGATTCATCCCAGCACCTGAGACACTAAACAGCCTACAGGCTACTGTCACAGGCCTGTGTGTGTGTTTGTGTGTATTGTGGGTGGGAGAAACATCTATCTGTCTCCTCTGACAAACTAGATCTGTCACACTCCTGGCAGACTGGATTGTCTTTTCTGTTGGTTAGCTGAAATTGATGAGGCAATCAAGTGTGCATGTGTGTGATTGTGCATGTTTTCTGTCCAACTGTGCCAACATACAGTTTGTTTTTGTGTACATAGATGTAGCACGTGTATCACCGTGGAGGAGCAGAGAAAATTGTGTGCATTATGGTCTTCAGGGTCACATTGCGAAAGATGAATCAATCCGTTTTATGTAACAACTCATCATGCCATGCTATGTGTCTGTTTGACTCTAATTGTGTCGTCTTTCACTCTCTTCTCTTTCTCTTTGTATTCTTTTTGTTTAACTTGGTCTTGTCCTGACAGCTGTAATGTATCAACAATCTTATATATTTGTAAAGTGACATTTTAACTGCAGTGTGATCTATCCATCTTTATACCCTGTAGTATCTGCACAGTGACACATTACTGGCTGCTTTGGCTCTGTATTCCAGCGCGTTGAATCTAAAATGAAACATTATCAATCAGCGTTAAGTTCGTCTAACTTCCCTACTTTTCCTACAACTGTCTTTACATCCATACTGCATTTACAGTGAGTGAATCCTAACCCTGATATAAGAACATTTGTCACTTTCTAAATACTTGCAGTGCACAGTATGATCAATGTGGTTTGTCAAGGTTTTAGGGAGACATTTGCTGCATGTATGTAGTTTAAGAATAAAATAGTATTCACTGAAGTTGTTCATTGCTACGTTTTTGAATTACAGGGAAGGTATTTCATTATTGTATATTAAATTGTTGGCATTCTGTGAGCCCACAAATCAAATGCAGTCCAATCTGGTGTACCAGGTTGATCTACAGAAAAATAATGTGTTAAGTCACAGTGAAAAAAACATGATTGATAAAAAAAAAAACACTTTATGGTGTTTTGTAGGCTAACTTCCTTTTTTCCGATTTTGTCAACATATTTACTACTACTATGAGAATGTTTTGAAATTGGTTATCACAGCTGGCATTGAAGACCGAACCTGCACAAACAGTGAAAGGAGCTCACACAAACAAAAGCTGAGATGTCTCTGAGCTGCCCAGCGCGTCTTATACTGACCTTCACATGTTTGCCATTCTTCCATTCTCTGTAAAACTTACCAAAAGTCCTTGTTGACCGAATTAGTTTTGTGACTTCTGCATTTGTAAAAAAACAAAGAGACTGCATTGTTTGGTGTCAATATTGTGAGAGTAGTGTTTCTTCATCCTTGGAATGCCTATCCTATAGGAGCAATATTCTCATAAGGTTACCACTAAAAATTGTTGTTTGCAGTGTCTGTTAAACTGTATCACAAGTGGGTTGAACAGATTTTTTGTTCCAGTCTCTTATTTCATACGCTGCACATCTTTTGTGTACTTTCTTGCCTCTCCTGAATAAACTGTGAGATATCATTCCTTTACTCGCGTTTGTCCTGTTTAACTTCTCACTCTTGCTTTCTTGCAATCTATAGCACACCCGTATTGAAATGAAACTATTTATGTGTGTTATCTTCCTCTCTCTCTCTCTGTGTGTGTGTGTGTGTGTGTGTGTGAGCAGCATAGTCTGGTGAGCTTTAGGAAGGCTACAGAGAGCCTGGAGGGGGGTTGTAGATTTGATGCAGGTGCACAGAGTTCTGTTCTGGCAAAAACCTCTCACATTTCAGCAGCTCTGCTCAGAGAGGGGGGGGATAAGGTGGGGGTGGCTACGAGAGCCAAGAAAGCATTAGATGTCTGGTGTGTAGCCTCAAGACAAACACACACACACACACACACACACAGAGCTAGAGTGAGGCTTCAGCCCAGTGTGTATTCAGGAAGGTATATCAGGGTAATTGTTACTAAACTAGCCTAAAGAGATGCTCGGTATAGTGCTTTCTCAGGGTTTTTGTCTGTGGGTGTGGAGCTTCATCTCTGTTTCTAATGTTGCTTTATTTGTTTGTGTGTGTGTGTGTGCTTGTGTGCAGTGTGTGATTTGGTGAGATTTTTGGGTCTGTGATTTTTGGGTCTCTCAAACACTCAAACACACACAGACACACACACACACAACGAGGCAGAATTACATCTTATGTCTTCTTCTGTCCCTCCATCATTATGCATCTTTCTGTTCATCATCTATCCCCTCTAAATCTCCCACAGACAAACTTAGTATTCAGTGTCTCAGTTTTTTGAAAAAGTCCAAACTCTGTTATATTTCACCGCTCTTCTCCATTGTTAATATTTTACATAGATTATAGCTGGGTTATTTTATTTATTGCTGTTCACTGATTTCTTGGAAGTGGAGGGATATTGAAATATAAAAGTGGTCCAAGGTTGTGGACAATATACAGTTAATTAAAAGTACAATAAAACTTGTGGAAGGTCAGAAAAAATATTGAGTGGCAGCTGACATTTTTTCAGGCCCAAAGTAAAAGTTGAAGCCTTGGAAATACATTGGTTGTGATGATGTTAATTTTACTTTTTTTTGTATGTGTTATTGGATGCCCCCAAAAGGTCAATGATTTATTTTTCTTTCAATGATTGACTTGAAAGCACCATAGACTTGTGTAGTACTGTTCTGTACTGGAGACAGGTAAAGTGATTTTATAATATAACTGTACTCTTAAAAAAACAAAGGAATCTGCGATCATTTTGGTTTAAGGTTTAGTTTTGTGTTAAGAGTGTCAAAATCCTAATGTTTAATCACTTTTGCAGATACGCAGTGAGGACATAAATATATAAATGACCATATTCGCTTTTGCTGTCAGGTTGGATTGATGGATTTCAGCTGGATTAACATAACAAACACCAGGTTTTAATATGCCCTCTCTCTTCATCTCTATCAAACCCACAAATCCATGCACACACACACTGCGTGATCTGAGGTGTTTGGATAAAGATGCCATGTGCCTTTCAAAGAGTACTTCATGACTCTGGAGTCAATTTGTCTTACTGGAAGGAGTGTTTGTGTCTGGGCCTGCTCAAAGCTGTAGGACTCTCAAACTTTTTTTCCCCCTTAACTTTGTGTTACCACTGAAATTTTTAACCCATACTTTTTCAAGGTGTCGTAAATTTTTCAAAGCTTAAAGAAATACAGTATTAATTGCAATATTTCCTCCCATATTTGCACACCTTAATTTACCCTTATGTAATCAACACTGATGATGGTTGTCAACCAGGCCTTGTGAATTGTTTTTAATGTCTTTTTTTTTTATCAAACTTTCAAGTGGTCACCAATAATCCGAATGTCTTAACTAGTTTGACATCATAGATTGTTGGAGCCATATCAGATAGTAAACTCAGCCGCAATGGTTAATATGGTTTCCCTTTATTTAGTGCAGCCAGATAGATAGTGAGTCAGTCTACTGGCTGCCAAAGTACGTTTCCTCTTACATATTCGAATGTAAACCTGATATCGTTGCACTTCTGAGTGGCTCAAAGTATCGGGCAGAAAGATATTTGAACATATTATAAAAGACAGGTGAGTGCAGCGCATGAACAGTCAGATAAGTTTATCGACTGAGAAAAACACCTTGCTGCCACCGGTGGCTGAGACTGGGTGTGTATGAGTGCAAACATGAAATGATTGGTCTAGACCGCTCTGTAGAGGCTTTGTAGAAGATAAACATTACAAACCTGCTCAGAGACAATTATGGTCTTCATGTTTATGTCCCGTACGTCTGCTGTCTTCTTTCTTGATCGTGTCGATAGTGTATCAGGCATTTATGTTCAGGCCATGTTCAAAACAGTTCGCTTACAGCTTTGATCCGTGTTGATTTTACATTTGTTACATTTTAAACATTAAACCAAAGCCACCCTTAATCCCCTCAGTCTTTGTGGCAAACACCGAAAAGTTTGAGCCTCCTTTACTTTGGTTTTGACTTTGAGGGTAAAACAAAATACGCAAACCAACAGGGGTGTTTCTATTTTTTCTTCCTCTTTCATGCAGTTTATTCAAAGAGAACCTCCAAAAGATCAGAGCATCTCTCTTTAGCCCTGTTAAAATACTCCCCGCAAGGATTGTTTAGCAGGCAACAAAACAAAAAATCTCTTTCTACAACGGGCTCCAGAAGGGGGTGTGTGTGTGTGTGTGTGTGTGTGTGTGTGTGTGTGTGTGTGTGCAGACTGACTGTATGTTTGTGATAATTTGGCAAGGTTTGTGAGCAAAACGGCATACCGTATTCCACCGTCCTTCTGTGTGTGTGTGTGTATGTGTGTGAGATTCAGTAGAGTCAAAGTGTGTGCATAAGAGCGATAGGGGTGGATAATGAGCTCAAGAGTGTGATGAAGAAATTAGGGAGAAAAGGAGAAAAGTTTTTTTTTCTTTTTCTTTTTTTTTTTCCAGAAACCAAAAGCACCATCCAGTAGATTGAAATCCAAACAAATACAAGTACTTAGATGAAGGCAAAGACATAGTCACCAATTGAAAGCCCAACCTTTTGTCAGACTTGTAGTTACTGTTCTGTAACTAACTAACTGTTCATCTTGTTATGTGAAAACTAAACTTTAACTACAGTTGTTGACTGTTTGCACCTCCTTCGATCGGGTGGAACAATTTATTTTATGTACTGCTTTTAAAAGCTAAACAGGAAGTCTTGAGATGCCACTGATTATTGTTTTAAGTTGACACAAAAAATATAAGTGTGTGATTACATTTTTATTGCAGGATCTGAGAATATCTATAGCTCATGAAAGCCAAGTTTAAATCAGGTGAGGCAGAAGTAGATAAAAGGGGTCTCACTGTTTGCCATCGTTGCTGCTTTGATTGCTGTTACATTATTTATTTGATATTGACTCTTTTGTCTGAAGTCTTTAAAGGGAGTGAGCATGTAATGCATTTTCAGAATAGCTTAAGATTATCTAGTGAGTCCTCAGTGGAGGCACAATCTGTGTGCTTGGCACTAAGTGGTTTTAAATGTGGCTTCCATTTTACTAAGACCACTGTAGGGCTAAAGGACCATCAAAGTTTTTCTCTACATTATACACCACCTTTACTGTTTTTTTTTTTTTTTTAATAGTATTGTCACATTGGCATTAGAACAGGTGTATAAGCAGCCAATTATTATTTATAATTTGTTGTTTGTTTCCTTTTTCTCTGACTGTTAGCTTCTAATAATTCATCACATCCAACAGACTGGCTCCTTTTCAGTCTGGTTAGAAACATAATCCAGTTCCATGGTTAAAAAAAAACAAAAACAAAGAAGACCGCAGATGCAGCGAGAGATTTTGGATGCTGTTCGAGTGAATTGCTCCTTTCTTTGAGACACAGATGAAAATGTTGATTACAATTCAAAGCCACAGTTCTCTCATTATTCCAGTTATGATGTGGATTAATTATCAATTAAACTCATGATCCCACAAATCTGTAGTGGATCTGCTGTGTATCATGGGATGTTATTCTCTGGATGGTGAACACACATCTCACTGTGCAAAGACATGCACATACAATCCTTGTTTGGTATTCTATGCTGTTTTTCAATAGATGGAGTAAATACAAATCTAAATGCAGACTCTCACACATGCAGATATGCCAGGAAAGACCAGCAGTCGCACAAGCAAAGATCAACACAAATACTGCATACAAATATGTACAGCTCGTAGCGTGGTGCACATAGATGTGTGCAGCTCATTAACTTTTAATTTACTGAATTCACTAGATTCTTAAAGTTAGTCTATACTGGGGTGTGTTCATGTATGATCAACCTTTCATTCACAGTTCAATCAACATATTAGGATATACTTTAATCTCAGATCATTGCTTCTCACTGGTTGTTTAGGTGTGGATTAGGTATTAAGGCAGGCAGATCCATACAAATTCACATCATACACTTCTAGCTTTCAGTTCTTCTTCTCTCCTCTGGTCCAAAGCATAAGACTCAAAATTAACTGAAAACCTCAAGAGGCTTTGGTAAGGTGGACCTCTGCTCTGCGCAGAGCTAAATGACTGCCCAGTACCCCGAATTTTAAAGGAACACTGCTCTGTGTGTTTGCCGTAGGACTAAATTGAGAATCTGTGAAGAGATGTTTTCTTACAGCAGAGACATCTGTCTTCAGTCCAAAGGAGCAAACAAAAGGACCAAATCAAATGTTCGCCATCCAGTAATAATGTTCAAAGGATATTTTTTTCCACCCTCTTTTTCAGAAAAATGCTCTGTTTGCAGGAAGCAGTGATTTATTTGGTCTCCTTTTAAGTCTGTCAGCATGCCTGTGCAGGTGCTGTCTGTGTTGGAACAAACATGAACACACACACACACACACACACACACACACACACGGTAAAATCAGTATGAAAAAAAAAAAGAAAGGAGGATAAGAGAGAGTTATGGTGGAGGGAAGAGAGGTATGAACAAGAAAGAAAATGCCTAGAGATAGGAGAGAAGGATGGAAGCAAAAGGATAAGGAGCGAAGAAAAGAGCACAGAAGACGGGTGTCTGCAAAAATGGAAGCACCCTGAGCAATGTGTCAAAGCCATGACTTCTAAGGCTCTGACATATTTCTAAAGAAATGATCAGTCAGCACAGTTTTTACAGTACATCACTGACAGAGTTAAAATGCAAATACTGCCCATTGAGCCTAAAGGACACTCTGTTCCCATCATTTTCAGCTGTATGTTGCTGATTGTGGAAACCATGCTCTGCAGCAATATTTCCTGAACTGCTGGCTGGGGTCAAAACTTTCTGTGGTGGTTCCTTACATGACAAGATCATTGGATCAAGGTTGTACAATCAGGACACTTGAGGAGCCACATTAGGCCACACTAACAACAAAGCATTGACTTTTTCCATCCACAATGATGTGGATCCAACCACAAAGCACAGTCAAATATTTGCTAAAAATGGATTGTCAAGATACTCGATTGTGGGGGACAAGTGAGAAAAGATAGCTTCCTTTCTGTCTAAGTCAGTTGTGAGATGATTTTATTCATGCCACAACATTCTTCAACAAAAGAATTACTTTCTGTCACTCAGTTTCTTGATGGGGAGGCCTTCTTGTAAAGGTTTTTCTGATGTCCTGAATAGACTGTTTTCTGCAAGCGTTTGAATTGTACCCTGCATAGCCTTGTGTTTCTTTTTCCTTTTATTCAGTTTTCCTTTTTGTAAGGACCCGAGTTTAATAGTAGTCACTATCCTCTCAGCCAAAGGGCTAAAACTGAAGTGGCTCAGAAACCTTGAGATTGTAATTAAATGGTGAACTGCAGTAACAGAAAACATGAAAAAACGTGAAAGCACAAAACTTTGATTGAATTGGGATCTTGTTGAATAGAAGCATATTGTATGACAGAGGCAGCTTGCTTGTGTTGAATCAAAACTGAAGAAGATACACCGTCCCTATCTACAGCCTGTGTGACAAAAGCAGTAAATTTAGAGCTAATGCTTGCATTTTACATACATAAACTAAAATAAACATTTAAGGTGTGCTTTTATATAATCTGATTACATCAGAAATTGCATGTCAGCAGTGATTGATGTATCAGTTTCAATATGTAGTTAAATTTGGCACAAAAATGATGGTGTTCTGTCAGCTCAATTGAAGCAAATAACTTTCTAACATTATTCAAGCAAGAAATTTGACCCCTGAACATTTGGCCTCAAGAGGGGATCCAATCTATAAAATAAGTAATATTTTCATCCACATTTCCTTTTTTGGCTGTCCAGAATATCTCTGCTCAACTCTCAGTTGTTTTTAAGTGAATATCTCCCCCTTCTTACTCAAAAGCACATCAATGGTAAGAAAAAAGTGTAATCTAGGGCTGTATTCCAAATTTTGTCAGTCAGATCTGATTTGGCTGTTCAGTATGATGACATAACTATACGTTAATTTTTCTTTTTTTCTTTTTCTTTTTTTAACCATCTGTGCACTGAGAAAGTCAGTTCGCATGCATAATGATTTCAACCACAGCATCATCATCAAATGCCACATCAGAGTCATTTGAACATATTTCTTTGTTTATGATTTATTTATTTGACTACACAGCACAACATGGGGCAGTAAGATATGATACGAAAATTAAAGTAGCTCGAACACACATCATGTCAGAGCAGAGTCATGGAGCCCAAGGATAAAAAAGAGGGAAGATATACGACATATTAAGACAGACAATAAACCAAAACTAATAATTAATTAAACAGAAACAAAAGTTGGAGGAGGTGGTCAGCATATGGATAAAGACCTGCACAAACATACACACAGATTGCCACATTTAGAGATGAACATACGTTACAGTACAAATGCTGCATGAAAGGCTGATGTATCATGAGTTGATAAACTTGTATATGGTCAAGATTTGTTGTCTCAGCTAATACATTTTCATATTTTTTCTTTCCATGTCTCTCACTTTCTCTGTAGGTTGGGGAGAGGCAACATGTGTTGGTGACAGAGGAGTCCTTTGATGCCCAGTACTATGTGGCTCACAACAAGTTTTATGAACAGGTAAGATTATTGTCAAACAGCACTAATAAATGTATCAGGTATGTCCTTATGTGGCTCTTACATCACATTTTTTACTTTGATTTGTTAAAAGCACATGCACAAATGGTAATTTTAGATATGTATTTTATATTTTTAATCAAACCTAAAAAGAAAAGTTATATTTACTTAGCTTATTTATTTTTAGAGATAATAATGTCTAGTATATATAGTCAAGCTAAGTTGTACAAACTGTGAAGAGTATCAGCATCTGCTGAAGGATGCATCAGTAAGTTGGATGTTTGTTGACACTGTTATATTGGATGAATCCTAAAATAGTTTGCCCACACACTCTATCCAGCAGTGATCGAAAACATACAGCGAAAAAGCGTAAATTAATCTGCATTTGATGATTTTTTTTTTCGTATGTGAAGCTAATCCAACCCTTCCTCATTTTTACACTTAGTAAATCAGATCAGAAGCCTTGCTTTGCATGTCACAGGAGTACTCACAGCAGGTGTCAGAAGCTTAAGCTTGTATTGACTAAAGTAGGTTAGCTATAATATCACACATACTCACAAATACACACACACCCTGCGGTGGTCATGAGAGCATTTGGTGGCTGATAGCGGCAGTACTTTTTTTTTTTTTTTTTTTTTTTAACTGTACTAACATTAAGGTCAGCCCTGAAGACATGAACATTCCTTCCTACACACACACACACACACACACACACACACACACACACACATACAGCTGTTTGCATACACACACATCCGCATGGCTTCAAAGACCCTCTCTCAACCTGTGAAAAATTCACTTTAAAACATCTTCAAATAAATCAATTTCCTCCTGCTTTAACCATCATCAGAAACGTGTTTGAAGTTATGCTTTTTATTAGCAGGGAGGGAAGGGGATGGTAATAATTTTTCCTCCCTTCCACTTTCCTCTCCTCTCCTCCCCTCCTCCTCCTTTGCACCTCCTTCTGCAGGCTATAAACTTAAGTTACAAGTGTCACTCACTTCGGTTCATGTGTGTGTGTGTACCAGCCTTGCACACTCACGTCATGCTTTTGTGCATATGCAGGCTTATATGGCATGTGTGTCAGACTTCTGTACTCAAGGGGAGCACACATGGACTTGTTTGATGTTTTCCCCATCCCGTTACCTTTTTCTTTTTCTTTTTTTTTTTTTTTTTTTTTTTTTAGAGGGGTTGGGGAACATTAAGTTTTTGACATGTACTCCTTAATCACTCTCTGACTTGAAAAAAGGACTTGACAACCCAGTGTACCAATATGTTCCTGAACCTTTCCCCCAAGGGATACATCCCTGTATCATGTAAACTGTATGTCTACATCCATGTGACACAGACACATACAGTTCATACACATGTGGTTGTATACTGTACACATTATAGATCCTGATTCTTCTTTTTTTGTCTTATGATTATCCTCAGAACGCAGTGTTTAATATTGATGCTTTAATGTAATCACGCTTGAAGCATAAATGTTAAACTTCACAGTGCAGCACTCTGGATAAAAATAACCAAAGATTTGATAACAAAGGAAGAATCCAGAGAAAGTAGAGAAATCGAGAAGAAATACATTTCGGTTCAGTTAGGGGACTGGGTGGTTGAGAGAGGAAAAAATGGGAAAGTCAAGGGTCAGGATAGAAGTGAAAAGACTAGTGGGAGTAAAGAAAAGGACAAAGGAGGTGGAGAGGGAGTGGATATGTGGGTGGAGGGAAGCGAGGAATAAGGTAGAGAGGTGTGAGAGCGCGAACAAATGGCCTAGTTTCACTTTTACAACATCAGATGGATATCTATCCTGACGGGTATAATAGGCACCCAACCCACCTGTGTGTGTGTGTGTGTGTGTTAGCGGCTGAGTGAGGAAGAAGGAGGCGGGGTTCCAATGAAATCGGACAAGCTCTTTCATCATTTAATCACCCTGTAATGGGTCTCGAATGACCCTCACCCACACACACACACATATATCTACCTCCCCTGAAGCCCTGCTGTTTTACCTCTCTGCTCCCTGCCTGGTTGCTGGCTACTTACACACACACATGCACCCTCACAGTGGTCAGAGTGTCGAGCAGCAGGTGTGTTGATTAGGCAGGTGTGGCGCTGGCTGTGTGTGTCTGTCTGGCCTGCTCTCCTCCTCCTATCATATTCAACCAGCTGGATAATGACTGACAGATTAACACTGAGCCAGGCTTATTCCTGCCATCACAGCAGTAACACTCCCTCCACCAGTTCGCATACTACTCTCTGCCCAGTCAGTAGCTTAGTCCTGCTGAGTCGTGTAATGGTTAGACAGACCACCAGATGATCTGAGTCAGCACGCAACCGCCCTGCTGAAGTGTACTTGGGCAAGACATTAAATCCCCAGCAGGTCCAAGGTCGCTGTTCTGCTGCCGGTCTGAGTGTCGGTGAAAAGACGCAAGCAAAAAGACAAAACTATCACATTAGAGTCTTTATTGTTAAATCATCACTTATTGTCTTCAAACTTGTGAAGAAATTGCTGGTTTTGTTTTTAGATAGTTTTCCAAAATTACTTAGCCATGTTTATGTCTGTGTAGTCGGGAAGGATAACATCATTTTTCAAAATCCTACCGTAATCACTCGTACACAGGGAGCTTTTTTCTTTCACTTGAGAAACAGAATAAATCATAGGATGTTTACAAAGAAAACCCTTA
Organism: Scortum barcoo; assembly: GCA_023238725.1. Lineage (NCBI taxonomy): Eukaryota > Metazoa > Chordata > Actinopteri > Centrarchiformes > Terapontidae > Scortum > Scortum barcoo. Next base: position 7,783,730 of record CM041546.1, on the reverse strand, counting down.
CTCGAGCTGTGATTATAATTTTAATAATATTTACACAAGCTCTTATGACTACTATTTTAAATCCAGCCTATAATCCCAACACCAATCCTTCTATTAGTGTTTCCCACAGCGATTGAAACTGAAAGCAGAGGCTGAGGAAAAGCAGTAAATCAGTATTCTAACCCCACCAGCATACATCATTGTCACACCGTCAACTTTGTGGTTAGTTTGAAAATTGTTTTGAAAGAAAAAGCATTTGCATATGATCTTTATTTCCAGGGGTAAGTCATTAAGAACAAATTCCATTTCACACTAAGCCGTAATTATAACTCTTTGTTTTCTCTTCCTTCCTGCTGTGATCAGCCGAGATTTATAGTTGCCATGGTGAAATAATAAGACAAACCAGCAAATCCCACTGGTTTATCTCACAGCTGTTGCCGTAGTTTTTGACCTTGAGGGCTTCTAGAAATGGAACTGAAAACACTCAGCCCTGTGGTCTTTTTGTAAGCAGGCAGGGACTAGCCAAATAACAATATGGGGGAGCAATGGGGAAAACAGTTTTGAGCAGCAGTTAATTGACAGATGTGGAGAAACATGCAGAGGGTTTGTTATTTGAGGGAAGTGCCTTTCTAGGAAAATGACAGTTTCTGTGTTTATCTTGCTGGTCACTAAAATTCAATCAGAGAATGACACTTTGTTTTTTTTGCCTGTGCACATAAACCTCAACCATGTGTTAATATTACCCACTTTGCTCTACTTTGAGGTTTTGGCAATGTTGTGTGATCTACTTGGCGTCTTTTTCAGTATTGCATGTATGTATTTGGGCTACCGCTGCTACAGGGAGTGGAATCTGAAATGTTAAATAACGGTTCATTCATCAAAATTTGCAGTGACATCAGTTATGGTGCGTCTCTCCTGGTTTGCAGGTGCTGGTACCTAAGAGGGCTGAGTTTAAAGGAAAGATGATTGAGGTGGACATCTACGAGGCAGGAAAACATTTCCTGAAAGGCCAACCGGTAGACGACAGCAAGCCGTTCACTCCCTCCATCGCTGCACCACTTCAGAAGGGCGAGGTGTCTGGCCTGATGCAGGTAAACACACACAAATCCACACACACCTGCATACAAACGTATTTAAATGCTCTTAAATTATATTTTTTCCCAGTTCATTGCAACAGCACTGTAAATCAGAAGAAGATGCACAGAGTCAAACATGCATGTATGTTAACACAGTTATTGTTAGCATGAGTACAAAAAGAATATAACACAAGCAAAGGTCATTTTAATAGTACAACTAGAAATTTCACACCTGAGATCAATTAAACTTGAAGAGAAGATAAACCTAATGATAAATAGATGCCATACATGTGGATAGTGACATAAAGGTAAGTACAGTATCTGGAATGGAGACTAGGAAGGAGAGCTACGCAGGTTAAAAACTCTTTTCAAACATACAAACATTTAGTACCCTATACAACACATTTATTTAATAGAGATGAGTATTTATTCCTTAAGATGATCCAATGGGTATCTGAATATTTGGTCCATGATCTAAAACAAAGACAGTCCCCAAGAAGGAATCTGTCACTGAAATGATACACATTGGGTATTGTTGATTCATTGTCGTCCTTCTAAATGAAACTGTATCAGTGCATTTTGTTGTTAATGAAACAGTGTATGACTTCAGCTATTTCCTCAGACTTCAGTCAATGAGATTTAGGGGCCTATCTGCTTTGGAAGTGGTATTGGCTGCCAACACTAGCCATATTCAATTTTTGTCACCAAAATCGATGCCCAAGCTCGCTGACTCAAACTTTGCAGAATTTCACAGAGAATTTGGTTCACACCTGTGGTTGTTTATCAAGCTTGCCACATGTTTGACTCTTGTATTAATTTGTTTTATCTCTAGTACTAAGCCATATTTTCTCCTTAGTGAGGAGTCAAGTGCAGGCTATATTTAGCTATTTCAGATTGGTTCAGCATACATTATTCTACCAGATGTACGTGTCTTCAAGTGACTGCATACTTGTCTTTTTCAGGTAATGAAAGGGCCTCTCCTACATCTGTTATCAACACTAAAAAGTTGTGTTTACAACAGGCTATTCTGATTTTGTTCAGTCAGCAAATGACTGAGGTAGGTGTGTGTGTGTGTGTGTGTGTGTGTGTCCACATTTTAATCCACGTTCGCTTCTGCAGTTTGTGGAAAAGTATCAGTGTACCAGGCGTGAGATAAGTAATTTAAGATAAGCTGTAGCTGGCTAAACTGTCCTCTGTCTTCCTTTCTACCACATACACACACAGGCACACACACAAACACCATGTTAATGTATCTGTTTCACTGCATGTTATTTTTCACTCTGACTAGCTGTAGCTTATAGCTCAGGACATGGAGCCACAGAGCAGAATATGATACACTTTCTAATTTCACACTCCATCAGCCTTTACTGCCAGAAAGAGAAGGAGGGGATGAAAGGAACAGACAGAGACATGAGAGAGGAGGGGGGGCCGCACTGATGAAGAGGAAAGCAAGCAGAGAGAGAGAGAAATGGATGGCAGAGAACGAGATAAAAAGAAAGAAAGAGAGGTTTCACAGCATGCCAAGCGACACGTCACTTAGCAGTGAAAAGTTCAGCAGTGAGGACCAGACCTTTTAAAAGTAGTTGCCCCATAAAGTCTGCAGCCCAACATGCACGCTTGCACCCCCCTCAGCTTACGTTCACCCATAGTCGCACAGTGTCAACATTCACCAGCATTCTTACACAGGCCCAAGCCGTAATTTTTCTTTGACTAGCAACACCTGGCCTCTCATGCACATAGATTTATTCTTCACACTGCTATGCACACTTCTGTTCCTCACAGATTGACATACACTTTGTCTGGTCCTAGTACTGTAAATACCATTGTTAAGATATTTACTGATAAGAATTAATACCAGTTGTAAGGTCTAAATGTATCTCAGAAGTGTTTTTTTCCCCAGGGGAAAATGCAGATAAAATTTTTATCGCCACCCTCAAATGACTATAGAAGATGAGAGGTTGACAGGGAGATTAGGAAAAGTTTGTCACTTTTTTAAAAAAAATGTCAATAGCTAAATAGGTCACATTATCAGTTTGTGCCTGTTTCACACCATGTGTGGTTTTGTAGGGTGTATAAAATGTACCATGATTATTAGTGTGCACGGGTAAAGACAGTGGTGTGCCGGGTTTAGGCTCCTGCAAGACTGGCAGCATTGGTAACAGGAACTCATAGCAACAGCAGAAGAAACATCAGGATAGTAAAACTAAATGGGCACTTTCTAAGGGCACATGATTGGAGGTGATAAACGAAGGCAGGCAGAGAGACAGATGCAGACATTCAGTGGCAGATCAGTATATGCAGTTGTTTAAAAATTAATTAATGCTTGTCCTTGTAGTCCATAGCATATTGGCAATTAACATATTGTTATATTAAGTCATCTCCAGTAATACTGCTGATGATCTGTAAACCATAGTCCATATGACCTGCATTGTCAGCTCTTAATGACAACACAGTGGAACTGGAGCACAGTCCTAATAGATAAGTGACCTAATGACTCGGAAACAGCAATATCTGCAAGCTACGCGCACACAGACACTTACATGGTGGATGTTGTGTCCTTGACAGCCACGTGTCCAGTATTTGTATTCAATATTATTAGAAGTGAACAGGTCTGATTGAACCTATGCATGCACACACATGCATTCACTTCAGTCACTTGAGTCTGACACTAGCATACGCATATATACGCACACATATTCAAGGAAATACAATTGTATGCGCACACACTGGTGGCTGGCCTATACATATTATTCAAGAACATCTATTTTCTATGAGTCTCTGCATGAGTCCACCACACACTGAGCTGAGTGTGTGTGTGTGTGTGTGAGAGAGTGATGAATGAGTGATTAGGGAAAGGCAGATAGATGCTCACCCCCGTGTCTTGCAGTGGAGTCTATAATTACAGGCCTTTGGCAGAGAGCGAGAGAAAAACAGAAGAATAAAGGGCCGGGAGGAGAGAGATTGTGTGATGAGGTCCATGATAGCTGGGTAGCTGATAGAAGGACAGAGTCTGAGCTTTGTCGTTTCATCTAAGATGCAGAGGAGCACTGTAAGAGAAAGTGAGAGAAAGAAAGAGAGTGGTAGATAAGTGGGTGATTGGATAGGCAAAAGAACCCACTAAGGTCTGTAATGTCCATTTGTCAAAAGAGGAACAAAGTGAGAGATCATTTCAGAGATGGAGATGGAGAGAGAGAGACATGATTGCACACCAACCAGCATCCATACTGATGTGGGGGAATGGAGCAATATGGCCGGATGGATTATAGAGGAGTGGTGTGTGAAAGCTTGCGTGGATGGATGGACCTGAAAGTGGACAGATAGATATGGATGCATGGATGTGAGACATGATGGCTTGGATGCACACAACTGATGGATGAGCAGATGAACAGATGCATGGATGTGTGAATGTGGGAATCATGGATGGATGGCTGAGTAGTGAGGATGGATTCATAGTAATCTAATGGCACACTGACCTATGTCCGTGTGCAGCCCAACAATTCTGTGCTGAGTTCTTTTTATGTGGCAGAGGAGCAAAACGCGACATACAAGTCTTGGTTTCTATAATCTATATGTGATTATAGAAACCAAGACTTGTATATCGCGTTTTGCTGGTTGGAGGTTTTGGTTTTGTTGTCTGAAGTAATGTCAAGCTGTACCACCATTTTAAGTCAAGTATTTTTTGTTGTTGCCAACAAAATAGTATTACTTCTGATTGGCTGATTTTACACACTTGACTGGATAACATTCACTGTTTTCCACAAAGATGAAGCTTAAGAACGTGTTTGCTTAAGGTCCTCCCAAGCCTCGAAAAACGCACAGGTCAGATAAACTAAAGACTACAATCCGTCGCTAGGTGCAAATGTATTTGTTTCTGTGGTCACCCTGTAATGAACTGGCAATCTGTGTTCATTCAGATGCATGACCATGCCTGACGTTTCCAAGTGAGGCTTTATAGGAATTAGGATTATGCATCCTTTGCATACCTTTCTTGTGATTCTTCTCATTTTTTCCTTAGTTTCTTTCTTTTTTTTATCTCCTATCTTCCCCCTCCTTTTTTTCTTTGTTTTTTCAGTCTGACTTCCCTTCTCCCTTTCTGTACTTCATTTTTTCCTTCCTTCTCCCTCATTCCTTTGTGCAGCGTGCAGTATTCATTAAAAGACCTTGGTGTTTTTGCCATTTCATTCTATGAAACAAGAGCAAGGTTTTAGAGAGAGAGAAATTTGCTTTTATTGACATTGATGACATCTCGTCCTCTCGCTCTCTTACTCTCTCTATCTCTCCATTTGTTAGCCCTTCATTCACAGAAACAGCACTTTTCCACAGAAAGGGAAGGACAGTAATGAGTCTTTTAGTGGGACACAATAGCAAAGAAAGCACTCAACGGCATGGAGAAGGAAAGAAAAAGACAAAGTATGTTCACCAGTCCTCACCCTTAGATGAAATTAAATGATAGAAGAGTAGAAGAGGGGGTGGGGTGGGGGTGGGGTGGGGGGTTGAGAGAGAGGCCAAAAAATGAGGCAAGAATGGAAGAGAGAGAGAGAGCAAGGTAGACGGAGGGATCAGGAGACAGAAATGCAGCTTGAGTGCCATCCAATAATCAGCTCTTTTCACAGCATACTTTCTCAAGGAGACCGAGAGAATAGAAGAGAGAGAAGAAAACGACTCTGCTCCTTCCATAAGACAGCAAATTGACAGTTCGTATGAAAGACAGAATAGAAACAGGAGAGCGCTTGGGAGAGAGATGACAGAATAACAAAAAAAATGGGGCAGGTGATCTCGGTTCTCTCAGCCTTGCATCTGTCTCTCCTTTTTTTTGTATCTCTATTTTTTGGTTTGTTTATTTCTTTCATTATGTTTTTCTTTTTATATGTCCTGTTTCATCATATATTTCACTACCTTTAGCCCATTTACCTCTTTCTCATCTGTCCTCCCAATTGTGTTTTAATCAGTTTATCCATCTAATGTGCGTGAATGGGTGGCAAGAGAGAAATATAGAAATACACACTGCGTGGATGTGGTCAATTCATAATTGTATCTTTATACTCTAGTACAGGCTGAGTGGGTGTGATTGCTGGTACTTTGCATCATAATGCTTAGAGTACATAAACACAGACACGCACGACAAGATACACTACAGGTTCATTGGTGAAACAAAGCTTATACACTCACACAAAGTGAGACCCTTGTAGATGCACATTCATATACACACACACACACACAGATGCACAGTGCTCTCTGGTGTGAATGGCAGACTCCTGCTAGCCGCAGGCTAAATGAGACTCTGGCTGTACACACACAGTCATCATGTAGAGAAAAAACCCACTCACACACTTATAACGCAAACATATACACACATAAGGCTTGAACAAAAATCTGTATTTCACCTCAAACAATAGAACCGCACCGTGTTGACATGCAGCTGTTATGGGTTGTTCTTTGATGTTGCGTTATGCACACATGTTGTCATCTGCATTGTCAAGAAAACAAAAATCAGAGATTAGGTTTTTTTTTTTGTTTTTTTTTCCTGGTTGACATACGGTTAATCCTCTCAAATCTATTTTTAAACTTCTTGTTTAAAATGTCAAAAGGTTTTGCTTGGCCTTTGACTGACTTTGTTTACTCTTGTAGCAAATAATTTGCTCTGCCTCCCAAACAGCAGGCAAAGCTATTTTGAGCATCTCATTTAGCATGTCAAATTGTATTACATGGCCTGTGCTTTGTGTGTACTTGAAGAACCAAAGTCACAGTAACAAAGGAAAAAATGTTAAGCCATCAAAATATCAGCCACATCTATTTTCAGTATTCTTACCTAACGTGTCAAATGGCGGCACGCAGCCGTATTCTGTTTTGTTTATTTAAAATGTCAGAGGGTTTTAAACGCCTCTTGCTCCGAGTTTGCTTTTGAACCACAGATGGAAGATGTAAATAACAAAGCACTTAGCCAACAACTGTTTTATGGGGAAAAAAAGTTTAATTATTGTGTAATCATGTTTTTTGGCTTTTTCTTCCACGTTATTATAAAAATAGACTCCCCAGTATGTTACTTGTAAACAAACTCCTCTGCGCAAACTTCTTCAGCAGATGAGTCACCCGTTGCTTTGTATTTTATTTTGGACTTTCCATCCTCTTAAGATCAACATGCCTTCTCAACAGGACTCCAGCTGCAGTTTAGTTTAAGTATGTCTCAGCAGTTAGTTCTTGCCTTTTGGAATGCCATTTGATTGAGAGAGAAGATGATTTTATTCCCCACGTCTAACAACAATTTGAAATTTGCCAGATGCGTAAAGGCTTGGATGAGAGAAGATGTGGTATTATCTCTGACTGAGACCCACAACTCCTCTAGAAGACCCAGTGGAAGTTGGTGGACATTTTTCCACCAATCTTTAATCTTGCTAATGGTATCCACAACAATAGGCTGCAGGGTCGACTGTTGTTTCTCACTTAAACTTGTTTCGTCGTTGTGATCCACCTGAGAAGCGCAGTCTGCCTTCTTTAATCCCCTCTTAGGAAAACCTTGCTACTTTATCACCAGAGACACATTAACAGGAATGAGTCCCAAGACATAGATTGTATTGTATAACATCAAATTAAATTTGAGATATGTCCTTGGTTGTATAACACCCACATCAGGTCTGTTCCATTCTTTACTCGCAGACAAAGATATACTGTGACTGAGGACACAGCTTTTTTTTCTGCATGAAGTGTAATTGGTTTATTGTAGTGCCACATTTATTTGTAGTCTGACCTGTGTTTGTGCTTTTCTGCCTTCTCTATATCGTGCTGACCTTATTTTTTGTGTCTGCGTTAAGTCTGTGTATTTTTTTCAGTGTCCTAAAAATATCTGCTGTCTCCTCTGTCTGCATGTGTTTGCCACATACATGTACACCTAAGACTTGACTGCACACACATTTATTGTTCTTTTGTATTCAGTGACTGTATCTGTAAACCTGTGTGGAAACAACTTGATGCATCTTTGTGTTTGTATGTGTGTTTTAATCAGCATAAAGGATACTTGTATATGTCGACCTTAGTCGTGTAAAGATAAGTTAAGTATACACTGTAATATACACAATGAAGTTGCATCAGATAAAAGATCTAAATTGTGTGTGTGTTTGTGTGTGTGTGTGTGTGAGAGAGAGAGAGAGAGAGTTCAGTCTGTGTCAATCTGATGCCCGTTGTTGAAAGCAATTGCCCATCAACTGGAAGGTACCGGATGGCAGCAGAGGAAGCATCGAGTGAGCAGGTTGATGGTGTCTTTATTATTTATATTTCAGGTTTTCCTTATGCAGCAACAATAGGTGTTGTGAAGTGATGGGTGTCCCTTGCATAGATGATTATGGCATTGAATGTCAATTAAAAGTGCAGGTATGACATCATACACATCTACTATATGTCAGTGTAACACAACCACTGCTCCTGCTTTCAGTGCTTTGCTGTTTGCCCAAAAAATCTTATCATAGCCTGATAAGCAGAGATAGAATTCAGTTTTTCTCATCGTGATGATCGATTGTGTTTCAAATTGTATCACATAACTGCTTGGCTATGACAACAGCCCAAGTTACTACTGCCTGAAGACAGCATTTACAACCAAAACACAAGCAGTGAAATACCTCATCAACACCACACTGAATAACTGTAAGCGTGATATCTCTCACTTTCTGATTGTTTGTTTTAAGGTAGAAGTGATTGAATTGATTTCCGTTCCCTTGGCCTACAGAGAGTAGCGGATGCACTGTTTGCTTCTCTAAACTTGGCTGAGATCTTGGGCTTTCTGTTGTTTAGTGGGAAAAGGGGGTAATGGAAAACAGAGCCTTCACACACCACACATAAACCACTGATTAATTCTTAGTTTACTGAACATTCACTTCATCCTTTTTATAGTGTGTGCAAAGTGACAGCAGGTACACTCGCACGCTCACACATTGTTGTGTCGGAGTTGTGGTGGTGGAGGAAATTTCAGATGGCAGAGAAGAAAGAGGAAGACAGAAAGAGAACATGACTGAAGTTCCCAACGGAGCCTCAATTCCTCTTTTTGTTATCTTTTGTTTACAGCTGCAGCCTCTATCTGTCTGTCTAGCTATCATTTATCTTTCTATCGTTCTTTTCTTTTTATCATTTAAACTATTGTGCTACCAACCAACCAAACAAATGAACACCATAATTTACACTGTCAATCAGTCAGTGACCATGAGTTTCAACAAAGTAATTTATTTGTATAAGAAATATTCTTAGCAATCACTTTTAATTTCTCTCCCGTCCCTCTGTCCAGTTGTAAATACAGCTGCAGCTCATTGTCACTATGGCTTTGTCAAATCACCCGTGACTAAGGAGCCTGTTACAGTATCTGTTTACGCACACACGCACATCCACACACACACACACACACTTCCATGGTCTCTGTGTGTCTAGAGTGACACTGACAGCTGGTGAGGATCATGTGAGAAATGTGACCACAGTGTATTGTGCTTTCTGGCTCAAGTGATCTGGTGTGCGTGTCACCATGTGCATCTTTGTGAGTACATCAGTGTGTTGAAGGACGCTGCACCAGACACCCAGGCTGACTTTTGTTTTTTCCTAAGTTAAAAAGATGCATATGAGGAGTTTTTAAAACACAGAGAAAAACATTTGGTCCTAGACCTCGAGGGAAATGTATCTAACCGTGTGAGGCACTTTGTACCCCTGGTGGTCTTGGATGATTTTCAGGAGGATTATTTTGCTCTGTTCTACCACTGTGAGCAGAGAGACAGACATTATCCACCACAGGCCTGCACGGACAAACACACTTACTCACAAATGCCAGTGCTCTTACTCTCTCTTTCTCATAGACATATGCACAAACCCAGCATGCCAGCTAGCAGGTGGTGAACTATCAGTGAAAGCCACATCTCTCATCTCTCCCGCCTTTCTTCCTCTCCTCACTTTCCTCATGTCTTCACAGTTTTTCACTTATCGTCCCCTCTCTCCCACTGTGTGGACACATACCTACTGGCACTTGGATTTTCAGTTATCCTCCTTACTAGTAATAGATTTTAGACTGTACTGTTCAGTCTCTCTCCTGGCACCCTGTTGTTAAAAGACACCTGCAGAGAGAGAGAGAGATAAATAGATGGATAGAGAAGAAGGCTGTGTACAGTACATGGCCTGTCAGCTCAGAGGAAGATGATGGTTTTGGTGCTTTTTTTTTTTCAGTCCTTTGCTCTTTGTCTGATTTGATTTGATCTTCTTTTTTTCAATTAAATATTAATCTTGGTCCTTTTTCTTCCTCAAATAAGCATGAATTAAAATTTGCACTGTTAAGTTAGTTTTTCTGTTTATATTCAGCCTTTGTCATTCATCTTCATAAAAAGTTACGAACATGAAACCAACATATGTCTTGTTTTTCTGACTAAGTTCATTTATCCTGTAATGAGCAAGCCAGTGTTTAAAATCTGCAATAGGCACACAGTGTAACCTCACTGAAGAGTAATTTTCAAACGTATGTATTACTGCTAATGAGGTTGGATTAGTGATTTTTACAGTTAAGAGGCTCTATATCAAGTAGCACATGGCCGATGACAAGCACTTGGCTTCCACGATACACCCTCATAAAAAGCACCCTTATTGTTTTTCAAGCATCAAAACAAAGCAACAAAATACTATCAGTTTCACCATCAGGGAGTCCAGGGATGATCCCGACAAATGTGGATACTTCAGCCTGACCTCTGTTCCTGATTCTACCTCCACCTACTGTCTGAAGTTACTGTAAGTGACTTGTGGATGTGTCATGTAGGCGTTGTCGGTCATAGTATCCATCCTCTATTGTGCGTGGTAACAGATGAAACCATTCAGCGACAACGGTGAGGAGAAGAGTGGGCGGCAAGGTAACGTTCTTAACCATCAGAGAGGACAGGGGAATAATGTGGAGGCAGAGGACAGACACTGCACAGCTGCTTTACACACAGCCATGTGCATGCAGCACGTGTAGGCGTGCGCTCACTCTCAGTTACATATGAATACATATTGTACATACAGGCAGGTGTTTGTTTTCCGCAAAATCTGTCATGCTTTTACTCTTAGTTCTTAGGTTAAAAGAGCAGTAGGTATACACACACATTCTCTGCAATTGCAACTTTTCAAATATGTTTCTGAGTGTTTGGATTTTTTTTTTTTCAATCTACATAAGACAGGAACATGCACAGACAGAGACTGGTACAGTGGAAAGACTTCTCATTGGGAATCCATAAAGATAAAGGGAAGAGAGAAGGAGGGGAAGGAGAGAGAGAGAAGTCAATCTACCTATGCTAAATATGAAAGCCAAATCTCTTACAGTTATTCCTAGTGAACTTGATTAAAGTTATAGAAAGCCGCTGATCAATCGCTCAATACCGCTCTGCATTCTGGGTGATAAGGCATTTTACCAGCTGTCATGCAGGACGAGACGTATAAGAACTACAGCAAGGTCATCCAGATCGATTTCCACTCCACCCAGAGAGATGTTGACATGTGTAGGTTCTCTCATCCAATCTGTTTGCTTTGCTTGACTCTCATCTCTCAGACATTAAGATAAAACTAAATAAATGTGTAATCAAACTGAATTATGATGGAGGGGGTGGAGATCAGGGAGAAATAACTGCCAACTGCATTTTTGACTATTGGAGATGTGTCAGTGATTCATCACCAAGCTATCTTTAGGTTCTACTCTGACTCAGTTTTCTGTGTGGCTAAAGGAAGCATTTGTATGGGAAGTTATACCTGATGTAGGAACACTTTAGCAAAGCAATGTGAAAATGATGAGATGAAGTCAAACACAGTCCCTATCACAGTCAGGGACTTGTTTTGCTGTGCTAACATTGTAAGCTAACTCATATTTCCTCTTATCTCTCCAAGCTGCCCTACATAACTACATTACACTGCACCTTCCTCAACATTAGCTTGATTCAATAGACAGCACTCTGTAATAATTGGATCACTACAAAACTGCATTAACCGCTTTTCACAGAGATAATGGCATCATAATTGAAATGCACTCATTTGCATAAGCAAATGGCTGGTTTTATGAATACCTTCATCCACAGAATGTCGAAATAAGCAGCAAATTGTAGATTTCTTTTTATTATTGTGTCAGTAATTTCCAAATGAAACCAAACAGAGAGACATGAAAATGGAGGAAATTAAAGCACCTCTAAATTATATATGGATCCTAATATCAAGTGGCATCAATAGATGTATTTCTGAATGTACATAATGATCTGCTGCAATGACCCATGAAGGGTAGTAATATACCCACTCATATGAAATAGCTATTTTATGAAGAACCTAGAGCTGGGTAAATTGTGATTTGGCTGATTGATGTGGAAAAATAAACTCCAGATATTTGTTAAAAAAGAGAATCAGTAGTTGCTCCTCTTCTTCCTCCTGCACCTGCCCTCCTGATCAGTTTATCGTTTTTCTCCTGCTCTGCTCTTCTCAGCGTTGCGCTTTCTCATCTTTCACTGTCGAATCCCTTCAGCGGTGGATGTCTTTTTAATGGTTCAGCACATTAAGGCAGAACAGAACCTCTCTTATTACAAACATCTGAGGCCATCACCGGCCACTCTGCTGTCAAACCTCGCTGTTTGATTTGTTACGGCAGCCAGCTGATTTGATCTAAAGATGGTCCCCTAATTAAGACTTATGGACATGACTTACGCTACGAGCTGTGACGACTTCTGTATCCACAACTGTGTATTAGAAAGCAAGACAGAGCCTTTGTGTGTGTCATGAGATATTATGAAAAAGAGAGAGGTCTGTCGGGGCGACTCAGTTCAGCGTAATAGCATCAACAGGTCCAGTCAGTGAGTTCAAGGCTCCTCTTCTTCTCAGGATCTCTACTGTGTTAATTGAAATAGCTAATAATTTTTTTTTTTTGTTTATGGATAGGACAGCTGAAGATTGACAGGAAAGGTGGGAGAGAGAGGGGGGAAGACATGCAGCAAAGGGCCCCTAGCCGGGAATCGAACCGGGGTTCGCCATGCGGCTCTACGGCCTCATACATGGGCTCACGCACGCTACCACTGAGCCACCTGTGCGCCTAAAATAGCTCATTTTTAAGCTAAGAATGTCAACCATGATCCTTGAAGCGGATTTAAAAAATGTTTATTTCTTTACATATTCATCTTTTCACTAATAAGCAGGCTGTGACCCCATGTCAGTGCCGTGCAATTTGACTGAATAACTCCAAGATGAATATATGTAGCTGAACCACTGTATGAGTTATTTTTCTGAGCGCAAGAGCGCAGTCAGAAAGGTCTCCCACCAAGAAATCAGTGAAGATTATTATTATTAAAGTGAGGCTAATAGACATTAAAAAATCACCTCACCTCACCTCTGTTGATCTAATTTGAATTACTTTGTCTTTATTTCTCTCCTCACAGGAACAGATGGCCAGCGGCACCCACAGTCCTGCTTCTATGCCGTCTTCGTCTGTTTTGTTCGGCTCTTACAGCCTCGACAGGGAAGTACTGAAGAAGCTGGGCATTGGGCTCACTCTGGCAGCAGCCATCTTGGCCTTCATTGTAGAGAAACTGTACTCATGGAGAAAACAAGGACAGGACAGTAACATCACAGGAGCCTAAACGGTGTGTTTGAAGCTGGTGAAAACAGTGGTGAAATAGTCTCCTGAGATCCCCTGTAACAAACTGCACGATGCTCTCATTCAATTTTAAATGAACCCAAAGAAAAAAAAGACGCCCACAGAGTCAAGGTTTATTCAGTTGTTCTGTGAGATTTCTTCTGTTTTTAGTGCAGGATGATGATGATGCTCTTTACTTAGCAGTCATTACACCCCAGTTTCACCCAACAAAGTGATGTCGGTGTCTTCTGTCGGTGAAGTAGGAATAACCACATGGGTAATGACAGGTCAGCAGTCCTCTCAAAACTTAGCAAAAACTTTTTATACAAGCCTTTTTTGAGGCAAATAACATCCTAGTTATACTAGATTTTAATGAGAATTTATTTCAAGTGGAGATTTTGTTTAATATTTCTGTTTTAATTACGAGGTTTGAACTTGGTCTGAGTGGGCTGTTTCAGGAAAATGCTATACTTTGTCTATTTTCCACTGATGGCTGCAGCCTGACATTGTCTATAAAATGCTAAATGCGTGTTCTGAATCTTTTTTTTGGGTCAGTGTAGCTACTTCACAGACATAAAGCACAATTCAGCTATTTGGACACATACTGTTCATCTGTGCCAGGACGAACTGGCAAGGTTGAAACTGTTTCACTTTTCAGCTTTCTAAGTTGCTGAGTGATTCTCAGGTGTCAGTGAATTATCCAGCATCATCGTTTTGTAGGTACAGAGCACGTAGATGTTCCCAGGAATGGTGTGTATTAGACTTGCTCATCCTCCTTTTGATGGATTGAATTGTGCCTACTGTCTTGTATAGGTTATTTTATTCTGTGGAAAGGAGTGATAAAGTGTACAATATTCTGATTAAAGGTAATTTGTAACCTTCGTTTCAAAGTATTTATTTTTGAATAAGAGACAAGGACAGTATATTCTCAGATCATCACAAACGTCTTTGAAGTTGTTTTAATATGTCATTCTTGCTTTAAAGTGGCTGTTCAAAAAATGTTCGTTTCATTTTAAGAATTTGTATGTCTTACATGATTAGTTATAATGTATAACTGGCAATTGTCCAGGTGAACAATGCTGGCTGCTGATATATGGTCACTACTGACACATCATTTTGTCCCACAGAACACACACACACACCAAATGTGATGTGACACAATGAAGGTGAATAAAATTCTATTTGTAGAGCTCACAGCATTTAAACTGTCTCTATAGTGTTTTATTTTTCTGTCCCAACCATCCAAAACAGTTTAATAAAGGAATAAATTGATTTTTTTTTAGTGAATCCATTCAATTATTAACTCCTGAAGTTTTTTACCATTAAATAGGTCCTATATAATTCATGTGGGAGAGTCCCATGTCTCTTTACTGTGCTCTGTCTTGCTCAGTTCGTGTCATTTATAGTCTGCCTGTGTTTCTGTCTAATGTCGTTCTGTTTTGAGGTACAACAGTCCCAACATGTGCTCTGAAATTTCCGACAGTTAATAATGCATGCCCCAATTTATGCGTCGCATGGCACAGGCACAGGCACATGTATCTCTGTCAGTATGTCTGCATTTTTATCTCTGTGTGTGAACACATGCCCTATGTATATTCTTAGTCACAAGTGTCTCTCAGCTTGTTTGTGAGCTTGTTTCTGTGTCAGAAGAATGTGTGTGTGTGTGTGTGTGTGTACATGTCTGTGCTGTCTGATGTAGTGTCTGTAGTTTCCTCTCATGTTTAATTTAGCAGAAAGCCAGCGTGTGTGTGTGTGTGCAGTTCAGGAGTGACAGAACTTATCATTCTCTCATTCAGAAAGCCCTGCTATTATACATACCACAGTTTGTAACCTACACACACACACACAAGCTTTGTATTATCTGAGTATATGATGCATGTCACGTTCTGTTGACACTCTGATACTTGCATGTACCCTTGCTTTTTCCTACCTAGCGCATGCATGTCACACACACACACGCTCACAACATACTGCAATTTTGTAGTATATGGGCAAGTGATGCACATCAAGCAAACTTGCGCACAAACACGGGCACCAAAGCTTTATATTACCCGATCAAATGATGCGTGTCTCACACACAGACGCACACACACACTGGCTTTGTATTATGTGATCAAACGATGCGTGTAGCTATGAAGCTTGTTACATCCATCCAGCAGTGCCCTATATTGTTCTGCAACCATCCATACTGTTTGACAGTTCTTTTGATGCTTTGTAAGCACATTTCCTCACTGTGTATGTCAGTTACTCTGCATTGTTCTCCAATGAAATATGGATGCAATGACACCCTTTATGTTTGGGAGATCATCGCTTACTATGAAATATTGAGGCGGGAACCATAGAAAGGAGATCATTATTCACTTTGCATCATTCACTTCAGTTGTTTCTAATAAAAGCAAGAGTTTCTGTATTCTTGTCGTAGTTGCAGCTGTCAATTTGTCATCTATGCAGTGACGACCTTTTGATGTGAAACCGAGCGACTTTGGACACGAGGCGATGCCAGGGAGGTTGAACAGGAGGTTGCCTGGGTCATCTGTCATTTCATTTAATTTTATCAATTTAAGTGTTTTAAAATTCGTAGTGCTTTGGCTTGCATAAGAAACACAGGCAGTGTTGTTACTCAAAGAAGGGCATTTAAATTGTGAGAAAATGTATTTTTAAGAGGCTGACATTACTCTAAGTGCAACATAAGTATGTCATATTGAAAAATACATCAGTATTTTGTTTTGCATTTGAATGTTGTCATCTCATCTTGTCTGATGATAATGGTAGATCAAACTGAGCTCTTGTGGAGATCTATTAACTAAAGGAAATTTGCACTATTAAAAATGCATAAACCCCCAGAGTGTAGAGCTGAAGAGTAGGTGACTGAGCCTGTTCTGCAGCTCGGCAGCATTTGCCTTATTGCAGTCCTAACAGAATATAACAATTAGTGTGTAATTTATAAGAGGCAGAAACATAAGTGAAGATATGTAATGCATTTTAAAAGATTTGGAGGAAGTCCTACGTGGAAAGTTTTCATGCTGCTAAATGTCATCTCTGTACTGTCCAAATAGTTTTCACAGAAAATGAGATTTGTGCCGGATGTCTTTAATGGAACACCATCCCTCAACAATATTTGAGTGTGCAACAAGTTGTACATATTGCAAAAACAGAGGGAAGAAGCCATAAAACAATATTAGTTTTCTATTTGTGATGTTTGAGCCTGAAGTTTTCTGTTGCGGAGGACTGTGGCAGTCTGGGTCTCTCTTCGGCTCTCCTGATCTCAGCCGGAGCTGACAGAACAGCAGGCGGCCTCCGTGCCTCCACTGACCAATGTCATTGCCATTATTTGAAATTTATTTGAAAAGTAAAGTTTCTCAATGGGTACATAGTGTATATGAAAGGGATCCATTTTTTAAAACAAAAAGGTTTACATAGGCTACATTAATATATTGATATAATGTAAAAATTGTATATGTGTCTGGGTTATAGTACTGTGTGGCACAAAGAGAGTGAAAGCAAGACATTACTGCAGTGTGACCCAATAACTTCATCAGAATCCAGCCTCATAATTAGATAATAACATCATGTAAAGCTTTATATAATTTTACATCCCGTTTTGTTGCATTAAAATGAGGGTGTACTTAACCAGTCCACGGCCCATTAAGCCAAAGGAAGAAATGGCTGGACCTTTATGATAAAAGGGCATCGCATCTGAGCCCCCAGGACCAAGTACTTGCACCACCAGTGGTGTAAACTACTGTTTGTACGACATTTGAAAGCAAGCACACCCAGCTGTTCTATGTACTGAGCTGAGTGAAAGTTCAGGAAAACACAGTAATGATTAGGATTAAACTTCTGGCTGTGACCTTTCCAGTTCTGCCCAGCAAAGTAAATTCCTCACCACGTTTTGCATCCGCTGCTTTTATTTTGATGAAGCTCCTGCTTTGTGTGTTTGTCTGGATACACATAAATAAATTGCATGTGGTAAATAGAATCTTGAATATCACAATGAAAACATTAATAATTTGACTTTAATGAAATTGAAATATTTCTAAATAACGTATATTGCCCATTTTTCCACTTACTGTACATATTCAGGATATGTTACAGTGTTTGGCTTGATTTCAGGCAGCTTTTGTATTTTGGAAGCCCAGTATTTTTGTGGAAGCAAGAAAAAAAGGGAAAAGAAAATAAATGAAATGTAGAAAGCAGATTGTTCTCCACGCTCGACTGATACTTCCCTTGTTATCTGGGTGAAACTCTTTTTTTTTCAGGCAAGCAATCAGAAATCAGAGAAAAACCTGACATAATTACAATGTTGATGTTTGTCAGGTTAAGACCAATTTAGCTCAGTCAATTTACCATGCTGTCATTCAGCATGCTTCAAAAATCCTCCATTAAACATATTAATCATTTTTTTTTCCCTTCTTTCATTTCTAGCTCTTTTTACCAGCTTCTGTCAGTCAAAGCGGCGGCAGCGTCTTGTGACGTTACAGAGACAATAATGTTGAAGGTGCAATTGAAATAATTGGCATAGGATGCAGCCACTGACATGAAATATGAAAACGCTGTGCTGTGTGTGTGTTTGTGTGTGTGGGGCTGGAGGGGATGAGGTCTTCTTAGCCCTGGGGCAGACACACAGCAACAGCAGTGGCTGACGCTACCTTACAACCAAGTCCTGGCTGAAACCATATCATTAATATTAGTGTGTGTGTGTGTGTGTGTGTCACTGCCCTTATTATCAGCTGCCACCCTGACCCTGCTTTGAAGAAATGAAGAACAAGGACAGAAATTCTTTTCCTGTTCCTCATCACCTCCCACTGACAGCGACTCTACCCTGGAACGTAGCTTCACTTTACGGCACACAAGGAATATTGAACATGAGCAGCACAGTTTGTATGTACGGTCCTTTTACGTTCTCCTTCGACCTTATACAGCGAAGCGAAATGAAAAACGCCTCAGTGATATTTTCTATAAATGAAACTCTCCTCCTCGATATATTATTACATTTTTCTTTTTCTCTTCTATTTCCTGCATCATTCTCATTCACTCTTCTCATATTTCGCCCTACTGATTAAACTTATGTCACTGGTGTCCCTTATCCTTTATCAGAAGAACATCTGAGTCACGTTAGCTCGAGTTTGCACATATAAGTTAAATAAAACGAATTAATTAATTAAATCATTACATTATCTATTTTTGTTTTCTTTTTTTACTTTGACAGTGAAAAAAATTAGAATGTAATGGCCTGTCATCTAGTCAAACTTGACAACAAGTAAATTTAACTCTCTGAATACTCACTCCTTTAAAGTGCAGTAATATATTCACACTGTAAATTGAGGAAGCGATTGTGATTATGCACTTAAATATTTGCCACTCAAGTGATAAACCTAAAATTTGTGTAAAAACAAAGATTTCCAATTTCCTGCAACTGTGAGCTCAAGCACAATTGGTGGATGCAAATGCAAGCCCACATGGGTGTGACCAATTAATTTTTGCAATTTTGGTGACCAACATGCTTTGTTGCTTCCTGTCTCCACCTCCCACCTTTCCCTCATTTTTTTTCTGCCTTACTGTGCCTTTCTCTTCTGCCTTCTATAGGCTGAGGTCTGTTCAGTGTGCGCTAAGCACTTCAGTGCCTCCTGGAACAGAGGGGGAAATGACTTGGCAAGCATATCCGTTCCTAATCATATATATGTGTGTCTGTGTGTCTGTGTGTGTGCATGTGTGTGTGTCTACATGAGGCTTCCTGCCAACTTCGTCCAACCATTTAGTTTGGTGGCCTTGTGTGCCTGCATTCAGTGATTGCTGTGTTTTATCTACGCACACACACACACACACACACACACACACACAGACGCACATACACCCTGTTGTCGCTGCAAAGCAAACTGGGAATTCACAGCCTGCCGTGCGAGGGAGAGATTGGCTCTATTGAGTGTCTTGGTGGCTTGCCAGTTCTGTTTTAGTGTGTATTTCTTTGTATGTCTGTGCCTAGTGTGCATGTGCGTATGTGTTTGATGAGCTTATGCATCTTTGACTTTGAGCAGTTAAGGGTGTTTGTATTCACCAGTGGGACGGGGGACCAAAGTCAATATTTTAGCTCTATAGCGGCATTGTTCTTGAAAGCTCTTTAATAATCACACAGAGACATGGCAGCACTGCAGCATTACTCGGTGTTAAAAGTTGTTATTAGTTTGAAGACAGTTTTGAAGACATTACGGTTTAGCATTGGAAAAATGCTCGCTTTGAAGTCTCTTGACACACCATTTGTCTCTGGTGTGTACTGGTTACACAACAGAGTGAATGAAATCATTAAATTCACCTTCCTGAAAAATTTGAATATGTTGCATTTGTTAAGTAATCCTGAAATGAGTTAATTCACTGTAAAAAAAAATATTCTGAAAAAGCACCCAAAAGTACTTCAGTTGAAGAAATAGTCCTGAAGGGTATCTTGAACTCCAATATGTTAGAAGTTCATACAGTAAAATTGACACTTAATGAAGAGTGTTTCATGAAACACTGAACTATTGAAGTTCCTTTTTCCTTTTAAGAGAGTGATGCACTCAGACTGCAGATAGAGCTATAGATATTGGCAGTCTTATGAGTCACATTTAACAAGGTTAAAAAAAAAGTAACTGAGAAGGAACTTTGGTCATTGAAATGAAAGACCTTTAGCAGAATGGTTTTTATCTTTTATCTAACATTTTTTTCATTAAACAGCAGTGATGTGAACTGCATCTATTTAAACAAGAATTACAAAAAAAGTGAGGAGTCACCTGGAGGTCTCATAGCTGTTTTCCTCTTGGTAATGTTTGATTAGAGCGCTTCGAATGGCAGCCGCGAAACTTTTAATGATGTTGTCGTGGAAATAGCTGTACATTGCGTGAGACTCCTGGGGGCTGGTTTGTTGCCATGGTGAAGTGCTCCTGTGGCGTTGTCCACACTTGAAACAATGCTCATCTACATAAACTGCATTTTTAATGTTTAATGGCATCCTTCTCAGATGCATGAAAGGGGAGTATTATTATCTAAAGCTGGGTCAGGCTCTATCTGTTTTAAGAGAAACAGAGAAGAATTTTTTATTTTTTTTTAGACAGAAATGACGTACAAGTACTGTGCACTCAGATCTGTAATAGCAATAAACATCATGTATGTGGGAAACTAGACATAACCAACTACCCTCCTTCCAATCAGACCTATGGAGCCCCTAAAGCAGTGGTTCCCCCGACTGCACTGAATTTGTCTTTTTTTTGGCTTCAGCCAGGCCTGGTAATGTTTTTTATCCAAACTGCCTATCCATCACAATTAAGTAACTAAGTGGTAATCAAAACCAAACTTTCTCTCTCTTACTGAAGAGCCAACCATTTTACACACGCAGGTTGAACTGTTTAGAGGCAAAATATCTTGACAAGTATTGGGTGGGTTGCCATGAAATCTGACGCACACAATCATGCCCCCTCAGGATTAATTGTCACGATCTTAGTAATCCCCTGACTTTTCATCTTGTGCCATTTTTTTTTTTTTATCAAATTCACTGGATTGTGACCAAATACCTGATGCCGTTCCCATCAACTTTACTTGTATTTTGTGTTTGGTGGTAAATGTTAGTATGTTAACACACTAAACTAAGATAGAGACACGGTAAATATTAAACTTGCTAAACATCAGCATGTTAGCATTGTCACTGTGAGCATGTTAGCAGTCGTGTTAATGCTGCAGTAAGCTATGTACGGCTGCACAAAGCTGCCTAGATTCCTACGCTTGTTAGACCATAATAAAGTGACCTTAGCAATAAACCTCACATCCATTTAAAACCATGTTGTTCCTGCTCGGTGTAAGTATGCTTTTAGACATAACCCCCTGTAATTACGGGCAACGTTCATTCACTCTGTTGCCTGATAGTCGATTACAGATGTTGTGATACGACCTTGTCATAAAATCTTTAGAATGAACCAAAAAATCAATGGAAAGCCATGTCTGGACTTCGGAGTGAGGCTGTCAACTGATGGTTGATGGAACTGTAGAGACAGACAGACACACACTCAGGGTAAGCAGATCCTGTAAATGATGGTGGAACTAATCTGTTTCTGCTAATTAGAAAAGAGCGATAGGGAAGGAAGAGCAAGAAATGTGTATGTGAGGGGGGGAGGGAATTATTATGCGAGAAAGAGCCATAAAAGACCCATAAAGAAACATGCAAGAGGGAGAGAGCAAGAGTCACAATTACCAAGACTTCTGGCAGCTTCCTGCCAAGACCGACAAACGACAACCAGCACTAATTGAAGACATGTCACACTGTTTGAACCACATCACAGTCAAACATTATGGACTGAATGGGCTTTTTCAGGGCCAGATGAGTCAAGTGTTAATAACTTGCATCCTGTCTCAGATTTGAATGAAAAGGCGTCACGTGAAAACATGACAGTAAATGAATCTGATGATTGTGTTCATGTGAACATTTCCCTGATATACAGTGACTGCATTTTCTCCTCCCAGACACACTTTAAATCCAAAAATATACAAACTCTATCAAGAATATGTAATTACGAGACTTACAGTTTGTATTTTGGATTGTTCTTCTGAGAGACGTAGTGTACATCAGTCTTGCAGAGACAAACTAGATCTTGCAAGCTCAGTATGTGCAAGTAAGCGTTGAGGAGTGATTCAACTGCTGTTCAACATTGTGAACAGCAGTTGACTAAATGACTAAAAACCGGCACTAGCATTATTCAAATTCATCTTTATTTGCCCTAAATATAATCATAGTGAAATGTATATTCATTAGCTCCTTCAATTGTGCAATAAGTGTAAAATAGAATAATAATAATAAAGAATAGAAGTAGGTAATAGATAATTATGTTAACTATAATAATAGTGCAGGTGCCTGCTTACTTTTTGCTTCAGATTTATTAAAAAAACTTTTGCTGTTAGTTGAGGAAAAACTCGACATAACTCCAACTGTGAACAGGAAAGACCCCTGACCTCTGACCTCTCTCAGCCCAGCGTGTCGTGTGCTTGTCCAGTCGTGTTGGAAAAGTTCATGCTTAGAAGTGTTAATGACTTTTTGTTCAGCCTACTTGAAATGAAGTCTCCCTCAAACAAATTCATCTGTGATGCTGCCAGACCACAAATGGAGAAAACCAATTGCGAGATGGTTTTATAGCTTTTAAAGCTCTGTTCCAAGCTTTCATTTTCCACTTACACACCACATTACACTAATTTGAACATCTTTACCATATGTTTAAAAAAATTGACTGAAACAATTCTGAACCAAACAATAAGAAAAATATTTAGTTTCTAACCTCAAAAAAACAATACAGCAAGCAACATATCGACATTTATTTAATATTAGTATGTTTACATTTTGCTTAAGTAAATCAATACTAGTAAATCTACATACTAAAGACCAATATACAGGCCTATAGACTCAGTCAGGAAATTTCCACCAGACCACTGTAAAGCAAGTAACTGTTACTGACAGGTCAGACGAACTAAACATCCCCGCACTGTTTCTTATCAACTTGACAAATTAATAGCTCTGCATCTTTGTGTAAAACATGGCCGCCCCCACCCTGCTGAACATCTTGCTCGCTCAGACTTTCCAATCCACCATGATGATTGTCTCTGCCTTGTTCATCATATGCGAGGGAAGCAAAGCTCACTAGGTCTGACACACGTTGGTGACATCATGACAAAAAGCCACTGACTGATGAATCCAGGCATCAGCTTATTGAGAAAAATGCAGCATGTTGCATAATAGCTCAGCAAGCTATCATTTCTTCTCTGGCTCTGCTAATACATCATTCATCCCCCTCTTGTATTTTTTTATTCCCTTTCCTCTCTCGTCTGTCTTTTTCTCTCTTTCAACCTTCATTTCTCATTTAGTGTTAATTTATGCTACCACACTTTAAGTCTATGTTAAACCATCTAAATTTTGAAACACCGTCCACAGTTAAACACCTGAAAAACATGAAAACAGCTAAATCTACTCTTCTTTCAGTTTTGCAAAGGCTCCTTTTACTCCACACACAGTGTAACGCATAACAACACTTTAAGACTTACACACCCTGGAGGACGTTTTGTAAAAACTTGTTTTGGGAGAAGGAAAACTGTGTTTTAGTCTGGACTGTGGCCTGAAAATGGGAGAAGAAGATGCATTTTTAAATTTAACAGGCTTAATGTGAATGTATTCTCAGGAAAGTGGGAGCTTAATTGCCCCCCTTTTCCCCTTTGGAGAGCCAACCAGAACACTTACTACACAAATGTCATACACACAGATGTGCGCACACACTTATTTATAAACCTAAAGTACTTTTACTGTAAAGCCCTGATAAGAGGGAGCTGTTATTCAATAGGCACCTCTTCACCTCATAGTGTGTGTGCGTCTGTGTGAGAGAGCAGAGCTGTGACAGGTTAGAAATGACTCAATATCACAACTAATTATGCACACATGCAAGCCTTTCATGCATGTTTTGCAGTCTGCTTTGAAAGATTTTTTTCTTTGTTTCTGAGAATTTTGCTTCTGTTTCGTGAACGTAGCTTTTGCTGACAGTCTCTCGACGCGCCAGAAAACAACAATCACACGCATAGAGTTGATAAGTCATTCGCAGGGCAGCCTCGCAGCGAGAAGAGTCAGAAATAAAAAATGAACAAAAGCAGAAAAAATAATAATAGCATCCAAATGCCCTGAAGACATTTTCATCACTTTTTTGTGTCATGGGGGTTTTCACCCCTCGGTATGTTTTTCTTTCTTTTACCGCTCACTTCTCCCATGTCCATTGTTCATTCCCTTTTTACTTTCTTCCACTTTTCCTGGCTCTTTCTTTTCTTCTTCCTCTCGTGGCCTCGCGTCTTCTGTCTTGACAGCTCCAGTTAATTTAATGTCAGCTCTGCCAGCTCAGCCTCATCACTGTGAGACAAACAGATCTGAGCACAGGAGAGTGTGAGAGCGGGAGTGTGGAGGAAGAGAAGAGGCTGGGTGCAGAAAGGGAGAAGAAAAGAAAGATAAAGGTAAGAATGGAAAACTTGAAAAAAAAAAGAATTCATCAATAAATGAATAACAAAGGTAAAAAAAAAAGTCTGAGTTTGCACTCAGCTTTCCCACAATCTCTCTTCTCTTCTGCCTCTTACAGAAGCAGCAATTACAATTTCACAGGTTGAAATTAAAATCCCCCGTGGTATGTGTGTGTGTACGTATTTCAGTGTGTGTGCGCGTGTGTGTACTCCATGAGATAGAGCAGGCTGTCAAAGTGATTTCAAGCTGTTTATAGCCTAAGCTCACAAAATGGATCCTCGCACAGCAAAATGGGAGGGGGGGGGTCTAAATCTCCTCTTCCCCCTTTTTTTAAAAAAAGAAAACTAATTCCTTGAATATTAATTGCCTGGCTTGACGATCGGCTTATTTGTTTGTGATGAGGTGGCAAAAGAAAAGTACCCATAATCCCTGTCTCTTTCTCTCTGCTGTCTACTGTCTGCATTAATCTCTCTTTCTGTGCCTTTCCTTTGCTCTATAAATCTTTTTCTCTCGCTCTATCTTCCTTTTTCTTGGAGCATGTTTCAAGATTTTTTTTCTTAGGTAACGGGAGAAGAATCATTGACTTAGTGTGGCAGTGTCATCTAATATCAGAACTCTAATATCTAATTTCTGGTCCTGCTTTATTTACATCCCTAAAGATTTATTGCCCATGTCAGGTTTCATTTTCAAGCCCCAGAGTGCAGTTTGATTTATTCCCATTATAATAGTATCTCTACTTTCCAGTTCCTCTCTCAGATTCCTCACAGCATACTGTGGAAGCTACGAGCGCTACATAATCTCTCTGAGTGTTTCTATCAGTCATCAGCGTTTATGGGGTATCAACCTTTATTCATCCAGGGAAAGTCAACTGAGCACGCTTGCTTTTATTACAGTGACCCTCTGCCTCACATTCACAGCTAAGGAACTGCAGAGTGTGATCGCCTTTTCCTGCTATCCACTGAGCGATTTATTCGAGGCTTCCCTTGAAACAATATCTTTGAAAAGTTCGGAATCACCTGTTATATTGATGTTTTTCTTCTTTCCTGCCTCCTAACTATATGTCTATAATTCAGACACTGAATGTATTTGAAATAATTTTTCCCACAAACGAAGAAGAATTAAATGATTAAAACTTCCATTTAGTCGATGTCCCTATAGTGTTGCATGACAGAAGAAAATACTGTTGTAACCATTTTTTTCCCCCCAAAATACCAAACCAAAAAAAACCAATCAGTGACTTGAGATAATTATTGAAGCACATCGGTGCTCGCCCTAAATATTTTGGGAACCCATTTTCTCTTTGGGCCTTCTGCACTCCTCTCTGATTTAAACTTAAAATGAGTCAATCACTAGTATCTTCAACATATGTTCTGTGGTCCTAGTCCAACAATGCAAACTGTAGACTAATCCACTACTATCTAATTTTTGCTACATCTGGTATTTCTATTTATTTTTTGGTTATTTGGTATTTTCCTAGCATTTTGATTGTGTATACATTCAGGTTTTTCAGAGGAAAAAAATATCCACACTGATGATGCAGAGGTCTCAAAAACTATGTATCAAATATGATACACTTGGCGTTAAAGGGTTAAATTTGCACATGTTTTGATAAGCTTCCAGTTTCTTTCTCCAGAAATGACTGGTAGTTTCTAATATTCTGATGTAACTGGTGCTCGGAGGTGTCTTTGGTTGAACCTTTGTACAGCGTTTTGTTCTCCATGTACAAAACATTACTTTTCTGCAAACGCTCCATACAAAATAACATCTACTTGGTAAGAGGACTTTAAACAACCCAAAAGCATGATTCTGAAAGATAGAGTAGCCCTCTCAGCCTGACTGTACACAGTCGTGTACAGAAAGAACTGACTTTGATTTGTTGTGACTTGACTCTGCTACCTGATTCCTCCGTCGGACTGAAACTTGATTAGATTTTGATGAAAGTAAGCAGTCAGTCAGTGTGACCTTTAGTTTATTAACGCAGCCATTCCCCGTGCTGTGTTTCGTGCTTGTAAAGATTTCAGGATTCATATTCACATGTCACAGCTGCTGCAACACGCTTTGTCACGCTTTCATACTCATCATATTTCAAGATAACCTGAATCACGTCTGATATTAAATTTGAACTGGGCTCTTTTGTTCTGACTTGGATTTCAAGTCAGGATTGGATTTCAGCATTTATAGTTAAGATTTGAATTAAGACTCGATACTAATGCCATGAATTTGGATTTCTGTACTCTGGTGTTGGACATCCATCCAGATTCTTGGCTCAAGACCTAAGAGCAGGGCGTGTGAGTGCTGCAGAGTCTGCGGCATATAGCTGCATTACCAACGTGATTTTTCATCTCGCTTTATTTGTTTGAATTGGACACTTGGTTTGCCTCTCCAGTCGGTGTCTCACACATCCACAGCCATAAACAGCCCATGGACGTGTTCCCTAACTGACAGTGCAGACGTTTGCTCTAACAACATTTCCTCCTCCATGTCTGTGTGTGTCTGCGTATGTGTGACAGATCAGACTTACTAGGAACTCACTCAGATTCCCTTATTTTCCTCCTGGCCTCCTCCTTTTTTGCTCCTGTCTCTGTGCATTAAGGGAGCAGAGGTATGCAACTTGGAATAACAGCAAATTTTTCACTCAAGTTGAAATTTCCAACTTGAGCGCATTTGTCTTTGCTGCCTAAGGTGAATCTACATTTCCACTTGGCTTAGTATACATTTTAGCCGACTGAATTTCACTTTACATTGCATATGAACGCAAACAACACATCCTAACAGCCCATAGTCCAACTGTAGGGCAGCATTCACACTTCGTTACCGTTACGGTGATAAGACAAACTGAACCTGTTCCAATCCCTGCTACAGAGCAAACAGTTTTTTTCTGTATATGGGAAGAAAAGAGAAAAAAAAACTCAGAGTGGAGAACAGCAGATAGAAATCCTGCAGCACCTGGGAGCAGAGTGATTACAGAATGCTTTGGGCAGGGAGCGTAAATTGCTGCCGCTCCTCTCCACTCGCTTACTCTCTCTGCTTTACACTGACTTGGGACTTGAGCAAGGATGATGAGGTCAGACCTCTGGCAGCGCTCTACTCATTCAGTTCATCTACATTTTTTAAAGCTGTCTTCAGGAACCAGTTTAACCTCTTTTTTTGACCTGTAGGGCTCTTTAGCAGAGTGGATGTCACACCGCTGGAATCACCAATGTCCTGTTGATGGACTCTCTCTCTCTCTCTCTCTCTCTCTCTCTCTCTCTCTCTCTAGTGCCATAATACAATAATAATACATAATACAATTTTAGTAATTTTTCTGTAGAGTTCAGTTCCAGCCACAGAATGTGTCGAGAAGATTTACACTTTTCTAAAATGTTTTCTCTTTTCTCTTTTCCTCTTCCTGTTGTTTTCATTTAGATGAACTCATACTCGTGACGGCTGGTGGCAGTGTGGTGTGCAGGCTCTGCACTCTGATAAGTGAGCGGCGCTTGGGAAATCAGGCTTTCCTGTTTTTTTGGACTTCTTGGTGTAAAATCGCACAGTAACAACTGTTTTTAGAGCCTACAATCCCTGCAGAAAAATAACTTCAGCTCTCCCAGAAGATGTAGCTGCTTCTAGAGCAAACCTGAAACCGTATCAAGTAATATAACATCTCCAAATGTTGTGTTAAGTGAGACTGCAGTGCCTGTGGTAAATGAGTTTTTGCAGGGTGTTAATGCATAAACCCAGCTGAGCAAGGCTCACACTTTGCAGAGGACAGGCTTATGGAAAACATATTTTAACCAGCGTGGTATGGTGTAAAAAAAAAACAGACTTTATCTTTCCCTCCCTCGCTCCATCTCTTCCCCTCTCACTCTCACTCCATAGTTGAGTAATATTGTTAAATATTAATCTAATAGTTGATGCTGTACGATTAGTAACAGCACATATTGCTGACCTGTGCTTTTATGCTCCTTGAAGTGCGTCTGTACAGTATGTGTGTGTATGTGTGTGTCTGCTCAGTAGTGTTAGGGGCATTAAAGTGTGAAAGCGTTTCTAAATTGCTCTTAAATTGCTCAAGGGAGGGGTAAGGTCTATGCGCTGCAGGGCTAATGGAGGGAGCATCACTCTTCCATGTAGAAAGTGCCATCAAAGGTGTACACAGAATACATTCTGTATGTCTACCTATGCACAAATGAAAAGTCAAACATGTGAACTGCTTTCCACAGCCAGACTGATCATCCTCATCTAATCATCTTCCCTTTTTTGCCATCCTCCTCCTCTTGCCCACCTCTTTCCGATACTCGTAACTTCATCCTTCTTCTCCTTCTCTCTTCCAATCATGTGTGAATGCAAACTTTCTCCCACTCTCTCTCTCTCTCTCTCTCTCTCTCTCTCTCACTCTCTCTCTCTCTCCTTGCCCCCACCCCCTTTTTTTTTATCTGTCTCCCTAACCAGTCAGGTTTAATCCTGTTAGTCACGGTAGATATATGGGGTTCTGCTCACTCTGTTTGACTCTCTTCCAGGCAGACATTCTCCAGAGAGACCCTATGGATTCAGTTGCGCACACGCACAAAGTGCACACAAGCACACACTTCTGCAGCAAAACACGTTTACACAAATAACCACATGCATACAATGGATATACCATATAATGAGGACTTTATGAACTACTGAAGAAACTGCTGACTCAATTTAAAATACATTATATGACACATAACACAGTGTGCGTCACCTTTTAAACAACATATACTTTGGTTAAAATGTTGAAATATTCTGCCACATGAAGTTCACAGAAAGTTTCTTTATTTACAATATTTACCTATAAGCATTTACACATGAAGGTGTAAATCATTTTATGTGTGATAGTGTAGTGATATTGTAGGAGTATTGCAAAGAACGTATACCATGAATACACTTTTTTTCACCTAAAGCAGATGAATCAAGAAGAAGGCAGAGAAGATCCTGCGGTAGATTGCTGTTTTTATGTCAGACCACTGAAATGTTAAGATTACTCCCTCTTTCCCTACTGCACCATACCACAGCAATAAACCTAAATATCTCCACTGTGTAAGTGTTCTGAGAAGAGATGGTTTGAATATGAGGATGCACAGTACACGCCTTTGCAGTTCCTCTCCTTTTTTGCAATTAAAGGACTGGAGGAGGTAGATCAGTTTTCAACCAGCAGACCTTTTAGGTTGTCATGTCATTAATAATCAACGTGTGTTTGTATTTCACTGCATGCATGTGGAAAAATGACCAGTCCTGGAGATGCAGATGTCTGACCTCCATACACTAATTTTAACATGATTGTAAGTGCTGATAAGAAAAGTTGAGTCTTTGTTGTGTTTTTGGTTTATTTTAGACTTAGACGAGGTATATAGGTGCATTTGTTTTAACTTTTGTGTTGACTATACTTTTTTTATATTTATCTGTTTCTGCCATTGTTTTTCTTTCTTTTATGCATATTACTTTCAATATATTTTCCCTTCCCGCCTATCTTTCTCTCAAGTTTGCAGTAGGGGGCACTTGTCTACCTCACAGACCAACAACAGAGGTCTGTGAGGTTTGTGTGTGTTTGTGTGTGTGTGTCTGCACATGGGCCCCATCCCGATTCAGGCCCTGTCTGTGGGCCCCCCCTCTCATTTTAATTAAAGAGCAGATGCACCACCCCTGTCCCGTCTGCCATCCCCTTTTGTGCACGCGTGTGTGTGCGCCCGTGTACGTTTGTCTTGTTTCCACCCAGCGTGCCCTCGCCATGTGCCACTTTTAAGCCATATTGTACCCAGGGCTTTTAGTGACATGCATATGGAAGATGAATTAGTAGTCAGGAGGGCGAAGGGAGGACGTCCACACAGCTAGTTCTTTAAATAGGCTGACTGTGAACTATGACACAAGTTGTGCGACTAAAACATTTTTTAAAGGTGGAAGGAAGACAGAGGGAATCGCACACACACATATGAACACACACGAAGGTTATACTGTGTGATTGCATCAGGATATATATCTAAAAATACCTGCATGATGCTGACCTAGAATACAGGTTGTTTATTATCATTATAACAGGTTCTTATGGGAAATCTTCAAGTTGTTCATTCAAAGCGCAAAAATGAATTCCTGTGGGCTAAAACTAAATGTGTGTGTGTGTATGTGTGTCTGATTCAAAGGGAGAGAGAGGGAAAGAGACCAGGCTGTGTATAAATATAGACATTGTGAGAGCTACAGTAATTCTTTGCAATTGCCTCCCATTGCATCAGTTGACAGTCAACAGATGGAGTCAGCTAAAGACCAACTAATAACTTTGATGATGAATGTGTTGGTGACTGGACGCAAACATGCAAAACAGACTTTTTTTTACACAGGAGCTGAGGAAAAGTTTTCAGGGAATTTATATCCAGCCATCCATATTACATGTCATGTGCTGCCACTGTAATACATCATGGGTCGCTATGTCCTTCTCTCTGCTAGCCATTTGTTTTTGAGAAACACTGTAAAGCACATATTGGTGAAACTTTTGTTTGTGACGGCGCCAGAAGATCAGGTCAGGGGCCGCCACAAAAATATTAATCATCCTCCGGGGGACCATAAATATCCTCACCAAATTTAATGAGTATTTGCTTAAATACAGAGAACTTCTTTAGCCGCTGACCAGTTGAAATGACCTAATATTACCCAGTGTTAGCAGGGTAATATTTAAAGACTTACAGTAATTGAAATGTCTTTTTGTTGAGTTTTGTCACTTTCTGACATGTGAATGAGACAAATTCCTGTGCCTTTTTGTTCTTAATCAATTTTCCGTGTGACTGTTACGACAGTCATACACTGCTCTTAATGGAGCTCTTTAATAGTCAGATCTCAGGTGAGGAGAGCACATTAACTTCTCTTGTTTCTCTTGTTTTGCATACTTGTGTTCACCCTGTCTTTCAATGAGTCATTTATCTCTTTACATCAACATTTTTTTTTTCTTTTCCGTGTGTTGAGTCACTAACTGCTGTAGTGTGTGTGCACATGAGCGGACGTGTTTATGTGCATTAGTTGACGGAGAGATGGAAACCTTACTGGTTGATGTAACAGAATGGTAATTTAAATGTTGTTTTGGTACATCGAGCCCTTTTCCAATTGTGCTGTATTATGCCTACAGTCTCTCTCTCTCTCTCTCTCTCTCTCTCACTCTCTCTCTTTTTTTCGCTCACTCTCAGACACACACATACACTCACACACACACATACAAACACACAATTTTAGGCACTGAGCCCGTGTTGCTACCCAGAGATTTGGCAAGTCACTCAACTCAGGATCTATGTGTATGCGTGCGTGTTGCCAGGGCATTACAACATCTCTAATTCCCTCAGCCAACCAAATCACAATAATGGAGGGTGCTCTAGTTGTTTTTTTTTTTCTTAACACACTGTGGATATAACATATAACAAGGAAGTGGTGAGTTTGGTAAACGGTAATCTTGGATGATATGGCATATATAGCATATTCTATTGTATTATCCTTTTATGTGCTCACACAATCAATTCCCAACAAAAATATGACTTAATCAAAATTTAATGAAAGCTGTGATCTCTCTCTCTCTCTCTCTCTCTCTCACACACACACACACACGTACATACTCTTAGCCCTCTCTGTTCCTTTCAGCTCTTTCTCCTATGGATCTTTTGATGTAGCATGTGCTTTGGATCAATAGACCGAATTTCTTCCCTGTTGGATTGTACACAGATCTTTTGTCGAAACTGGGCTAGAGGCAGGCCTGCTGGGAACGCACAGACACACACACACACAAACACAACAGATGCTGACTGGAAACTGCACTGTGATGTATTGACAAGATAGGATTCTGCTGAGTGAACCCTGACCTCCTGAAAACCAATATGACTGGCAGATTGACCTGGGGGAAAGCGATCTGATTGGCAGATTCAATTGGCAGATTTATTGACATTTCTTTCTTTGGGGTCTCTCTCTGTGTATAATGTTATCAGACTAGTATATGTCAAGTGTATGTGTGTGCATGTATGTGTGTTGTGAAAAATTCAGATAATTAACGCCTCTCTAACTGCTTCTCTCATCATTAAATGGTAAGCTTTGCCAATAATGAAGAACATTTTATCTGTAATTCTTGTGATAACACCAGTCGCCTTTATGAACCCTGCTATGATAAAGCCTGCTTATAGTCCGTGAACTTTCACTGACTTCATACGCCTTTGATAAAAAACTCCTATGACATGTAAAAAGGTTTGATGTAATGTGTAACCTTTGCCACAAAAGCAGTGATGCTTCAAAGAGTGTGTGTTGAATAATATAGCTGGCACTTATACTACTGAAATTGAAATCGCTCCTCAACCTGTTGAACGACCCTGGTTGATATTGTGTGCTCATCTTAAAAAGTGATGAATTCTCATCAACACCACTGTACAAATTGCACAGTCAAGAAAAGAAGAGGTCTGATTGAGTGTAGGTTTTACATATAGGGATTTTTTCATATATAATAAGTGAAATATATTTTACATAATTTTCATTTGCCTCTTAGTGACTTATTTGGACAATCTACACAAACTGTGAAGCCACATGTGGGCTTGTGTATTCATTTTCTTATGCATCACCAATACATTTTCTATTCATCCTCCACCTGTTTGTTGAACGTATTTGGGTTTGTGATTATCTGGGTTTAACTTATGATGCCATAGATGCTGATATAATGCCCCAAAAGGTCATACACATGCAGGTATATCTACAGGTATCTGTGTTTGCATGCGTTGCCAGTGTATATAACAACATTATCAAATGCAAGCAATTGCACTCTTATATAATCTTTCCAATCCCCCCTCTGCATAGAGAGGCTCCTTGTGGAATCCAGTTGGTATTATCCATTTACTGTAGTTATTAGAGGGCAAGAGGCACGGCATAGCTCACAGCATGGTACCTTCGATAAATAATTGCAATCCTAACAGGATTAAGGAAAGTAACTGGAAGAAATAGCTATTTTAGATAACCTTCTATCCATCTGCACACACGCACACACTCACAAACATCCACATACAATCAGCAAGCCAATTAGATTCATATAATGCTAAAAGGAGTGGGTGATGATGTTTATTGTTTAGGGTACGCATTAATGTGTGTGTCTAATTAAGAGAAAATAGTGTGGGTTAATATACTGTGCCCTGCGTGTCAGTTAATTCTTCATGTCATTGAGTACTGTTTAACCCACACTGTTCACATCTAGCATTATACGTTTATGGAATCAGCGGCATTTGTAATGATTTCGAGAATAAAACCTCTTACATGGCCTATGGTTCACCTCCACACATGACAACTAACCCAAAAAACATGAAGGGTAAATTACATATACAGCAGCAATTAAGGTATATTGACATAAATTATGTGTAAAATGAATGAAATTAAAATAAAGCACATGTAGTGTGTGATAGAAATGCAGATGCAAAGGTGTTTATTCATAACTCAGTCCTCTACAGGGATGTATCTACATGTAGTTGCTGCACAAGTAAGTATCCAAAAGTGATGTTTTTTTCTGTTATTTTACCAGTGAAAAGGCAACTGTGCCTTTGCATTTCTTTTTAGTATTTCAGAAGTTGCATAACAAATTGTTTCAACAGCTATGCAACCATTACAGAATCCTCTGCTTTGAGTGTCCTACCCACAGGCTGCCAGACTGCGCAGTCCAAGAAAATTGGATGTAAAATGTGCTTCTGGACCCTTTAACCATATTACTGAGCTGAATCATAGGCAAGAGAATACTGATATCAATATGAAGTATATTTGACAATACTGTTACAAGGCTTATTATTCAGCCAAGCGAATAATAGAGCTGCTTTTGGGTACACTGCCATTTAAAAACCAAAGCCCTTTGGTCTTTGGCAGAGGAAGGTATTCATTATTGCACAACTGGCAGCCAGTCACACCTTGGACATGAATGCTTTCTTTTGATTTCATGAAACACACATTACATTACGTGTCAAAAGAGATGCAATTGAGACACAGTATTGCCTAAACAAGTAACAAGGGCAGTCATAAATGACACAATCCTCGTAAATATTACACAGTAAAAACCACAAACATGTAATCAAAGTCATCACAGTAAAATGATCTTTTAAATATCACTTGTCATCCTTGCCTTCTAGTCCTTGCTTCTAGTCCTAACTATACTATAACTATACTATAAACTATAAAACTCTGGGCCTGTTTTTCAAAATTTAACAAATTATTGTTGAGATGTTCCTCCTTTGGTTGATATCATGGGTGAGAGCTGATTTCATAAACAAAATCTGCTAAACCTGCCGCTCCTTTTAAGGCAGCATTTTGAGTGGAACCAAAGGAACCTGCCAAACATTTTTTTCACTGTTTATCTAGTATAACGTGCATCAGATGACTCCTAATCCGCTGACAAATGCTGGCCAGGCAGATGTTAGGTCCTGGAGATGGTATGAAGTTTATTGGAGTGTTTACTCACTAAAATATGCATTCAGAACCGCACTGGTGAAATCATTTGAATTAGAAAACATCAAGGGAATGGAAGTAAGAGATAAGCCTCTCCATATTTGAAGATCCACTTGTTTATTTGACAGCTCCTGCACGGTGGATTGCACACTGCACAGAGTTTGTGTGATTGACAAACAGCAAACAGCAGTCGGTCTTTGTCACGTAATTCTTTGCAGGGTTGATGGTGCTTACATGTCAAATACTGCATGTATGTAAGTCTAACCCATTTATTATTTACAGTATACAGCACATATTACAAATATTTACATTAAAGTAAATATGACACACAAATTATATATGTTCTTTATGTAGATATATTATCTATAATAGATAAAATAATGTATAAGATAATGATAATGTATTTCATTTTTATATAATTATTTTATTTCCTTTTTACCTATTCTCCTACATTTCCTTAGTCTTGATGGCATTTTTGTGGTGCTCCTGTAGCTCTGCTGTACAGAAAATAACTGCATAACAGTATGTGTCTTGGCTCCCTTCCTCAGTGTATTCAAAGATCTTTATCGAGTTATGATATTTCAAAAAACGTCAAATGCCGTCTGTTGGGTGCTTCAAATGTGGCACCTCTACCTTAACCACAACAACCTCTGCCAATACATAAAATCTTGATGTGATCTTAAATGTCAAGAGTTGACATTATTCAGCTGGAAGCAATCAATAGGTGATGCTAGTCTAAATGTGCAACTTTAAATAGCAAGGGCAAGTGCACACACTTTAACCCCTCAGTGTATGAAATCACCATTGTGGAGGAGATTTAGTGGAGAAAGGGACTATTGTTTTTGTATCTGCATTTTGACATTGTTTTCTCCTCATCTCTGCCCCACATATTTCTTTAATAACAAGCCTTGGACAAGATGAAAATGAAAAAAATTAAACAATGTGTACTTCTTGATATGCCACATTGTTTGCTTTATCCTTTTCAAACAGTATAATTCAACACTTTGAATCACACTGATAGAGTGATATGTTTTCTTCCCTTTTGCACAATGCTTTTATTCTGCAGTCACAATTTGTAAAATACGATGGAGATCTCTTTTTGCTGCGAAAACCAGGTCTATTACATGTGCTAAATGCCATTTAAAGAAAACAAAAAAGCTCCAACAACATAGTTGCACTTGATCAGAGCAATAATAACCCAAGTAACAGAGCAGAGCAATTAGAAAGGAGGACCAGGGGAACTTATCTCCATTTTACTGGGAAGAAGAGACAAATATGAGGATTTTGGGACCTTCCACAATCTTGCTTAGTTACAGAACTAATCTAAGCTCTCTGACCACTGACTGTCATAACATTGAAAAGCATTTTGCTTGATTAAAGCGAGTAAACGAGAAAAAAAAATACTTCAAAGTGTTTTGGATGTCATATTTGTCAAAGACTTGAAAGCCCTGCATATGAAAGATATTGTGTCCTCCTAATGCCAAGAACATCATACATTTACATAGGGGTAGGTGATCAAATTTGATCTCCTGCCTGCGAAACCTCAAAGCAGTTGTTTTGCAAAATGATATTCATGAAAAGCAGTGAAAAACAGAGTTGCACTTGATCTGAGTAATAATGACCCTGCAGGCAGAGCAGAGCAATTAAAGGAGAGTCCAGAGGAGAGATGAGAACTATTAACAGCCACAGAGGACCTTCGCTCCCCCCACTTTCGCTCATTCTCTCTCTCAGCCGGGGCTAGCAAAGCTATGCACTGATGAAAACATTGCTGGAAAAACTGAAAAAGCACTAATTACAGAGAGAAGGGGTGTTTTGGGGGAGGGAAGGAGGAGAAAGAGATGGAAGATCCCCTGTGCTTCGGAGACATTTCCTGTCCAATTTAATATGTTGCATCAGTTATTTTTGATCTGCTGTTTCTTGCATAAAATTGTGCATTTTTACATCAAGTCACGATTCCACAGGGTTCACTGATTGAACCCAGTCCAAGTCAAGTAAGCTAGAACAAAACAGGAAACTTGGCAGGGACATGACTGTGTAAGACATCCTCAGAATGCTTCATTGTCACTGAGATAATGACCGTGGGTGCTATGTCTTCTGTGTGCTAATGTCTAATTATTATTATTAATCATTGGATTTCTTGCTGTGGAGAAAATACTAATTGATAATTTTACGTGGCATCAATGTATCTTTTTTTGTCTGAGAGTGAGTTGGATACCACAAGAAACACAAGACATTTTATAATGGAGCTCGGTTAAAAGAAACTCTGGTGAGACTTGCTCTTTAGTTTAGACAACAAATAACTGCACTCCAGCTACCTGACAAGCAGAGATTCAACTTTTCCATCTGGTGCAAAGTGAATCAAAGACAATACAGAAGCGGTACGTGACTGTTGTGTTTTTTTACAAAGCTACATCAAATAAATTTATAATTTTTTCTGCTGATTATGGTGGTCATGCCTCAGGCCTGCATTACCTGTGATAGCTAGGGACAGGCTCCAGCACCCCGTGTGACCCTGTGTTCTCAGGATAAAACGGGTTAGGAAAATGGATGGATGAGGGTACTCAGTGAAGTCTGTGTGCAACGACTTTAGAAAGTAATGATCCAGTAATTTAGCCAGTTTGAATTGTGTTGCTTTGCAGGAGTATCTACAGTTTTTCCTGTCCCGGCTGTGAAAAATGTATCCATCTTTCTTAGGAGTGACCATTACCTCCAATGCACAAAGGTCCAGCCTTGCTTCCAGAGGTCACCGCAGTTAGTTCAGAAAGCTACAGAGACTAATTCTAAATTGCCTGGGTAAGAAAGGTTACCTCAACAGGGTCAAGCATCAGCATTATTTAAAATGTCACTGATATGATGAGGACACGTTCCTAGAGTGTGTGTGTGTGCGTTTGTGTCGGAGTGTGAGTGTGTGTTGGCTCATGAGCAACTGTGGCAGTGGTAGAGAAGAGCTATCATGGCCTGGCCTTAAAGTCACATTTAATTGGTGTATTCCCCCAAGTAAATAAAAAGGTGACATTTTCTCTCTGTGCCTGGACTGGAATGCTAAAAACCAATGGGACGAGGTCCCTGAAATGTCAAGGAGGAATAATTTCCACCACACACTGCCAGCTTTTGTACCTTGCCCCTGCTCTGCTCTGGGAGACTCAGAAAGGTCATCTGCACATTTGACTCATTTTATGTCAACATTTGGCTGAGGATCAATGACAGCTTTTCGTGATCAAAGATAAGTAGGCCGCCGCTAAATTTTGGCCTGCACTCCTGCACTTGATGCAGCGATACAATGCGGCTTAGATGTCGACTATCTACCTCCGTCTTGCATCATCCGTGGTTAGGTGTTTCTCGCACACTCTCGCAAATACGCAAATACACACGCGGAGACTGAAAGCCCCCCTGGCACAGTAAACAACTTTAAGCACCCTGGAAAACAAACAGATAAAAGCACGCCTTTGACATGAAAACATGACAATTTCCCTCTAAGAGCCTCTCAGAAAAAATAAAATCCTGAGAGAGAGAAAAAGGCTTTGCTGACAAGAACAGACATCATTGACTAAATCCGTGTTATTTATCATCTGGCATAGCTCTGTGGCCGGCTTTAGGCCAACGCGCCATGAATTACCTGCTGCAACATCAAAACACACTCATGTAACCATTCAGCCATTCTGGGCCTCAAAGCATCTTAACAGGAGCAGAATATTTGTCCATTGGCTCATAATGAAATGATTTCAAAAACCAAGGCCAGAAATGTTCCCTGTATTCTGTTTTCCCCTCTCCGTTCCTCTCTTTCTCTCTCTGTGTTTAATGGCATATTAGATAATGCAAATCAAATCCAGACTGATCAGGTTTGATGCATTCATTGACAAGGATTTGTCAGCACTCTTTTCTTTATAAAAGGGACTTAAAAAATCATAATAGAGTAGAAACACCTCTCCCCCTAAACCCTTCCTTGTTTTAGGATTTGTGACTTACGGCTATGTGCGCCGAAGCACAAAGTGGAGGCTTTCTCAACCTTTGATGTCTGTGTTGTGGAGGTTGATAATCTGTGTGGATTGCAGTACACTTTGGTAATAGTGTGTACAAGCAGCACGCTCAATCCCCACACCAAATACATTTTTTTAACATCAAAGTTGAATAACGGGTCTATCCCATGATGTGATTGACTCATCAGTGCAATCTGGACTTGAACGTTGGACATTTAAAGCATCTTCACAATAAACTACAGGGAGTCAGATTACAATGTAAGTGTCAATGGGAACATGAGAGGAATAAACAAGAGATTAAGGAAAAAAAGAGCAAAAGAGAGGGATCACCAAATTTAATACTGGAATTGTCTCACTGTAAGGACCTTGCAGCGGGTTTAAATGTTCATTTTGATCTTGAACATAGCTAAGCACTGAGATATTACAGAAAAATATTTGTAGAAAAGGATTTTTTGGGAGACAGACAAAACAACAACACCAGAAAAAAAAAAAAAGACTGCAAAACACAACCAACTCCTGACTGAGTCAAACTCCATCAGTGCTGCAAGGCAGTGCAAACAAACCAATTAGGGAAGCCTTTGCGGCAGAGCCTGAAATTTAAAAGCAATAAACAATCAGGCAGATAGACAGCCCCCAAAATTAGACACACACACTAGAGGTCTATTATCTCATCTCCCAGTTAACAAGCAAGTGCTTGATTAACAAACAAGGGGCTTAACAAGCGCTGATTGTTTAACGATGGGTTGCATTAGGGGGATGATTTTTTGACTGATGATTTATTCCAAACTGAAGGGGACAATCTGAATGCCATCAACGAATCACCATTGAAGTCTGCGGTAATGACACTTCTAACAGGTGTATTTTTGATGAAGTTCCTCTGGCCATAATATGCACTGAAATAATGACAATAAACCCAAATTTGACCTTAAAGTCGCCACGTGTGTTTCAAACAAATGTTAACAGATGAGTAGCTCCTCGATAGTGAAATGCCACGACACCTAAAATTTATGGTTGATCCTTTTTATTCAAGGATTAATAAAGCAAAGCGAAAACGAAGTTATTAATATTTTTGAAAGTAAAAAGAACTATTTATATGTTATGAAATGTTCATGAAAAACAGGAAAAAACAGG
The DNA here is from genome assembly GCA_023238725.1 of Scortum barcoo. Taxonomy (NCBI): domain Eukaryota; kingdom Metazoa; phylum Chordata; class Actinopteri; order Centrarchiformes; family Terapontidae; genus Scortum; species Scortum barcoo. The sequence goes on along the minus strand of CM041546.1, from coordinate 7,743,548 downwards.
CCCACAATGCAAAGACATAAAATGTTTTTCTGTGTAACACGTAAAATATTTTTGTAACCAGTTTAGACATCAGATGTTTATGAAAAAAATCATTTTAATGATTTATTTTGGAAAATTCAGCTTTGTTGTTTATGTCTCTTGGCCAAATTGAAATGCATGTAGACAATGTAATGTATCTAAAGTGGGGAATTTTTACTTTTAAGGTTATGGCATTTTGTAAAACACAATCTTTTCCCTTTCCTTTTAAGTACACATTGGAGCGTTGGATATACTGCCCATGCTATCGTCTGGTGTAGTAAAGCAGCAGGTAGTATAACGTGCGCGCACACACACACACACTTTATACGCATACACCCTTACACTCTCTGATCATCACTGTCTGATCTCCTTTTGTTCTGCTGTTTACCATCAAACAGACCAGTGACCATATAGAAGACCAGTGGGATGAGAGAGAGAGACAGAAATGGATGCCTTCGGGCATTTCAACCACTCTCATCTCCTCCATGACTGTCAGTCATATTGAGATAGCCAAGACAAACGCTGCGTGTGAGATACAAAGAGCTCTGAGAACCTGGACACGACCCAGGTGTTTGTTTAGCCTCTTTTCCACCGCTCTATGACAATTAACAGTATGCATTTCAAATAGAAGGACACGTCTTAATGGTCTTTTGAGTTTAGAGGTCTCAATTAAAGCACCACTTGATGCAGCAAAATTGATTTCACACTAAAAGATGATGTTAATGTTGTTGTTATTAAAAAAAAAAAGACTGATTTTGAACATGGATCTTTACAAGTGTCCACACTGATACAGTGATTCTAGAGGACTTTACCATTTTCAGCTCATTAAAGCTCACTACCGCTACTTCAGTTGACAAGTAGTTGATTGAGTTGACAAGTGGATGCTTGATTTATTGTACCACTCAACAGTTACTGTCATAAAAAAGACAAGTCAAGTGTTCCTCCTGTCTTCAAAATGTCCCGGCCTTTTAAATCCTCTCATTTGCACATGTAGCTGTCACTGCCACTGCACTGCTGCACCACTACAAGACAGAAAAGTCTGGGTTTTCTTCCCTTTCTTCTCAACATAAATGCGACCATATAAACGGAGTATTTCTATAATCTACTCCTAACTACAGGCCAGTTGGTGCTATCATGTCTTTTATGTCTTTTTCACGGTCAACAGGAAAATCAAGATAAAGATGTGTTTTTGTAATTTTGGAGATGATATCATGGTAAAGAAAAACACCAGAGGAGGAGAAAAATGTGACATACTGTTGGTAGTAAGAGTTATGGCTTACTGCTCTGGTGGTACAAATTCATCATGTTTGTGACAACTGGAGGATGATGTTTTTAATTGCTACAACCTTCAGTAGCACCGAAGCCTGGCCTTGAGGGACCAGGCAGAGTACGTCCTCTGTGTGTGTGTGTGTGTGTGTGTGAATATGTACAGTATGTGTATGTGAATGCGTGTGTGCATGTATTTGTTTGAAGGCGCAGCAGCTCTACTACAATCAGCATGATTGCAGAGGAGGCGTCCATGTGTAATGCAAGTCTCCAGCTTTTGGGTGAAGCACTGTAAAGGGATATATTAGGATGTTTAATTAGTAGCAACAGATAGGTCTCCTGCTCAGACAGTGTGTATCATGAAAATAAGTTTCAGAAAACATTTAAGTTCTAAATTCTGTTTATTTTAAAAGCTAATTTTAGCAAGAGGAACGTGGAAAAAAAGACTGTACCTGCCATATTCACAGTTCCTCTTTCCTTTACTGCACAGCTTTCCTCTCCACACACATTAGGGCCCTTCACTAATGAAACCCACCTCTCCCTCTCTCTCTCACACACACACACTCACATGCACAGCTTGCACACATGCACTGGCCCCCTTTACTAATGAACCCAACCTCAAACACATTTGCATCTCTCTAAATTAGCTTGATTATTTCAGGGTAATTAGCATAAGCGTATGGAAATTAAATTGTCTATAGTGGCGTGGTGGCTTCAAGGTGTTTTTCCATGTGATGTGTGGGTAATGGGCTACATTTGATGATTTCTTGCTAGATTTGTGATTATCTTGTGTGAAGCAAAGGGGTTTTTCACACCCCAAAAGCTTAAAATGGCTTTCAAATCTGATATAAACTTTACTGAATAAAATGCAAATTGGCTAAAGGGATAAAAAAAATCAACACCTTTCGAAGAGCTTGGGATTTAGGTTTATCTTTGACCAGACATAAAAGACAATTTAGTGCTTGGGTTAAAGCAGAATGAATGACCTTAAATGATCACCATCGTCTTAAAGTAATTGCAGACTTAGAGAGTAGTTTTGAGTTTAAAGTCCATGAGCTCATAAGAAAAAGTCTGACCATGGACTAAGTGAATGAAACACATATCATAATCATTTTGTTTTAATGTGTTTAGGGTTAAGAAGCAGGGTATCAGCCTATGGTTCTCCTCATCTACAGTAATAGGAGCCAGAAATTCCTCATACACTAATAACCCGGCCATGGATTATTAATTAATATGTTCAAATTACTCTCTCAGATTCTAACCCCCCGACCACCACTGTAGCTAATGTGAATGCTGTGATCTTCTATTCTTTAATGTTCACAAAAGGCAGGAGGGTGATGAAAGGGAAATAATGATGTTTATAAGTTTCCTTTAAAAAAAAAAAAAAAAGAATTTAGAGTGCCGACTGGCCATGTTAAGTGGCCATGTAATTACAGGTATGTTTCTAAGATGGCCATACATGTACATGTTTTAACTGTGTGATGCAAATTTAATTAAGTTAATGGTGACATCCCTGAGGTAGGGCATTCAGTGTCTTACTTAAGGACACGTCAACAAGTTCTGGGGCCTCATTTATAAAGCTAAAAAATATTCTGATTTATAACACTGTGCGCACGCATCGTCCTACGCTGGTTTCCCTTTATAAATCACAACCAACTCGAAATGTAGCGCACCCTTTGCAGGCATCATGCCACACCCATAATTGCCTATAAATAGTCAATGAAACGCCCCTAATTAATATTCATTCTACCTGACTGCTTGATGATGGCCATGGCGACACCGATAGAAAAGATAAAATAAGAAAATTCATGTAGTATGAAATCGAAGATCTTATATGGGAGGTTGACATAAGAAAAATAGCTCTGTCATTGAACACAAAGTGACATTTTAAATGCCAAAAAGGCCTCAGAGTGGCAGCATGTGGTGGACACTGTTAATGCTGCTGCCTCTGAAGTTTGGCTGCAAAAAAGAAGAAGTAGTCCGACATCACAGTGAACGGGCGAGGGTCAGAGTACACCGAAGCTAACCCCCCCTTTATAAAAAGCTAACAGGGATTACTGTGGAGTAAATAAATGCAGTGGTGACAGAGACGGATGGGACACAGACACACAAGACGCACAGATGACACGGGGAGTTTCTGTGATTTGTATCCCCTTGTTTAAAATGAGGAAATCAAATGCATTCAAGTTCTTCACACTTGTGTTAAAAAAACTAAAAACAATTGGCACTTCATTCATAAAAACAGTTTAAGTCGCTGAGTAGGGTTATTGGTTCTGGTTCTGTAGCAGCTGAGCATCCTCACTGATGCAAAGGGACACAATCGGCTCCATCAACGAAGTTATCACAGAATTTAAGGAAAATTAAAAATGTGTTGCATGATATGAGCTGTACAAACAACTACTGATTTTTAAAATGTTTTATTTTAAGTGACTCTTCACATCCAGACTCAGATGGGACAGTGGTCGGGCTCAGAGCCCAATACGACCACCAGCTTAAATCTCAAAGTTTGTGTAGAAATTGGCGTATGCCTTCTTTTGTGCGTACACAGCGTTTATAAATGAGGCCCCAGGAGTTAATATTTCTTGTCCTTGTTAGTGAGTTGACAGTGGTCTAAGAACTGTATGAATTTTCACTATTAAGGAATATACAAAGGCCCCAGTTTCCATAGGTTCATGTCAATGTCTGGGAAAACACTGTTCCAAAAGCAACCAAAACATGAGTGTTTTCTGTGGTCTGCCACTGTTAAAGCCTAGTGACGAACAGGCAACTCAGACTACTTGGTATCTGGAAAGGTTACCTTAATGACTCCTAGCCCTCCAAACTAAACAATAAAATGAATTGTTTCTCATTGCCTTTCAAATTGACACATATGTGCATTTTCCTATCTGCACCCCAATCAGCAGGAAAGAGTCTTTTATCAGCGTTTCAAAAATGTTACAAGGGACCATTACAAAAATGATTAAGGTTTGATTAAGTCTAGGCATAAAAACTACTTGTCAATGAAGGGAAAGATTGCAGACATGGTTCAAAGAAAACAAGACTGATTGTCGGTAGGAAACAGGAAGCTATCAGCAGTCTCCCGTGTCCAAGTAATTTGTTGACCCATCCGTCTACCCCGACCCCCTCCCTACCCCCTTTTTATTCAACGTCATGCTGCTTCCACTGTTGCTCCTCACAGGCACCAAACACTATTCCCACGGCCTAGTCGGAGGTCTGTGTCTTATAAACATAAACATGAACAAACAAGTACTGTCATCCTACCACTGACTGTTGGTAGGATGCTCACTGCGGTCTCCCATGTCAAATTCACGCACTATCTAGAAAAAAACACCAGATTCTGCAGCTCCCCTTGGCTTTGCAGAGCTTTATAGTGAGCTCATTGTTTGGCTGTTCATCCCCGACTCCACTGTTGTGGTTCACTCTCAGTGGTGTCATAACGTCATTTTTGGCCGCAGCTGTTTTGGAAAAAGCTCTAAAAACCCACTGAACGTTACCTGCTCGGCACTAAATGACACAGTTAATGACTAACTGGTTTTCAGTTTGATTATTTAGCTGCTAAAGACCCAGATATTTCCTTCAGCAGTTGGTAGCAACCAAAAACAGAGCTAAAAGAGGGTGAATATTATACTAACATTTGCCATATTCCATAGCTATTGTTGATGTTTAGATAAACAATTGTTTGCAAAGTAATTTGCAATAAAAATTTGTAGTAGAAGTACAAGTTATATGAAACAACTGACATTTATTAACCTTTTCAAATTTTGTTTTAGTGACCTTCCTGGGACTTGGTTTTGCTGAATGCCTTTCCTCTCTTCAGTTTTGCTATAGTGCAGTACAGCATGCAACACCAGCTACTCTACTCTACGATACTATTACTATAATCTACTATGCAGAATTTAGATGATGTTATAGACGAAGCTACAATGTTAGCACATCCCCGATTACTAACACTGTTTGCATGTTGTTTTGCAAACAGACCTGACAAAGCATGAATTCAGACTTTTACTAATCGACATCATGTTGTAATTATTTCTGCCTCCCTTTGATCAGTTTATTACAGTTAACAACAAAATCAGTTTGTTTTGGGATCATACCGCTGTAGTAAGCACAACTGTACACAGACAACACATTTTATTTATGACATTATGTCTATTTCACTCACCGTTAGCATTTTTATCCAGCTAATGTAGGTCTCCTTCTCCTATCAGTGAGTCATCTGATAATCAGTTACTGAAAACAATCTACAATTCTCCTACTGTGAGAATAGAAATAAGCATCTTCGCTCATTCACTGCAATGATATCACATGTTAATGACAAGCATGCATCAGCTCACACAGCCACAATATGAAGTTAGAAAGCTAGCAGCCGAATACCAATGAATTAGTAGTGTCATTCTTAAATTGGGTATTATCGCCCATCTTAACCAAAAGACGGAAACAAAATAAAACGTTAGCTATAGAGTCCAAACTTACAGTGGCTCTGACTTGTGCACAGGCAACCGCCAAATACAAGGAAAACAAGTCTCTGGGATTTATTGTGCATAATTTATGTAATGAATTGGCGTAACTCATGTTGCTGGCAACTATAATCCGCACAGTCTTCCGAATGTAAGAGAATGCACACATACCAAACATAGTGAATGCACACACTGACAGCACTGTGGGCAGTGTGTGGCATAATCACCCCATTAAATTTGTTAAGAAAGATATAATATTGCGATAATTTGCGCAAACCTGTGAGCTTAAGTGTGTTGGTCCATATCCTAATCTGATTTAATGACACAAAAGGAGCTCAAACTGCCAAAGTGTTATAACAAATGTGATCAAGAGCCTGAGAAATCCCTGGGCCAGTGTATGTATGATTTCCCTCTCACGTTAACAAAGAAAGCCACACGTTCACGCGATTTTGCCTTGGGAATGTATGCATTTATTTACAGTAAAATATACATGAGAATAACTTCCTTCATGGCGCGTTGACTCCCTCCCTCTGCCTCTCTCCTCGTCTGGCTCTCCAACACACAAACACAAACATGCGGGCCTACGCACAGATAACACTGATATATGATACCTTCTGGTGCTATACATTGGGGGTAATGATAACATTTATGAGCATGATATGTTTTCACAGAGGAGTGCTGTAGCTTATTGATGAGTCGCACTGTGTACCATTACTTATGAATGAAAAGAGGGCGAAAGAGAAGCGAGAGATAGAGATGAGAAGGAGGTATGGATGTTGTAGCCTCATCCCTTGAACTATATTTCATCAAAGCTCATGGCTGGAGACTCTGGTTGTCATAGACATAGCTCACAGGGCTTCCTTAACTCAATGTATACATCTTTTTTTTAACTCCAGGGTTACTTTCATGAGCTTTCTGGCTGATCTGATAGTCGACCATGGCGAGAGACTGGAAATCTCAAAGAGGATAGCGGAGTGGAAGGAACTGGCACGTGACAGTACTTTTGAACTGGATCAACAATTATGAGCTTAATATACAGGCTTTTTCATAGAAGAGAATTATAACCATGTAAAGCCGCAGCCATAAACAATCTATTCACCTGTTGGGGACCCCAATTTGGGGTGCTCTTGGACTCGTTCACAGGATGAGTACATTTCAAATCTGAATATAAACCATGTATTAGCAGAAGAAATTGCTTAACAGGTCTGCTGTTTCATCTCAAGGCTTCATAAATCACTGTTGGATAGATAAGCGGAATATATATCTACACTTAGAAGTCTTGTTCTGTCTAGCTTTTGAACCAAGAGAAATGTAATTAACCACAGCAAAGTCATAGCTAATTGGAAAAAAAAAAACTGGGAATTATTTTTATGTATTTCATGTCAGTGTGGCTGCATATTACATTCAAGTTAATCAGAACAACTACTTGTTAATTCACTTTGATGAAAGGAGGAGGGGGAGAGATACAGTACAGTGTATGGACAAGATAGCCCAAGAAAGGAGGGGAAATCAGGAAGCAAAAAAAAAAAAAGAAATAAGGAGGTTGTAGAATACAGTATATGAACAACCAATGACGTTGTGTCTGATTCATTATCCCTAAAATTATTTTGTAGCAGAAAAGATCACTTCATTATTGGTCAGCCTTCCAATCACACAATTTTCTATGTTGGCAGCGGCCTCACTGATTGGTGGAAACTCTTTAAATCTTGTGGATATTGTGTTAATTTACAAATTTATATCATTATTGCTTAAAATGATGATGAGCCCAACGCTGCAGCACATTGGTTTGAATTGATTTTCAGCCAGATTTTTGTGATCTTGTGTCTTTAAAAGTTGCTGTGTTTCCTGCTGCAAGAAGTCAATGTTTGAGTTCACAGTAAAGGAAGTTTGCATGTGATGATGACACCTTAAAGGATGTTTTTGGGAATTGAAAGTGGAGAGAAAAATGGAAAGAAATGAGCTGTTGCATCCCTTTATAGACGATTATTAAGTCAAAACCTAGAAAAGTGTTTGCACTGCCAATGGTATTACCAAAATGCAATTACTACTCAGATGACTGTGTTGTTGATTTTCATTTGATTTGATAAGATATGCAAAAAAAAAAAGAAAGTCAAAATAGCGAGCACTAACTGTGGCTAATTCTAACATTCTCAAATAAATGAGTAGAAGAGTGGCAGCGTAGAGGTAAAATATATCTAACCTTCAGCCTTATGTTATATCTAGGAATAACAAGGTTGTGCTGAGCAGACACCTCGAAAGTGAGAAAATCTATTTTACACATGAATATGTAAAGCACAGAGATGACGGAACGAAATCTGACAGACATGAATCAACTTCTGTTTCTGAAAGCAGTTTCATTAAAAATAAGAGTGTTTATTTTTATTGAGGCTTGTATGTTCACAGATAAACCAGATAAGCCTCCTTTTATCAGATATACTAGATGTAATAATGTCTGGTTTTACATTTATGAGGCATAGTTTAGAAAGAAAGACAACTTGGTGTGAAAGAAGTAAGAAATGTCAAATATAAAGTGCTGGCCTCACAAAAGTATGTGTACAGTATGTCTTCATTATTTCAGTATGTCTTCATTATTTGTGATGTACTGTATTTTGGAACAGCAGCATGGAAAAAACATTCATTATATTTTCCTTAAAAGATTCTTCATCCTTTTGATACTCAGGCAGTGTTGAGTCCATCTGAGAATTTCTTAATTCCTTCTTTAATTGTGTACACTCATTTGGAGAGATTAAAGGACCCCGCAAATATCACCCATGCTACCACACCTCATGAGAAAAGTCATTAAATGGTCTGCTTTGAATGGTCAAAGTATTTAACCACATTTTTTTTCCTTCTGTGGACACACCTCACAGCTTTTTTTCCAAGCATGAGGCTTTTATCTTTAGGAAATGTGACATGGTGTACTGTGTAATGGCAAAAATATTTGTAAAGATTTGTTCTCTCTCCTATGAGACTCAGAGAAAATCCCCACCACTTAGTGTGCAAGTTAAATGCACCCTGGTTTTGTTTACTGTATTGTAAGAGGAAAAGGGAAACATTAGCAAAGCTAATACTCCTCTCTCCATTAACATCAATTAAAAACTCTTTTGATAAATTAACACAATCTCTTTTACATTAATCAAACTTTTAGGAAGAAGTGCAATTCAAAAATACCACAAAGCTTTCTCTGGTCTGCATCTATCTCGTCCCATTACCAAATTTTCCATTTACAACAGAGAGCCATGCTGCCCTTGTTAAGGCCTCCAAACATGGACTTCAAACTGGTTTCAAAAGTTCAAGAATATGAAAGGAGGAAAAAATAAGCCCTCTTAGCGTAATTGCTCTCAGAGGAAGTAAGTAGTTATTAACGTATGGCAAGCAGCAAGCAGGGATTTCAAACTGGGAGGGAGGTGGGAGGAGAAAGTTGGAGAAAGAGGAAGGAACATGTCAGTAGAGAATGAGCGAGATGAAGGGGGAAAGAAAGGAGGAATAGGAGCGGGAAAAACAGATGGGAACGGAGTGAGAGAGAAAGCGGACATCGCTCCTGAGTGACAAAGCCGCTTGCATTTTAGGATTCTCCGCTTTAAAACAATTCTTTCATGTTCTCCCTCTTCCCGTTGCATTCTTATTTATCTGTCTCTCATATCCAGTGCACCCCCTCCCCTCAGAGGAGTCGCTCGAACGAATCCTCCCACCCATCTCAGTTTCTCTCTCTATTTCTCTTTCCTTTAATTTTTTTTTCTTTGAATAATTTACTGCAGCAGGGGAGAGTGGAAGTGCGTTTATTTTGAGTGTGTTTGCGCTTTAAACAGAATGCTTAATGATTGCCGATGGGAGAGAGACTGCATTAATCCCATTTATTTTGAGACCTTTTAGATGTACTGACACCCGTGGCAGACAGGCAGGGCCCAGGCAGTGTGTTGATGTGTATGTGTGAGTGTGTTGGGTGGGGGGGCACACAAATGATCCCCCATCACATCGGTGGGAAGAAGCCCCATATCACTCTGTGTGTGTGTGAGGGAGAGAGGACCAAAATGCCAGTTCTGTGCATATACCTCCACTCTCGATCAAGGCGAGGCCTTTGGGGCATCCCCCTACTCACTACAGTTGGTTTGAAAAAACACCTCCTCACATTTTTTCAAAGTATGTGTATTTCATACAATTTTTGCATTTCCACAAATGTGGAAACAGCTTTGAAAAGTCTCGCATTTATGTTTGTTTGAAGGAGGCACATATCACTGAATATAAGAGTGTCTATTTAAAATGTTTTTCTGAGTGCAGTGTTTTGCTGTAGGCTCAGGCAAAGGAGAGAAGTCAAGGTGGCTCAAGAGCATTAGCAATACGGACTATAATAATATTCATTTCAATGACATTTCCAAAATTCCTAAATATATAATTGTGGTTTAAAGATTGCTTTATATTAATCTTATACATATATGAAACAAATCACTTCACTTTTCTACATGAGATGTGTTGCCACACTTGATTATTTAACGTGATAGTTTCCATCAATTCTTCATTATATCATGCATTAATGTTTCTGCACGTTAGCATTTTAGATGTTTCATGTTAGAGTTTCCCCCCCGACATCGGTCACATTCCCATTTTGTCAGAGGGGCCTCACAAAATAAGACTTTGGGTTTTTTTGTGCTTTACATGGAGTTTGTGTTGTGGTGTGCACTGGTCATTCTTTGATGGTAGAGGGCTCCACTTAGTACAGCGGTATGATCCCAAAATAAGGAGAGTTCATGATGATTTAATTGCATTAGACAGATCAAAAGTTTACCTAAATAACTACATCATGATGCTGAATTGTAAAAAGTCTGAATTCGTGCTTTGTCAGGTCTGTTAGCAAGACAACAAGTAAACTATTTTTAAAATTCTCATTTTCTGAATGGAGTTCTGCTCAATTAGGGCTATGCTCCCATAAAGCCTGGAGTGTCTTGTTTTATCTAATCTCCAGCTGGGCGTTTCAGATTCGGCTCTTTCTGCCCATATGATGAAGAAGTGTCTTTAAACAAGACGCTGAACTTTGAGTTACTTCTGATGGGCGGACTGTTGGGTAAGCAGGTAAAGAAAAGCATAACAAATGCTGTCCATTCACAATATATTAAAGCATCTAAAGGCCTTGCTCTTTTTTTTATATATGACATATTCACCTTGGCAGTTATGTGCAAGGCCATGATCAAAGTTTAATCTCATCTATTAATCCTCTGCATCCGGCTGGATCACTTAACAAAACTATTTCACAGCTCTCCAGCCATGATTACCAGCAGTGCTGCAACACCAAGGTCTCTAGCAGTGCTCTTTGAATTTACTTAATATTTAGTCTCATCCAGAGTTTGCCTGCGGTATTTCTTGATGAATTTCTGAGCATATGGCATTCCTCTGCATGTCAGCATATGGCAGCGCAGAACTGAGATTTAGTTTAGATTCAGAAAGCAAGAAAGAAAGACAGAAAGAAAGAAAGAGATGAAAACACCCTTGGTTCTCTTTTCCACCCTCCCTCCCTCCCCTGCTCTCCCCTGCTCTCCCCTCCTCTCCATCCATCTGTCGTTTCCCGTGGATCCTGGGAAAGTGAAAACAGAGGGAGAGAAAAAAATAAGTGAAACATCTGATGAAACCCACGATGGTGTGCCGCGTGGCCACTTTGTGTGTGTGTGTGCGTGTGACCATGTGCACGTGTGCACACTTCTGCTCATGCGAGTCTGTGCTTTTTGTGTATACGCACACGTGTACGAGAAAGGGTGTAATTAATGGACTTGTGATTGAGGTACAGGAGAAGCTGTAATGCCGTCCCTTCCAGCTTTTAACACGCGTCATTCTTCAGCACAGACGTGAGGTTTTGTTGAGGTTTTAATGAGATTTCAAGTGTTGATATGTTGATTTTCATGAAGGTAAAATTCATGAAGGTAACATTCTTTGTTGGGGAAATGAAACTCTTATGTAACGCTGCACAGTGAAGTGCACAAACAGAGTTAAAGTTGGCAACATGGAGTGGATATTGATATTATTTATGGTCTCATAAAGAAGAAGTCTGATGAATTCCTCATTGACAGGCTGACATTTTAACTAAGTGGTTGTGGTTGTATTGTTTACTGGTATATTTCAACAAAGGGATTTTTATGTTGAACGCAGTGTGTATGTAAGAGACCGAGACAGAGAATTTGTATACTCGGTTCACATACATGCTGCAATACACAGAATTTCACTCCACGAGTTGTGTATCATTGCTTTTTCATGCATTCATTGTGTGTTTACTTTACTTTCATTTACTTTAGGCTGATTAAACAGCCAATAAAATGAACTGGTTAGACAAAGGCACACGGAGAAGGAGAGGAATGTGTTTACATTGTTATAATAACAGAAACGCAGTCCTGGTGACTCAGCAACTTATTCAGAAGGTGGTGGCTTTAAATAAAGGCCAAAGGCCACCAAAAGTAAAACACTATGAGTTGTGCTCCTCTGTCATGAGATGGTTTGTTTGGGTTTACCTGCCATTGATTTTGCAATGAACGGTTGTACATGAGCGCTTTGAATACGGTGCATATACGTTCTTTTGAATTTTGAGTTTGAATGTTTTTGTTCTAATCCAATATAACCACTTCTGGCCTCAGACCTCCATTTCAGGGAAATTGCAAATTACTTTAAGATTGCTGTTATGCAGATTAAGTTGGGCTCGTAATGTCATGATTGCAGACATTTCTTTTACATACACATCATATATATTCTTTTCTTTTAACGCCTGACACCCTGTGCTGATTACTCATACTCAGTCTGAAGAGTGATTATTTTAAATAGCCTAGATGCCTGCGTGTGTGCGTGTGCTTTGAAATCAACTTTATGCTAATCCTGTTCCACGCCTTGACAGTCTTAGTGAGCAGATACATTAGCATAACTAGCTAGTGCCTCAAATAACAGGGGGTCTGTGTGGTTCACGTACAGTATGTAGGTGTGTGTCGTTCCGTTTGAGGTGTGTACGGGAGAGAGGAGAGACAGAGTGTCAGTCTTCTCTCGCGCTCTTTTGCTCTTTCGTTCTGTCTTAGTTAGAAATAGGTCTCATTTACACCTACAGAGGTGTGGAATCTCAGAGACTGCGAAAGACACACACACACACACACACACACACATAAGAGACCTTTTTTCAACCGTAAAAGCATACGGCTGAGAGACGGTGCTTGACCTGACGTCAAGCCTTGGCAAAAAGGTTCATCCTTCATTATCTCTCACATTTTATTTATATATTTTTTTGCATTCAAACAGACAAGACAGATTGATAGATGGATCGATAGATAATGGATATTCATTTTCACTTCTTCGAGCCCTCTCTCCATTTATCCCATCTTTTATTTGCTGTTGCTGTTTGTTTGTTTATAACATGGAGCCTAACTCCCAGCAGGACACTTGAGGCGGGCAGAGCTGACACACACACACACACACATAAACAAACGCAGACACACACAGACACACAAACACAGACAGACCTCATAGCTGCTGCTGGCACCACGCCATCCTGTCTGTGCCTGTCTATGTATAGGGGGCGAGCTGTCTGCCCTCATCAGTGCCAACAAGTTGCCTATATGTACGCTGCTCCAGGGGGACCAGTGTGTGTGTGTGTGGGAGTGTGTGTGTGTGTGTGTGTATGTGTGCGCGTGTCTCTTCTACCCTACCAACAGGATACCCAGTGACCATGTGGGGACAACAAAGCTCATTACACTGCTGACCCCAATCCCATTTCATATGTGTATCCACATTTCAGGGGCATGCATGCACACAAATACGCTCTCAGATACAGGCATGGAAAACGTTTTGCACACATGCAGGTGGATGCAAATGTATGGATACACAGATACACCGACATGAGCACACGTGTATCTAGCAAAGTGCTAGATAAATTTATTGTGCAGTAAGCCCTTACAGATGTTCAAGTGCTTACTGTATGAACTATGCATTCGAATGGGAGAGAAATGTTAGACCTCATCTGAATTGCTCCAAAAGCAACGCATATGTTCTTTTGTTCACCTTCAGAAGGAAACATCAATAAACAAAATACCATAACAAGCCTAAAAGCACCTCATATGTTCAGTCATTTGACCTGAGGTGAGTCAAACAATGATAAACATTCCTGCTGCATGCCTACAAGCAATGCATATGTTCATGAATAAACTATACAAACAGTGCTATTCAAAGGTAAACATCTTGCATAAGCTGCATTCATGGCCATTATAGAAGTACTTCCATCATACATGGGTAATTCACAAGATTTTTCTGAATGAGTCTTTTTTTTGTGATGCACGGCAAAGCACTGGTGCATGACATATGCGTACAATAACCCAGTTTTATATGCCTCATAATGGGAATTCCTGAGACCATAAGCATGAACATCTTTCATCACTAAAAGCAGTGGCCTTCAACTGGCCATTTTGATTTTTATATACAGAAATGAAACCCAACAGAAAACTCCCACTGGAAAAAGATTTGCATTGGATGTCCCAGTGGTAAGATGAAATCAAAGGTCCAGTCACATTTCTCACTGGGGAAATTTGATCTTAAATATTTGCAAATTAAAGCAAATCTCTTGCAAAGCTGTATTCAAATTGGAAGCAGATTGGAATAAATGAAATGCCTTTGGAGCTCTCAAACCTAAATAGGGATATACAGGTTTTACTTACATGTGCAATCACAGCTCCAACAAAACTGATTTCCCGTTCTCCCTCAGTGCAGCAGCTGCTCATTGTGTCTGTGCTACTCAATCATCTAGTCATTGCTTTTCAACTTCAAGAGAACAATAATAATGGAAACATCCAGTGTCTTGTTCAACGGGCCCTCAGAAGGGTGACTGCTTGCATTTATAGGGTTCTTGAATGCTGCCTCTTCATCCAGCATGTGGTTTCCTTTTTACTTTGAACTACATCTCAACAGTCACATCAGGGTGCACTTTCTATTTGTTTAAGTCAGTAAAAACCTAAATGTTTCTTTTAACATGTTCAAATACTTATTTTTAGTTTTTTTTTTTTTTTTTTTTTCAAAAGCAACGAGCTGTCTAACTGTGTGCTGTCGTGGTTATTGCCCTTCTCCCTTATCATGACTGGCATTTGCACATAATACTGACACATTGGTCTTGCTGGCATTTGCCGATGAGGCAGAAGGGCAGTGTCACACACACTCATGCACCTGAGCATAGACGGACACACACACATACTTAAGCTTGATTTTGCAAGTGTGCACACTCACGCACAGGTGCCCACACAAAGCTAGATTGCAGCACACATACACTTTGGAGTTTCTCTTTGTGTGTGCATGTGAACAAGAGAGACAGGGTCTTCTTGTCCCCGAAGCAGCAGTGTTGGGAAGTGTCGAAGTCGACAGTGAGCGTGCTCAGTAGGCCCCCTGGGCCACAGAACACTGATCTTTATGTCAGTGCAGAGAAAAGGAATCACCCTTTTCTCTGTCAGCCACTGAATGTGTGTGTATAAGTGTGTGTGTGTCTGTCTGTGTGTGTGTGTGTGTAAACGCATGGCATGAAAAGCAATGAGGAGACAAGAGCCTTACTTTGAACTCTGTCACTTTGTTATAAGTCACTGCTTCATGCTGTCTGTATTCACTCTCCTTTTGACTCTCCTTTTGACCATCCGTGCTTTCTTGCCATCCGTGCTTTTTGCTACAGTTTCGCATTTATCTGGTTCTTTGGTTGCCTCAACCCAACCATCATCCGTTTCTTTCAGTGAATTCCAGTGTTCTCCTAGTGCAGAAAGACTACATGATGGATAAAACAATGCACCAAAAGGCACATTTAATATTCTTTCATTAGTGTTCTCCTAGCAAAAGACTAGGGATAAAACAGCACCAAAAGGCACATTTAATATTCTTTCATTACAGGCAATAGGCAGCAGGTCGTACAGACATATTTACATTTTTCCCTCAAGGTCTACACATGTGGTCTCGCTACAACCTGAAGCTCTAATCACCATTAAAAGGTGTTTGATCTCAAAACACATGGGAAGGATCCAAGCATTGCGGCTTCTTCCCCCGCTCAGGCATCAGCTCCTTGTGATCCTGACTCTGTATGGGGTTGAAGCAAAGGTACTGCCTCCGTTGCTGTCTATCATCAGTCAACTGCAACATCAAAAGAATGTGGAAATTTTATCTATCAAGAATCTATCCATTTTATCTTTATAAGAACCCATCCATCCATCCATCCATCCATCCATCCACTTACTCACCAAATAATGGGACTGTTTTTCTTGCTACAGCCCATTACCCTCTGGTCATTTAATAGGAACTGTTTAGTTCTCCTCCAGTGAATACAGTGACAGTTCTCTTCCATTATTCACCAAAGCATTGGCTCATGTCACTAAGATGTGAACTCTGACTCCACAGACTTGACCTTAAACCCACCAACTCCAACATGTCGCCGATATAAAGGACGTCAATACACAGCCCTCACTGAGACGGTCGATAATCAACGTTCATCCGTTAACGGAACAATTTAAACCCAGACTGGGCAAAATGGGACAGGTTGATGTGTAGTTTTAATCTGATCAATACCTTTCTTTTTTACATGCATGAGTCATTTGAGCATATTGTTGTGTGGACGCGATGGATGACCTGTTTTTCTCTACACTTGACATCTGTTAGCCACAACTGTTAATCTAAATGTGCAAGTAACCACACACTTCCCATATTTTTCAGCCATATCATCAGCATGGTCACTTTGTTACTGACAGATATGTATACACTACTACAAATATTTTATTTTACTCTATTATTTTATTGTATTCTTTCCCCTATCCATGTTTTACAGTTTACTTTTATTTTATGTTTACCTCATCTCAGGTTGCATTTTAAACTGCTAAAGATGTGTTAATAAGAAGGCATGTCGGTTCGATGTAAGGTATGTTCGCATGGGAGGTGCTGAAACCTCTGCGTCATAATTGTCTGCACAGTCACAAAACATTGAAAATTAAATTCGCTTCTAAAACTGTGTATGAAATGAGACTTTCATCTAGTCGTATAATAGTATTTATGATCTGATGACACAGTGATGAGAGATAACTACACAAGTTCTGCGGTAGATTCTATTTAAGATTAAGAGAAAATTGTGATAACATGTTTTTTTCATCTGATTTCGCTCTGAAACAAACCTCTTACAAAGGCAACATCATCGTTAACCCACCATAAAAAAAAAAAAAAAAAAACGACTCTCTGTCCTTTCCAACACATTCAGAAATGTCAATTAACAGCACTCTCCTTCATTTGAATATATTTCTGATTATTATGCAGCTCCTGCTCTTACATATTCAAAACGGGGTTCTCAATCCAATTAAATGGGCAATGTGCTGTAAAGGCGTGGGCAAACATGATTGAAGGCAGAGCTTAGGATGACAAACAAGAGCAATCTGAGGGAGATGGAAAACCGCTTGCTGCGAAGTTAATGGAAGACTGTGTGATGATCACTGATGGAGCAATGGGTAGAGATGTGTGTGTGTGTGTGTGTGTGCATGTGTGTAGAGACAGACAGAGAGAGATAAAGAGGCTAAAAGGGAAGTGTGGATATAAGGGAATAAGACAGCAATATGGAATTCTGGGCATAAGTTAAGAAAAGGAAATAAGTCTTAGATCATGTTTGTGCAGATGCAAATGTTTGCAGAAGCACGTCCATATACTTACACATACTGTGTGTGTGTGTGTGTGTATGTATGTGTGTATGTGTGTGTGTCAACCTGCCCTTTGCTTGTACAACATTTGAAGCAGGGAAATGGGACTCATATGGACCATATTCAATTTAGATACGCAAGCAACTCAGAGAGGCGGGCGGCAATTAAAGTAATAACATTTTATTTAGAACACACTTAACAAACAATTTAAAATCAGGGACAAAAAAAGCAATTAAGGTAAGATTACGTTATCCAGAGAGGATGTTATTTGAAGGGAACGTTTAATTGACTTGTTCAAAAGAGCCAAGAGTCAGACGTGGCCTTTACTCCTGCAGTAAATGCATCGTGCATGTAAGAATGGGTATAGAAACCATATGTATTCTTTGAAAATGTATTTCAAATAAGACAATATGCAACAATCTTTTTTGTGTCTATAACTGTGTGTGCGCGCCTTCATCTGCCCTTGGTTCAAAACCCAATCAGTGTCTGATGCTGTTCTGTCAGACTATCCTTCTGATGAATGCCTTGGTGTCCCACCGGCTCGCTAAATATGCGCAGTGAAATGAGCTGAAACACGGGCCTTAATTAAAAAGTGGAGACCCACGAAGATGTGATTAAAGCAACGCTCAGCGGATTATAGTGACTAAAGCGTCTCCAAAGGCATACAGAAAAGAGAAGGAGAGATGGGGAATGAGAGAGAGGAATGAGTGAGTGATTAAGGCGCCACATTCTGTCTTTTTCCTTTAATATTTTCTCTTCCTTTACATCATAATGCGTCATGCAGAGCATGCGCTTATCTTTCACTGACATTCCCAGTTATGGCTTCAGATCTCACTTAAGGCAACTTTCTCCAATATTATACTTGTATAAGTCTCCATCTCACCATAATCTCATTTATCTATTAATGTAAGTGCCAGGTAAACTGTGGTTTGAATAAGGTCGATATTTTCTTTGTAGTCACTGTTATGAATGTCAGACAACAATGAAATATGAATTTTGTTACATTTGCACACAAGCTGCCTAGAGCAGTAAAAGCATTTCTGTGGTGCTGTAAGCTCTTCTGTAGGGTGATTAACAATGTAACATGTCCTTTTCATGGGAGTCAGCGCTCAGACAGTAATGACTAAGGCCCTTTTATGGACACTGCTTTGTTAAGCACCATAATGATGCTCTTATTAATAATGTATGGCTTATTATGGACAAATTCTCTCTTCTCTTCTCTTCTCTTCTCTTCTCTTCTCTTCTCTTCTCCATTTTTTGTTCTAAGTGTTATGTGATTTACTTATTTATTTTTACATTTGAAGGAATATAATAAAAACATAAGAACATGCTTATGTGGAATAATAATAATTGATACACTTACACTTCTTTAAGATTTGAGGACTTTTGTTATTGTGGAATTGTGCAAAAATACTGTGAATGAAGCTGCTTTATAAGTGCTCTGTGAAACCACTATTGAGCTATAATGGCTCCCAACTTAAGCAGATAAGATGATTCACATTGTGACTCACAAATTCTCCGTTTTCTGGCAAAGAGGTTGGAGAACGCCGCACACCCAACTGTGTCAAAATAGCACTTAAGGCTTATTTTTTTCTAATCAGTTATCCATTTCCTTTGCCCCCTCCTCTCTTTTCTCTCTTTTCTCACTCTCCAGGATGACCTATAGTCTGTAGATACCGTCTGTTTGTTCCAACATCAGGTTTCTTAGCGTATGGATGTCAGTTCCCATACTAATCAAATCCGTTTCACGTGGTATCAGCGTGCTGAGTGGGATAGTGTTACATAACGCGGAGATAGATAGACACTGCTTTCTGTAGATAATCTCTTTAACATCAGTATGAATAAAGACTGCATCTCATATCCACAGATCCATGATTCAATGGCTCTTTTACTGAATCTCTCCTAAATGAAATGGGTGTGGGATGAAAAGTATGTGGAGGGGACGATAGCACAGACTGGGAAGAGGAAGGAAAGAAATAAATTAATGAATCCTGGTTTATTAATAACTTCTGCAGTTTGTCTTCTTTCTCTCTTTTTTTTTTGAAAGGGAGGGTGCAAGATATTAAATGAGGGAAAGAGAAAGATGAAGGAAGTTACAGAGGGGTCAGAGGGAGCTGGGAGGGATGAAAGAAAAAAAAAACAAATGTGTGAAAGAAGGAGGTCCAAGTAGTGAATAAACAACAAAAAACATTGAGGAAAATGAATTACAGAACCACAAACTAAACTGATATTGGGTGGATGAATGAAAGGCTATTTGTTCATCCTGTAATTCAGAGGCAAGAAAAAGGAGACATCTACAGATCGTGGCTATTTACGCAAGTCAATTTTAGTCCGTCAGATGCTAAGGAAGGTGAGTCAGAGAAAGAGTTCTTATATGGTGCACTATGCTGATAACACATACCCATTACACACAAAGAGACATTGCAAACATAGTGTATTTGCTGTCTTTCTGCACTCATTCCTCACTCATTCACACCCACATCACTGACACTATCCTTCACATGCACACATTACCTGCGTCCCAACCCCCATAGATATCTCCCACTGACACTAACTGATTAACAACCTCTGCAAGCCTTCTTCACCCCTTTTTACCCCCCCTAACCCCCCCCCCCGCCTGTCTCTTTTTAATATTTACACATGAATTCTGTTGCTCATCTTGCGGATATATCCCACTTAAATAGACCTGCGTGGCAGGTGAGTGAGACAACATCAGAGCGAGGACGCGAGATGACGTGGGACAAACTGCATGTATTGTTTGCAATGGGAGATACCTTAATGCCGGGGATGAACCACATGACAGTTTGACCGTGAAGTTTAAATCAACTTTAGTTTTAAATGTTTGCGCTGAGAGGCCAGGCCAGATGATCTCGTACGATGTGAGGGTTAAGGACTTAAATCTCTTGGCTCACAAACTAGATTGACACAAGTCGAGAGGTTATGAATGAAATGGCCGTTGACACGGAGCTAAAATAAGATCAGCAACTGCCAAGCTGAGCTCAGCGAGAGAGAAGGAAAGAGAAAATACAGAAGACGAGACAAGAAAAGGGTTTCAGCCTTAGGTTTTTCTTGGCCTATCTCCCCACATCCTGGCTTTGTGAGCCACTAGCAAACTGAGTAATGATGCCAGATGTTAGATTGACTATTCTCTCTACAGTAATTATTAATATAATCATCCATCTCTCTAAAAACACATATGTTACATCTGATCACTTATGCTGTTTTATTCACTTACTACCTGTAAGGATGTTGTTGTTTTCAATCCAGTTTGTATGTCTGCTAGTTAGCAGGATTTCGCCAAATGACTAAATTACAGATATCAACATTAGACCATACGTTAAATAAGTATGGACTGTCTTTGTGTGCACATAGTGTAGCCACCATGTAGCCAATTGCAAAGCACTTAAAGGCTTTTTCTCATAACTTGTCATTTAAAAGGCTACTTTTTATGGATTGCATAATGTTTACAGTTTTTATTCTTAGAAAGTTATTCATTATGACTCCTGTGCAATTTCAACCAATTTTAGATTACGTGCTCATACCAGTCCTGCAAAATATTATTCTATTTAGCGTCGAATTCACTCTGCAACCAATGCAGCTGTGGTGGAGACACAGCATGTGGTCTCTCTGGAGAATATATCCATCCATCTATCACTATCTAGTTATGTATTCATTTAAACTTATTTCCATACATTTTTCTGTCTATTTTTGCAGAGCTTTTCAAATGACACTGCCACACTAACAAGGCGGTAGTATTAAACAATATTAAGCCGTGATTACTAGCATGCACAATTTAATCAACAAAGTCAAAAGAGTTCATTAGCATTACTGTTTCTCACCATGTGCTCATGCATCTTTTCACTTGCTGTCAGCTCTGCAGGACTGCAGCTCACTGTAATATGGCATTCATTAATACCTTCATTAGACGTCTGTAGTGTGCTGCTCAGCTGACTCTTCACCTGACTTGCGCTGTCACCTGCACTGCTGTGAGAACATCCAGTGCTGAAAAGGTCAAGATGTCATCACCACTATGGAAGTGAGAGTTTGCAGCTGTAATGCAGAGACATAATTGTCACCGTCTGTCCTGGAAGCTTTGCAGTGTGACACAAACTCTCTACTCGTTCTTTCTCCAGGACTCTGTACCTGCAGCTGCAGATAGGGACGATAGATGACACAGTGGCTCATCACACTACCTGATAAATAATTCATCTTTGGCTGCTCCACCTGACAGACATGGCACATGGAATCATGATCTTTTTGTCTTTGCTTTGTTAAACTGCTGCACCATCTTGTTGACTGTTAATGAGGGATAGTTAAGATTTAAAATACTTCACAAACCGATTAAGAGAGCATGGTTCTTGTACATTTTCCTCACCAGTCTGGTTTAAGAATGGTTGTTCTTGAAGCTGCTCTGTCTCTGATAAATTAAGCAACACATGAAGTATATCTCAAGAAATACAGTTTTTGCTTTTAAATTAATTATTGTAGAAGCATTTGTCAACAGTAATTAACATCTTTTTGGTATCTCAGTCGTCATTTTTCTGTGCTTGAATCTGCCCCCTGACCTCTGACCTTTATAGATACGTATTTTCTCCCAGCAGGAGATGGCATTTCTGTCACATCAGGGTTTCTAATTGTCTAATCTTGATTCAATCACAAATACAATCACCACTGTTAGGCAAAAGCTGCACAGACAGACTTGTCTGCTGTTCAGGAATCCAGGAAAACATCTGCATTTCACATCCTCAGTCCCACAGTCCCAGTTTAATAAACCTTTCTCTGCACATAAAGGACCGCTATAAAGTTTAGAGCAGCACACAACTCAACAAGCTGGATTTTAACTCAGGATAAAGGCATGTTATGTTATCTCTCTCTTCTTTCTTACAGTACATACGCTCACACACGGCACATGCAATCTCCGGCTCGACAACTGTCCTCTTGCTGATTACCTCTGAAGTCAGTCTGGAAGTAGAGGAATAATGATCATAAAAATATCATCATGAGAAAGTGCAGGGGTTTCTATTTGGTAAAAGACTTGTGGTCATGCCAAGAATGTGCAAGACAGAGACCATCAGTCCATGCAAGCAAAATAAGTCCATGATAATTGAGCGCCTTGAGAAGCTTGGAGAGGTCGAAAATGTGTTTTGTTTAAGTTTAAGAAAATGTAATGAGTGTGTACAAGATCGAAACAGTGGAGGTTAAACAGCCAGACTAAAAATACTTTCAGGCAGGAAGTTAGCAGGGGCGTCGGCGCAGAGTGCAGTGAGAACACCATGGTTAAGTGAGAACACCATGGTTAGGTGAAACCACCTGATGAGGTGTCACACTCCTCCACACACACACACACACTCATATACACACACAGCTGTGTGACATGCTGTCAATGACTTTTTTTTTCTTATAATGGAAGCCTGTTTCCTCTTGCTGATACTGTGACCTTGCTAAAACACAGTGGCACATAGATGATGAGATTCTTATTAAGTATCAGGACAAGCCAGTGTTTGAACAAAAAAGTGCACGGATGAAAAAAAAGCACTGACCCATAAAATGGCCTGAAGTAAAAAAAACAAACAAGAAAACTGTTATTCATTTAAGATAGATGGTTCCATCATTTCACTGAAGGTGTACAGTAAAGTACTAAATGGCTATCTGTCATTTGTAGTGTATGTTCCTCTGGAATATGGAGACATGATGTTCTTATAAACCAGACAAGATTTGTGAGTTGATTGCACTGTCGGAAGCTGCTTGAATCCCTCCTCTTGATTGCACTCAGGGGCATTGCTGCCTGGTGTTATTCACACGTTCAAAGGTTCCAACACGTAATATGATAAAGACACGATGTGCCACAAAGTTTTCTGGCTTGTTAACTAGCTATGCTATGTACAGTATCTCACAAAAGCGAGTACACCTCTCACATTTTTGTAAATATTGTATTATATCTTTTCATGGGACAACACTGAAGATATGATACTTAGCAACTTAGCAAACTTAGCAAAGGAGTTGATTTACCATTTGAGGGGCTGTCAGTTCATTTCATTTAGATTGTCATGATTAATTGTAGATCTCTATCATAATCTGTGATTAATCACTGAGAAACCCAGATTCACGCAGCTTCCATAAATCTTCAAGATGGTGATGACACCATGTTTTGTACATTAGAGATTTTATTTTCCTTGAGTGCAACTGGTCAAGACACACAGATTTTTATTAAGCTCTCCCTCTGTGCCTTTTTTCACCTCTTACACAGCTAGCAAAGTCTGGTTGGGAAAAGAGCATCATCTCCTATAAAGGGCCCTCCAGATGTGTTGCACAGTCTGCAAGACTCATCAGGCTGATGACTAAAACAGAGCAGCAAACAATGGGCTGTGGCAAAAGGCACCACAAAGTAAACTATAGAGATGCAAACAAATAAAAGACATGCAATATTGTATTTTTGTACATGTTGCTGTGGCCATAGCTTCTGTGTGTGCACATGGCGCTCAGCTATGACTTGAGATGATGAGGGGAGAAGAGGGTGTGAAATGACCAGGAGGAAAACTAGGATTGGAAAGGAGAGGAGGGGAGTGGAGAGCTTTCGTGGGTAAAACGCTTCTTTCCTTCATACATCTCACCCTCCATCTCTCCATCTCTCTTATTTCACCCCAGCTGTCCCTCCTACCCTCCTTCATCCTCGCTTCCTGTCTAGCTGGCTGGCGGTACTATAAATAAATTGAGCTAGATGTATGATCAGAAATGAATTTATCTGCCTGACGCGCTTCCCGTGACAATTTCCAGGGCAATATGTAACTGTTTGAAGTCTGAGGCGGCGCGAGGTGGTGGCTAACACAATCTTATCAAACCAGAGAGGGCTGGCTGGAGAATCTAAGCAGGCCTCCCCGGTCTGTTGGATATTATTCACTCTGATGGCTTCAAGAGCTTTATCAGCGTGCCAGAAATACTGAGTAACTGAGTAAAGGCTGTTTCTGTATCTGTCTCTGCCTTTGCGCGCAGACGTTCTTAAACCTAAACACGTAAATACACATGTTTGCATGTTTAAAGCTGTTTAAACACACACACAAATGCACACTCAAATAGACTCTCAAAATCCCACACCCCCATGCATATACTTTTTATGCACCCACTTGTCTATTAGGCATGCTACCACAGGCAGTGGTAGACAGAATTGGACTGGACATACAGTCACAGACACAGTGCCTGTCAACCTCCTACAGCCACAGACAATCACACACACATACTCTCACACACACACACACACACACACACACACATTATTGGATTGGTCCCAGCGCCTGCCATCTGCGTGTGTTTGTATGTTGGCCTATTGTACCAGGGAATGTGTTATATTAATGTGTGAAAGTGAATGAATGGGTGTTGAAATGAAATGAGTCTTTTGATATTTGGAAAGTACAGAAGGTCAGGCAGGCTGTTACATGCTGTCAGGGCCAACGTTGTTTCTTTGAAGAAAGTTTAGACTGAAGTTTGTACTCAAAGTGCAATTTGGACTTAAATCACTGAGAGCTTTGAAAGCCAACACGTTTTTTTATTTTTAAGTTCATTTTGATGTGAATTGTGCACGGCTCGATTCAGACCGGAAAGGTAGAAAAAGACTCTTACCTGTACAATACAGTCATTTTGTTGGCTTGATGTTTTTAGCGCTTCCTTGAAAACACTTGGATCAAAAGTACTGGCAGAGGGAGGCCAACATATTCCAGTATGGTTTTGTTGTGTATTCATAGGCTTTCAGTAGCAAGGCATCATGGAAAAAAAGTGAAACCTGCAGAAATTAGAAATTAACAGATAAGGTTTGTTAAAATATTGACTTCCTTCACGAAAGTGCTCACTAATTCTTTACAAAATGGTTTCAAGATATATATTACACTACTTTATACAATTGTGGAGTATTTATCAGTGGAGACAAACATTAAGGTACGTAGGCTGTGAAAGCATTCGCAGTTAAATGCAATTCCATTTAAATCAGGCTTAAACATGCAGCTTTAATGATGAAGACATTTAAAGGTTTAGTGCGAGTATGCAGCGAGCGACGTTGTTACACTGAACTGTGTGTTTTACTGAATTGCAGAGTGCTATTTGAATTTTCAGTGCTGGTGTGTGAAAATTGTAAAAATGTGTCCTGCAGTGTATGTCGTGAGAGTAACAATAGATTTTCTACAAATACAAGAGGACAAATATATATTGCGGAGAAAAGGTGGATATTTTTTTATATAACTATAACATAACATTGTGGATAAAGGGTTATTGCCCCTGAAGAAAATGTGTGTTCAAAATTCAAAGGCTGTAATCACAAGCTTGTCTTTGACAGTTTTAAGTCTTGCGCAGTTCTTTCAGTACATGAGAGTTCAGAGCACAGGTGCATTTTATAGTGATTCCTTTGGTCAAACCACTGCATGTTTGTACTTGTGAGCACCCACAACAGGAAGCAGTTTTCTGTTCCTTAACATAGATATCCTCTGTGAACACCTTCCTTTGTTGCAAGAGGTTTTAACTTCTACATGAGAGGTACATATTTTGGAAACTTGTGCCAGGGTATGCGACCTAGAAGTGAAAGTCACACTTACCATATTGCTGCGGTCTGTGATCTGCAAAAATATGTAGAAACATTTGTACAGACTGTTACTTGTGATTAGCTTTGTTGTTTGATATATGCAAAGTTTGGATGTTTACATCTTTATTGTTACTACATCTTCATCAGAACAGATAAAAGTCAGTCAAGTTCACATTGACAGTGAAAAACTTCATAAATAATGTTGCTGTTTTTTGGATCTATAGTACGTTTTGGTCACTTGAGGCACATTAGCAGAATTGAAAGTACAAAATACAAGGTAAAAATAAACTATATATTTGCCAGACCTGGAACAAATTGAACTCGAACACGTTCGCCAAACTGCTGATGGGGATCAGGAAGTGAAAAGCAGAATGGATGAGATGGGAGGAAAGCCTGTACTGTGCTCGTTTAGACGATGTGAAGTTGCTTTAGTTTGGACAAAGTGGTCACTGCAGACACAAGCATGCTGATTCTGTTTCTCCTGGCTGCAGACGATGGTTCTCAGGGTATTTTTGTTGCCGTTTTTGGGTCTGTTTCTTGCATTTTTTCTCTGTGTTAATATTAATTTTTGGAGCTTAATAAATCTCCCTGTCATTTCTTGGTTTGATCTATTTGTGCAGCTGTAAACAATGCAAACTTTTGACATTTTGAAAGCTTGCTTCCTTTGGAGAAAAATCACTTCCTGGCCCCCATCTGCAATTGTCACCACAGCAACGCAGTGACTCAAATGCAAACAACCTGTTAAAAAAAGTGCAGCTTGCTGAATTTTTTTTTTTTTAGTTGCAAGGCAAGCACAAAATCAGCCACAGCCAAAGCCTTACTGGGATTTTGCAGTGAAAAAACAGCAGCATAAAAATGGAAAACCAAAGGGCACCTACTCTGGCTCTCAATGAGTTGAGAGGCTATTCCGTTTTTTTGCAGTAGGTTATGTTTGTTTTAGCATCAATGTTATATTTTGGCCTCTCAATTCATCCTATTGAACATGTAAAAAAAGAGAGACAGAAGCAGCATGCACAACGCTTACTACCTATTTAAAACAACTGGAAAAAGACGCCTCTAACTGCAAAAAATGCCAACTGTCTGATCAGGACCTTAATGTACTGGACAAAAAGACACGATTCTTCACCTGTACAGCACTGACTCCTGCGGCACATACAGAAGAAAAAAGACCTTTGATAGGCTCTTGAGGCCACTTGTGTTTTAAAATACAGAAATGAATAGGTCATGGTGATAGCCTCAAATGATCACTTTAATATATTTCTCAGCTGTACTTCATCTGTGTTTTTTATGCAAAAGTGAACTCTGCCCTGGGAAGTAATGTTGTCAAAGCAGTCTTTTGAATGCATTTATTCTAGTATGAAATCGTTTTATATATTTTAATCATACAGCAGATGAGGCCGGTCATCAGAAGGCATCTTTTCTATTTGAAAAAAAAAAAGTCTCTTGCAACATTTTCAGGGTCAGATATTTTTCTTTGAAAGAAGCCATACTAGAAGCATTGCGATGAACTCTGTCCTCTTTTTTTTTTTTTTTTTTGCCCTGTGGAAGAAATATAGGCTTCGAATATGCAGCGGACAGATGTAGTATTAACCCACACTACACATGCTGGATGAAGGAATAAAGGTTTCTAGTAAATCCTAACATGTCTTTGACCTCCTCATTGGGTCCATTTTTTTCTGCAGGGAAGATGAAACAGGTTTTATGCCTATCTATCATGGCCATGTGTTTGTGTGATTTCACCCATAAAAATCCATATATTTGGTCCAGGCAGGGCAAAACATGTGGAATGAGAGACATGCACATTTTGCTTTACTTAATGTTTTTTAAAATACAGACAAGCTTTCAAATGCCAGTCTGCCACATAAATTTATTAGGAAATTTGACCAGAGTGGTTAACTGAAAGTAAAAATAGGAGAGACATTATGGACATGCTTAAAGGGAAAAACTTACAGTAAAATGCAAAATTACAAAACAACATCACAATATATGCTCATTTTTAAACTTTTTAAAAATCTCAGTGTATACAATTATGCATAATAATCACTATTATAACAGGGCACATTACATTAGATCTATGTGTTGTCTATGTTTGTCTTTTTGGGTGATAATCAGCTTTAATCAATACATCTCATGGTCATTGGGTAAATTTATACATTTTTCCTAACCTGCCGGAGCTGGCCCACTTTTTATTCTTGTGTTGCTACCAGCACTTTACCAAGGACAATTTAAATAGCTTGTTCAAGGGCACTGTTGTCTTTCGTTCCCCTGTTAAGTTTTCTAATATTTCAGGGAGATTTGACATGACCTTCATTCCTAAGTTCATTTCGCCACACCATTTTGTGAAGTGGATGGCAGCACCAGCTCTCATCCTGCAAATGGCACACTTGCAACAACTTGTCACCGCACTCAACACTTTGTGATAAATCTCAGCGAGGCTACAGGGCTACAGACACTGACGGCCCGCCCACACGGGTGTCAGGATGTCCTCGTGCTAAGTGACGTATCAACATCTCCCAGATCAGTTGGCGCCAAAGTGTCATTGTTGATTGGTGTAGTTGTTTCCGTCTGTCCTGCATTGCTCCTTTCTCACAGCAGAAAATCGTGCCACAAGCTAACATGTCAAAAAATGGCACTGAGTTATGAGTTATGTCCTATCAATAAGCCATGTCATATGAGATGATGTTTTGGTGAAAAGCTCCATTGTGGTGTTTTTGCACATCCCAGAGATCACACAACACAAATGATGACTTTTCTTCTGAATGCATTAAAACATTCATATTTATATGAAAATGGTCACATCAGCACTTTAATAATGATTCATCCATAAAATCCAAACTAAAAGTATAATTCTAAAAAGATCAGTGCTCCAGTTCTTCTTGGGTTCCTCCCTTTTGATTTCCTTTAGGAATGACTGCCTCAGACAGACATGCAGGCAGAAAGGCAGCTATGACCACAGACATGAATAATGCACAAAACCACACACATATATGTAGGCACAAGTGTTCACACAAGTACAATATTTATGCAGACAGATGGACACTGTCTGTCATTCCCTCTCTCTCTCTCTTTCTCTCTCACATACACACACACAGACCAACGTGCACACACACACATGCACGCATACACACCAGTGGAGGACTTATTTTAGGTTATTATGGGATATTAGTTTGGCTTGGGAAATGACAGGGCTTTGCACGGATGCTGCCGTTGCATAGCAACAAAGGTAATTTTCAGCTAGCTAGCAGTGCTTCTTTTTAGGTGATAGAAATGTTTTTTTTTAATAAATCAGGAGGAGTGGAGATATTTTTGTCTGCCAGCCGTGGAGAAAAGAAATGGGGTAGGAAAAACAAGAACATGGAGCATAATTTGAACAATAGTCTGCTGATTTTATTAATACAATAGTTTGGCTTGAACTTAAATTGTCCAGAGTAACTAACTTACCTCAGTAAAATAAACAGATATTCAAAATACAGTATTAACATGTAATATAGTGTCATTACTGAGGATGAGATGAATTATCATAAGTAAGAGACCTTTCCAGTCAGAGGTCCAGTGTGTCCACCTAAATACACTTAAGTTATGTTCACTGAACACTTAAGTTATGTTTTGTGTGTACACAGGGGCACACAAAAAAAAACAGAGTAATTTATTTAAACACGTGTCCTTCACTTTCCTTCAAGACCCACAGAGTTCAAATTGAGAATTTTGAGGAGTAACACATGTTCAAAATGAAATGTTTTTTTTTCCTTACAAAAAAAAAAAAGTTCCTGAAATACTGGTATTTCATAAATCTACCTCAGTAGCTAAACTGAGGTTGGCTTAGCAAATTTTGTACTGTCTTTAACATTTCGGTGATTAGAAGCAAGAAGACAAGATGAATTAGCATCCCAAATGTCATACTACTATACTCACTGGATGTAGGGAAAAAACAGAGATAGGGAATTAAAAATCAGAAGTAGAAAGCGAAAAACTGCGTGATACAGAAAGAGAATGTGTCTAAGGAGAGAGAGAGAGCTACTGTAAAACATGGTGCTGTAGTGGCAGATAAGTGTTTTTCTGGTGGGGCAGATTAAAAGACTACAATTTCCCGATGAATATATTAACATTTTATGAGGTGAATCTGGGACTGGCAATCTCTCCCCTTGCATAAATAATGAGCTGGTTTAATATGACTGCCTGGTTGGGAGTCTCTTCTGACATGTGTGAAATTGAATGGGATGTTATGTGTGTGCGTGTGTGTGTGTATGTGTGTGCGTGTATTTGCAGGATGTGTGTAAATGGGAGGAACAATGTGTGTGTTCAGTGGAGGGGGCACAAGGGGTGTGTGTGTTGGGGTGTTGGCTGGTGGTGCATGTGTGTGTGTCTGCATTTGGATGTGGGTTTGGCGTTGGCTGCTGGTGTGTGTGTGTGTGTGTGGGTAGGCAGGATGCTAATGACTGAGTCACTGGCAGTGCACCAGGACTTTACACACATATACATACACACGTACACAGGGGCACACAAGCACCTTGTTGATACGCGCAATTAAAAGCTTTTCAGCTGCAAATTAGACTGTACAAAGCTTTCCAGATTGTATTTGCATGAATGTTTAAAGGAGTGCACTGGCATTACACTAACTAACATTTAGACTTTCTTGTGTCTAGTGGTGCAATCCATAATGTTACAGTCAGTCACTGAAAATGCATATAAACCAATTATTTCTGACCATGCAGAGTCATCTCTAGGCTCTGAACTTTATTTATTTCTATATTTATTGCTGTGTTCTTTCAAACTATTACAAACCATTTCTCCTTCAGGCCCCCTTTTGATGAATAATACTGCAAAGATCAAGATCTTCTTAAAAGAAATAACACAAGTTTACATCAGTGTGCAGCCTGAACTGGAATGCCAGAGTAGTGATACATCATCAGAGATTTAAGCAGAATTAATTTGCCCCTTTACCCCAGATTAATTGAAATTACTGATGTGAAACCTGCCGCACCAGTTCCCAACCAAAACTTTAAAGTCAAAGGTCGTTTCCTAAGCAACAATGAGAAAATGGTCTTCAGAAAGAAATCTGTATTCACTCATGTTAGCTATTGTGATTATTTGCATGTAATTACTAAGAAAACATTTATGTAGCTTTTCATGATGTAATGCATTAAAAAAAGTACTTTTCTTTTAGACTCCTGGTTTGTTGGTGTGTCTGGTTGTGCTTGGACTTCTCTATTTCGCCGCTCTCTCCCTTATATTTTCTTTGGTAGGAGCTGCTGAACAAGTTCTCATATTTCGTGCAACACAAGCACAGCAGTTAATGAAACTGAGGCTGCGATGGATGAAAACATGCTGTAAGTGAAAAGCAAAAAGGCGGTAACATAACATGACATTGAAAACCAATAAGATGTTACAAATGGATGTTTTTAACTGGACCTATTGAATGGAAACGGTTAGTTCAAGGATAGCAACAATATGATGTTAAGGGTTACATACAAGTAGTGCAAAACAAACAAAACAATGTGTTAAAGTAGATGGCAGAGCTGGATGAAAAAAAGGGGGTAAGAAAATGAAAATCTGTCTTAAAAAGCTAAAAAAGAAGAAAGGGATTTTTGAGAGTTTTTCACATGGATACATCTCTCAAAGAGACGTGTCTGTTTTCTTCAGGTAAATATTCTGTAGGTCAAAAGGTGAAACCAGGCTGAATCAGATATAAGCTTTTTTTTCACAAGGAAGATAAAAATGCTGTTTTTTAACAGTCTACGATGAGGAAATTGCTTTAGCTTACTTCACATCTATTGACTGACTTTTGCTTCCTTATAATATTCTGAAATAAAAATTTTAATTGAAATTGAATTCAATGGAAGACAACTTTCCCGACCTTGTAAAACCTATAACTGCAGTTAAAGTTTTTGTTATTAATTTATTTTTGTGATGAATATAATAATTGAGATATCCAAGGTAGCATGCAATAGACTCTGCAGAGAAAAGCTGCTAAAATAACTAGTAAATGAGTTGTGTGAATTGTATGATGACATATTTTTCACTTAATGTGCTTTGCAATTGAAAAAAGAAAGAGATTTTGAAAAGCTTGTGACTGAAGTGAGATTCCATGTCTTTACAATGTAACTGAATTGAACCAACAAAAAAAAAATGGAGGTAGCAATAAATAGTTTCTTTCTTCTGACAACCTCTTTTTGTGTCCACATATTTGTAGTCCTCCTGTCATTCTCCCATCTCCTGTCTTTGTCCCTCTTTTCTTTCTCTTTCTTAGCCACCTCTCCCTCTCGCTCTCTTAGTGGGAGTCTAATGAAAGGAGCAGCTCAGAGGGAGCAAGAGACAGAAAGAATGTGCCATAAAGTGTGTAAAGTACGAGGAAGGATCGCAGACTTTTCTGCTGAAATGTGTCACCTGCCACATGTATTTGCCCTCTGAGGCAAAAAAAAAAGTTGTGCAAGTTTGAATGGATCCCCGCTGATTATTTAAAACAGCAACTGTAAAACCTGGAAAATGTGCCAGCTAGCCAAGTGTGAAAGTACTGGGTTTAAATTGATTTTGATGCGTGAAAATACAAACATGGTGTGAACTGCGTCGCTTCCAGTCCGCTGGCTCTGTTTAGAATGGACTTTATTGGCACAGGTGCAACCAAAAATCCCATGACTATGGACGAGTCGCCAACCATGTTAAATGTGGCGTTTTTTTGCATTTTGCAATACTGTTCGAACAAATTCTACATTATGTATTAAGAAAAGAGAGACACAGGGAGAGAAGAAGGTCCATTATAAGTAACATACCAGAGCAATGTAATGGCAGGCACTAAAAAAGACAATGAATCACTGAAAAACATCCATGAGAACTGTAACACAAAATAGCATACTGGTGAAATTGATTTAATTGTGCACTTGTGATGAAAGTGACGAGGACTCTTTCACCTTTAGACAAGCTGATGAAAGATGGCAGAGCCCTTTTTACAGAATTTTCACAGAGCCTGGCATTAGCCATGCTATGAGCAGCCATCTCTTATTCCCTTTACTCGCTGTGTTACTTTAGCCCTTAGCTCGCACACTCTATTAAAGCTCTGCATTTTGACACCGGCTTCCCTAGAGGATGGCAGATTAGCAGCAGAGGGTCAAGAAAAGTTCATAGATAAAGGCCAGTATGAGGAGAGTGGGAGGTGGAGGGGGAGACAGGGGAGGGAGAACGACATGGAGAGAGCTCAAGCAAAAGAGGGAGAAAAGTTGGATACAAGAGAAGTGGATCTTTCACCTTGCTTCAACATGATGAAATATCCTCAGTAACTGATCCAACATAAAGGTTAGGCTATTATTAGGATATGTGTGTGTGTGTGTGTGTGTGTGACCACACATCTGCATGCATATGTGAATGGTTAGAGTTTTTACCTTGACAGGGATAGGAAGGTGTAACCCCTGTGAAATACAGAGGGGAGCACTGTGTCTGTGACCTGCTGTGATGGTGTATGAATGCTGTGCCCCCCGAGAAGTGTGGAAACAGCTCAAAGTAGAACATGACCTTGACAGGTCATTAACAACATGTAACTCTGTTCACGCTGTGACTAACTTGGTTGAAGGGTCATTCTGTTCTGATTGGTGGTGTGTAAGACCACAGACTGTAGCGGTGGTCTGACAAATCATGCATATTTCATTGCAGCAGTGTTTTAATAGGCTATACAATAGGTTACAGGTATGTAGTGATCAGGTAACATTAATTTAAATCAAACTGGAAATAAAATGTAAAAGACATATTTCTACGCTCACAATCAAACTAATAGGAGTAGCTGTTTTTATGTGTTACTTTAGTTTTTCAAACAGGTTGTAATGATCCTGAAAGCTTAAATTAGTTGGAATCAGTGTCTTTTTATATGTTGCTGTTGCCGGGCTGAACTGTTGTTCATAAGAAATAAAAGTCAAACAAGCACAGAAAAAAAGAAAGTTTAAAATCCAACCAGATACATCAAATGGTAGTGAACAGTTCATTGAAGGCAGTGGCAGTCTTTACTCATCTGATAGGCTCATTACTTTGTTCACACATTTGCCCTATTTAAGAATGAAAATCTATCAATACCTAGTGGCATTTCTATTTTTTGTATTGCATTGTAAACATCTTTTTTTGGTGTGACAAAAAGTTCCTCTTCCTTGCTTTTTGTTACGGTTATAACCTTCTACGATGTCCTGTCCTGTCCTGATCAAAGGTGGTCTCTGGTGTCAAACTTGAAAGTCTTCTTCGATCTTCCTCTGGCTGTCCACAGACCCCCGGTCGACGACTCTGGCCCCTTCCCCGTAGGCAGATTGTGGGAGTGTGGAAACGACATGTTGGAAATCCAGAGCACAGTGAATTTTAATGAGTGTCAAATCTTTTACCTCTGTACAGTCAGTGTGAGTCAAGAAGATGACCCTGATAAGCCCGCCATAGTTGTTATCATACACGAAAGAGGCGTGTGGCAAATCATGCATTTTGAGAGACTGGTTGAGATAACATTGCTTAAACCCGATCACCTTAGCTTTAACTTTGTTTGTTCGTTATAAACAGACTCTTCTCCTTTAGGTGCCAATGAATTTATGGAACAATGTAAGATTCAGCAGGAAGTGCATTGATCCTCCCCAGCCATACAGAACCGACCCCAGCAGACACATGTCCTGGCAATATGCAAGCCACAAACTGCGCAAGATTATGATAAACCTCATCAAGTATGGTAATAAACTGCAGCAGAAGGTGCTGCAGTGTTCATTCCATGCAGCAGCTACTGTAGTGCAGGAATGAACAAAAGAGAAGCGGCAATATGACTGATAGTAAGCTTGTTACGTTATAAAGGTTATCTCATCGCCTTCATCGAACTTGTTGGAATGCAATCATCTTCGGGACTTTGTTGCTCTGCTAGAATGAAGTGGCTTCTTATTTGTGTCTATTCAGTGTGAAAGCACTTGTCACATCTGTAATGACTCTTACAGCTCTATATTTTAATCATCACTGTCTCAATATTATGAGCAGCTTGTAGTCCAGAGGAAATTGACCATTTGAAGATTCATGTCAGACTGTGGATGTGTCTCACTTTGCTGTAGATCCACCAGACTGGAGACCAGTAGTGGAGCACACCCGCAGAATCAATGTTGGTTTTGGCATTAAAATTCTGCAAGGCACAATTAAGACTGTCTCTCATCTTAAACATTGGCATTAATATGACACAGAAAAGACAAGATATTCCACATATACATTCCCCATATTCAAAATCATTTTTTCACATACACATTTAAAACAATTATGGAGGAATTTGTAGCACAAAGTAGCATAGAGTGTATCAGCAAATAGTGAGAAGTGCAGGGTTGTGCATCAAACATATGGATATGGATGATTCACTGTTAACCAGTAAGCTAGTAGCCAAGTAACTTATGAATGAGCCACCTGAGGCATTAATAAATCAGCTTGTGCAAGCGCAACTTCAAGTTTCCTTGATGTGGAAAAAAGACAAAAGCATCGGCAACACTGGCTTACACCTTTGGGATATGACAGAGACATGTAGTAGCTACTATAAAGAAGAAGGCTTGCAAATACTGCTGCTACTCAAAGATCAAAATCCAATACAGGGCCGGTTTCCATAACTTCAGCTATAATTCAGCAATCAGCCTGATAAGCGGTACACTATGGCAACAAGACCATCTGTTTCCAGAGAGGGCCTGTCTTTTCTGATATACAGTACACACACACACACGCCTTAATTCCCCCGACCTCGTTCCTCTCTTTCTCACACACACACCTTGAATGCAGGTAGATCAAGAGGCACCCTGGGAATTCCTTTTGACGCTACATAGCGTGCAGATGGGAATATTCACACACACACACACACACACACAGCCTTCTCCCCTCTCTTCAAGTGTGATTGTGAGAACTGGCTGGGGCACACACACACACACACACACACACTCACAAACTCAAACCTCTACCCCTCTGTGCAGGTCGATCATGTTCCCTGGAAAGAAGTCTACTTCTGTGACTGCCGAGGCTTACACACACACACACACACACACACATCCAGTCAGCAACTTGTTTTACATATATGATAGCCAGGATTGCAGTTTTCCCAGAGCGAGGAATCCTGTGGGATCACTGAGACAACTGATTGCCTGCCGCCCCTCCTGTGATGACAGGAACAGCAGCAAACCAAAGAGAAAGGACTGAAACACAATGTTCTCTTTTGCGTCTCTTCTCCTTTGTTAAATTCTATATGGATCCATCTTGCTGTTCATTACTCTTTCATCATATTGCGTTGCTTTTGTTTCTAATCTTTTTCTTCCTGTCGTCTATTCTCCCATCATTACATTCCCCAACCAAGCTCTCTCTTATGTCTTCATCTTACATGATTTGGTGCAGTCCGAGGCACAGATAGACAGGATTTTAAGCCTGTTTACCTTTGTCTAATGTCTAAATTTGCATTTGGAAAAAAAAAAAAATTTTGAAAAGGGTTCAGAAATATATAAGCACATAAATATGTTTCTCACATCTTTTGGGTCATAGAAGAGGAGGAACTCTATGCATCCAAACAGCCTTATTGGTGTTCTCGATGTGGGCCTTTGAATGAACACATCAAAATCCAAATTCTGAGTGAAGTTAGGGTGTGTCTATTTCTTTATATGCTACGGGATCGGAGGTCTTAAAGTCAATGCCAAAGACCTCAACAGGCCTCGCACAACCACTGCTGCTGACTGCAGAACAATGTCCCTTGAATGTCCCTCCATATACATATAAGTGAATAGGAGACAGGACCAAAAGTGTTCTTCTAATAATATTTGCTATATATTTGGAGTAAAAATACTCAGTAATTGTTTTTTTGTAATTGACTGTTTCTCTGTAATAATTGTGCAATTTAAATAATATATGTACAAACTGTAGTGTTTTCAAAGGGGAGAGTCTTCAGAAAAAATAAATATTATTTTCTCTTCATCTATTCTAAAACTTCTAAAACACCATAAGTATAAAGTCAGTGTGTGAAGTCTAGTCTCTCCCTCTATTGTTAGTCATAAACTGGTGCACATAGCGTCCCTTAGCTGTCCCTGCCCGCCTCCGAGAACGGGTGTGTATCTGTCTTGTATGTGTACACATGCTTGTGTGTTTCAATATTCGTGCATGGTAGTCTACACCTGTGTGTGTGTGTGTGTGTGTGTGTGTGTGTGTATTCCCTGCACAGCTCCTGTCCGTTGTCAGTGTCAAAGCCGGTCCGTTGGGCCTTTCAGTGCACAGGTGGCGATAGACTGGCCCCTAATGAGTCCATATGGGACTGTCTGGGAGAAGTGTGTGCTTGTGTGTGTGTGTTTTTTTTTTTTTGTGTGTGAGTGTGTGTGTGTTTGTGTTTCCCGTGAAAGTCAGCGTGTAGTGTATATATTGATGTTCTCATTGTGTGCATGTGCGTTTAAGAGGAAAAACCCCGCTGTATGTGAGAAAAAACAACCCATTTAGTGAGTGTAGTTAAGATGAAACTTGCCACAGAGGGTGGACTCAGTGAACCTGCCAACCACTTGTGATCACTCGTGATACATGATCATGTTGTTTTTGAGGCTGTTTGACTGGCTTTAATCTGTGTTTGTGCTTTGCCGCGGTGCACTCACAAGCATGCAGATTTGTATCCCATTTCACCTGTCAACACATTATGTCTCCATAGTCTTCTCACAGTCTGCTTGCCTGTATGTCCACCATCTGTGTACATATGTGTCTTTAAGTCAGATTCCATATCATTACGGCATGTTATAGTGCGTGTGTGCATGTTGTTCGTGTGCTGATTCTCTGCCAGTGACCCCAGGACATAACGTGTCAGTGTGGAGCTACATTCACACTCGTTCTGCAAATAAGAGGTGTTAAAAGAACACAGACACACAGAATTGGCATGTTTACAGGCAAATAAGCACATACACACACACACACACAGAAAGAGAAAGAGAAAGAAATAGATTCATCAACCTTTTACCTACCTGCACACTCACATACCAGCATACACATAAATCACCACTGCAAAGGGATCAAAAAAACATTACTGTCCAGTTACAGCTTTATTGTATTCAACATTATGTTACAACTTTAAGCTACCTGTGCAGCCAAAGAGAGTTATTAATAATTCAGTAGTTAAAGGCATAACAAGTAGGAGTTTGTGTCTGTTTTTCTGTTTTTGTGGCCCTTCCTCTGCGGCTCAAAGCATATACGCTTCTGGTGTTCCCACGTGCTTACGATCTGGCACCTGCTCATTATGTTTTTATACAGACCCACACATCAAGCCCTGCATGCTGTTACTGGCTGGAGGCTACACACCACAGCCCAAAAGTTGAAGACCCAAAAACTCCACACACAGCAAAATAAGAAAATACAGGCAGAGGGCAGAGTCTCTGCAGAGCCAGATACAACCACACACCTCTAATGGGTCATAAGTGATGATAGAGAGAGACTATTTTTGTCTGTAGCTTTAAAGTTACTTCGGCCATTTTTAAAATTGTGTATTTATCTGTTTTGGTCCAAGATTATTCAGCAATGATTGGTTAGATAAAATTGCCCTGCAAATAGTATGTGAAAAATTACATTCTAACTTTCATTTTTTATTTTTAATTTGATGTTTATTTCTTCCTTTAAATATAAAAAAAAACACATGCTCAAAACTAATGTTCCTGTTCACATGAATACAGCAGTTACATCAGTTAAACTGAACTTCAGCGAACAAACGGTTTATGTGTTGTGCGTCTCACACAGTTGGTAATGTATACACTTCACTAAAAAAAAAAGAAAAACAAGGTGTGTGCATTTTTCCATTTCAGTTTAAATGTCTTATCTCTTTATCTGTTGACACAACATAATTTGTGTGAGTCACCGGGTTGAGTCAGGGCTTTAAAGCTGGTTTGACCTGTTACATGAAACCGGCCTCTCACCTTTTCGAATGGAGAGACGGCTGGAGGAACAACATTATCAGCAGAAGTATGTCAGTAGAATGTCAAAATGTCCAAGTCTCAGTTTTAACTATGAGTGGGACAGAGAATCCTCAGTAATCTGCAATATTATGTGCAATATTCTTCATGTGCAGTATCTTTTCTGTTGGAAATAGTTTATCATCAATACAAATGTCTCAGACGTGGCTCATTCTCTTATACAGCAATTCCTGTGCACTCCTTATCTTATCTTGTTACTTTCTCATTCTCCCATTTTTGTATTGTTTAGACTATTTTTATTATTTATTACTGTTATTATTTTTTACTGTACTCTGGCACGACAATTTCCTTTGGGATCAATAAAGTCGTTCGTAAAATGTCAAAACACTGTTTCATACAAATCTGCTTCTTGTAGCATACTACTTTAACATCTGTCAGAGGTTTTATTTGGAATAACAACAAGGATATAAAAAAAAGAAATCAATGTATGAAACAAAATCAGTTTCAGTAAAGGAAGTGTGATGCTTTCAACAGTTTCATAATTACAGTTGTTACGGGGCATACATGATGCATAATTGAAAAGAGTTGTTTTAATCTTGTCAGGATGTGTTTAATGCTTTTACTGCCACACTGCTATTATTCTTGTCTTCATGTGAACCAGAGGGACAAAAACATCACTGACAAAATCAGCATGTTTTAAAATATTTTTTAATTGACTGCATTTTTCACAGATCTGGAGACAGAGACTTTGTACAATTCTTCTCATTTATCCATCGGGAAAAAAAAAGTTACAAATTGATCAAATCAAATGACATTGAGATGATTACGATTGGATCCGCTTGATTGTCTGCTAAATAGAACAAACACCCACTTACCTGGTACACTCTGATTCAGCGCTTGCCTTCATTGGAAGTACTGGCTGTTAACTGAAGACAAATTACATTAAAATCTAAATGGCTAAATATGACAAGCTCAGAGAGTTTCTTCTCCTACTCTACTCTGTACAAAAAAGGAAGTGATGTGACAAGGCCTAAGTGACAAACTGAAATGATTATTATTTTTGTTCCTCAGTTTAAACATGTCAGATGTCACTTCATGGCTTAAGTACCAAAGTGACTGCACCGAAGTAATAATCCATCACAACATTTTAATACAACAGTCCCTTCCCTTTCACAGAGCAGATGCAGGTCTTTCACAAATATGACTGAATCTGAAGACAGCAGAAGGAGATCTGTGAACAACTGACAAAAAGATGTTTTTTTTTTCCCCCACTTTGTTTTCATTCTGCATGGTTTAAGAATAACTCCTCTTATTTAGTATAAAGAGCGCCGTCACTGTCTAACATAATAAAACAATCTCCTCTCACATGTCTGAGTAGGAAGAATGAATTAAGAGGGAAATTTGGTATATTACAAGCAGATGAGTGAGATGGAAAAAAATATGATGAGGATTTAATACTGCACTTGACCACCTACCGAGAATAGAGCCGTATCAAACACGGGGAGGAAATGCAGCTTAATGTGAAAGACGTGACTTTTGAAAGGGAAGAAAATTGTTGCTTTATTGGTCTAATGTTTAACAGTCAATTCACCATAGATTTAGGTTCATGAACATCATTGTGGTAAAGTTAACTCCCCGGGGTGCCAGTTATTCCTATCAACTCCAACAAAATGTGACATTATGAATAACACATGAGGAAGACAAGAATCCTTGTGTCAGTTTTTGTCAGTGATGACAAAACTGAGATTAATTTAACGACTCTCTAGACTGAGCGCTTGTCTGACCTTTTTCATTCTTTGACCAAGAATGACAAATGTTAAATGAAATGCAAATTTTACAATCTATACTGTCTACAGTGATGACATGGTGCCGTTTAAAGGTCTATTGAAACAGAAATGTGGCATATTGACCTAACACATGTACAACACACTTTGATATTGCTTAAAACTGCCAAATGGCACGTGTTTAACATTGAGAACACTGATGCCTTTTGGATATAATCACCTTAAATCTTGGTGTAGATATGTCTAGAAAGTATCTACCTTTGAATCTAACTTTTGAATGTGCTTGAAGGATCCATCAAGGAGCCACTCATACTACATATTCCACTTTGAATGTCTCCACTGTTGAGTTTTATTTGTTCGGTAAGCCTGTTTTCCATCATTTGGGGCTCAAATTATTCCCTCAGTGCGGCCCAAGATTGAAAAGATCTAACATACTGTATGGAGCATGTTTAAAGAAAAGCTCTGCTGCCAACATCTTATCATCTAAAAAGTCAGCTTTTCAGAAAATGGCCAGTGTTCATGAATTTTTTTTTTTAAATTATAGAGCAGATTTTGAAAA
Organism: Scortum barcoo; assembly: GCA_023238725.1. Taxonomy (NCBI): domain Eukaryota; kingdom Metazoa; phylum Chordata; class Actinopteri; order Centrarchiformes; family Terapontidae; genus Scortum; species Scortum barcoo. Next base: position 7,702,360 of record CM041546.1, on the reverse strand, counting down.
GGCTGTAATGCAAAGTAAAAGCTGTGTCCACTATTCACTGAGCAAATGTCGTATACAAAATGACTTTGCAAGGCAGCATGTAGCACTATAAGGTGAAGATATAAGAACAAAAACTCACGTCATTCCACAAATGGAGGCAATTTACTTTAAGAGCCACAAAGCAGAGTGAATTCGCCTGCAGAGAGTCTCCAATTTTGCAGCACTTTTTGGACCTCAATCGACAGCTGGCGTTGTCTGCTATGTACTCCATACAATGGCGAAGAAGCCCGAGCACAGAAAATGCACCATGTAATGTTGAAGTAAATATCATGGAGGTTTTCTTCGGTTTCTCTGTGATTTCGGAGACCTTTACAAGTAAGACAAAAAAAGAAACACTATACACAAATAGACATGATTCACTGTAAGTGGCTATGGATGTGCTGTGTAGTTGCCATTTTCAAATAATGGACCTGTCATGTGATGTAGGAAGATGGCAGTATAGAAAGTGGGGGACGCTACTGGTTCATTGGATGCATGTTTATGTAAAGGTCAACCTTATTATGTTGATATAGAAAGAGCGCAGTGGCCTAAACAAGCTTGTCAACCAACGCAAGCAAGGAAGTATCTGTCAGGGTTACAGCGTGCGGAGGCAGAGTTAGTGGTGATTTAGGCTCCCACGGTGCTACAAAAAGGGAAAATAACACTCCATTTAAAAATTGGGTTCATTCCTTGTGTGAAGATATGACATGGAGGAAGGGCAAGATGTACACTATCCTGACCAGAGAGACCAGTGGTGCTTGTGAACACAGTAAATGTAAAAGTCTAAAGTAACAGATGTGTCTTTTGTAGATTTTTTTTTCTAATAAACCACTTATAAACACCATGTCACCCTGACACCTGAAAAAAACAGAGATTTCAAAATTAAACCAGAAACAATATCTCAGTGATTTTGAAAAAACATTCCAACAAATGCAGCTAAAAGTCAGAAGCAAGTGGTGCTACAAAGGCAGAAATCACCCTATTTAAGATTTTAAGGAAACAAAGGATTTTGATCAAGCTTATTCAAGAAGGTGAAAAGCAGCGTAATTCTGTCTCATGAAATATGCATGTCCTCCCCCTCTCAACCCTTGATTTTCCCCGACAGGTGCCTGTGTGTCCTCTTCCATTACCCATGTCATTTCCTCTCCTTCAACTGCAATCCCCTCTCATGTCCTTAACACTGATCCCTGAGGACTGACATGCAAGTGGAGGGAAGGGATGGAGAGGGAAGGTGGCAGGGAGGGAGTAGTAAATTGCGAGAAAGAGGGGTGAAAAATCTGAAAAAGACAAGGTGCAGGAGAATGGCTACGGTGGGCAATAATATTCTCAATATTTGGATGGATATTTAGATGCATAAGAATCTTTACAGGCAAGGAGGCCACAAAGATAATTAAGCCACCCATTACATCAGAAAGCTGGTCTGACGCCTTACAGTGGGACACAGTATAAAACCCATACAGCCAGATAGACAAAAGCTCAACCAGGCAGGCGGTCAGACTTGAATTTACCACCTTACTAACCACACATTCGGCTACAAAAAGCTGTGAGAACCAGCTTGTAAGTCACCAGCTTTCAGTCAGCTTTCCATCCAAAAGGCAATCAGACAGATATGAAGCCTGCATCACCAGTCAGGCTCACAGACAGATAGACAGATAGAGCTGCTGCTGCTGCTGTTGCCTCTTTGGTGCTGTTCTTCCCCTCCAGTGATGCTAGATAACAGCATGCAGCTAGACAAAGTAATCCACCATAAAAATACTGTTACAGCTACCCTGAGATAGATAAACGCTGACAGTGGAGGAGGAGGAGGAGAAGGAGGAGAGAGATAAATGTGGACGGGAAGGCGTTGTGGGGTGGTTGGACATGGAGGAGAGGGTTCAAAGCACTGGATGAGAGAGAAAAAAGGGGAAGGGGGTGCAAGTGGAGGAGAGAGGGAGGAATAGGAGATGAAGAGACAAAGGAAAACAGTTTGTAGACGAGGACGAGGAGAATGAGCAAAAACAACAAAAGTGTGAAACTGTTCTAATGGATTGCTTGTCTGCGGGCTTGTGTGCCACAGACAGGGGTCACACTGTGGGGAGCTGCATTACCCCAGACACCTGAGACAATGGTTGATTAATGGCAAGAGATGGGAAGAAAGCAGCAGAGCAGCAGACAGGAGGAGGAAGGCGATGTGGGTAAGAGGAAGGGAGCAAAAAGGGGCACAAGTGAATGTATAAAAGGGAAATGGCAGGACGGACAGAGTAAGAAATAGATTATCGCGGCCGAGGATCAGCTTTCCCCTTCCGCCTCCGCTCTTCTCTGCTTCCCTTTGTTTTTGTACCTCTCTCTCTCTTTTTCAGCTTTCTTCCATGCTATCTCATCCTCTCGCTCTCTGTTTCTGCTGGCTCTCTGCATCCCCTTCTCTCTTTCTCTCTGTCTCTCTCTCTCTCTCCCTCTCACTCTGTCTTTGACTCCAGACAGTGTTGAATGTAGGTCACTCTGTCTGGAAGCTCCCCTCCCGCTCTCCCTCACTCTTTCTCTCTCTCTCTTTCTGTTTCGACATTCATTCCACTGTTTTTCTGCCTCTCCTTCTCCTCCACTGGGGCTGCGATTTCTCCGGGCTGGGTGCCGGTTGCTGGACAGCTCGCCTAGCTGGATACCGCTGTGCTGGATATGATTTATATTGCATATGGAGAGTGCAGAATCTGCACAATCACAAGGCCCGGCTGCATCTATATCCTGGAATGAGAGCGGGAGTTTTCCATTGCTTTATCAGCAGTAGCCCACAGGTGGAGACCGATCATAGCCAGAGCCCAAGAGGTCAGCTTCTGCAAGGGGGTTTTCAAAGAGGAGCAGGGAGAAACCTTTGGCATCGCTCCTGCCTTCTCAGTCTCATCCAAAAAAAGACCTTTGGAACATTGCATGTTCGCTCGCTTCCAAAATCCACCACATAGGTCCAGATTTCCTCTTCTTTCCTCCTACTTTTCTGTGTGTGTCTGTTTTTTTGACCGGCAGGTTGAGTTGAGTGCATATTCCTTTTGGTGATGATGATATTCCAGATCTCTAGAAGACAACTTTCAGCACGAACAAAGAAAACCAAAATCCTTGAAATGTCCGTTAAAAAATACGAAAAACGCCGCGCTGTCTTTTGCTCGCTCCTCGTCTCTTCCCTTCCAAAAATATGGGAGTGGAGCAGAGAAGAGTGTGCGTGTGTGAGTGTGTGTCTGCTTCCCCTGCCTGCCGCAGTGCAGAGCGACTGGCTTGGAGAAGTGAGGGAGGCAAAACGCAGACTGTTGCTAACTCTGTGGTGGCAGACTGGCAGAAAGTGTTGTGTGTGTGTCTGTGTCTGTGTGTGTGTGTGTGTATGTAGCTGGCTGGCTGCAGTGTTGTACAGCAGTCAGCTGAGGCCATCAATCAACTATCAATCAATGTCACCCGCAGTCTATTGCCATAGCAAATAGCCGCGTGTATTGGTGGAAGTGTGAACGGGTGTACATGTGGATGAGGACATGCTAGTCGTCAACCACAGAGACGTGCAACACACATACACGCTTCCTATACACACACACACATCCATGAAGCAATAAAGACAAAAACACTAATTCGAATCATGCATATCTTGCAATTTTGGTTTGAATTCTGTCCAAATGTGAAATCTCAATGTATTTTTGTTGTTGCAGTTGGTTCCTAATACAATTGTCCCAGGATATCCACATTACCTTACCTTAATTGTTCAAACTCAGAAAGATTACAAGGGTAACCTTTAGTATTTATTCCATAGAGGGAGACCAAGTGTTCATAGGACACCTTTGCCTATAGACCTGTTTACCTTGTTCAGCAGTATCTGAGAAGCAGATGTTGCTTTATTTCAGCAGATGCTTCTTTTATTCCTGTTCACTCCTAAGCACTTAATTATTCTACAGATGCTCACGTAAACATGTAGAGTGAGAGATGGAAGTGTTTGAATCTGACCAACCGAGAGAAAAAGTATACGTGTCAAACCCCGCACCCCAGCATGTTGCAGCTTCCTTTTGTCAGTTGCGGTTAAGGAGTGGAAAAGATGACAGAAATAGATCAGAGATGGCAAATGTGAACCATTAGAAGGGCAACATTTCAAATAGTACGTCGTCTCTGCGGCAGTTATTCGATTTTTAAATAGCCGTATCTTGAAAGATTGAGAGCAAATAACGGTGATGCGCGGTACCTCAGAATATTTGAAGTATACACAGCCTCTGAAGAACTCTTTCTAAGGAAAACTGCCTCCTTGTGTCTGTGTGAAATAAGAGGAGATTGCCTCGCCCTTGATTCTAAAGTGTCCAGCAAGGCGGATAGAAAGAAAGACACTGAGGATGAAGTTGCATGGAGGGAAGGCCTGTTATTTTCCTCTCATCTCCTTTCTCCTCCTCTGCTCTGCCACTATGTTCCTCAGCTCAGATGGTAGGACTAGTATGGGCTGTAACAGAGGAAGACTTTGTCCCATTTGGATGGGATTTATTTCTATATAGGTGCTGGTCAGTGATTGCAACACCACCGAGTCATTTTTATTTATCTCAGTATTATTTACAGCCCTAATTACCTCTCTAACTTTTTGCGTTCAAAGAGTTTGAGTTACCTTGAAACTGTTTAAATAATTCAAGAATAAATTAATAAATAAAATTTTATGATAGAGGTTGCGTAATTATTCAAAATTTTTCAAAACATCCACCTCTAGACTGACTCAAATACTCTCCATATCAATAATTTACATTATGCAGGAGGATTTTTGATGTCACCTAATTGTTCAATGAAACAACAGTTACTTATTGTAGTTGTTTTTGCACTTGCAAAGGTATACAGCTGTACCAGACATAAGTAGGACAATAACACATAAAAGTGCCCCCTCCACTTTATGTCAATCTTAGTATAAAATATCTTCAGCAGCAATGAACAAGTCTCATGGGAATGCAGGATAAGGTGACTCATGCCTTTACCTGTACAAGATAACAATTAAAATGCACAGTATTTCATCTATGAGCTCAGTTTCTTCTTCTCTGTCTCCGCCTGTCCTGTCAGAGCGAAACAGGCCTCCTCCATCTTACTGTCGCAATTTTTATTCCTACAACTGCTCCAAAACCGGAGGCCTCTCTTCTTTTTCTTTTTCCTCCTTTTTTAAGGTGAGTTTCTAAAAAGAGAATGACAGGATATTCTTACTTCACTTCCAAAAGTAAGTTCTGAGGCAATTTTTAAGATGCTCTTAGACTTCAACAAGCCATTTTATCCAAAGTAAAATGGCCAGGTGAAGCAACATGCCTGATGATTTTTCTTTGCTATCAGGGATTTGATCTCCTCCTCAGGCTTGCTCACCCTTTACATCCATTCCTCCTGTTTCATGAGCCACATCTCCTCAAGTTCCCTCTCTTCTGTTTCCAGCCCCTGGGCCCTCCTGTCCCAGCTCTCCCTCACGAACACCTCTCTGAAGCTCTCCCCCAGACTGTCACATTTGTTTACCCGCGGCTTCCCGCTCTCATTCAGCTCTTCCCCCTTCCTACCCAGCAGGGCCAAGGTCTGCAGATGCGCCTTTGTGCGAGCTTCAGTGACCTGGCTGATCTCAGTCTCCTTTTCTTTCGCTATTTGTTCAAGCTGGCTCACCTTATTTCGCCAGCTGTCTTCTACTTCTTTTAGCCCAGTGGCCCACTCGACCATGACCTCTTTGAGGTCCCTCTCAAGGGTTCCTCACGTCCTATCATTCTCCTCCCTCCAGGCAGCACTGATCGTATCATTTTTCTCCATCAAAATGTGTAGCCTGTTATAAAGGCAGGTGATGTGTTTTTTTCTCCCTCTTACTCATATCCTCTTCTGTCCTCTTGTTCTCTGTGACAGAATCTTTCAAAGCAGCTTTTAGCCTGTTGTTCTCTTCCTTCTGCACACACTGCATGTCTTCTTCTCCCTTTGACTTTGACTCAAATTGTTCTTGTTTGTCCTCTAAAACCTAGTCCAGCTTGCTTTTATCTTTTCCAGTCCTCCTCCCTGGTTAAAGGTCCTGTCTGGTAAAAGTGCTATTCTGCCTCATGTCTTCTTCAGTGAATGAGAAGCCTTGTCTAAGGGTGGAAACACCTGAGCCTGGGGACTCCTCTGCTAAGCATGAAGCCAAATACATCCTTGTCCAAACACTCATTACTCACAGATGTGTAATCCATAGGCTGTTACAAACCATATGTGTGATTAAATATTTTGTTTTCTGATTGTATGTGTGGTAAGTTATAGGAGAACATTTATATCAAATGTATATGCTATGCAAGTAATGCGCATCAGTCTACATTTCTGTGTATGGGTATATATATATATATATATATATATATATATATATATATATATAGATATATATATATATGTGTGTGTGTGTGTGTGTGTGTGTGTGTGTGTGTGTGTGTTTTAAGTGTTTTCTCAGAGCAGAAGGTAAGCAGACAGATGGATGCTGCTACACTGCTCCAAACAGCTGGTGCTTATTGACCTTGTATTGCCAGGCGAAGACTCGGTCCACCCACTAGTTACACATGGCCTTCAGCTTTCAGAATAACATAGTGGAAAGCTCTTCAGGCTTTTTGACGTAAAACTTTTGTACGTTTTTATGAATAGAACTTTTGTGGTCATGTTTGCGCCCTAGAAATGGACCGTTCGGGTCGTGACCACAGATTACGAATGCAAAAGTAAGAAAAAGATGTACAAATTGTACAGAACTGAGTCTTTTTTGGGCCTGGTATCCAATCCTTACATTTCCTGTTTTATTTGATTATAGTGTTTAAAATGTTTAATCTGAACAAACATCTGAAATTCACAACACTTCATCTGCACAAAAGGAGTGTTTAGAAGACAACTTGTTAAGATTTTGTAAACTAGGTTGAATCACCTCATAGTATTGTATTAAAAAGCTAAATAGAGACTTATATGAGAGCATTGATATGAAAAAAATAATTGAATAATGAAGCAAGTCAAATCTAGCTGATTCTACTGTGGAGCAGAGAGCACGATGGAAATAAAGCGTTAACCGGACACAAAGATATGTCATTCACCTGATGAAGACTGAGGAAAGGTAAACACAAGTGACAACCTCTTTAAAACCTCTCTCTCTAACTTAATCTGTCTGTGTGGCTCTCACTTTCCTTTTTTTTTCTTTTCCCATCTCCTCTCTCACACACACACACACACACACACACACACACACACACACTCATTGTCAGACACATCCTCTGCCTGCCAGGTGTGAAGAGGGAGATGGCAGTCACTAATTGGTGAGAAAGCACTTTGTCACTTTGCTGGATGGAGGATAGATTACATCCAATATGTTTCTAATATGTTGGAAGACAGAGAATAGAAATCATATCCATCCTTGTTACAGAAAGCCCAAGCAAACTCCAAAAGTGAAAAACAAAATGCAATGTCCTCTCTGACTGGCATTTTTAATATCATACACTTTACTTATTTTATTTATTTATTTATTTATTTATTTATTTACAAAACTGCTCATTTAGAGTTAATGGTAAATAACCAATCCACCGTGCCAATCCACAAATTAAAAAGGATATCTCTACTATGGAAATCATCTGAGATCTGCTTAAGACATTGCTTATTACACATATTACATAACATTTAACAAGAGATAACAAGAGATACACACGTTCAAGTAACGCTGGTTAGTAAAAACACAACAGGAAACATTTTCACACCTTGCATATATATCCAGCCCCGGAAACGTATTCACAAAGTGTCTTTTACAGTATTACCATCCTCCTAAAGGGTGCTAAGGGTTCCAATTAATGAGTCTGGAGAGCTATTCACAAAGCTACTGAGAGCAACTTTTACTGAGAGGCTGAGATAACTCCTAAGCTAAGAGAAGGGGCTGTGAGTGACATTATGTTTCTGAATTAATGAACTCACTACGTCTACAGTGATCGGTAGACAATCTGTGTCATTGAATGTGAAATTAAGTATTCATCAATACATGTCAATCTAACAATATAATCACGTTGAAAGATGTAAAGAGTAAAATAAGTCAAAATAAAATTAGAAATTAAACAATAAATCAAATATATTTAACTGAATGAAAAAATGTTTTTGAGTATTTAACTAATGTTAAATATTTGTTGAATAATATGAATAAATACATTATAATAAATTGAAAAGAAGTTAAATTAATTATTAAATGATGTGTTTAAAATTCACAGTAGAATTATGTTTTATTATTACTAATTAATACTAATTAATGGTAAATATTATTTAGCAATAAATTGATTTAAAAAAGTTCTTTGGAAAAAAATACATTAAAATGCACTGAATTAATAGAAAAATCAATAGATTAGTAGACTGATAGATTTAATGCATATTCTACAATGGCTATGACTTTTAAAAAAATGTATTTATGATTATTTTAATTAAGTTCATTATTGTTATACTTCCTTCTCTCAGCTTCAAACTTATTAACCACTTTTAACACTAATGCTTTGTGAATCACTCTTAGACCAAGATGTTAGCACTAATAGTACTGACGCACTCCGAACCTAGCCAGGCTACTTTTAGCCTTAGGAAGTGTTGTGTTAAATATGTTGATGGTAAAGGGATGGTTGAGCTTTGTAACACTAGTACTCATTAACAGTATTATTCAGTTTGTTGCATCCTGCTAGTTGCTGGAGTTCCTATCTGTGTCATCCAAAATGTTCTTTCTTTCTGTCTTTCTCTCTTCCCACCCACTTCCCCCTCACATCTCTTCCTTTGACCCTGACCCTGATATTGACTGACTGCACCACCAAGGCCCTGAAAGAGTAGAGCTCAACTTTTGTTATATCAAAACCATCTGTGTGTGTGTGTGTGTGTGTGTGTGTGGGGTGTGTCATCCATTCACTGGAGGAGGCAGTGAATCTCAGGAGATGTGAACCACACACACATGCGTGTCACCCATGCATCTGCCTGAGGTGGGTTAGGTGGTGTCTCAAGAGGGGTGTGACACACACACACACACACACACAAACACACACACACACTCACAGGTTCCCAGGAGTAAAGGTTGGAGGAGACAAGGTGACACCATGTCTCTCTGATACCTGGTTTCTGTCAGAGCTCGGTGACAACTGGTCACCTCTGACTGGACACACACACAGACATGCACACACACATATGTAAATACACACAGTTGAGCATGCACAAACATGCAGACTTGACACATCTGCCCACCCACCCACAGACAAACACATAAATGTGGAGATTAACTCAGGTATATGCGCTCAAATACATAAATGCAGGTTTATGCAAACAGAGGCACACATCCTTTTCACACATTCATTTCTGAAGCGGTCTCTGTGGCGACCAGTCACCTTATGCAATGACAGAAAACAAGGTGTCTCACACTGTGGCACTTTCCTCATGAAGGTCAGATGCCAAATGTCACAAGTACTTGAATATGCATCTGCCACATGAAGTGTGTAGAGCTGTTAACTTGTGGAATGACAGCTTGAGTATTACTCCTTTGTCAGCAGACTGAACCTTTTACATCCTGCAACAACTTGTTTATCACAAAACAACAAAAGAGACAATGCTGTGTCATTCTTTTAAACTGTCAAAAACTTAAATAACAGAGTTCTTAGTTATACATACATACAATTACATTATATGGTCATTGAGAAAATAATGTTAACTTGTAATTTGAGGTAATGAAAAATGTTCAACATCATTCCATTATCAACCAACACTCATACAATGTAATGCAAGAGAATATGACAAACCTATATAAAGCTAATATTGTTTATTTCTTTATAAAACTGTCTTAGAAAAGGAATGTAAGTATGTATAATTTCCTTTGGAGCAGGGTATTTGATTATAGTATGAGTATAATACTTTTTATGTGCATGTGTGCTGTTGACATGCTGCACTGAATACATCACTATTCCACGCAGGCCAATCTCTTTGTCTAGAGACAGAAATATAGATTATATCTACAAAGATATGCATGCCTCTGAAGATGACTGTGTCGCTATGCAACAAGTACATTTTTGGGCAATAAAATAATGTTGCAAGAAGTCAAAACTAATTATCTAATTTATCTAAACACTTTAATAAAGTAGAGTGACATTGATCCTGAAACTTCACAGAGCTTTTGCACATACTCTCTCAAAGTAAAGAATCATTTCCACAAATTTCATATGACCTCATAACATTGTGCAAATATAAAAATTACTGCAAATGCGGTGACCCTACATACCATTTTGTCACACATTTACCTGCTGAATGTGTGTGTGTGTGTTCACTACAATCACTACCTTGGTAGTTTAGCACTGCCTGTATTTGTTCTCCCCTACAGAAACAACCTTGAAATGCGACAGATGTTCAAATTCACCTTGCTGAACTTGACAAATCAAAGCTAGACCACTAATAATGAGCTCTTGTCAGTTGAGAAAGAGGGGAGATTGTGGGGATAAAATAAGTATTACACACACACACATACACACACACACACACACACACACACACCACCAATCATTAACAGCTAAGCTAGGGTCATACTTTGCAGCTGCTCTTTCTGGATAAGATAAGACTTTGACTACTGAGTGTGTGTGTGTGTGTGTGTGTGTGTGTGTGTGTTCTTGTACTGTACTTACGTCTGAATCTTTGTCTGTATCTGTTCCTGAAAACACCTGTTCAAACAAAGCTTTAGAAATACGACTGAATAAATACATTTCATATATACAGTAACTAGCCATCTGTCTGTTATAGGGCTGTAAAAGACTATGTTCATTGTACATTGACTTTGATGACAGTAAAAATATAATAAATCAAAGAGCTTCAGTGTATGTACTGTAGTTTAGTGATACATGCTGTGAGCCCTATTGTCATGTGGGGACATGAGTGTTTTGGGTTTTTTTTTTTGCCTATGCCACTTATTAGTAATTTCCTGCAGTTGAGGTTTAGCCACTACAATTTTTGTGTCAGTGTTTCCATGAAGGGGGCAGGTATGTATGTGGTCCGTCTGTAGTTTCCAGCATACATTGTAATAGTATACAGAGTAGTTTTCTTAATTAAGTCCTGCACAACCAACATCAAGCTGTTGTGAAATAATCATGCAGATGTCTGTGTATATGTGCGCATCAAGCCAGTGAGTTGTGAATCTCGTATTCTATATGTGCAGGGAAAACAGTGAGTGTGAGAGTCGGGTGATGACATCCTTGGGATTTGTGGGGACACAGAGTTCATTCATTCATCCATTATCTATACCACTTATCGTCACATAGGGTCATAGGGGTGCTAGTCCTATCCTATCTGACACTGGGCAAGAGGCGCGGTACACCCTGGACCAATCAACTCCACTAGTCACACTCACAACTACAGGCAATTTTTAGAGTCACCAATTAACCTTCATTTCTTTGGATTGTGGGAGGAAGCTGAGTAAAATGGAGAAAACCAGAACCCAGAACGCTCTTGCTGTGAGGCAACAGTGCCCAGAGTTCATTTAGTCCCAGGAAAGAAGAAAAAAAAAATCAAATTTTCTTTCTTGCTTCTTTACATCATTGACACCCCTTAGGAAAGTCTATTCCCATCAGCATCTTCTTTGTATTCTTAATACCACAACAGTGGGTAAGCAGGGGCAGCCGCTTTATGTGTCTCTTTCTTTTTACTGGGTCTGACTGAGGTAGTGCCTGAAGCATCACATTTTAATTGCATTAGAGGTCGACCTGTGGCTGTGATGAACAGCGTGATGTAGTAGAGCAGAATCATAATTGCTAATATAACTGTGTTGGTGTTTGTTAAGGCTGTCAATTACTTTGCCAAAAATCTTCCATTTAATATCTAATCACATATTTAAGAGACATTTTTTCATGTCTTTCTTGCATTCTCTATCGTTATGTGTTATATTTTACTTCTGTCTGTCTTATGTCTAATTATAACTTTATTTTTAGCAGTGCATTTTAATAAGTTGACTTGTTCATGCCAATGTCTTTTGTAGTGAATCAGCAAGTTGTGATTCAAAGTTCTAGCTGGCTAAACTCTAAGCGGGGTTTGTGACAGCCGGTCAATATACAATCCCATCAATATTTAATATGGGAAGATTTTAAGTTTTCATGAAACTGACTGGATGTACTCTGAGTGGGTGGTTGACCATATGGTGTCAGTGTTCTGAATAACAGATGACCTCAGATCAGATTTATCTTGAGAGGGAGACGGGTGGAGAAAAGAAAAAGAGACGGGGGTGCGTTGGCAACACTGTTCATCCAACATTCATGCCAATAAAACAAACCGAGCTAAAGTGAAGACAGGGGGAGAGAGAGATTGCTGCGAGACTGAAAGAGGAGGCTGAGAACAGAGACAGAGGAGCGAATGAGAGACGGGTGAGAAGAGGGAGTACAGACAGAAAGAGGAGAGAAGATAGAGAGCGAAAGCAGAGAGAGAGAGAGAGAGAGAGAGAGAGAGAGAGAGAGAGAGACTTCCTGCTACATTGCAGCCTGTAAGACAGGGAGGCCAAGTTCTTTACCAAAATAAAACTCACATACCAAGAGTTTGACACACTCTCAGACCAAAATAAAATTCAAGACTGACTTGAAGAAAACCTGAAATTGCCATGGAAGCAGCAAAATATGTCAGAGCGTGTTACAGCTTGAGGAAAAACCAGTGCATGAAACTGCACTGAGCTTCACTCTTCTCTTTTATTGTTTAATTTATTTGTTAATCTATGTCTCATTTCGTCATTTATACTCTTTTATTCTTTAATGATCTGTTTGAACCAACCCTTTTTATGTAGCATGGTAATTTAGTTGTGTGATGTAGCAGAATTCACGCATATAGAGTGCTGTGCAAACCATTTGTTGTCTTATTTTCTGACATTTTGATTACATACATTGTAAACGCTTGCACAACTCGCTTAGGCAGAAGTGAACTTGGTAATTCTAATAAAGCATGAATTGAATCTGGGAGGGAGAGAGCAGGGAAAGTACTTAGTAAAGTGAAGTACATGGGGGGGAGGGGAAAGAGCAGGGAGACAGCGAGAGTTAAGAAAGAGAGGGTGAGGACACACAAAGAAAGGGAGAAGGTGGAGGGAGGCAGAGGAGGGTGGGGGGGGGGAGTGAGAGACACCCAAAAGAACACCTGTTGAGATTAGGGTTGGCACGCGACCCACTCCAACTCGCGTGGCAGCTGCACCTCGCTGGAACAATGGCAGTAAAATAGAGAGACAGAGAAAGCAAGAGGAAAGTTTGAATGCACTACTTATCCTTTCAGGTCGTGTGCGTGTGTGTGTGTGTGTGTATGGCATACTAATGTGTACACTGAGAGAGAGAGAGAGAGAGAGAGACAGGGGGGGAGGAGAGGGAGAGGAGAGACAGGGAGAAAGAAAGAGAGAGACAGAGAAGTGTGGGCTGCCAAGAAAAGGACGTGTGTATTCAAGTTGACTGTGAAGCCAAAACTAGGTGAAAGGTCTTATTTATCTTTGGATTGAAGAGTAGAGTAGAATAAGTAGAACAAAATATAACAGAGGACACCTGCTCAAGGTAATGAATAAGGTGTTAGCTTAAAAAGGCTGCCAGCTGTCACTCCAGGTGCACTTAGTTCCCAAGAGTCTGTTGGTGTGGAGAAACAAGTATGTGGAAAAAGATTTACTGTATATTTTATGTACAATATATATATATATATTTTTTACAGTGATTTTAATCAAAAGGATTTTATAGTGCGTCTGTGGTCATTATTATTCAGATGGGTGGATGTTTCTCCTTTAAAGTTGCGCCATCTTTTTAAACCTCACCATATGATTGACATGTCCATCAAGGCATATTCTCCTCTATAGCACGGACTTAAACGCTATAATGTTTTCCTGCAGTTCCTTATTAAAATGGCATTGAGGAGCCATGTGAGTTTATGAGTTAACATTCTTATTTCCATTGCAGTTCTGCTCCATGAACACACAAATTGGAGCCCAATTACCCATTGCTTTACTTGGATGCACTGCAGATATGAGGCCATATTGAATATAATTGTACCCAGTGAAATGCATCCAGTAAGACTGGTGACTATACTTTCATACTAATTTCCCAGTAGTGGTCCTAGTCACCTATCTTATTTAGGTAGAGGAGATCTGACCATCTCTCTCTCTCTCTCTCTCTCTACACACACACACACACACACCTATATGTATCTCCATATGTGCACTTTCATTAATTTCAAATTCATTACATATTTGGAAGGCATGAAAGAAATAAGCTTTGTCCGAAGCTGAAACTATTACAGTGGTGATTTTTACAAACTCCAAATCACTTTAGTAGTTTTGAACTATGTTTAATTTTCCTTTATTTTATTGTCTGCTTTATGTCCCACAGTCATGTCATTCATACTTTTCTCTTACACGCTCTCTCTCAGACATACACACACACACACACACACACACACACTGCACAGAGACATCGCTTGGATGCCTCCCTATCGCACAGAGACATTATGTAATTCACCCCTGGTAACTGTTCTGGATGCTCGGTCTGATCTCTGTTACCCTCCCTGAATTCTCCACCACGCTGCCGAGCTGAATCCTCTCCGGCTCTGCGACGCCATCTAGCGACCATCCAACACCGCCCTGCTGCCTTCACCTACAGTGTGTCTCCCTCCTCACTCCTCCTTTCGACTCGTTACTGGTTATACAATTAAATAACCCCCTCATTATTAAGCCAGTTGGTGGGTAAAGACTGGCGTGAGCTATATAAATGTATGTTCTTCTTACTAAAACCAAAAAGTATAAAAAATAGAATAGAATAACAGAATTTGCATTGGGCTTGATTATGATGGCTCGCGTGGTGTAAAGTTGACCTCTCAGGTTAACATGGTTGCAATTTTACATGTGCCCAAATGTACTGGAACAATATTTCACAGGTAACACAGTTCATATTTGTGTTTTTAATCCTGAATTCTAACCTCTATCTCGTCTTGGAGTGAATTTGGATATCTTTTCCTCCGTGCGTAAAATGGACACCGTGTGCGTAAAAGCGCAGTGGATTGCATTTTTTTTCTGTCTCCCGGTCTTGTTTGTCTCATTCCTCTGACAGCAGCGGTGGATGTAACTTCGGAGGTGTGCGGATGTGTGTGTGTGTGTGTGTGTGTGTGTGTGTTCTCGCACCGCTGCGTGCTTCTTCGCCTCCCTCGCTTCTCCTCCGTCTGGTGCGCCGGGGAAGGGGTAGGCTCGGTGTGTGTTATGTGACAAAAGACCGCCCAACCCCGCCTCAGAGAGAGAGAGAGAGAGAGAGAGAGAGAGAGAAAGAGAGAGAGAGGGGTGAAAGCGCAGAGCATTTACAGCTCGGATTGGAGTCTTTTTTTCCTCATACCAGTTTAGCGATCATGATGTGTCCAAGAGACGTTTCCCTGTTTTATTTTATTTTATTTTATTTTATTTTGAGGCACCCTGTAAGTGAAGCTCAACTCATGGCCTTGTTTAACAACGCGCAGGTGATCCAAGACCTCTGTCAGCGACCACCTGTAGAAAAAACAAAACAAAACAAAAAACTATCATGAATCACATCATTCAATTAAAGTCTCCTGTTCTCTGTAAGAGTTCAGTTGATCACATACTGTACATCAGTTGAGCATCATCCTGTGTCAGCCTCTCGGGTCTCTTCCTCGCAGTGTAAACATTAGGTAATGCATAACCACATCAGCTGCATTGCGCTGGCAGGTACTCTGTCTGCAGATTCTCCTTGTAGGTGCACCATTCATAACGCAGTGGGCAGAAAATGAGAGGGGGGGGGGGGTTAATATGAGAAGGTATGTCTCCTGCATTCAGCATTGCCCAGGCAAAACAAACTGTGCTCGGCGTTGAAGTTTCCATATGGTGAGGTATACTTAACTTCCCATATAGCTGTAAGTTAATGGTACACACATGGGCTGGTGGTAAGAGAGTAGAAGAAAAAGAGAGAGAGAGAGGAGAGGGGGGGCTACATAACATAAGCCAGTGTCTCTTTAAAAAAAATTGAAGTTGTATACTGGAATGAGGTCAGACACGAGGCTCCTCATTGCACGCGCTGATTATTATTAGATTCCATTTTGGGCCAATGGACGCAGAGGTGGGCGTGTCTTTGGCGCAGAGGCAGGGTAGCGACAGCGCACGATTGGTGGATTTTTATCGTTGTTGTATCTCAGGAAGGGATAAATTCAAGCAAGGGGGCCGGGACTGGAGGGCTGCTTTAAACTCGACTGCAGGTCTGCAGATGGAAGGCGGACAGTGCAACTCGCTGTAGGTTTCTACATTTTTTTTTGGTACATTAGTGTTTTTTTTTCTTCTCCTTCCATCCTCCCCAGCATGCATGGCTTTTGTTTCTAGGAGAGGGGACGGAGCAGCCGATGCAGAGAGAAGCGCTCACCTTCCGCACTGTACTTGGGAGCCCTTTGTAAGAGCCCGAGTGCACAGTGTGGCACCCAGTCTGCGCTCTGCAGCTGCATAGACTGTGTTACATTGATTTTATAACACAGAAGGAAGAGGCTGAGAGAGAGAGAGAGAGAGAGAGAGAGAGAGAGAGGGAGAGAGATAACAGGGTCCTCAGTGGAGAGTGGGCTGTGCTGTTTTAATACCTACAGAACCTGGAAATTAAACTTTTTTTTCTTCTTTCCAGCCTTTTAAGGCTACACTGGACTGAACTGTTTCCGAGTTTGCTGCACATCTCAGGAGTGAATTATTATTTCTTGCGCCTTTTTTTAATTGTTTTTGAAACCCAGCTCAAAGTGCGGAGAAGGAGGAGGAGAAAAGAGCTGAGTTTGCTTTAAAAGTGAATCGGGGGACCACGGAGAGAGGGAGAGAGACAGAGCGAGCACACCGCTCTCCCTCCGTGCGCGTATAAGCGGCAGCATGGTGCAGAAAATGAGCCACTCGGAGAGCACCGCCGAGGCGCTCTCCTTCTTCGCCGGGGACTCCAGCTCCGACTCCGGGGCGTGCATGGACCTGGACCCGGCCGCCTCGCCTCTCTCGCCGGGCTCCACGGCCTCCTCGACCGCCGGGGACAAGCTGGGAGACAACCCGGCGTGGTGCAAGACTCCCAGCGGCCACATCAAGAGACCCATGAACGCGTTCATGGTGTGGTCGCAGATCGAGCGGAGGAAGATCATGGAGCAGTCCCCGGACATGCACAACGCAGAGATCTCCAAGAGGCTGGGCAAGCGGTGGAAGCTGCTCCGAGACAGCGACAAGATCCCCTTCATCCGAGAGGCGGAGCGCCTCCGGCTCAAGCACATGGCGGACTATCCCGACTACAAGTACCGGCCGAGGAAGAAGGTGAAGTCGAGCGCCTCCAAGCCCGGCGGAGGCGGCGCGGACAAGGGGGAGAAACTCAGCGGCAGCTCCAACAGCACCAGCACTAAGACGTCCTCCTCTTCGAGGAAGAGCGGATCCAAATCACCCAGCAGCAGCAAACCCCACAAATCACTTTTCGGGAGCAGCAGCAGCAGCAGTAGCACCAAAGCATCACCGTTTGCCTCTGAGCACCCGTCAGAGCACCACCACAACTCCCTCTACAAGTCCAAGTCCGTCTCCTCCTCGGCGGCCAAGCAGATACCGGATGGCAAGAAGCCCAAGCGGGTGTACGTGTTCGGGAGCGGCGGGGCCGGCTTGAGCGTCAGCCCCGCGTCCTCCGTGGTGGTCCCGGCCAGCCCGACGCTCAGCAGCTCGGCGGACTCCAGCGACCCGCTCAGCCTGTACGAGGACGCGGCGAGCGGCCGGGAGGAGGGCGCAGACTCTCCCGGCGCGGGCGGAGGCGGCGGCAGCCCCGGAGCGTCCTCGGAGCGCCACGGCGGGCACACCTACAGCAGCCGGCGGGCTTCTTCACCCACCCCCTCCGGCTCTCACTCCTCCGCCTCGTCCTCCTCTTCCTCCTCCTCCTCCTCCTCTTCCTCGGAGGACGAAGAATTCGAGGACGACCTGCTCGACATCAACCCGAGCCCGAGCTTCGACAGCATGTCTCTGGGCAGCTTCGGCTCCTCGGTGCTGGACAGGGACTTGGATTTGAACTTTGAGTCCGGCTCCGGGGGCTCCCACTTCGAGTTCCCCGACTACTGCACGCCCGAAGTCAGCGAGATGATCTCCGGGGACTGGCTGGAGTCCACCATCTCCAACCTGGTGTTCACGTACTGAGTGCGTAAAAGGCAAAAAAGACACAAAGAAACGACAGGTAAATGTCCTGCGAGCTGAAAAAAAAAACGTTGCTGGCACAGTGGGCGTCATATAGTTTGTGTACTTTACTACACCAGACTAGTAAAATAAAAAGCCCCCCCCACCCTCCCACTGTAAACGCACTCCCGTCCCTTTCTCGTCCATTCAGCCAAGAGCTGCAGATCCTTGAGAAGCTTCACTTTAAAGCGAATAACTTTGCTTTTTGTACTTTTCTTCGGATGCGTGGACTTATGGAGGGTGGTGGAGGTGGAGGGGGGAGGCTCGGTTGAATCCTTCAGAAGTGGAGGAAGAAGAAAGAGGAGGAAGAGGAAAGGCTGACCTGGGTTTGTTTCCTGGCGGTCCTGAACTGTCTTTTTTTTTTATTTTTGATTTGAACTGAACAACTTTTCTAACTGTGATTGATTTGCACGTTACGCGGTCCGCCGTTCACTTAATCAATGTTGTTGCTGATTTAAAAAAGAGAGAGGGGAAAAAAAGAAAAAAAAGAAGAAGAAGAAGAAGAAGAAGGGACATTTTACAACTTTTTAAACCAATCGCTAAGTGAACTTCACCACTAAAAGGTACAGAGACGGGACTGTCGTGCGCATTTTTCTTTTATTATTATTGTGGTGTGTCACCCTGAGGGATTTTTTTATAATAAGACCGAGGTGGGTTGATGTTTGTTTTTTCTGTTTGTTTGTTTATTTTTTTTTAAGTCGGATATTTTTCTCAAAAGCAAAAAAACTCGTTAAGCATGATAGCCTACTTTGTTCCTATCTTGTGCTGAGATTTTCTGTGAGACTGTCGAGCAGTTTGAAAACTAGTATTAGGGTTATTTAAATGGATAGGTGGCGCTCGCTTTCGGTTCTTCTCTTTGAAAGAAAAAAAAGGAAAAAAAAAAGAAAAAAAAAACTCAAACAAGGACGTTGAAATAATCACCAGCTGTTGTAATTGTTTCAAACTTCAGGATACTCAAACGCAACTTCAAATCTGTGCTGAACTTTATACACGTGTTCTCTTCGATTCAGGACCAAAATTTCTTTCATTTCAGTTGATAGCTATAGAGAAATCCTCACCGATTTTCTTTATTTTGTTCTGTTTTCATCCTCTGAGCTTTGTTTTGTACATGTATTCCAGATGCCATTTTATATGGGATGTTGTATTTATATACTGGGCCAAGCATTTTTGACTTGATCATTGTATTTTTTATTTCTTGTACACATGATCTAGTCCTGTTTTTATTTTTATTTTTGTTTGTTTGTTTGTCAGTGTGTCTGTCTGTCACATTTCCTTCTCAGGCGAAGGGCTAGAGTTTTAAAAACACACAACTTTTTTGATTTCATTTTATATTTAAATGTACACACTTTTTGGACACTTAAAAGAGAGGAAACAGTTTGATTATTTTCTCAGTGTATTTTTGTACAAATCTATATAGAAAAAGGGGGAGTCAACAATCGGTGTGTGTAGCCTACTAATACAGCTGTGTTGGATTTCCTAATTTTTAGTACCCTGGCAGGCTGGTTTTTTTATGCTGCCTTCAAGTGCTCATGGTAAGCTCGTACATATGAGGTTCTTTTTTATGTTATTGCCTGTTCAAATGCTTTTATAAAGACAGCCAGCAAAGCAGACCTTATATCACTGTGGTGCCTATTGTGTAATGTTAGAAGTCAAAGGCACCGAGCTACTTTTCACTGAAGTGACCGAGCAGAGGAGGTAACCCGGAATCAGGTGTGCAATTTGTGCTTCAATTGACTAATTTGGCCAACTTTCTATGACTCCTACCAGCAAACACTGACAATGCTCCTTTTATGTCCTGCCCTCCCCACCCCCTGAACATCTTGTACTGTCAGCACAGGCATGAGATACTTAGCCACCCACTTGTAAGGATGCAATTACGATTTTTCCCGACAGCACTTGAAAGCAGCACCAGTCTTTGTATCAGCCTACCTTCTACGTTTACAGTGCCAGTCTGCAGGCTCCTTAAAGACACAGGAATGCATTATTTCTTAGAGGCTATTCACGTGGACCATGTGGGTTTTGAACAGCATCATCATCATCTCAAGCAGCCAGTTGCTTTTTGCATTTCCCGTCAGATATCTTGCCTAGGACAAACAAAACGAGGAGATTGTAGCTTTAAATTTGACTTGTTTCTTGATGTTCTCATTAACTGATGTCAAATTTGCCAATCAACCACTGGATTGAACAGGCTATCAATGCAGCGAGCAAACAACAAGGATGACAACATCAAGCATATTCAAATTTCTGACTTGAGTTCCGCAACACCTACTTGTACTGCGTTCCTCATTGTATTTGAATATAATAATCTTTTCTACTTGTCGGCTAACTATTAGCTAATAATTGTTTTAGTATCTTTATGGCATGGTGAATAGCATTTGTATTTCAGATTCAGGTTATTAGCTGTTGTGTTTTTCAGAAAAAATGAAAAAATGAGGAAAAACGATGAAACGTGAACTCGATCTTTGTATATTTGACTGTATCATAAAGCAAAAAGATTGTGTGTTTATGTACGTTGTTGCTATCGAGGACAGGCACTGTCTAGAACTGCTATCTTTTACACATCCTTACTTACATTTAAGGTGGTCAGTTCAGGACTCTTTTTTTATATATATATGAAAGCATTTTAAATATATTGACTTTATTTTTCATCCATCCTGTGCAATATGCTGTGTAGAATTATCATTTATTGTCTCTAATCATGCCATAAACAAAGGAACCACCCTTTTTTTGAGACTCAGAGAAAGGGGGGGAAACTCATGCCAGCTAAATTGTGTCCATTCACTGCCTGTCAGATTGTTGATATAAACTTGTGTACAGAACTTTTTCAAGGAAGGAAATAAATATCAGCTGGAACTGAAACTCTACAACTCTTTTCTTGATTCATGAACTTTGTGTCTCTTGTTGACTGTCATCAGGAGGTAGAACGGGATAAGTAAATCCATAAATAAGAGAGAAATGGTTCATTTCATCCACAAAGTACTGTGGACTGACTGGAATTTTATTGATCATTTGTCATTTCTTTCCAAAAAGATATAAAAGAAAATTTCAAAGAAAGAACACTGTCCAATCAAAACTAACTACTCAGCGTGCCACCGCACCTGCTTTAGTAGCTGTACCATTTTGTATGGAAGCACATAAATCAGGTGGGTGCAAAAACTGATTACAAGCATTACTGTGTGTACTTGATCCAAAAAATGGCAAACATGGAATAACCAATAAACATGAGCTGAGAAATGACAAACCAGGAACGATCTACTTCTTCAGGGGGAAGCAAAACATGTGCGGGCACTGCAGTGTGAAATGAAAAAGAAATGGCCATGTTCTCTATAGGTCTGTTAAGTTACTAATAAGCTAAAAACATTGCTTTGCAAACATTTACATATGGAAAAGGGCTCTGTTTCTCAAAGTTTCCCATTAAGTAAGTATTTATGATGTCTGCACATCTTAAGAGTCTTCTACGTGACTGTATATGGCCCACAGCTGCTCTGCCAAGCTTCTGGAAAGCTCATCACTGAGCTATGAAAAAGCACTGTTTAATTCCCAGTTATAGTACAATAGGCATTACTGACTTTGAAAGAGTTGTATTGCAGCCCCCCCCTCCTCGATAGACCTGGGATGGTCTTGATTCTGCTAAGCCTCTGGGAGGCTTATGACACCACAGTGGTACCAAGAAATAGATTCATTTATATACACTCAGACAGAGAAAATCAATAAGATTATTTTAACCCTGTCGTGACACATATTTTATAGGTTTTCATGTTAAGCCCCCATAAGGCTTAAGTCTACATCATGCATTCGAAATGTGTCCTAGTCGGGGAGTGTTGATCTGAGACCTTTGGATGTCCCACACTGATGATCACGGCCAGATGACATAATATGGCTTAGAAATGCCTGTGTCTACACAAAATCTATTTTTTAAAACTATTTTGCACAGGTTTTCACGCCAAGAATGAATCACACAAGCTAAACGTATCTGTATAAACAGCCATACAACATTGATTTTTGACTTTAAGGGTTAACAGTCCAATACGTTGTGCCGAGCACATTATTACTGTATGAAAAGAGCAAACAGTCACTTTCAGTGAGCAGAAAGCACAAGTTATAATCCCCACAACACTGAGGCACTTTAATGAACCTCAGCCTCAGATTATCATTTGGTTTGGAGATCAGAAATCCCCCCCAAAATACCAAATTGTTTTTTTTTTGTTTTACCTTCACATGAATCTTTACCAGCATGATGAATGAACAGTGAATTCATGTACAGGTAGTACATGAATATTATTACACAGAAATGACGTGATGGAGGTGAGCAGTTTTACCACTATCTCATGACCAACAGCACTGTTTCATCACTAATGTGCTTCTTGAGTAGCCAATAATGGTGCCTGCTTAGGTTTGTCTAATTGCCTAAAATATATTCCTGCTGAAGAATAAAATGTTGCCCATTTAAATCATTAATAAAAACTGCACACGTACTAGGGTCACCTTAATTGGCTGAATGATAAGAGGTAGCTGTAATAAGGGCTTATTCTTGGAGAATACACAATTATCAGTTCAAAAGTTAATTTGTCTCTGTCGTTCTATCCCATTTTGTTTTATTCCATTCAGTCCTATTGTAGCCTGTTTTGTGTGCTGTATGCTGGCTGTCTGGTGTTCAGACAGTCATGATTTCCCTTCCCCCTCTCCCAGACAGACCCTTTTTGTGGGGGAAGGGCTGGTTTAGTAGCAGTCAGCCAAGAGCCCTCCAGCATAGCTGACAAGCATGTCTGTCTGTCTACGGTATATGCGCGCGCGTTTATGTGCATGTGTGTGCGCATGTGGTTGAAAATCAGTGCATGAAATTAAAACACATGACATGGGTATCCCTGCAGTAAGATCAGACACTACATCAACAAATATATCTTTAAAAAAAAAAGTTTCTTGTCTTCATCAAACTGTGTAACAATAAAACATCCTCAACAAATATAACACAATTCTTATGGCTCCAAAGAATCTTCAGCATAAATCTTGTGCATATGTATGACTTCCTTGAAGAAACACTTCAGGTCTATTCTACTCTATCCCTATTTTACTGAATAATAGCATAATTAGTTGTGTGAAATAATTATCACTATGTGAGGCCATTAAGTATGTAAACAGCAGTGGTTATTTCAGTTCATAGTGCTATGCAAGTTTTAATGTTGTAATTGGATGCAAAATTACTTGAAGATAGCAAGACTATTAAGCACTGTACATTCATAGAATTTTAATTATTTCCACTATACTGTGTAATGTATGTAGTCATTTCAGGCAGTTCATTATTTTGTGTATCTGTTGCACAGAGTGCAGTATGTAGCCAAGTGCCTCTTCGTCCTCATTTAAATGAGCACCCTTGTGCATGTCAAATTAGTTTAATTGTCTGTGTATAATGAGTAGGTAAGAAGCAAGATGTTTAGCAAGATGTATTTCATGAAAATGTAATGCTAAAATCAGGTTAACTTTATTTACCATATACAACATTATGTACAGGAATTAGCCTTGAGCACTGATTCACTGCAAGAGGAGAGGAGATAAACTGTAATGTTGTCCATTAAGCATTCAGCAGCTATGTGCAAAAAGCAGCACTGCTGCTGTTACTGTTGCAGTTACAGAGGGAACACAGTGAATGTGCACTAGTGCATTAATCTATAACTGATTTTATGAAGCTGCTACAACTAAGCCAGCACCACACCAATATGCAGACATATGCATATTTACCAGAGCTTAATGGGCTGTGTGTAACTACTGACTTTACACTCAGTGTAAACACAGTCCCCAATTCAGCTGGCAGTCCTATGCATTTTGTAAAACCCAGTTTTTTATTACTTTATTTCTTAACACCCTGATGATAAATATGTTTCATGCAAAGAGATGAAATCGTCAGTGTGTGGTATAATCTTGCAAATTTCCAAACAGCTCCAGCATTTCTGTCTGTGTGTGTGTTAAGCTCCTCTAAGCTGTACGTAGCCTGTTCAGTGTGCAGTCTCATGCCTGGTTCAGCTGACTCCTCAGTGGGAGATATGCAGGCAGCAGCCAGGGCAGAGCAGAGCGGAGCAGAACAGGCTGACTGCTGGAATCAGTGGCCCAGTAAAAACACAGCAGGGAGGATAAGAGCTCTGCCGGAGGGGGGTGAGAGAGGTATGACTGTATCTCGATGTCTGCCTGTCTGTATATATAGCTGCTCTGCGCTCAGCCCAGAGGGGGTGGATGGTGCAGTGGTGGTGGTGATGGTGGGAATATAACTATTTCTCCCCTCTCTGTTTTATGCATTAAAAAAACATTTATGCTAAGGCCACATGCTTCTGTTGTTTTCGACTCACACAGGTTTCCTTATGAGCACCAGAATCCCTTTTTCATTATTTTTTTTCTGTCATATGAATATGAATATGAATGGAGGATGCAGTGGTGCTGGTGTCTGTTATCTTTGGTTTTCTAGTCTCTACCTGACTGCCTCTGTCTCTGCATCTGAGTCGTTCCCATCGGCCTACACTGACGCAGACAGAAACACCACGCACACTGCAACACACAAAAGAGTTCCTGTTTGTTTGTCTGGTTTGTTTTCGGGACCCAGGTAGCTGTGGGTGGGAGTGGTACTTCCTGTTTGGCTGTCTGCTGATGCGTCTGCCAAGAGATGGAGGAACTACCTGTCTGTCTGTTGGAAGGTAGTGCAGAATAACAGGAAGGGCCACACAGACGACATTTTTATCAGCCTGCGAACGCGTGTGCACTGTGTGTATTTGCATATGCATGGCTGTTGTCTGTCTAGTTCAGTTCTTCCTATGGGGCATGACAATATTACAGTCAGGACAAAGAGGTTGACTTACAACTGGCAGAGGGTAGACACAGTTGTGACTTCATCTCTGCCTCTGCTTGTCTCTCTTGTCTGCTCTACTTTGCTCCCTCACTCACCCCACCCAACACACACACGCAAAAGCAAAATGCCACCACCTCTGCAGTGACATCAACGCCAACAGCATGTTGCTGCAGACTATCTTGCTAAAATGTAATGCACAGTGCTTGCTAAAATAAACACTGATGCCACATGGAAGTTGTTTGACCACATGTGTAATAAAGTGTGAAACATTATCTGTATCACTCTTTTATAAAAACTGAAAGGCCTCAATTTAATCAAACATTAGACTGTAATCAAGTTTCTGATAATAGCAGCAGGTGTATAGTATTGATTGAAATAACTATAATAAAGTGAATTTTATACATCAACCAAGTTTGCATGCATGTGGATTTGAATAATAAATCAAGTTATTCTAATTAAGGCAGTGCTTCTAAGTAACTATACAATGATAGTATGATGAGGTATTACTAAATATTGTTATATGTTATATGTAAAAAAACACAAAAAACAAACTGTAAACCTGCAATAGATTTTCCCTAAACCTCACAGGCCCAACCCTGACTTCAAATGATGCTCTCCGGTTTAAGAGCTTTCACCTTGAGGCGGCTGCTTGTCGTCACTGTTTGTATTTACAGTGCCACTGTGTGCATTACAAAACAATGAGACCTTTTTTTCCCACCCCCTTTTGTCTCTTCCTTTGTTCCCCTGCTGCTGCTGTCCAGACACAATGGTAGTCTCCAGGCTGTGCATCCAGGAAAGTTTTTGTCAGCTAGCCCCTGCCATGTGCATGCACAGGAGGAGCTGAGGATAAAGAAGAGAAATAATGAAGCGAGGGGTGTTTTGGTGCGACAGTTTAAAGTGTTACTTTGAGTGGCCACGAGCCATGAGAGAGAGAGAGAGAGAGAGAGAGCACTCAAAGGGGAAAACCTGCAAGAGACCAGCGGGTGGCAAACAAAGAGGCGAGTAAACAAACACATGGCAGACAAATAAAATAATTCATAATAATAATAATAAAAAAATAAAATGCAATGAAATAAAATAAAGAGGCTGCACATCCCAGGACAGATTTATATTGATGAGTTGTTTGGTAGAATAAAGTTGGTGAGCTTTAATAAATAAATAAATAAATAAACAAGAAAGAAAGAAAGAAAGAAAAGAAAGAAAATCATCCACCTCGCTCCCTCTTGGAGATCACATACATCCACAGTCCGTCCGCACACTGTTCTGCTCATAGTTGTTTGACTTTGGGAGGGCGGGACTCTTTGGAGAGCGAAATGAACTAGGCGCGGCCAAAAGGAGCCCCATCCATCTATCACACGTGTAGACAAAGGGGGGACTCCACAACACAAAGCTGAGATGTGCCCTCTCAAACTTTTTTCCCCCTCCCTCTTTATTTTTTTCATTTCTCCACCAAGACGCACGGCGACGCGCAGAGCCGACCGGCCGCAGGTGAGTCCGCCCGCCGCCGCCTTTCGCCCGCAGCCCCCGGAGCGAATTTACGCGTTTATTTTCCAGCCGAAAGTTGCTGCTGTAGTTGGTGCGTCAGCGCTCAAACTTGAGCACAAAGCAGGAGAGAAGCGGTGGGGAGAGAGAGAGACATAGAGAAAGAGAGAGAGAGAGAGAGAGAGAGAGGAGAGAGAGAGAGAGCGGAGAGGAGCGGTCCCCCTTTTCCTTTGTCTGATGCGGGGCGCTTTGAGGAGAGAACTTGAGGGGATGCTCAGGCACGCATCTCCACGAAGCCCAATAAATAGTCCACATATGATACTTAGAATGAATTGTCAGTGAGCTTTAGTGGAGGTGAGATGGAGTTTGCGCTGCTGCCGATTTTCTTTTCTTTTTTTGTCTCTTGGGGATGTTGCGACGCGCAAGACAAAGCAACTGCCTGTCAGAAGTTTGCGGAGAAAGGGAGCTTTTACGCACGATGGAACAAAAGACAAAGTAACAAGTTTTTAGTTCATAAGTAGTTTGCAAATAGTTTTTTCCCCCCTTTGTGCAGCAGTTTTGTGTCAGTGAGCGTCCGTGGTCTTGCGAAGTTGCCAGTGCACTGTGGGAATTCAGAACAATGCAATCAGGTGTAAAGTCTCCAAGAAACAAAGTAGTGGCACCGAAATGGACTTGTTGCACGGCCAAGGGGGGATGTTTGGGTGGGAAAAAGGTGTGATCGAAATAGGTCCATCTCGAAAATCACCAAGAAACTTGTTATAGTTTATTGGAGACAGAGCAACAGGTATAAGTCGCTGCAGCTTCTTTGTTACAGTAAAGGCTCCTTTGTTCTCTGTCCATACAAAGAAAAGCAGCAGAAAGGAGCGCAAATCCACAAGGAAACAACTTTTTGGAGCGCTTAAAATAATTTTCACGGGATAAAGAACATTTTTGAAAGCAAAAAAATGTTTTTGAAAGTGTTGAATAAGCATTTATTTGCCCTTTTTTCTCCTCTAAATATATAAAACCCGCCGGATCACGTCAGGATAAAGAGTTACTAACTTGAGGTGTATTAGAGAGTTTCACCGTGATTTTTTATCAGGTGTTTAAAGCAGAACAAATGCAGTTTGCACGATTTTTACAAACTTTCTTCATCTTGTGAAGGTGTGGCCAAACAACTTGTTTGAATTTGCTGCATTCCATTGTACAGTAGCCCTACCCTTAAACTTTTTCTTTATTAGGCAGCACAGAAGAGGATTTGCACAAGATGTATTTGTCATATGAAGAAAAATGAGATCTATATTCTGTATAATATTTGGATTTGGATATGTTCATTTTTTCCAACTTTTTCAACTAATTTAAAACTCATACAGCAACTTTAATACAGTCTAATCTAAACCTAAAGTGTTAGTTTATAAGATGCCATTTATCATGTAATATGTGTTTTAATTTATTTCTTTTATTTCAGCTGTTTTAAACAATGAGCACATTTTTCTTTTTGCATTAACATAAAGTTTTAACACTGCTTTCATTTTTCCCCCCTGATTCCTCTGTGATGTGTCCTTAGGTGGATTTTAACACCAGATTAACCAGCAAGGCGTTCTCTCCTGTGGGAGGTTAAGGAAATAAAAATATGTGGAAATCACATGGAAGATGCACAGGGTCACCTATCAAGCTGCTTTTCAGACGCAGAGGAGGATTAAGAGACTGTGCTGTTTTCCCTCGGAGAAGGTGAGGACTCATCTCATGAGGATTTAAACTTCAGCAGCAGCAGTGCCAGTCGGGATGCATTTCAGGCACCCTTGGAAATCTAAAACTCATGGAGACACTTTGAGGATTATAAAACTGTGTACTGTGTCTCTCCACAAGACACGTCCCGGCCCAAAGTCACTGGGATAGCAGGATATTGCATTTATGATCCTCCTCGGCCCTCCGCATGGGTAGGTGATATTACTTTATACTGGATGTGGCACTCCAACCTCCTTTTCATAGGGCTGGTCTTCCCCGCTTGGAAGCAGAACTGACCCCCCCCACACACACACACATTGCCATCCCCCAAAACACACACACACACACCCCAAGTTCACAGAAGCCGTGTTGCTCTTAAACTGTAAAAGTGTGTCACATTTGACACACCTTATATTGATTTAAATACAAGCAAAAATGAAGATAAACTGAGATGCAACTTAAAAAAAATAGCAACCTCAAATATCTTTTTCCTCTAACCTACATTCACCAGCTTATCATACCATGTTCATCACTAGTGTTCAGAAATGAAGTCAGTACAAGCAGTTTGGGTGACAATTGGGAATTTTAAAAATGTTTGTAGATGCAGAAACTTTGCCATGGCCTGGGGATTCGTAACTGGGCACCACTACTTGCAGGGTGGACTTTTCACACGTCCCATGTGCTTGAATACACAGTTAAAACCACATTTGGCCAAAACAGTGCCGAAAGCGCAGACGACCATGGACAACATTCAAAATGTTTGGGACTACATGACTATGAGCTTAGTCACTGCATGTGTATATTATAATAATTAAGAAAAGAGTTGATAGCTCAAATGCAGATTTCTTGGTAACAGCGCTGCTTTTGATTAATGACAACACTGCATACATTCTCCTGACTAATTAGATATTGTACCCAACTTTATTCAACTTTGTGTCGTTTGCGAAGTTTTTGTTTCAGCAGACACGGCTCATCCAGTGGAATCTGTTTGATTTAATTGATGTGTTGAAAATCAGTTGTTCTGTGCTACAGTTGCTTCGGGATGTTATGTGATGTCAGTGTTTGATGTATAAATGTACTGCAGTAACATGAAGTGCCATCTGATCTGTGGTAGCTGCAGCTCGTTCGGTGGACCTCAGGTAGAAAAATGATTTCTCAGATCCCTTAGTTTTCTCAGGGGGCTGAACAGGAGAGAGGAAGCTTTACAGTGAGGAAGGTGCATTTATATTCTGCCTGTTTTTATGCAACAGTTCATTTAGGCAAGCACGTGACATCTTGTACAAAAGAGAGATGCAAGCAGCTCTCTTAACCTGTGCCCATTCTATATGTGAGCATGAGCAGGATGGAGAGCCAGACTCACTCCTTATCAATGATGTCATTGAGAGCCAATGAGAGCTTGCAGTGGCACTTGTCAGCATCCAGGCTCCACCTCCAGCCTCTGTGCATGGCAGCCCACATGGTCTGCAGCATCACATTTTCACCATGCGCTACTCTGCTGCAGAGAGAGAGAGAGAGGGAGGCAGAAAATACAGAGACATTGCTCCTGTCTGTGTGCTCTGATGTTAATCTACCATGTCCTCTCAGAAATAGCTTGTTTATCACCATAAGCATAAGCAAGGAACAACTTGAGGAGTGAGGAGAGACAACATTTTTAAAATTTTCAGTGATTCACCAAAAATACATCAGCCCATGAAACATTAGATTTAAATGAGAATGCGGGGAAACAACAGCCACGTTAATGAAGATAAATGATTGAAATGGTGAGCTCAGCCAACTTTTCATGCAGCGCTAAATTAATTTATGCTGTCAGAGGCTAAATGTTTGAAAATTAATGATTAAAAGATTACCTCGATTATTACCTTAATCCAGCTCAAAACATCATGTTCATAGGGGGAAAAGAACGCAAGGACACCTGAAGGCATCTGTGTCAGTTTCACAACAGTTTTGCCTTGTTAACAGCCGCGCTTTAAGACTCAGGGAAAATGGCATTTACCCGCCTCCTGCTGCTCTCGTGGGTCACAGCCTGTAAATGACTGGATCAGCGGGAATGTGGGTCAGTCAGCGCTGCGACACACAGGTGGGACAGATACAGGTCACAGGTAGAATATGGGTGCTGATGAGTCATGCGTCTACAATAGGGGAGGGGCAGAGGATGCAAGGGAGAGAGAGAGAAAGAGAGGGAGAGGGGCTGTTCAGCTTTTTACATGTGGAGTGGGAGGATACACGGTGCATCTCATCTTGACCATCGCGCAGGGTTCCTTACCTTAATTTCTGCCTGAGCTACCCTTGAATTTCACCCTTCTTTGCTTCATAGCTACACATGTAATTGTGTATGTTATACTGTGATATGGAATAATGTCTGCATGGTTAAGCACGTTTTTTTTTTATTAATTTCAATTTCAAGCACAGTAGCTTTCTGTAAAAATAACAACGTGTAACCTGGACTTTTTCATCGAACGTGTAAGTGGATTTGATGCTCTGCAGATTCAGTCCTGCCTCTAACATTTGGAGCTCCGCATCTAACCTGACCTACTCGTCACCTATGATACTGTGGATTACGAGTGTGCAGACTCAATCCAGTACCTGGTTAATGAACGTGTGGTTAAAACATAAACATCAGGTTTAGCATAACTAATCATTGTGACAGGCCCAGCACTGAGCTCTTAATAGGCATCGCACAGGCATGGTCTCCGCGACAATACGGTATGCTCCATTGGTGTAGCTTAATTGCATTGCTTATCTGTAATGCTATTATCAAGTACAGTGCAGTTTTCATAACATTTGCCATTTGGTGGATGCTTTATGAGAGCGTGCAGTTTTTTTTTTTTTTTGCCTGTATAGTTGCCCCAGTGGGAGTTGAGCTTCTAAACCTAATCCACTGAGTTACATGGGACAACATTAGCACAGCAATCTGTGGCATCTTCCAGCTCTCAAGTCTCAATATCCCTCTAAGCTGGAATGCTCATTAAAATGGCCAGTGCTTTGACACCATCTCTCCCTCTCCGCAGCATATGCACAACTAAATCTGTGCCACCATAATCTCTCATGCATCTGTATTTGCCGTCACACAAATGTAAAGTCCTTCATTCTGTTTCTGGCGAAGTGTGATTAGGACCACAAAGAACAGTACAATGTTGGAGCAAAGCAGTGCATTAACGCCAATCCTGCAGACATCAACTCATTTTAGTTTGTGTTATTCCTTTCTAGTTATTTTTCTGTAATGCACTGCGTGTCCATGAGCTGGCCTGATGTTATGCAAAGTACATTAGACTAGAATACAACATTAGGCCGAGAATAACTAGTCACAACCGTAAGCCTAATTCTCCCAGACATCCTGTGGTCAGCCTCAGGAAAGCTATCAGGTTTACTTTTGCCATCCATTGCATGTAGCTTGTGGGCATTACAGCTTGTAGTCCCTCATAGAAATCACTATAATGCATTTACGCGTACATTAGGTGCATTTTGTGGTTCATCGAATGACAAAACGACAACAAATACCTGTTACGGTCCCATCTGTTTTTGCAACATTTGATGCTGACACATGAGACATTGCTTATCCACTACAGTATTTGTTTACATTGTGCCTTATTTTATTCACATTTGCACTCTTTTTGCACTCTGAATAGTAAAGTTTGATGCTCTGATACAAGCACTGACAGATGGACAAATCAATTTTGAGCTGAATCTTCAAAGTGGAGCAGCCGCTCAAACAGATTTCGAATGTGTTATGAACTATGGGTCTGTACAAAAGAGACTGAATTGATAGAAATGTGCAAAAAATGGCTGCGATGATAATTTTGTTACATTTCCCCTTCTAGCTGAATTTGGGTTGATGCTCCCTTTGTGCATTTCAGTGAGTCATACAGGACGCTACACTGTGGGTACAGTACAGTAAATTACAGTGCACTAAAACATTAGGCCCACCATTACTAATCGTGACGACAGTCCTAATTCTCCAAGCTACAGGCATTCTATGGTCATCCTGTTGCAAACTATCAGAGCTTAGTTTTTACCACTCAGCGCCTGTAGCCGCGAGATAAGTTAACATGCTCTGCTGGCATGCTAATACATACCCGCACTGGGGGACGAGAATAAATTATTTCTTTATGACTGTGCACAAGGCAGAGTGTTTGAAGGAGGGGAGGGAGAGATAGAGGGGGAACGTAGGGAGCTGAAGCACGGCTGAGAGGAGAAGTGAGACAGAAGTGGGGAAAGTGAGAGAGGGACAAGAATAAGACATATAGTACGTTTTATCATGCTCTTCATATCCATCTCTCCTCAATTTACAGTTATTCTCTCACCATGACATAGTGAGGTAGTTTCAATAAGGGTCAATAAGGGTGTTACCTGAAAGGCTTTTCCAAGATTGGTAACATTTGAATGAGGTATGGGTTCAGGAACAACTCAAGGTTTGCTCTGGAAATAATAGCAAAGCAGATATATTTTTTTAACTTGCTTTGACCTGAAAACATTCAGCCTGCATCCACCATCGCATGACCTTTTAAAGGGATTTTGTCCTAGTTTGAAACATCCAAATCACTCAATGAGAATTAGCTGCCGGATCATGTTAAATAATGACTGAAATCAAGTAAAACAAACATTTTCTATTGCTTCTGGAGAGTAAAAGTAAAAATGATTTTGACCTCTGAGGGACAACGAGCGCACGGCTTTGTGACAAAGATTGCGAGTTTTTGCTATTCTGTGTCTGTGTTAAGCGTTAATGTCTTGTTTTGGGCCACATTGTGTGCTCATACCTTTCTGCCTGCTGCACGTTTGCTGTTTGGGATATCAGTGAAGTCAAAACCAAAGTGCAGACAATAGCATGACAAATCAGTCGGAAAACACATAAAGGTTAGCGCCAAATCAAAATTCACTGGATGAGAGCTCACACGGTGCGTTGCGCAGCAGGTCTAACTGCCCCTGAAGATATTGCCTTCTACTCCTCCCTCGTGCTTGCCCAGGTATAGATATAGGGACACAATTTCCAATAAGAGATTTAGCCAGTTGTCTGTCTATTACAGGTCAACTTATTACCTCCATAAATGCACAGCATGTTGCCGTCTGGGGCTGGACTGATAATCCCTCTAAAGACAGGGGTTTTATCAAAGCTAAATCTGCTCCTCACACACACACACACACACACACACACACAGAAGGGCAGGCATACACACATGGGAACACACAGCCACACAGAACAACACACAGACACATATGAAGATAGACTTGCCTGGTAGACAGACAGACACACGTGTAAAGACAGGGATTTTTTCACAGACAAATCTGTTATTGTCTGGTAGTTAAGAGATTAAGAAGTGGTGATTTTATTGACACATACACACACACACACACACACGCACACACATACACACACACACACACACACACACACACACAGGCGCACCCATGTGTCATTACAGGATGAACACTGGCTTGCATAGTGAGGGCACAGTGTAGTTAAGTGATATCTGTACTGGTGAGCTTTAAGACTGAGATTTACTGTGGTTTACTGCTATGATAAAGACTCAGTAGATCATTTCGGTGACAGCTCTTATTGTATGCACTTATTCTGCAACATTTTCAATACATCTCCTTTCAGTCGCAGCCAGTCTATTATTGTGCTGTCACTCTCTCAGATTTTTCCATTGTAGAATTTATAGATTGTGTAGGTGGCACTCCCCTCTTTGTCTTCTTCATCCATAGTGACTATTTTTCCCCCCATTTTTTTGGTGTGAGCAGTTGTTTTCAAAGACTGAACCTAAGTGCTTTAAGGAACTTTTCATGCCAGGGACCCCTAATACACAACTTTCTGCCACACCTCTCTCTTCGAGTTACCATCAATATTCAGATGTGTACATGAAATTTCATTTAAAAGGACTGTTTCTGTTTCTTTTGTCTGTCTTGCGTCTTGTTTTTTTTTTTTTTGCCTGAACATCTGCCATCTTTGAAAACCACAAGCAAGACCCAGTGAGTGGTGGTTTGATCAAGTTAGGAGTAAAAAAGGTTCATCTTGTGTCTGAGTGAGGGACAGTACTCCCAGTCATGCACTGTGTTGTACTGCACAAGTGAAATGAAATCCATAGAATGCAAAGTTTCCAATGATGGAGACCCTGACTGACCATAAGTAAGGCCCACTGTTCTCCTTAGTGTGAGAGTACATGATCTAGCTCTGTCACAGTTATCCCTCTGACCTTTTTATATCAAGAGTAAACACCTTTAAGCACACACCATGTTATATCAGGCCTCCCAGGGTAGAAGGGCTGGAACAGCTGCTCACGGCTCTTGGTTTGTTGTCTGTGGTTGACCCTCCACTGCCCCCCCACCCATGAAAAGTTGCAGCTCCACTCATATCTAGTGTGTGGAAGCTGGTGGGGCTGATGACGGCACCTTGACTCTCATCTTACCATAGTACCACATGGGGACTGCATCATGGCTGAATCCCATACCCGATGGACTGTGTCGTTGCTAATAGCTGTGACCTCTCTCTTGGAGTGTCATAGCATGTGTGGACTGCTTCCATCACACCCTGATTACTGATGTGAACGCTGCATCTCTTTGCGATGAGTTTGGGAAGTGGCACAGCAGTTTCATAGTAAGAAACTGTCCTCATACCTTGGTCAGTGGGCAACAAAATTTACCTTTGCAACCAGACTTTTAGACTTTTACCACTTCTCCTACTTGTAAACAGATTCTTAGTTATGATATATCTCTTTTACAGATGTTTCCTTACACAAAATATTTCCTGTCAGCCAAAGAGTTATGTTTCTCTGCATTAGATAGTAACCTGCCTTAACTGTCAGTCACAATCCAGCGAGGCACAAACTAAAGCATCTGCCAGCCGCAGTCTGTAAACTGAGAGAGAAATGAAAGCCTCCAGCTCTGTTTGAAACCAGCATCCTCTGATTTCCTGAGAGTGTGTAATATTTTGACAGTAATTATTTAAAATATTTACTTTGCAAAACAAAGAAAAAAAGGATCACAGAGAAATAACAAATATTTCATAAAGTGATAAAAGCGCAGGAGAATGACTGATAATCTACAGTGATGTAAAACCATAAGGGAATGCAACAAATGAGCACAAACTCCAATCCGGCTGCCCTGGAAGTGTCACTTTTAAAAATACCCCCCCTTTTTTTTTTTTTTTTTTTAGATATAACATAATCTCATATTTTTGTTTTATTTAATGATATCACGCATATTGAATTCATTTTCCCCCTAACAACTTGTGCTATACTTGATAACTTAAGAGGTAAAACTAAATATAAAACAGGGGTTTAACACTGATATTGTGCCGTCATACTAGAATAATACCCATCCCCATTAATGCAGTTATTTTAGACCTTAGAGCTGATTTCATGGGGGCATTGCTATGAGCTGCAATCGTGTTTACACACAGCTATCAGATTATAGTGAGATGACACAAGCATTTTGATTTGAATACCTAAAATGATATCTTTGTGTGTGTTTGTGTGATGCAGTTGGGAAAGTGATAGGCGAGCAGCTAATCCAAAATATTATCTTGGGTCTTATAGTTTTTTTTTTTTTGCTGTGTACCATTGAATCAGATCTGTTTTGATGGAGATAAGTTTGAGCTTAGCTGGATATGGTGTGATAAGTCAGATTATGTCCTGTTACACTAGCTCAGATATGAGACTTTAAACTGTCCCAGTCTCCGCCTTTGTCGGTATAACACACCCCTTTTGTGTATGCAGACAAACAACACTGCATTCATGAATATCATATTTTTTCACACCAAGATAATAGTGTGGGATGAAGATCTCTGCATCCTCTGGCTCACTGCTGTATCTGACCCTAGGAGAGATAACAGATCACATGTAGACAGACGAGCAGCTTTAAGACCCCAGTCTAACTCTAGTTTCGCAGTTTTTATTGTCTTCTTTATCAAATTAATTTACAGAGCTGTTGATGCAGACACTGACAATAGAGCCATATTTGTGGATATGTGTGCCCACAAACATGTTTATTCCCATCCTTCTTCGGCTTCATTTATCCAGTCTTATTCTCTTCCCAGACACACATTTTACGTCATGGTGCGTCTGATACCAGGTCAGTTACAATGCTGTATGATGGCGTAATAGCATACTGTAAAATGAATGAGTGATTACCTAACTTTTTAATCCTTTTTTAATAGTCTCCTTTAGGGATCAGTCATGTACGGGAATCTTTGCCTATGGGCATGCCATTTATAGCCATGTGATGGGTAATATAAAAAAGTTGGGTTTCCTGGAGGTGGATTATGCCTCTGACTATGAAAGGCTTCCCGTAAGAGTATCTGCATTGACACGGTTTTCTAGCCCAGTGCGAAGCATAATCTGAGTGCCTGGAAATGGGCTGAATAAACCAGAGTAAATGCCCCACTCTCAATAATGTAGTAGTTCCATACTGGATACAGCCTGCATGCTGAATACTGCATATAAAACATAGTACAGTGCACTTCAGTGTTTATACGTAGGAATTTTTAATTTAATTTGAAAGCACTTTAAAACAATTGACATAGTTATTGAAATAAATATATCTACTTTAGCATGTGGCAAGCTAACTAAACCATTATTTTTACCTGCAGTAATCCCCGCCACTAATGTGAGTTTGTCCCACTGGTATAAGGTTGAAAAAATCCAGCAATTTAAAGCTAAGGCTTTTATAGACAATATAAAAGATCTAGCGGAGAATAAAAGCTGACATATTTCGTTTCAGGTCTTTTCATATAAGGTCAATGCGTAATCTCTGGTGGGAATGTGGCTGAATAAGGCCAAGTCATGCCCCGCTCTTATTATTATGCATCTAATTACTATGTGTCAGCCGTTAGCTATTCTGTACTATGCTGTGTTGCCAGCGTCAGTTCACAAGGTCAAATTCATGGTACTTGTAAATGTCCTTGTTGAATAAAATTAGAATCTGACTCAAAGTGTGTGTACTGTGTGTGTGTGTGTGTGTGTGTGTGACTCACTGCTGACGGTCTTAAGCACTGAAATTATCTCACACACACACAAATGGCCAGCCCACACACAGTGTTTGGTACAGCCTGTGGCAATGTTCACAACACCTCAACATTAAGCCACTGCTCCTATTAGGACTAACCATCCAGTGGTGAATCACAGTGGACACAAATTCCTTTTCAGACAAGGTCAAGGCTTCATCTTCAGCCGAGAAATGAGCTGAGCAAGCATGAGTCATGCTTTCAATTATGCATTAGCCCAGTAGCCTGCGCACTCTGACAGACAGGCAGGGTTAGCTTTCAGATAGCTGTCAGAGGCTAGACTTACAAGTGACCCTGTAATCTGCCAGCATGTCGTCCTTAACCTGGAAACTAGAAAATGGTCAGAAACGATCCAAAAACAGTCCCCATCATATAACCGTGAACTGTCTGATTAATTAGAACTAATCAAACTAATTTACGTCTTCATGAATGGATGCTCCTCGCGTTACTAATGTAACCACTGCTCTAGAACTATGTTAGATTCAGGCTAATAACTTGTTCACAGATCTAATTTGCTCTCTTTCCAAATTAAAGTCGCCCCTCGCAAACATCTTAATTGGCCTAGTGGGAATTAAGAATGTTCACATGCAACTTAATTGTCCATTAATGTGACTCATTTACTTTTATTCCAAATTACCTGCCTTCACATCACCACCTCAGGCAGCCTAGAGGAACCTGACTGGCCTTGCTCTGGCTTGAAAAAAAAAAAAAAAGTTGAAAAATCCCATTAATTTGAATATTCTTGCACATCCAGAGTTAATCCCTGTGCACCAGTCAGACTGCTTTTCAGTTGGGTTGGGTAGATAATCCACTTCCAGCCTCGACAGAATGCATATGTGCGAGCGCGCAAGAGTTGAATGTGCATCAGTGGTTCTGTGTTCATTTGTGAGCCTCTCTTTCCCCTGCTGCTTGTGTTTGTGAAGTGCGTGTGTGTGTGTGTGCCAGTCTCTGTGGTGCTGTTGTTTGTATGCAGATAGACAGAGGCTGCTTTACCAGCTACTTAGTAAGCTCTCTGATGTCCTCAGCTGCGTGTGGTAATGCTGACACTGTGAACCGCGGCCACTCAGACGCACAGATATTCAGTTTGAAAGCACGCAGACACAAGGACACGGGCAAAATAGGTGTTTACACTCTCTCTCCAACACCCCCTCACTTCCATTTTACTGTCATTTCTTACTATTTGTCCACCTCTAATTTATTCCATCTTTCCTCCCCCCTTTGCCTTCTCCTCCTCTTTGCCTCTTTATCTCTTTCTCTGACTTAATTTCTCTGTCTGATTTTCTCTATCTCACACACACACACACACACACACAGACACACTCACACACACACACACAGTGAGATGCTGTCGTGCGACAATTGACAGTGAGAGCACCGAGCCAGCCTCCTCTTCAGTTCACCGCCAGTTCA
This sequence comes from Scortum barcoo, assembly GCA_023238725.1. Classification (NCBI taxonomy): domain Eukaryota; kingdom Metazoa; phylum Chordata; class Actinopteri; order Centrarchiformes; family Terapontidae; genus Scortum; species Scortum barcoo. The sequence goes on along the minus strand of CM041546.1, from coordinate 7,663,789 downwards.
CTCGGCTCCACGCTGACAGAAATGATGCTAGACAGAAATGCAAATTTGACAATGACAGCAACGTTGCCAGCCACAAATGTTAACATTACTCCTCAAAACTTCAGGTACCAATTTGCATTCGCTTGAAAAGGGTAACTCCAGACTTTTAGACAAGGGTCTGTATTAGTCTCAGAGGAACTCAGTATCTTAGTCTGGTAGACTGATAATGTGCTGTCATTTTGCGCTGACTCATCTGTCCCGGGAGCTTCTAAAGGACCTAAAAATATTTTTCAGACCTTGTGAAAGCAGGAGACATCTCATTTGATGAAAATACCACGCTAAGTGGCATCGCTGTTTTTTTTTTTTTTCCAAAGACAAGTGCATTCTGGGATATACTGTCTCAGCAGGAAGTTAGAGCAGTCCCTTTGTGATGTCCTTGTAAAAACTCTAATCCTACAAAGTTGATGGTTTGCTGCACTCATCTTTTACAGTGTGGGGGCGGCTGGTAATCTTGTCGGCTGACAGGCTGGTTTACAGCCTGTTTCATGGGCTGAGAACGCAGGCTAAAAGGAGCGTGGAGGAAAGACAAGTTGTCCTTGTCATGCGGAGCGTTTTTTTCTGTCGGACTGTGCCCTTAGACAGGCATGTGAGAATCCCTGCTGAGCTATGCACTCTCCATCAGTCTGTGCGCATGTCTCTCGTCATCTCCAGCTCTCACTCATGCACCCTACTTGTGCTACCTCCTCTGTCGCTTTTTTTTCTCTCTCCCCTCTAGTTACACTTTGACTCTCCTCCCTCCTGCCTCTCTCTGTTTCTCTCTCTCTCTGTTCCATGCTGATATGCATTGCTGTCTTTCAGTATTTGCACTTCATGTTTCCTTGCGCCAAAGCGGCCTGCCTATCACAGCTGGGGTGCCTATCTGTCTTTTTCTCACTTCCTCACCATTTCTCTTGATCTCTGGCTGCCTTCCTGGCCGGCTGCGTGTCTGTTTCTATTTCTCTCTCTCTGTACATTTCTGGCCGTATCTCTCTGTCTGCCTCTTCCTCCCACTCTCTTCCTCTGCGTGTCTGCTTTATTGCATTCAAGCATAAATGTGCTCAAGTGCTTTCTTTACTAGTGATGGATTTTTTTTTTAAAGCACGTTTCTCTCTCTTTCTCTTTTCTTTTGGTAGATGATAGTTTTTCATGATTGTAATGGTTTGTTGATCAGCCCTTCTTGCTGCAGGTGTGCACGGCTTCTGTCCCTTCCTGACTGAGTCACTGTCTTGCAGCGTCACATGTGTTCATCTGATCTCTGTGAGAGTTTGCTGCTTCAGAAGGTTTCACTCCTCAGATTACCTCTGACTTGCATTGGAGGGATGGTGATTTGTTACTTTTTGAGGGAGTTTTGGATTACTCTTCTCAGTCCTTTGGTTACCACACTTGTTTAAATGCACGATTAATGCCAGAGGAAGATTAAACCAGGATTCATACTTTAACTTAGAGTACACAAGTTATTGTGCTGCTGTTATTATCAGCTCTATTGGGAGTTAAATATGCTTCCTGTTCAACAATGGTTGATTCAAGTCTTTTTCTCATGGTGTGCCTTGCAAACCGACCGCACCTGAGCAGCTGATATAATGGAAAGAGCAGGTGGACGTGATATTTTGTACACAGTAAATCTCTATGGATAAATCGTAGTGTAGTGTCTTTGCTCCGCCTGTTTGTATGCCAGCTTGTTTGGTCCCTTGGTGTCCATGTGTTCACGTCCATGTGTGCAATGTATCCGCCTGTGCATCTGTGCTAGAGTATGTGTTTATTTACATGTCTGCGTTTTCCTGTGCTTGCAGCATGTGTGTACACATACAGTATGCGCTGTGTGTGTGCAGTGTGCAGTTTCAACCATATTTTACTACTGAGCCACAAAGTCTGTTTGTGTTTACATTAGGTTTCCCAGTCAACCCCCTCCAGGACATCTCAGATTGTTGACATGGAATTTCCTTTCAACAATCCAAATCATTCGAGCCATTGTGGAGAGCCATAAAACTCAATTTCCCATGGAGGAGGCGTTGGGGGGGTGGTGGTAGTGGGGGGGGGGGCATTTTGAAGTCCAAATGTTCTTATCTCATGCACTATTAAGCGAGGCAGTGGTGTGTGTGGGTAACATGGTTTAGAGTCCGTCTGTCTGTCACAGCCTCGGGATATGTTGCTTCGAGTCTACAGACAGACACACTTGCACACAGCATGAACGTATGCATATGCATAAACACACATGAAAATAGGCTCTGTAACAAACATGCAGTCACACACACACACACACACACACACACACACACACACACACACACACACACACACACACACACACACAGCTCTTTCTCTCATTCACCCATTAACACACCCAAACATGCACACTGCCTCGGGGCTCTGTCGCTCAAGTCCTCGGTGCAGGTCAGAGGGGTCGACTGAGACTCTCACTTCATTAATAACATCTGGGAAGCTAGCAGCCTTTTATGTATATGATTGCATATGTACTTACCCTTTCTTCAACTTTGACTTGAGGGTAACACATGGACCTAATGGGAACTAATGCAATTGAAAGAATAGTACATATGTATGAACATTTGTTACCTAATATGTGACTGTGCTCAGTGAGATTTAGTCTAACATGACTTATATTCAGATATTATTATTATTATATCAGTTATTTATAATCAATCAGGATTTTTTATGAATTTTCTTTGTCCAGTTGTAATTGAGCACAAAATAATGGCTTTTTTCCCCACTCTTTCTCTTTAGTCTCTATGCTCACAAGGTGACAGAGCTTCAGAAATAAAACAGTGCCTTGCGGGCATTTTTTAGGCATCCCTGGCAACTGCAGCTCCTTTAGAACCAATAAATATATTTATACGGCACAACTGAGACTACGCTAACATAAGACCATGAAAAAAAGAATTCACTTTATGTTTAAGCAAATACACAGACATCAACAGAGGTGTCATGTTAAACGACAATATCTGTCACCACCAGAGTAATTAAAAGTGATAGAGTACAAACATCGCAGTAGGTTGTTTATGTGATAATCAAGATGAAGACTGGTTTGGCACAGTGTACTGTTTGTGTGTGTCTCTACACCTGACTGACACTGTGCCGGGGGGCAGAAAGTGACAGGACTCAGTCTTAATTGTTTCAAGTCTCCACTTATATGCGGCAGCACGTTCGGTGGTCATTCCAAGGAAAGCGGGACAGCAGATAGACCAATGCCTGACACTGAGAACAGCCACTCATTTTGGGGAGATATTTTTTGACCTTTCAGCACGCAAATATCCATGAAAGCTCATAAGCACTTAATCTCCAGTCTAAGCTGCGCTCAGGGGGATTTGTGTTGTCTGTCACTTTTCATTGTATTTGTCAAAAATGATTTTATATGTGCAATATATAAACTATGACGACTGAGAGCTTTGATTACACACAGGACCCTCCTTTCCACTCTTACCAGGGTGGTGATCATCATATTTCAAATTACTTCAATATCTGTTAAGCTCATACCAATAAATGAAAAAGGCAATAAAAGCACAGTTTGACCTTTGACAGTGCTTATCTGGGCTTCACAACTGTGATTTATACAGATGTGACACAATGGCACACTTATCTGCATTACAATAACCCTGCATCAATCATTCATGGGTGAGACTCTGGTTGTGTGTGATCTGATGAAACATATGAATGGTGGAAAAGCATCAACACCGTGTTAATTGTGACCGTGCATACAAACACGTGCTGCCTTCACCCACCTGCAGCCTGAGAGAGATACCTGAGAGAGGTTTTGGCAGAGCAGTGCCGAACAGTGTGAGGCGCAATCACAACACCTGCAGTAAACTGATGTCACACTGTGTGTATTATGTGTGTGTGTGTGTGTTGTTTGCCCTTGACTGTTGGCACTGTTATATGCTTGGAAATGTGTAGGGGGCTTTGATGGCATGCATGTTTTTTTGTGAGTATTTGTGTGAAAGAGAGAGAGACATAGAGGGAGAGGGTGAGAGGGAGAGGGAAGCTGGATCACTGGACCAAAGTTAAAGACTGGCTTCAGTGAGTGCAACCCATTTTGCATAAAAAAAATCTCACTCTTTCTCTCAAATCCACTGACTTTCATGGGCACCACACACAATGCATGATGTCAGTTGTACTGCGGGCTCCAAGCTAACACCAACTTAAGCTTATACAAACTTATACGAAAAGTGTGTGTGTGTTTGCATGTGCGTGTCTGAGAGAGAGAGAGAGAGAGAGAGAGAGAGAGAGAATGTTTGTGTCTCTTTTTGTGCGTGCCAGGAGAAGTGATGTTTGATGTGCATGTGCATATGTGAGGGTGACAGTGGGTGAGCGGTGTGTTTGTGTCAGCACTATCAACATGGATGCAGGGGAGAAAGGAAGCGAAGGATGTCTGAGCGAAATGTGAGTGCACCTGTGTGTTCGCTTTGTGTGCGGGTGTGTGTGTTTGTCTTTTCCATGTGGACATTTTTAATCTACACACAACACTACATAGAAGTTAGAGAGTTAAAGAAAAAGGTGTTCACACCATATTAGTGGCCCCCTTGTGGTTAACGCTATAAAACATTTCATCCACTTGGCGAGCCAGAGGAAAGTATGAGCAGCTTAAACGTTGTGTTACCTGTGGAGGTCATTTATCAGTTATCAAGCATCCTCTTGAGGTGATTCTCTGTCTCGCTGGTTTCGGTCTGAGCTTGTTCAAATATTCTGGGCTTTAACCAAGAAAGCTTCAAAACTTCGAATCTGTCCTTCAGTTTCGTTTACTCTGTTTCCAGGTTATCTCGGACTGTGTTCTTTGGACCGTCGCACCAAACACTCGCACACACTTCTTGCTTTTGCTGAGTGAGTAACACAGAGTATGACAGACTGTGTGTGAAGTGCTAAGTGAGCAGAAGACTCTACGACAGCCTCTCACAGCGTTCGCCAACAGCATGCTGCCTTGGCAGAGGAACTGTCCTTTTTGCACAGCAAGTGGTACCACTGATCAGATGTGTTTGTGAGTGTGCGTGTGCGAGTGCGAGTGAGACCACTGCAACTCCCACTGTGTATTTCTCAGTTTGTTCTGAACACAAGTCGAGTCTGAGGATGTGAGGGGCTGTCTGCTCTGCTCTGTTAATCATCACCGTCTGTGTGTGTATTTGTGCTTTTCACCACGGACGTGTTGCACCCTGCTGATCACAACAACCTTGCATCCACATTAGAAATGGTCTAGAGAGAGTTTGCACTGGGATCTTACATCAGCGTGCCATTTAAGCTCATCCGTCAGGCGCAGACATCTTCAGACATCTGTACACACACACACACACACACACACACACACACACACACACATACATGCACTCAGACACATAAATTCGTACACACCACAAAACCTATCCCCATTACTCAAATAGCGCGAGGAGGTGAGCAAAATCTTCTGACAGACCAGTGAACTCTAAAGTGGGTTTATCAACAAAGCACTTTGCAGCAGTGAGGGGGAGGAGGAGGAGGAGGAGGAGGAGATGAACAGTTGAAAGCAGCAATAGGGGTCTTTTCTAGTTGAAAGTTTACCTGAGAGTGAGCTGATCAAGGCCCAGCTGGCTGACTCACAGCTGACCCAAGTCCAAGGAAAACAAAAAAAAAAAAGCTAGGAAAAAAACATCCATTTCAAACTTTGGGAAGTTATAATAAAAGACTTGAGAGAGTGAGAGAGAGAGAGAGAGAGAGAGAGAGAGAGAGAGAGGTTGGAGTGTGAAAGAAAGGTGTGGGAAGGGAACATCCGTGAGGCGATGCGTAAGAGTGACTTTTATCTCCGCCTTGATGTTTGTGCCCGTTCCTCGCGTCGCATTTTTTCTCTCAGAACTTCCCGTCAAGCAGACTGAAAGAACGAGCGACCTTGCGTTTTACTCAAGATGCTGAGTGACCTGACTGGCGGGGAAGAGGCGAGATGGGGAACTAAGGTGGCTGCGTGCAACTGCAGCACGCGAGGTTCGCTCAGGTCCCACTTCCCTTTTATGAACCACCTCTCAGCCTCATCACAATTTTGTAATACTATCCCAAGCGATTTTGATATGACCCAACAAGCCTGACTGTTCAATTAATTAAGCCCCAAAGTTGCCATCGCAGCCAAATTTTCAAGGATGTCCCGAGGCTGCTTATATCATGGAATTTTTATTTATTTTTTTAACCACAGTCCTCCAAATTTGGATGCGCAGACCTAATTAGAGGCTGAATTTGGTTGCATAGCTTTGGCTGAACCCCCGCCCCCAACCTTTAAGCTTTAAGAGGGCTGTCTTGGTGTCTCAGCAGAAGTGAGCGCATACCTTCACAAGTGTCGATGCAGCTCGCAGCCCAGAATGTTTTTCCTGCCACTTTTATTTTCACGCTGCAAGGATTTGATCGTGCGTTTGAGGAAAGCAACCTAGCTCTCGTGATTTTTTTTTTTTAGATGAAAATAAGATGAAAGCACATGTTGCAAATGTTAGAGAGAAACCTAGTATGTAAATACAGAAACAAGAGCACAGTAATTAGATAAGGTTGCAAGTATTTGGAGTTGTCTATGTCCATTCTTCAAAAAAACACATCTTTAAAATGCCATAAGAATGATGTCTAGATGTATTATAAGCATCGCTACGTGAAGTATTGGTCCCATGGGATGTTAGTTTCCACTTACAATGTATCTGGATTGCCAAAGGCAAAGAGCCTGAAGTTCAGCCCATTAAACGGATCCAAGTTTACCCCAGGCCTCTTTTCAATCCAGCAGGGTTTTATGAGGGTATATTTCACTGACTCACTGGCACAGCTGAGCAGGGAAATCCTTCTCTTCACGGTCTACTTGGGATGACTGATGCAAATATGCTGCTGCTGAGTCCAGACACTGACACCATCATCACACTGACCCAGTTAGAGGGAGAGAGAGAGAGAGAGAGAGAGAGAGAGTCAGAAAGACAGCAAGAGAGAGAGATGTTCCGAGTCATTTGTGACATACATTTATTTTTGTGACTCCACATGCTTTTAAAGTAGTTTCCAGGACTATTAAATCGTGAAGCCACGCATAGCAGCTCTGTGATGTGGGAAGGAAGAAGGGATCAGGTCATTTGGGATGTATGTGCTGAGTGACCGGGCATTTTTCTGGACATGCAAGAAAGAAACGAGTGGCGTCAGATCACTTTTGATGTATGTTGTGTATTTTCTGCACCACACATGGTTTTTCCCTCTAGTGGACTTTCCCTGATGACATAAGCTGTAACTGTTGTATGCAAGTTTTGTGCCAGTAATTTTTCATTCATGCATTCATTAAAGCAGCTGTTGGGATTATTGTCATTTTCTGAGAAATGACAAAATAGGTAATAGTCATTCGGTATGTGATTTCTTAATCTGTAGCTCCTAATAAAGATTGTCATAGCCATCCAAAATAATTTCCAAAACAATTTATGTGAGTGCTTTCTGCTCTGCGTTCTCTATGGATAACGTTTGGTTTAAGTTGTCATCTTGAACACTTTTATTTGGCTCTCTTTCACGACTCTTGTGAATGATAATTGGCAATTGCTGGGGTGTTTTCGACCTCACTTCAATTTCAGCTTTTCAGCTTTTTTTAGTTTCATCATCTGTAGTCTGTGACCTTGTCTTTGTTTGTTCAGCCATGGGAACCTTTTACTTGCAACACTAGATAGATAGTGACTTAACAGATGTTTATTTAAATGAAAATCTTTGAGATGATATCTTTAAGTCTGGGCAACTGAAACCACTTGGTAAAGGTTAGGAGAGAAACCAAAGTTGACTGTCTGCTATGTTGCAGAAAACAGAATGTGTACTGCAGTCTTTTATGCCAGAGGTTGTCAGTTTGCATGCCAGGCCATCCTCCAGTTGCTTAACTTCCCCAGGACCCCATGACATTCGCTGTTGGGCATGGTTAAATGGTCAACAAGGCGCAGCTTCCTGCAGCTGAACACACACCCTTCCTATACTTGTGATTTTAGCTCACGACAAGCGCTGATTATGTCTCCTCTAAACCACTAATCCTGTTGTCCCCTATTAATGCCATCAATCTCATTCTTTTCAGCGTGTGTTCTGCGGTGTAACTACAATAACATGAATGTAAATATCTTTCAAAGGTACTAAAAGTCACGTGACCCTCTCTCTCTCACATGTGTAGGGTTAGGAGTCTACTGTTTTTGTTTGTATTCCATGTGAGCAGTGTTGGCCTTACTGCTCATTAACCTTTCCTAATATAACCTGCGTGTATTAATAACACTCAGCGGGAAAGGTCAATCGATGTATGTGTGCATGTGTGTGTGTTTGTGTAATTGTTTGTCAGAGGGAATGCTTTTGCAACTGGGTATAGGGGGTATATGGGCTTGTCAGTGAACTGGTGAGGGTAAATTGAGTTTGCGCTTAATAATTAAGCAGGACTGATGATTTGATGTTGTGGTGTGCTCGTGTGTCCTGGGCTGCAGGGGCAAAAATATGTGTCCTTGCACTTTGCCTTACTGTCACTGCTAAATTAAAATACCCCTGTTGTGCTAATTGATTTTAAGTAAATAACAAAACAGCATTTTGTCCATTCAGTGCTTTTTTTTTTCTACCTGAAATTGAGTCACGATATTAAAAAGATTGCAGCGCTTTCATTTGCACCGAACCACCTTGGCCATGGATTTAATTGGTTTATAGCGATAAATTAAGTAATTGAATTCAGTTCGACCTGAAGTGTTATTACAATGAATGTAAATGTATATATCTGACCTGAGCGAATGGGTTAAGGGGTTGAATTGATTGTCTCATTGAGATTTGCACACTGAGTCCGGGATGACCTTTTTACTGTGACAGTGCCGTGGAAAGAACAAACTAAAGAACACACCTAAGGCAAATGAACAGCACTTTTCATGTTAAGGTATAACTGATGTATACTGTGCAGCAGAGAGATAGAAGAAAATAACACAGTACATAATGAGATACGGGCTAAAAACCAACCTGTACTGTAATGTTCTTGGTGTTCTAGTCTTTTATACTGTATATATGTTGGAACAGTGCCTGGGCAAAATGGCTTCTTGGTGAGTTTTTGGCAGCGAGGAGAGTCAAAACACACCTGATGCCAGTCCTCGTGAAGCGTGGTGAAGCATGACTGTCTGCTATGGAAACCAGAGTAAGTACAGACAACAGGGAAGTTAGTTACACAATAACAAAATGTGATCACATCATTTAAAACTGCAGCTTATATTAAAATATTCACAGTCGCGCCAAAATGAGTAAATAATTCAAAGATAAGGGAAATACTCAACTGTGGTGTAAGTTATTTCAGTGTTGGTTTCTGTGTTTGTCACTGGGGTGACAAAAAAAAGGTGTCTACATTATTACCAATTTATGTCTTAACATGCCAAGTGTGTCATGACAGGCTGGCTTATGAAATCCGTTGTAAACCCTTTCAAAATGCATGCTCATGCTCTTTGTTTTGTTTATTTTTTACATCAGAGGTCCACCGACTCTCTGTCATAAAAAAGATATAAATATAATCAACATTTATTGATTACCCCCCAGAACAAGGTGAAAATAGTAAACAGAGCCAGAGTCAAAGGCAGTACACAAACAGTGTATTTGAGTATCAGCCTGTGCGTGGTTGACTGCCAGGTGAATGTGAATGATTCACTCAACCATGGCCTCACCCTCAAGGCAACATTACCTCCGAAAAACTTCCCCAGCTTCTTTCAGGTTAAAATATACCTATTAACCAGCCTGTTTGTTGTGCAGATCAGCAACTTTAGCGTGTCAGAACTTAGCAACACGCACGCAAAGTTCAGTGTTTATTTAATTGCAACCCACCAAAGACCCAATTTTGTGTCCCAACCCATGTTTTAGGGAAAGAGCCGACACAACCCATTGCAGATGAACATTTCATGTTTTCTCGGTGTGTGATTTCCAATCTGACTGAGGCCCGATAACGGCGACATTGCTGTTACTCATTCCCTCAGATCCCCTGCCTCCGTCTCTCCTAATCAGATTTCTCTGGTTGGGTTATTTATCATCGCCAGCTCTGACTGTGAGTGATGCTTGGCTAATGGGTTTAGCATTCAAATCTGCCGGCTTGATGCGACAGAATCCCAACAAGGGTTGTCATTCCTGTGGCGGCAGCAGCTTCAGAGTGGCATGAATAAGAGGGAAATGACATTGTTGAAATATGCATTCATGGCATGGTTGTTTTTACATTTGGTTAGATTTGTATTGATTTTAAAGGAGTTCAATTGAAAAGGAGAAAATGAGAGGCAGAAAAAGAGAAAGAAAGGAAGAAAGTAAAAACAAGAATATTTGTGCTTTAAATATGATAAAACTGACAAAGATGAAAATGTCCATCTATCCATCCATAACATAGTTATTTTTTTCCCCTGCTCATTTCCTTTCAGGGTTGACAGTAAGAAGGATGAGTCACCAGACAAGAGCCAGGAAATAAACACAACACAACCAAACACAAAACAGTAAAGCTCTCTGACAGTGTGGTGAGCACATGCACACCAATGAGGTCGTGTGTTGCTGAATGACAGTTATGGTTATGACAATAATTATAAGTCATAAACCAACAGCTGCGAGAAACTCGGTCTTCCTCCTCTTTTCACGACTGCACCTGTGCCGTGTGGTAACTTCGTGCGGTGTCTGGTCCTCGCACCGCGTTGTTTGGATGATCTGCAGCGACGACTTAACTGTAAATCACAAGACAGCTGTTAGTCAGCCTTCATCCATTTTGTTCCCTCTTCCTGTGATATGTGGTTGAGTGTCAGGCGTATCATTTTCTAATGTTTGATCTGAGACCATAAATTAAGCAAGAGCAGAGATAACGAGACAGTGCGCACGCCTGTGTGTCTGACTCTTCGGTCTTCACTGCCCCGCCACCTGTTCCATGTAAATAGCTCCATATGTGTGGATGAAAGGCTTTATGTGGCTCATGGGAAACATTCTGGACATCACCTCATTGGACATCAGTACCACAGTTACAAATACTGACTTCTATAACAGAGCAAGGAAAGGAAGGAAGGACCAAAGGTGTTACCAACAGAGACAGTTTCACACGGAAATAAGGTTACTGTGTAGATGAGTGATGCTGTGAACATGTTATCTGTTTCACTTTAACCTGACTGTGGCTTCTCAGTACTTTCTGAGGAGGATAGATTTCTCTTATAGATTGCTGATCAACCTTACCCATGTCTAAATCATTCTGGACAAGTGCAGACATGCTGCACTTGTCATGCTTCAGAGTTATCAGCACCAGTTGACCAGGATTTCCTTCTTTGCTAACAGTTAAAAAAAAAAACAACAAAAAAAACTGGTGCTGCAAGTGTGTCGCAGCACATCTGTATGACCTGACGTGACTTTGAGGTTGAACAACCTGCTAATCGGGTAGATTGCGACAACGTGTTAAACACTTCCAACGGTGACAGTGTCATTACTTAGGCGTTTGTGTGTTTGTTTTTTGTGTGGTCGAGACGCTGTGGTCTTAGCTGATGTTATGATGATCTGTGCTGACAAACCAACAGGATGTGCATGTCTCATCCTGCTGAGAAAGTGAAGATCACTTGACTGTATGTTCACGATCCATTTAATGCTCCAGTAACATCATACCTATTGCTTATGTTTACAGATTACAATGGATTAGCATATGGCTGAGCCGTCTTTTACTGTACTCTCCATATACCATATGTTTTGTATTGGTTTTTAAGTCATTTTCCCGAGCCCTATCTCACCACTGCCACCACTGTTGTATCTCACTGGAATTTCATTTGATTAAAAAATCATTCTTCTATTAATCATGCCAACCATAGATGACTATCGTATTACTCTGGTAAGTGACTGCTCTTGTTCATATAGGATTTCTTTGCATAATTCAAGCAAAGCTTAAATGACGTTTAATTGTCACAGTGTGTATATATTTTGATCCTCCTTCATAAGGCTTGATGGACTGACAAGGCCACGTGTTCATGCATCATTTTGAGTTAGTGTCGGTGTATGTGTCTGCACAAAAGTGTGTCTACGTTATGTGTCTCAGCATGACTTCAAGTCTCCCACTTAGCTTTGTAATTACCTTTTCCAGCTATGACAGTTAATTGGAGTACGGGAAAATCACTCCTGTAGACGCATACACACACACACACACACACACACACGCATGCGCTCAGTTGAACTGTCTCACAGAGAGAGATTGTGACTCTTAAGTGTTCTTAATTAAGTTAAAGCTCTACAGTGACATTTATTTGTATTTATCTGTTGTGATTTTTCATTTAATATTTGCTGAAACCGATCCTCTGCGCCTATTGTACGCCCGTGAGAAAGGGAAGTGACACTTTGACAGCCTGCTGGTTCTGTTGTTGAAAAAAATGTGCGAATACATTAAAGAGCAACTGAGAAATCTCATTGTTTGTGCAGACACGCAGGAGGTAAAGCGAAATGAGTGTGAGGGAATTTTTAATTGAATATAGAACATGCTAATTTGTTTTCATTTTTACATCTTTTATTATTAAGTGAGTGAAAAGCAGCTTGTCAACATTTGTCACCGGACCAAAAGAACTAAAATTAGATATGACATGATAACTTTTACAGCTTGAAAACGTGACAGACTCTTAAACCGTAATTAAGGACTCTTCGTAATTAAGGACTGACATTTCACGTCAGTTTCACTTAAGCAAAAGAATAGCAGAGGAAGAGCCCTTTGATCTGACCAAGAAGAAATGCATAAAAAAGTAAGAAAATGTGAACAAAAGAAAAAAAAACAAAAACATAATGTAATATATAATGTATAATTTATGTATAAACGCATCATTTGTTTAATCCAGTCTTTATAATCCATCAGCTCGTTATCATACCTTATAGTTAAGTTTATTGTAAGCACATTTAGTCATTAGACAGTGTATGAATGTATGTATGCAAAGGGGTGAGAAAAAAAGAGCTTAAACAATCATAGCCTCGGGTTTGCCTCACAGGTTAGCATATATTCAAGGGTCAATGAAACAGGTTGGTATGTTGGACATAAGTTGAACAAAACCGTCTCTCTGTGTGTAACTCTGCCAACATATTTTACTCCGTCTGCCTCAAGTCACCACCACACCTCATAACTGCAACATATCTCTCCCATCTCTGTCTGTCTTATTCTCTGCTTTAAGTTCCTTTTCCAATTCTTGCTCCCTTTGTGAGCATTTCCTGCTCTCATCATATGCCTGTCTCAGTTTAAAGCTACTCTTAAATTTGAAAAAAAAAAAAAAAAATCAAGAAGTATATGTGCATGTGAAGTGATCATCACCTGCAATCTTTCAACAATGCTAAGTTACTAATCCGAGATGTATTTATATCAAAATGTGACGAGCTCTCGCTTTAATATATATTTTGACAGACTTGAGGATGAGCGCTCACCCACTCATTTCACAGCGCAGACAGAATGACAGAAGCAGAGGGACAAAAGCATGCAGGGAGATGAGGAAGAGGAACACACACTGACGAAAGTTATAAAACTCAAATTCGTTTCAATTAGAGTGTCAGAGAATGTCACTTTAATACGATTTCCGACAGGACAAAAGTCTCATGTGGAAAAAAAGAAGAAAGCAGTAAATGCGACTATAGAACAGCAAAACAGACATGAATTTATAGAATCGCCACTGATGGTTACTTTCAGCACGTGTTTTGGTTTGGTCAACCAGCTCCTATGGCGAACCCAAATGTTTTTTAATATGCGTCTGTCTCCCTTGTTTGTCGCTACCAAACTTTAGGGTTGAGGGTCTGTGTGTGTGTGTGTGTGTGTGAGTGTGTGTGTGTGTGTGTGTGTGTGTGTTTGTTTAGGGAGAGAGAGCAACAAAGAGAGAGAGAGAGAGAGAGAGAGAGAGAGAGGAGACATACACAAAGACAGAATGTGTGATTGTGGCCATGGTTGAGGCCTTTCCTCTTCTGTGTGTGTGTGTGTGTGTGTGTGTGTGTGTATAAGTGTGTATAAGCGTAATTTTGTGACAAGAAAGACACAGATTATTGCACATGAAATGTTATTCATACAAAGCAGCTCTAGCGTGACTATCCCCCTGCTACAGCACTCAACAGACTATTGGAGAAACACAACAGAACAAATCTCAGTGAAAATAACAGTCTGCAAATCTCACCAGGGAGATTCTCTCTCTCACCTCCCTTCATTTCTGATTTTACATTTTCGTTTTTTTTTTCTACAAGGGAGATGCATGTCGTAGGTGACAATGAAATTGTATTTTCAATTAACAGAAAGGCTCTGCATGTCTGTGTGCAGGAATGGGTTAGAGTACAGTATGACTTGGTTTCTTGTGTTTTAAACCTTTATATTGACAGAAATCCACTGAGTGCAAAGCCGAGAAATTAATGCAGTCGTACAACCTGCTCAAGTATAAGACATCGTTTTAATCTGTGATACCACTGGCATAATATGCAGACTGGAGTAGTCCTAATCTGCATGAATGGCTCTAGTTTTGCAGCTACAATAAAAAGTTAGGCGTGAGTATAAAAAAAAAAGTTTGTTCACCATCAGAGGAATATTTTAAAAACAAAAATGGTGAGCTCAGGTGCATCCTCATTTGTCAGAATGAACACACACACATGCATGCATGTGCACGCACACACACACACGCACACACACACTTTGGGTTCCCTGGCAACCACTACACAAACCTTTGCCCAGTAGAGTTTCTCTCCCACAGGAGCAACACCTGTTGGCAGCTCTCACAGACAGCTGCAACGTAGTTTCAATAATACTGAACTTTTCTCGTAGCTTTGGTATATAATGCTTTTATGAGGCCTTGCTCACAGTTCATTATGTGGCAGCACCATGGCAGGCCGATATACCGTAAGTGAGGCTCTTGATTATATATTTGATCACCACACTGGTGAGGAGGAGAGAGGCCAGGAAACTGGCAGTGAGGATGGATTAGAGGAGGAAGTGTCAGAAGCTGAAGATGACACAGAATATAATCCAGAGCAAGAAATAACTGCCATAAATGCAATGCAAGGTGCATGCAACAATCTGCACATATTGTCCGACATGTGCATGTGCTCTAGCAGATTATAAGTATTAAACCATTTTATAGTGCTCATATTACAACAGTTGTTCTTTAATGTATTAAGATATTGATCTTGGAATATTGTGAAATTGTTAAATGTAGAGTTGGGATAATTTCCTTTGTACACCAAATAAAATCTTCCCGGTCACTTTTGACCAGGAACACAAAAGGTGTTACTTTATGTGACTGTTTTTAGATGGTTTCAAAACAAATGTCATTGGTAACTTTGACCCAAAGTAGTCTGTGAATAAACAGTATTCTATGTTTCATCTGATTATTTCTTAAAGTCAAAATAATCCAGAAATTATGTTTTTTAGAACTTAAATTCAAGATGTATGAGCTGAGATCAATAAGGCATACAGGCCATTAATAATAAATAGAAATTCAAAACTTGTAATGTTCACAAGAATTTAAGTTGATAAAAAAATCTAACACAACAAATAGTGATAATGTATGTATTATTATAGTTTTTATGATGAGTCTTAATGGAACGGACGGTCATTTTTGACCGGGAACACAAAATTGTTTAACATGAAATGAACACAACATGAGGGTTAAATATGCAAAATCTAGACCTGCACTGATGTAGATGTAGATCTACTGATGTATATCTCCACTGTGCTTCCTCCTCAAGTGCGCCCATGAGGTGAGCCTGTGATAGCAGCAGATCCAGAGTCAGAGGGTGATCTGGCACTAACGACAGGAAGTGACAGGTCCAGAGGTCCCCTAGCAGTTATAGCCAAGTACAGCTGATATGCTTTTTGCTCTAAGTGGCTTCGAGAATATACTTGGGTTAACTATGACAATGATTTTTTTTGCTGACACATAATCCTGCTGCTTTAACTGTTGGGATGTCCCGTGATTTGAGAGCGTGAGAAAAATGGGCAGAATCGAAATCAAGTTCTGATTAAAACACTGTAATAAACAGGACTCCACTTCTCCAAGAATACAGCTTTTCTTCTTCTTCTTCTTGATTTGTCGGCAGATATCCTGAAAGTGCAGGAAAGATTGGAAGGATAAACAGCTGTAATTTCGCTGCGGTGAGGAAACACAAACAAGCAGTCCTCATTCTCAGTTCATCACCATCCCTTTCCTTCACTTTGCTTCTCTCTCTCTCTACTCTGCTCTCTCCCTCTCTCTCTCTCTCTCTCTCTCTCTCTCTCTCTCTGTCTCTCACTCTCTCTCTCTTCTTTCATCTCCTTTCTTCTCTCGGTGTCAGAGTTATCCTCTTGTCCCGGCTTGTATTGTTAGCGTGCTTCTATCAGCTTGTCTGTTTCTTCGCTGGATCATGTTGTTTTTCCTCACTTTGTTTTTTTTTCTTTCCTTCTCCTCTTTTTCCTAGTTGTGCCGTGTGATTTCTTCCCTCTGCTGTTCTGGTTTTGTCTGTGTAATCTCTGTGATCTCTCTGTGAGTTGTTTATAACTCCTAAATGTGCCACTTCTCTACCCTGACTCATTTTCCCCGAGTAACAGTGCAGAGAGAAATGTATTCATTTTCATGGTGCTCCAGCACACTTATCTTTTATTTCCCACTAGATTATTTTTTTATGGCAGTACAGCTTTGTCAGATGTTATATGGTGAGCAGTGATAGGTAAAATGGGAAGCGGTTTCCTCTGTAGTTTCCCCATGGTAATGTTTTAAAGCTGTGGTTACATATCTTTTACTGTTTTCTCCTACTTTGAGTTGTACGGTCATGCAGAAAGTGTTCATAGATTTCACATTTGAACAAACCAATAACTTTTTTTCCCCTGTATTGTAAATGGAATAATAAGTATTTTATTGGTTATTGGACCATAACAATAGCTCTTAACTGCTCAAAAAAAAGTGTAAAGCATAACCTTGCATGGCTCACCACTCAGATGAAATTCTGGTAATACATTGGTGCAATAAGAAAGCTAAACTGTGCAAAAAGTGTTCTTTTTAATAATTAAGATTTAAATGTTGTTTTTCCTCTCAGCGTTGTCCTTGAACAGTAGATAAACAAGTGGTGGTTGCTACGCAGCATGCAGTGGTAACTTTTTAGGCTGGCACGTTAATTTTAAAATCATGGCTAATGTTATATCTGTGTGTTTGTACATTTCTAAATCTGCATCAGGGAGTCAAAACTCGAGAAAACAAGGTGTTTTATAACAGTGGTTATTTCTACAGTGGTTCAACTATTCTTGAGGTGGAGGCTCAGTCTTTCCAAAATTAATAAAAGACGAGTATTACAGCACATAGGAGCAATCCATTTGAAGCCCTGTAATTGCATGGATGAATATTAAAAGGATTTTTCAAATTCTGATTTCCTTTAGGATTAAGCATTAGAAATGCTCCCGCTCTGCCACAGTCCTCCATTGCTCAGTGCATACAAGGGACACATCCTTACTGTAAATGAATGAACCATATTTCAGTCCAGCCTTGTATTTGAAAAGAGAAGACAGAATAGACAGCTGAAAGGATGGCTTCTGTAGTCCGCCTTTGACGCTTATGATGCCTTCGACTTTTTAACCCCGACTTTCATTGGACGAAGGAGCCCCCCTCTGTGTCTGTCTTCTCCCCTCATTCGCTCTCCTCTGTGTCTATCACACACGCCGCCACCGCCTCCCTCCCCACCTTGTCCTCTCGCTACCCCTCGCTACCCCCCCCAACACACACACACACACTCACGAACAATGCCTTTTCTCTTCTCTCCCAGTGCCTGCGGTCATTTTCAGATGGTGATTGAACCGACTCTGTAAGCTCATGCGTGCGCTTGAAACAGGAGTAGTGGGAAAGAGAGCAAGATCCGTTGAGGAGGACAAGGCAATAGAGACTAACAGGATGAGAGTGGGGAATGAGAGCGGGGAAAGATGCGATGGAGAAAGAGAGGGAAAATTGTACAGCATGATATTGCTTTGATGGTGATGCTGCCCTACTGACCTTCCATCAACCTGGCGCCTCTTTCCTTCTCGCTGCTTCTTTACTGCCTCTCGTCTCGCCGAACTTCCTCCTCCGTGAACTCTGCATTAGAATGAACAGAACCATTTAGTCTTTGAGCCTTTGACAATGCCCTGCTCCATTTAGTACCGTTGCCTAATTACCTTAAGATGTGGCAATAGTTGCGATATTTTGCAGCAGAAAATGCACGCTGAGTTTCACAATTTTTTTTTTTTGGGGAACTTTTGGAATCCGAACTCTCTTTGCCTCTACTTGTCCCTTTGTATCTCTCTGAATATATCAATCTTTTTCTCTTTGCCCCAGCTGTCTAGCGTCACCCCCTTCCTCTCCTTATATTCCTCTCCTCTACCGTGTAATTTGAGAGGGAACACAGCGAAAAAAATCCCCCCGGTAGGCTGACCCACCGTTGAACCTTTGCCTGCTTTGACAGATCACTGCAACACGAGCCTTTCATTTCAACACCGAAAAAAGCGTCTCTCTCTCGCTCCCTTTTTTTTAATGTGTTGTGTCTTTCGCCCACAAATGGAAAGAGATCAAGTCCAGCGCCATTAACGTGTGCGAAATGTGCGCATTGTGCATGTTTGTCCACCTCGGTGCCATTGATGTATACGGCGATTGCGTATCCGTATGGGGCCCATTTGTGAGATAAGGGTAGCTATAGAGAGAGATAAGGGCTGCGCAGGAAGAGGCTTTGTTTTGGCCAGACGTTGTGAGAAGTGTTGCAGACAGTTATAATGATTAATTTGGTCTCGCTTTAAACGCCTCTTACTGAGAAAGCACAGCCGGGAAAACAATCCACATCCCGATGAGCTTATATATTAGAGCCAGCTTTTTAGACTTTTCGTTTTAGATCCGATATTGACAAGTCATAGTTACAGTTTAGTTACTTAGTTGGCATCATATGATTCGGTGGCTTTTTTTTTTTTAACACTTTATGGGAAGTTGAAGTGATCGTCTGGTCTACACCGGTCATTGTTTTTATGTGACGACCACAACGTCCTGAATCTGTGCAGATTTAAAACCATCCAACGTCATTAAACACAAATTTCTTTTTTTTTTGGGTAGGTTTCTTTTCATCTAAGTAAATAGTCAAGATGCATCAAAGGTCAAAAAAGCAGAGTTGGAGTCAATTTGATTTGAATAAATGTCAGTGCTATGTTGATCTGTCAAAAAATGAAAATCCTCTTAATATCAAAAGATTGGGAAAACAGCAGTTGTGAATCTTATGTGCAGTAATGTTAAATGAACTGAACGACAGCGATCGCAGCCCGAAACTAAACTTAAATCTACCAGCTGTCCACCTTAAGTATTTTCTTTTAACATTACTGTAAATTACCTGGTTATCAAAAACTGTTTTTAATCATAATTATTACCACTTGGTATGAAATGTGTAATGGGGAAAGGGAAGCATTTCCATTATTTGTGATGATAAGGCCTATTATAAATCCTTGTCAGGTCAGTATGAACATAGCAGTCCTTTTGTTGTGGACCAAATGAAAGGTTATGGTGATTGAGAGCAAAATTAAAGGTTATAAATGAAATTGAGTATTTCCTGCATGAGGACATTTAGAAGATTGAGATTGTAATCGCTGCTGTTGTGGCTGAGTAAAATGGGTACGGGGTCTATTGTGCAACCTTAATGAAAAAGTAAGGACTTGACATTGCAAAGGTTAGACTTATGGGATAACAGAGGGAAGGAAAAGAAGGGGGTGTGGATATAGATAGATGGATGGGATGAATGAAGGCAGAGGGGGAGTGGATGATAGAGGGATGGAAGGGGAAAAAGAGGAAAATAGAGGGAGGGGGGTGTTGAGAGAGGTAGTGAGGTGGCTGGCAGCAAGAAAAAACCTGGCCGGGTTGATTTGAGAGGTCTCAGGAAGGTCATTAATTTGGCACAGTTGGCTCCCCTCTGCCAATCCTGACCACTGGGTCATGCTCTCTCTCTCTCTCTCTCTCTCTCTCTCTCTCTCTCTCTCTCTCTCTCTCTCTCTCTCTCTCTCTCTCTCTCTCTCTCTCCATGCAAAATGACATCTCTCAAGATGAAGCCCTGGCAAGATGCCTCACTCCACTAACATCCTCTCCGCTGTCATCTTTCCCTCCTCTCCTCTTCCTGCATCCTCCATTCATCTCTCTGACTTTTATATTAAAACGAAACACCAGATAACCAGAATAAATAGTCAGCCCGAGAATACATGAATGATGCGTTTTTTTAGGGTAATAATGAAAGTTAAATGAGCTTATTGCATGTATTGTCCTTTGTCTATGTTGGTCATTAAATGTTACTGTAACTGCAAACTCCCTGTCTTCGCCAAGGTATTAGTAAGTTGTCTATTGGAGGAATGTTGTTTTATATCTATGATCACATAATGGATTATCACTGTTATTATTATGGAATATCTGCAGGGAAGAGCCTTGTAATGAAATGAGATTGTGTTTTTTGTTTTTTAGTTGGTAATATCATTAAAATGATTATGAGTTTTGTTAGGATGAATTATTCGAGGTGGCTCGTTTTATTTTCACTATTCAAAATGGCTCACAGAACACTTTTGCACTAAACTTGAGAATTTTGTTGAAAATGCAGTCTGTTCCCACAAGCTTAAATATATATGGTTTTAAGGTATGTGATAAATAAATCTGGCGGGTTCTGGTGTTTTCTATGTTTTGAAGCGCCTTTAGTCGGCGTTGGGTTTCTCTGGTCTCCGTGTCATTGTTTACATGTGGTTCAAATACGGCTTTGAAGTGATTGATCCACATATCTACATCTTGAACTCGCTGCTCCGAAGATGTTTCAGCAGAGGGAGTTCCAGTGATTCCACCAGGAGCTGGGCTGTATGGATTTTGCACTCAGACTGAGCTGTTTACAGATATTGAGTTGTTTCTTCCTGCTGTCTGATGGTACATTTGGAGCATTTGGGAGTCTTAAAGTACTGGAGGTATACTCATTCGTCTGCTGGATTGCAGGGCTTTTGTATCAAAGTTTTCTTATAGCTGCTCTCACTGGGGTGTTTCACTTCTAGGGCCACCACTGTGCTCAAACACACCTAAATGGACCCATTATTGATATCATTAGTCACACTTGTGCTTTTTCTGCAATGAAATGTGTGTTGTGACAAAAAAGGTTACTGTATCTTTTGTCGCCAGAGTTGTTAGGATGTTTTAGAGAGTGAATTTATGTAATCTTATTCCACCTCCTGATATAATCATAGAGGGAAGACAGGGGTCTGACTGAAATCAGTAAAAGACATAGTGTCCATATTTGTAACCATGTAGTGCTGCTAATGAGAGTGCTGCTAATGATGAGCGGTTGGCATATCTTCTTAAAAGTGTCGTCTACAATTTTTTGACCATGGGATCATAAACATCACCTCTACATCTGCCTTCGGTGAGTGGAAGTTTCATAACTGGTGTGACAGAATCAATACGTATTCACCGTATTTAGCAAGTCCCATGTTGCCTGAATTAATCTGGCTTACTACAACGCTATGATCCCAAGATGAACAGATTTTGCTGTGATTTAATTGCAATAAATGGATCAAAAGGGCGCCGAAATAACCACGACATGACTTGTTAAAACTCTGAACTGATGCTTCGTCAAGTTTGTCTGCAGAACCACAAGTTAAAATGCTTGTTTTCTGAATGGAGATTGGATCGATGTGCAGCCTCCGCCACAATTTATACCCCTTTATCTCTTTATCCACCCCATTTCTGTGTCCCTGCCTGCAAAAGGCTACATGGAGACCACGCTCTCACACAGAATAACAATAGAAGTCGAGATGAAATGGGGGAGAAAAAGAGAGAAGGGAGAGAAGACAGGAAAGGAACAGGGTGTAATTAGAGGAATAGGAGGAAAGCATTTAAAAAAAGAGAAGAGGGTTTGAATAAGGAAACTAGTGGACAACTCATAAAGGAGGGAAAAGAGGAAAACCATAGGGAAACTTAGTTTAATCTTGAAGTACTGCTTAGTCACATGGGATATGCAGAAAGACATTCAAAATAGTCTATTTCCATGTCTTTGAGAAAAAAATATTATGGTGGACAGGAAATTAAGAGAAAGTTAGCTGTTGTATCAGATGTAACAGATGGACGTGAATGATTTGAGTTTCCATTCACAGAGTACACAGCACTCAACTCTTTAAAGTTTTCGAAGGTCATGGCACTTTGCCGTTTCGGGGTCAAGAGGACATGCACTGAGTGTTTGGATGTTTTTGTGTGTGTGAGTCTCAGTGTGCGTGTATTTTAGTGTTTCTAGTCAACTGCACATCTGACATGCACTGAACCCTTAACCTCTGGTGGTGCAGATCCTTGGCTCCGGATCCGCGTTGCTTGGCAGGCTACTCAGGAAGCACAAGTGGTTTGTGTGTGTGTGTGTGTGTGTGTGAAAGAGAAAGAGAGGGTGTAATTGCTAGGTGTGTGGGAGAGGTGCGTGTAGTTTAGTTTGGAGTTATGTTTTTGCCTCAAAAAAAGGGAAAAAATCATGAAAAATAATCCAAACAAGCAACCAAAGAAGTCCATATTCAAAATATAAAAAGACACATAAACATGTAAACTGCTCTGTAACTTGCTGTTCAATTTGCACACAGCTTGTGAAACATCTAATATGAGGTATCTCTGCAGTTTGTACCATTCAACACTAACTATTATAAAATATCTGAAAGCTTTAGTTCTGATAAATGCAACATTTTCACAGTTTCTTCTTGCAGTCATACATCTGCATCACTTCTGTTCCTCTCTTCCTGGCCCTCAGGCACATTTAAACATGTCTGTATATGTCATGTGGAGAATGACTTGAGTGAGTTCATTTTAGGACTCACAAAAAATCAGCTCTATGTGGTGTCAAATGGTTTTAAGCAGATGATCTGTTATATGTAATAGATTACATTCCAAAAGTAATCTTCCCAGGCATGTTTGCACTGTAAATGCTTTTATGAGCCTCGGGCCTTGTAGGGTATAAGTCTTTCATCTATAAGGCTTTCAGCTGTGTGTCAGCTCTGCCAATAAGACATGCTGTTTAAGACTTGGCAGCTAGTCTGCAGCCTCCACAGTAAATGGTTTGCAGCTGACTTGTCCGCACGGTGGCTGTAAAACTTTTCAAAATGATTTTTGTTGCAGCCAAAACTCATTTTGTCGCGTAAGGTTACTGACCTCCTATCCGGGTGTGTGTCCGTCACCCTGCCCAGTGGCTTTGGAAGACTGAGCAAGCTTTACTGGTGTTACGCTGCATGTAACTTTGGATGGAAATTTCTCCCAAGTAATTAAAGGAACCATTTTTAGCCTCCCTCGCTACCTTTGAAAACTGACAGACTCTGTCAGACTTTATGGAGGAGTCTTAGACCAGGAGCAGACAGAGAGTTTTTCTCTTTACAGGCAACAGTAAGATCATTTATTTTGACTGTGATATCAAAAAGCTGCTCACATACAAAAATAGTCATATGGATTTCCTTTACTTTCAAAAAACTGAGCCCTAAATTACAACATGTCAAAACTGCTTTCAGTCGTTGAGCTGACTGTAAATTCAAAGTATTTGCAAACAGACTTATTGTCAGAGAGTGTGTGTGTGTGCGTGGGGGTTCTCGTGTGTCCTGTTTATCAGTGGTGGTGAAACCTGCCATGGGAGACATTCCTTTCTACCTGACGGAGCTCAGCAACCACACAGACTCGCAGATATATACACACTCACCTGTGTTTTAACAAGATAGGCCTGCTGTGCTTTTTCTCTGTAAAATCAAACACTAATATATATTGGAAAGGGAAGTTATAATAAAGATAAGAGAGTGTACTCTGTGTGTGTGTGTGTGTGTGTGTGTGTGTGGGTGGGTGTGGAGAGAGAGAGAGAGGAGAGAGCAAATACGGGAGGGCTGCATTTTAATTATTTACAGCTGAGCAACTGAAACTCCCGTCTCTCTCTCTCTCTCTCTCTCTCTCTCTCTCTCTCTCTCTCTCTCACTCTCTCTCTCTCTCTCTCTCTCTCTCTCTCAGTCGACCCTATAATCCAGAGTTAGGTTATAAACACAAGTTAAAGTTTCCATCTCTCTCTCTCTCATCCTGGGTGGCCAAACCGTGTGTGTTTGTGTGTATCTGTCTGCATGTGTGTGTGTTTCCCCCGTGTGCCAGTTTTTGTTTTCATCTCTGTGGATGGATGTCTGTTAGCGGGCGTAGTTTTGTGGCCACACTGCGACCTTTCTTGGCCCAGATTGTGTTTATTTCACCTCGCACGCCTCGTACGATTTGATCAGCTCTGCCTCAACAGAAACAAACGACATCACTGAATGGTAATTTCTGCAAATGTGAGTTGTGACTGTTCTCGCCGGCTCTTCCCTCTGCAGTGCCAAGTATTTCAGGTGTCTTTGGCAGAAAAAAATGCAACGCATGTGCTGTTTAACAGGCTTTAAAGAAAACAGCATCACTGGAAACTGCAGGGAGGATAACGCCTATAAATCTAACGGAATTAGATACAGGGCTAGGACGTAAAAGAAAAACACATTACTGGGTGATATATCTCTTTGTGTTATCACAGTTCTCACATCTAAAAGAAAGAAAGAAAGAGGAGAACTGAATTAAAGGAACAGACTTTTATTCACATTTTCACATGAAGAGTCTCACATAAGTCTAAAAGAGTCACTCTGTAAGGCCCCTTTCAAAGAAGTCTCATGAATGTGTTGTATAATATGATGCTTTATTGATCCCTATGGTCATTTTCTGTTTTTTTGAGGTCAGAGGTCAAGCTTAGCTACAGAAAAGCACCACGGCAGTCGAGACAGGCAGGCGACACAATATAACCCTTCTTTCTGTTCAACAACATTATCAGTATTTGGGATTGGGTTTTGATTTTGCTCTGCTCTGATCAAAAGTATGGTGTTATTTATTAAAGCCAGTGATTAATCCACGCACCCTAATGAAGATGCTGTATCTTTGACCCATTTTTTAAATGCCACAGAAATGGACTTTACTCTATTGACTCAGAAAGGTTGACTCTAACCAGCAACTAAGGAGGGCACCATATTACTAACATGCAAAATTACCTTTATTAACACCCTTTAAGGTGCTGTAACTCTGTAATAAATTGCCGTTGCTAGCAGCTTTTGCAACACACACTTTTTTGTTTGTCAGGGTGACAATGCATTTAACATTGCACGGCAGTTATTTTACTTCCCAGTCTCGGCTGCGCTACTGTGTGCAACGCTGTGTTCAGTCGTCGGGGTAAGAAGCTTTGATATTGTGTAAACCAGAGCTCAATAAAACAGTGGGGCTGCAAAGTTTTATGGTGTCTCTGGATTGTCAGGTCTGCTTAGTTTGAAAAAAAAACAAAAAAAAAACACAGGCACAGCTGCAAACTCTTTCCGCGAAATTAGCTGTTTTTGAGTCAGGGGACCGGAGGGGAGACTGACTGACCACGGCTCAGTGTAGCATGGACAGAGAAGCAAAGCTGGTATCGGAGCTAACCGGCCATGAGAGGCTACCGTCAGGCTCTCTGTTCCTTGTGCTGGAAAAAAAAAACAGGGACTGTGGTGGAGCTTTGACACTTTGTGAGAGAGTCGCTGTGTGGGCACCTGTGTTGTAGCTAATACGACCAGCAGTTGCGTGCGAGAGGCACAAACTGGGCCTAGCCTATTATACTTGGCGTGGAGACTGCTGCCACAGTCTGGTGGGGGTGGCGGGGCGGGGTGGGACCTCAGTGCTATGCCATTTCATCACGGTTTGGGAGGCTGGAGAATTTGGCTGAACTGAACATTAAGGAGGCATATACAGGTGAATTTTGAGCAGAACAGGCTTTACACTCAGTTTTGTAGGAAAACTCACCTTTATTAACAATGTGTGCTGTAATGTGTACTGTAAAAAAAAAAAAAGAGTGCGTGTGTGTGCTTTAACTACTCACCATGCTCTTTCCCTCGCTCTTTTCTTTTCTTTGTATGTTATACCCAGTGAAATTGGCCACAGCTGGGTAGCTCTTACTCTGCCTAAAAGGTTAAGATAGAGAATAAAGAGCTTTAATGTTAATATTTTCCATAGCTGTGTTGCAGAGCCTGAGAACTGATATGTGCATAGGTGGCTTTGTTGTGTGCGTCCATTATTTAATCTTAACATGAATAAAACCAGACTGAAGGGAAGAAGGGAAGAGGAGAGAGGTAGATGGTATGGGGAGTTGCTGACACCACTCTTTAGCTGGGGAGGATATAGAGTCTCTATATGATCTGTGGGTGGCCTAAAACACTTTTTGCAAGAGACGGGAGGTAGTTTGAGCTTGTTCTGTGGAAAGTGAAACCAGCCAATCCCCTCAAGTCTTACATCAACATCAGAATGTTATTGATGTGCTCTATTTTAAGGTGAGAGCTTTAAGAGTCTCTCTCTCTCTCTCTTCCACCCCCCTCTTGCCCTCTTTCTCTCTCTCTCTCTCTCTCTCTTCCCATGTCTATGTGTGCTTTGAGCGTTCCTCTCACTGCACAACTATGTGAAAAAAATAAGCTGGCTTGGCTAACTTTCCCCTAAGTTAATGATTTAGAAGAGGTGTTGGCAGACTAAATTATCACCTTCTGAAAGGACCCATTGAGATCCCATATGTGAACCGCGCATATCTGCAGCAAAGCTCAACTCAGCCAAAAAATGATTGAGCCTGGCCCCACCCAAATCTAAAAAAAAAGGCTATTCAAAACTGTAATGAACCATGGCTGTTTAGCTCTTTGTCAAACCGTTTTTTCTTTAAAAAAAAAACCCTCAAAAGTGCTAAGAATATGTGAATAAAATGTGAATAAAATATGGGTCACGGCCCATTTTAAGCCCAGTTAAGGGAACACTGTGTGCAGATGTATTCTAAGCTGTTTTGCCATGAGTAACAGATTATATTTGATCAAGAGTGCTTGAATGATAAAAGCTCAAGTAATGCAAAGACACTTTTTCTTTTTTTAATTAAAGTGATGAATTGCTGAAAGTCTCTCTTTCAAGGTGTTACTTCCTTAAGCACTTTATTTCTGCAAGGGTGGATTCAGGTGTGCACAGGTTAACCTTAAATCACTTAACTGATGTATTAGATGATTTCGACTTCTGAGGCTTTCCGCACATGCACCTCTTTTGCCAATCCCCGCGTATGAAAATCATGAGATGAAAAATCCCCCCAGATGAAAGAGCAGAAAGTGAGCCAGTGTAATATGACAGCTAAATTGACGGCATTGGACAGACTAAGCTGACTGTTCTGAAGGTCTAATGAAAGGTTTCTTTGAGGGGCCGTGTCAGCAGGTGAATGGAGGTGAAATATGCCGGCTCCCTCCCCTTCCCTCCCTCTCCCCACCTGTCCTCTGCTCTCCTATCGCTTTCTCCCTCCCTTTCGAACTCTTTCTCCGGGCTCAAAAGAAAGCCTGTCTCTGCTTTCATAGCCTGAGTTATTATCGGCTCCAGTGGTGGTCCGAGGCCTGTGTGCACGTGTGACCGAGGGCCACAATCAGAGCTCTTTATCAATACCATGCACAGTGTTACTTTGAAAGAACTGTGAGTGATGCTAGCTGAGGTAACTATAAAATATATACTTAAATATATGTAAATGTATCCACTAACTAGTGATTATTTTACATACTAGCTGAGGTTGATCCTAACATGAAGGACTTTTAGCCCTTCTTCTTGTCTTACCATATACATACAGTGTGATTCAAACTCAAGATAGTCTCTTTATCTATCTATTTCTCTTTATCTATTATCTCTCTATCTATCTCCTTGTCTGTTGTTTTATCTTTGTGTGTGTGTGTGTATGTGTGTGCTAACAGAGGGGAGTTTTCCACTACAGCTACCAGCTACCTTTGATGGTCCCTCTTGATTTATAGCAACATTAAAAGGCTGTTGCCAGCGTTTGCATTTTTATTTTATGTTTCCTCTTCCTTGCATGAAGAGACGTTGTGACTTATTAGTGCGACAGATTCTGCAGAGGACAGTGTTTTGGTGTGTGTGAAGGGGCGGGCGGGTGTGTAGGGGGCGGATCAGTGAGACTGCAGTCTGTGCTGCATGCATTTCAATGATTAGATTTCAGATCTCACATCATACTTTTCGTGGAAAGTTCCCTGCTTTTGAAACTGGAAAATTAAAATGGTTCTGCTGATTAAAAAAAAATGCTTGGGAGGGCAAAATTTATGCAGTTTTAATTCACTCAAAATGCATTTTGATTCTATCTGGACATACTGAACAGAACGCAGAGGGGATTAAATTAACTCACCTGGATAAGCATTGCTGTAATGACAGCTGTTGTGTTGATTTTGAATGTAGTCTGAATAGAAAACACCTCCGCAATGCATCACTGGCTTGATTGACTTTGACAATTCTGTTAAAATCGAATTACGTTCTTGTGCAAGGACACATGCTTTTACATGATTTATTCCCCCTATGTGTCTAAATGAAGACTACTTGTTCACTTTTCAAACTGGATCGTAAGACAGAAATGGAATCAGACACCACCTTGCTTCGGGCCCCAGGGCTAGTGAGAGACAATATGTTGTTCTAATATGCTAATTTTGCATTAAGAATTCAGTGAAAATGAGCGTGTGAGATGATCACACCATTAAAAGTTAGCATTAGCAATGTAGTATGTTAATCAGGCCAGATGGGACCATTCTGTTTGTGTAAATTAACTCCCTCTACTTCTTTGTCATTAGACCCAGAAAGATAATCCCTGACAGGCCTTTGAAAATGTTTTCATCAGAGGTACGCTTTAATTGTGTGAAATATATTGACTGAAACATTTATGCTGAAGTCCACAACTTAAAGGAAAAACACATCCTTAAATACTATCGTGCTATAGACATCAGCCTGTAAGGTGCAGTGCTACATTTTGGGTAGATTCACTTCACATTTCCCTTAACATTCCTGTTACTTACATGTTTACATGTTACCTCATAGTGGCCATCACTGTAATAAAATCTCCTAATCCAAATACCCTAATGGTTTTTGCTTGCTCCTACAATCTTTGTGTTAAGTGTTTTGAAAAACCCATATCTCTCTAATTATAAAGCTATCTTTATTATGAAGCTGATGAAATATAGAATTGAAAATATATCATACTTGGTAACTCTCCTTTTATCTGCACTGATCTGTGTGTCCAGCAATGGTGCAAAAAGGTTCATGTGAATGTGCACATGACTACTTTTTCCATTACTGAGTTTGTTTAACCATTCAGCTCTGATCATGTCTTCGACTAAACATATCGCAATCACACCCTGTCAAATGACAACTCTGTCTCTGTTCTCCCAACCATTTTATGTTGATGAGAGAGACAATGTTTTTCCAGTCGGAGGTAAAGGAGCCATATGAGCTGGTAGGGGCTGATGACGAACATTTATTCCCAAGTCGTGTCTGTGGTTAGGTTTGGGCATCAAATGCACTTTGGCTCAGTCAAATTTTGTGGTTTTGGTTGAATCTCAGTAAGTAAACATGTTACGGGCCGGAAAGTCACTGCAGACTTTCTTTCTATTAAAAAGAACCAACCTTAACCAGCATCTGCAAGTGTCTAATTATAACCAATAAAAAGAAACTATGATAATGTTTCAGTCACTATGAACGGACATCATAGAGCAAATACGTTTTCATCAAAATTTTCACTGAATATGTTCAGTATCACTTTGCGACCATCCAGATGTATTGATGTAAAATGCAATCTGGGCAGCGTTCCATTTCCTCCAGAACTTAAGAGCAAAGAAGTTGTATGTAAAAATAATGTCTAGCCCTCATGTTGTGTTCTGGTCAAATTGGACTGATTTGAAAGTTTTATCTCTAAAAAATGTAGTTAATTTAATCAGACTGACCTTATATTCCATGACTTTGTCCACAAAGAGGATTTCAACTTTTGTACACTCTTGGTGTTCCTGGTTGAAAAATCACCGATCATTAGAAATGAATGGGGGAGATGACAATTAGTGTATAAAAGTGAGCTCATGTACATCCTCATTTGTCAGATCACACACACAGGCATGCTTGTGCATGCACACACACACACACACACACACACACACACACACACACACACACTTTGGGTTCCCTGGCAACCACTACACAACCTTTGCCCAGTAGAGTTTCTCTCCCACGGGAGCAACACCTGTTGGCAGCTCTCACAGACAGCTGCAACGTAGTTTCAATAATACTGAACTTTTCTTGTAGCTTTGGTATATAATGCTTTTATGAGGCCTTGCTCACGGTTCATTATGTGGCAGCACCATGGCAGGCCGATATACCGTAAGTGAGGCTCTTGATTATATATTTGATCACCACACTGGTGAAGGAGGAGAGAGGCCAGGAAACTGGCAGTGAGGATGGATTAGAGGAGGAAGTGTCAGAAGCTGAAGATGACACAGAATATAATCCAGAGCAAGAAATAACTGATGTGAAAACAAGCGTAACGTGCCATAAATGCAATGCATATATTTGCAAGGTGCATGCACAACAATCTGCACATATTGTCCCAACATGTGCATGAGAAAAAACACCATTGAAGTTTGAGTTAATTCACCCACCAAGTTTAGAAGCCTGATTTTATATCAGTTTTCATTTTTTTCTGTTATCAGAAAAAAAACTGATAACTGATTAACATTGTAATGTCTTGGTTCTTGCTTATCTATTGTGGTAACTTCGGCTTTGAAAAAGTCAAAATAATCCAGAAATTATGTTTTTTAGAACTCGAATTCAAGATGTATAAGCTCAGATCAATAAGGCATACAGGCCATGAATAACAAATAGAAATTCAAAACTTGTAATGTTCACAAGAATTTAAGTTGATAAAAAAAATCTAACACAACAAATAGTGATAATATATGTATTATTACAGTTTTTATGATGAGTCTTAATGGAACGGTCATTTTTGACCGGGAACACAAAATTGTTTAACATGAAATGAACACAACATGAGGGCTAGAAGATAAGGTTGTACACACACGCACACATAGACAGCAACTTCCTGCTCGAGCCTGTAAACCTTGAGACGTGCGTTTGTGTGCTTTCTCAGAAGTCAACCTTTTTTTTTTCTTTTTACTTTTTTGCTACTTACCACCAATCCAGTTGGGTAGCGATTTTCTGTTCTCCTACCTCATACTTTAAATGTCACGACTGTTATTTATCTATATGTCTGACTGTAATTAATGTGCCGTGTCAGGATTTTAGTGAAATGTACTGAAGGACTTGTGGAATCCTCTGCAGTCTGCTTGGTTATGGTGACCACACAGTGTAATTATGTGCTATTTGGCCCTTTTAATGAGAGAATTCATATTTTTGGTGATTATTTGAATTTATATTCCTGTATTTCTCTCTTTTCTTTAACTGGAACCTTCTTTGTGCTTTTACTGTGAATTACACTTATTCCACGGCTGCATTCATTTTATGTCATTCATAATTTATTTTTAACTTTTCAGCATCACTATGCCAGTTTTGGTGCCCCACATTTTAATTTGTGATTTACAGAACATGCGACTATTCTAGCAGAAAATGGACTATATTACACTTTTTTTTTTCTTTTAGCAGTGGTGATCATTTCTAATTATGTTCGCGTGTACCACTCATGGATAAATGCAGGGAAAACAGCAGTCTGCACTATAAACTAACTGTCGGCTAACAGCAAACTTCCCCCCCGTTAAAGTCCATTATTTTTATCCCCCGAATACTACCATTATCCTAACAACACTGAACAAACTGTCTCTCTCACACAACCCAGTATCCCTCTTCAGTATTAGTTTTCCACCACTGTCCCCGGGCATGTTCTTGCTCTCTGGCTCCATAATCCAGGGCATATTCTAAGATCCTTAACCCAGCAGCAAGCTTTGTTTTTGGGCTTGAGTCCAGCTCTGCTCTTGGGAGGTCCAACAGCTCCTCCAAACCCCCTCTAGTCATTTTTTTGGCGTGAAGGATTTTTATTTTCAATCACGCTGTCCCAATCCCCGGGACAATTAGAGGTCGTCACAGAGCAGTTTATAGAAAGTGCAGAGCAGCAGAATGTTGTTTTGGAAAGTTGCAATGGTCCCTTGTGTGAGTGAATAGGCTTGGAAGAGCAACATTTAAGCAAAAAAAGAGACTTGTACGACACAGAAATAGGTTACTTATCTTTTAATAAATTTTACTCACCAGAAAATCTTGCTTACCCCAATCCCTCAGGAGTCGAGGTTTGTCCGAGAAAATTAAATGTTCTGCATAGACATTCATTGAAATTCCTCACCAGGCTCCAGAATTTAAATGAAATAGAATATATTTTCATCTTCCCGTTGCCTGTGCTCGTTATCTCGATTCACATCCACAAGTAAAGTCAGAGAGCTTTGACACACACAGGTAGCACAATGCCACCCACAGTGCTAATAAATCTTTACCACCTGTCGCAGTAATGCTTGAAATGAGGAACGTTTGTTGAGAAATCAGCTAATTTTCTGTCCTTAACAACATGTAGATTTCCATTTGAGACTACACAGCATGCACTGCACCGAAGATACAAGGCAATTGCTCCCATTTTTCTCTTGTGAGAAAATCTGTCCTATGTGTTTACCTCGAATATTTGTTCAAGACCAGCAAATTAAGAGACAGACCTTTTACTGATCTTATCAATTTAAAGGCAGCCATCCACCAAGTCTACTAAGAACTGGACTTTAAAATAACTGTGGTGCACTCGTTCACCTTTCATCTACACATGTGACTGCTGCAACCAAACTAAACAGTCTCTCTCTCTCTCTCTCTCTCTCTCTCTCTCTCTCTCTCTCTCTCTCTCTCTCTCTCTCTCTCTCTCTCTCAGTCATTATCTTGTCAGCATGAGGTCATTGTCTGATCCAAGCCCAATGATGTCATTTCCTTTATAAACAAGTCCAGCTTCCTCTCGAGGGTCCACATCAGCTGAGCTTATCCTGTGAGTGCACTGGTGGGAGTTCATGTCAGAGTGTCCTTCCCTCCCCCTCACACACAGCTAAACTTTGTATTACAGTTTTTATTCATTTAGCACAGCTGCACGAGGCTATATTTACAATTTATTCTGTACCAGACTGCTTGGTTCAACAGTGTTTGACACAGAATAAGAATAGGCTGCTACTGTGCTGCAGAACCACGAAAGACCAGTCTGGTGAGACAGATGTTATCCCTAAAGCATCCCTGTATGTATGTACTTTAGTTACCTTGACTCACAGCACAGATTACCCGAGTGAAAGCACCTGACTTTTCACTGGGTCGTCAGCGGAGAAGTGTTTGGTTTGTACAGCAGTGTGGATCCAGTGAGCAACCACAACCCCGTGCTGATGTCAAACAACTCTCTGGCAACAGCAGTAGCTGTATGTGGAATTCAACAGCTTCGCTCTGTTTGACCGTTTAAAAAAGCTCCGCGCTCCTGCAGATTTATTCAAGTGGAGCTCGGCGTTCGGTAAATCAGCAAAGTAAAGGAAATGACTATGAAATGATTTTTGGAGGTTTTTTGAAGTCAGGCACAGCTGTAGCTGCAACAACATGGGCTGGGTTACTGTATTCAGCCAAGGTAATCACTGTCTAGATGAGCTTTAAAGCTCATGGTTGCTGGTGGGGGAAAAAGGGACCTGTTTTCTTTGCCAAACCCCCTCCTCACCCCTGTTTCTCTGGGAAGCTTGATATGGGTTAGGAGTTGAAAACTGCTACACACCCATGTTTTTTAACAGTGCTCCACCACATGTGTTATCAGCTGAGCCATAAATGTGGGAAAGCCCCGCAGGCAGAATGACATCATGCCCCATGTAAAACTAGATACAGTTTAACACACAAGGGTGTAACTGGGAAAATGTAGGAAATGACAGAGATTGTCGAAAACAGCCGAAACCAGTGGAAACAAACACAGATAAAGATACCCACAAAGTAATAAAGTGTGAGTTTTGGCTTTTTTTGTGCAGCATGTGAAAAGGTGCAAATCTACACTACACTTGGCAGTTTGACCTGTTAGAGACCAAAGCAGGGGTGATAACTCCAATCTCTGAATCAGACTGTGTGCTATATTTGAATCCCTGTGAGAGCTTTGAACCTCTCAGGCTTGCAACAGTAGCATCCTTTACAATATGAAAATAATGTTGGCATTCTGGCCTGCATCGATGTTTTGCTACAATGTGGCTATAGAAATTGATTTTCAGCTTTAAATTGATTTTTTTTTTTGCATGCGCTAGCCCTTTAACAGCTCTGGCACAGTCAGCTGTTTAGTGTTGAAATGTTTTAACAGTTAAAGCTTCTCCGCATGTGTTATCAGTTTAGCCATAATGAGCAAGAAGCCCAGTGGCAGAGTGACATAATTTATAGTTTAGAACTAACACACAGGGGTGGAACTGGAAAATAGCAGGGAATCTTTGGAAATAAGTGAAAATTAAGGAAGACTGAAAACAATGGAAACAATGATGGCTATAGTTTGTCTGGAGCGGGATGATGATATACACGCTTACATTTGAAACTTGAGCATGTTGAAGTAATTGCTTTTGATGAGAATACAAACAGTGAGCACAGTGTCTCACCAGTGCTGAGCAGGGCAGCACAGGATGGACTGCCTCTCCAAAAGTTTAGACTCCTGTGGAGGATGTGGGCTCTTTTCAGAAGAATGCATGTCCTTGCTCGGCTTTTAGAAGGAGGAAACTCCCTTCGACTTCCACTAAGATAAGCAAAATCAAGACTTATTTTTGTGAATGGATGTATTATAAATCATGTCAAAGACAAGACAAGAGAAAGAAAGAAAAGAGACCCCTAGATCAGATACTAAATCAAAGTAACACCACTGATGATGTTAAAACTGCCAGACAATGCAATTAATTTCCATAAACTATTAGAGTTAATACATTCTTATTCTTATTGCAATATTAACCATTACTATATAGATTCCCAGAGCAAAAATATTGAAGTAATATGCCAGTATATCATGTGCGTACTAATTACACTATCAACTAAACTATAGTAATTGTAATAGTTTGAGTGTGTTTGAAAGATATGAGAGTTTTGATAATGGGATATGATTTTCTGGTGAACACTGTAAGACCAACACGTCACATTATAATTCAAAGCAAATGTAATTTCCCCTCCAATTTATGGTACATTAATGATATTAATATTAATAGATACATTACGGTAGGCATTAGGTGTATCAGCGCTCCCACCACTCAAAAAGGGTTTTGTTTGATTAAGAGACGTAAATCAGCTCGAGTCATGGTGCTGGTTCTTGCTCTGCAGAACTGCCAAGAGAGAAGCGGTGACCTTCTGGTGTAGTTAAACCGAAAAGGAAAAGGCTTTAAGGGAAGATTACATAATCGTTGTCATCACCACCATGACCACTGCACTGACCAGCACCATCATCATCACCACCACCGCTCTAACCACCACCATCATCATCATCATCATCATCCTCTTCCAGAGCTCAGCACACCAGCATAATGACTCCGAGATTTAGAGGCCTGCTGGAAAGATGACATCATTCTCTTCTTTCTCCCTCTATAACTCTCCAGGGCACAACTGACAGAGCTGAGGAGCAGGGAAGTAGTTTTGCAAATGATGTGATGTGCTGGCATCTTTGCAGGAATTGTCAGCTGCTTCGCTGTCTACATCTCACAGAAAAAAAGGCCCTGTAGGAAAGTTGACATCATTCTCATGCTGCAGAACAATAACTGGCACCCCTAATCCTCTGACATAAAATTGACATATGTCTGGAGAGGGGAAATAAATGGCAACAATGGAAATCGCTGGCCCTTCTGCAGGAATCGTCAGCTGTTTGGCGTTCTGGAAATAAATGGAGGGGATTGAAGTGTTTTAGCAGAGCAGCAGACTTGCCAGAGACACGGTCCATGAACTGTGACTGTAAAGGTTCAAAGCTTCCTCATGAAATGCTGTCACACATCTCTGTGCGATGTTCCAAGTGTATCTACACTGTAATGTCTAAAATCGGTTAATAACCCCCTGGAGGGTGACTTCAGTCTGTCCTCAGGCTAAATGACATAATTCCCAGACATTGGGAGCAAAGTGTAAAACCTGAAACTGATATAAAAATGGGGAAATGATGAGGTTGAAGGAATTTGAAAAATCATAACCACACTGGAGAGCTCAAGGTTAAAAACCTAAAACTCATCAAGTTTGGATCTAAACACATAGTGCTTGGTCTCTTCCATCCTTTAAATAGTTTTGATTCAGGGAAGCAATTGACTGAAACTGAGAAACTGGGTTTCATGTGTCACCAGTGCTTGATGGTATCAGTCAACTGTGTTAAACTAAAACCAGAAGTGCTACAGGCAAAATGGATTAAATAGTGGCCGGGGTGACGCTAACTGATTTAAATAGTTGTGTGTAGATCTCATCTGGTGGATTAGCACCCTTAAAGCGACAGCATGGTGGGAAATGATGACCACAGCGTGAGAAAGGTGTGTGTTAACGAGCGAGAGTGCATATTTGTGGTAGATGATATGGCACAGAAGAAAAAATGCCAAATGCCCAAAATGCCAGAGACACTCACACGACGATAGCAAAGTAGTGTGTTGTCACAGAGAACTGACCTCTAGGTGATGTAATCTTGTTTAAATTTAGCTCCAGCAGTAAGCACCAGGTAATGTGTCAGTGTTGGGTGTGTGTGAGTGTGAACAAATGCACTACAGCGACTATCTCTCTGTGGCGTTTATCGATTTCACAGAAGTGCTTTTAATCAGAAAATGCCAAAACAAGCCCGGTCATAGATACAGTATCTCATTTCACGCTTTTCTCAACTGCAGTTCTGACCACTAGATGCTGACTTCAGGAAAACTCTTACTGTATTGAAGTGACTTAGGGTGTTAAGTTCCCACATAATGCATGATAGTCTCATCAGCTAAACAGTAATAATAAAATAGCTTTAGCTTTATGACTTTACGATTTCTTTGACATTTATTGTGGTCAGTTTGTTCCTGGCCTGCTTTATTATTGCTTTTTAATGCTAACACCCCACACAATACCATTGTCATTAATAAAGTGGATAGTGAACGGCCATCTAGGTCCTCTGTCTGGATATGCTGCCTCTCTGTCAGGCACATCTGGCACAGGGTGGCCACATGGACTATCTAATTCATTTGAATCAACATTTCATAAACGCAATGTATGGCTCAGGACACAGTGTTGTTTGGTGGGGTGACCTGGTGGGTTTTCACATGATCGGCAAGAAGAATGAGTAACTCCTTTCATTGCTGGGACCACTGGATATTGCTAACCCTCCACACAAGGCCCTATGGGCATGACCAATCTGAATCACTGATATAAAATGAATCACTCAGAGAGCTGTAGTAATGAGAGTAGATTGGCAGCCACATACAAGGCAGATACAACATGCTGTGAGGTTGACTCAGTCCTCTAAGCGGTGATGGCATCATCATCTGAATAATGAAAATCTGAAGCACCCGAAGTGCTCTGTATACCTTACTCTCTTTTTATATGCGTCCTTAGGCACAATGCAGCTTGGTCTCTGACTCACATGAGTCACGCTGATGTCTATAGAGGAAACATTGGGTATTGTCTTTGAATCAATGAGGAAAAGAGTCTGTCTACTGAATCATTACAGACCATGTGACTCATTTGCCAAGATCCATAAAGCAACTTCCTTGTATCAGATCTGAAAACACGATCTTTCAGTAGGTCCTTACAATCGCAGGGTTATGTAAGTAGTCTGTGAATGAGTGATTCTCTATATAATAACTTATTATGTAAAGTAAAAGATCTATTATGCAGCATAGTTGTATTATAAGTAGCACGTCTGGAGCTTTAAGTTCCAGCCTAACAAAGGGATGTAACAGAATCACTGATGGCAAAGATACAGCAAAGAGAATGCAACCTTTACGTACTACCAAGGGGTAGGGGTATAAGGGGGCTACCTTGACATCCATAAAGCAATGTGGTTATCGACCATATTTTTGCAGGATCTGCTTTAGGTTTAGTTGTTGAAATGTTAACGAGGAGATGAGAGGGTGTTTGAACTGGCAGGTGGATGGTGGATGCAAATTTCCATATGTGACCGGGTGATGACTGCAGGGCCTCTGTGTGATTGGAAGGTCACCTGCGCCTGTCACCTAATCATTTTTTGGAATCCCCCTGTTTCACCACAAAGACACACACACACACACACACTGCTGCCTTGCTTCCTGTGGAATGACAGTGCTTCCTTGTTTATCTAGTTGCCATAAAAACACAATCAGCCACAAGTCAACACTGAATGACTCCAAACAAGCGGGATTATTGCTCTAATTAAGCTTTAATAAGCCCTTATTAAACGGCCGCAGGCCTCGTTAGGCGGTTCATTAAGTCATTTCATCCCTTTATTCCTTCATTAAGTCTCTTTTCTTCTCTCTTTTCTTCTCAGGGAGTGTGGGAGTGGTGAGGTCTGGGAGATCACGACCTTAATTCTCTCCAAGACAGACGGTTTAATTAACACTGGAGGAATCCTCACTGGCTCCAGACCTCTGCAAGGGGAATGTACAGGGGAATTGGATTGCCAAGGTAAGGCACTAAGCAAATGTGTTTTTTTTTACTGCCAATATACACTAATAACCTTTTGAATTAAAGCTACGGTGCTCGCTGTATGTATGATGTAATTTAATGCCAATACTGAATACATAAAAACATACAAATAGTATGAATACACATGCAATTTACCAGTGTTACACAGAAATGTCCAATAATGAACAACACCGGCTTAATTAAATGTGAGCACTTTTTGTTTTTTTCACTGGACCCCAACATGAGAAATAAGGAGAATATGTGTCAATACATTGCAAGGGGGGGAAATTCTGCCACAGTATATACTGGGCTATAAGTCAACTAGATATAAATCTATTCAAAGTAACTGACAGAAGGAAAATTGCAGCAGATGGTTACCTTTGCTGGTGCCTCCCCTTCATTATGTATAACTATGTGCAGTTTTCCCTCAGTCAACGGTGACATTTAAGCTGCAGCAGTTCTCAAAGAGTTCAAAATGATGCTGCCACTCCACGTCTATTAGGTTGTTTATAGTTAGAAACAGGAAATGTTGAACTTTTCATTCCATAAGCCCACAAAACCAACCCTGTGTGAAAGTGAGGAGGACGAAACATTTACCACAGTTTGAGAGCAGGGCAAAGTGGCTAACCAGACAAAAAAAAAAACTTTCTAAATGTTCTACAAGTAATCAGCCATCTCCAATTTCACTAACTGTTGGATTTCTCATAAAACGTGAAGCATTATTCTAACTGGTGTCATTGGTTTATACCTCATTATGTCTCACTGCAGTAAGACTTTAAATAGAAAGTATCAGTTTTGTGATGTGACATGTTTTGAAAAGGCACTTAACAGGAACATGGACCACATGATTGTCATGCATTTTTTTACAAATACTTGCTGCATACTTGCTGTATTTGTGTATTTATCGTGGTAGAGACCGGTAGAGAGCAACAAGATGCAAAGAAACGTACACATCCTTCAAAACCAGTTCTTAAGATTATAACTTCGAAGTACTCAAACGGCCCCTTTGAATGGTGCAATGCAAAATGTTTGCCCTAGAGCTCAAAAATGAAGGATTACAGTTAGTAACACCTGCATGTTTTTTGTGTCTGCTGTGTGTGTGTGTGTGTGGGGGGTGGGGGGTTTCCAATTTTGTGTGGAATATCTAGAGGTGATCTTTGCACTCACCGAAACGCTTTTCGCTTTTTTTTTTTTGCGCTTTTTTTTACACGTGCCAGCAAACAGTCTCGAACCAACGAGACTGTTTGCTGTTGGCAGCGAAAAAAGTTAGACCCCAGGGGATCTTAAGGGAAACAGATGTCTTAGTTCTTACAGCTTGATGCAGTTTGTTATTGCATAAGGTTCAGTATGAATTTATTGAATAAAAATGGACGGTTCTGTCTCCCAGAGGTGAGAATATAAAACAGGTAAATAAACAAACCAGAGATGAGGACGTTTTGAGTGGGTGACTGTGGGTGCAGGTGTGAATGGAGAAAGACAGTGATAAAATACCAGTAACACATTGTGACTGGGCCAAATTTAGCCATCTATTTTGACTGAACGAGATGTGCATATGTGATGGAGTGTGAGAGAGAAATAGACATATATCGTGTGTGTGTGTGTATGGGCGTGTGTGTGCATACGGGCATGCGTTTGCATGTTTATTAGCGGTTTGGATCCTGCTAAGGTGACAGATGTTCGTGGCAGAGGTAGGCAGTGATGAGACGCGGTGTCCAAATGAATCCAGTTATGTGTGCCTGTGTGTGTCTGTGTATGAGAGGAGAGGACTCTTCCCTCAGAAAAACTGTCCTTCACCTGTCTGAGTTGTCTTTGTGGCATTGTGTGTGCGTGCGTGTGTGTGTGTGTGCTATATGTTGGCATGATTCACTGCAGACAGGCAAGACGTCCACCTTCAGCCACGAAGTGATTGAGTTTCCTGAAGCTTCAGCAGATGTCCAAACCCCAGGATTCACCCTCTGCCTCCTTCTATCTTTTGCTGTCTTTTTGTCTTTGTTGTTTTGGATTCCTACGAGCTCCTGTTTGCTCTTTAAATACTTTCTGTCCTCTTTTACTCTTTGTTTTATTTATTTTCACAGACTGCTGCAGTGGATCATTTATGCCATTTGGCTTTGGACCAATATGAATAGGATTCCATACTGTACTTATATACTATGCATATACAGTAAATACATATACACATATGCCTACTCAACATGCATATACACTACATTCAGACACACATGCAGTACTACAGACTGTTGATGTTGACAGAGGATGCAGATAAACATTCACCAATGCACAAAAACACAAGGAAGTGCTGACTTGGATGTTATGCAAAATTGTAGGCACATAAGAAACCCACACAAGCCCACACACACACGCGCATATACGTATGTCAAGTGATTAGTTACACAATTAGAACCATGAGTTCCATTAAAAAGCAGAAGCTCAAACTTTTTGTACCTTTGTGAAGGGAGAAATGAAACTTGTGAAACTCAAAAATCTTCAGTTGAAGTTTAATACGGGTTTAGACATTTTACGTGTTGTTGCCTTGTTTGAAAAACACGCCCAGCATGATCCAGCACACAAACGGGAAGATCAGAGTCGCACTACCTACAGTAGTATCTACCACAGTGTTATATGTTACTTTAAAGTGAATCAGGGATGCAATTATGGTAATTACCCTGTACGGCCAAATTTGAGAGATGCTGAATTATACATTTTATTTTATGTTCATCCACCTTTCCTGCTCACTTTAACAGGGGGAGAGCTTTGGACAAATGTTGAACCTACAAGGTCAATTGTGTCTGCTGAGTAAGCCAACCCCTTAGCTGTGTGTTTTAATTGGCTGTAATTGTAGCTGTAGTCTACCCAAGGAAAGCAATCAAAGGCCAGCCATTATGAGACACTGGTCACCAGCCCTAAAGGCAAAACTTAAGGCCAAGGGACACGTGCATGCATGTGCACATACACAAACAGGACACACACACACACACACACACACATACAGGCAGTCAACCACACACACACACATACGGGCAGTCACCCACACATTTCCTGTGTGTTTCATGTAAGACGGTCTTTTCTTCTTTCTCTTCTGGAGGAAGTGCGGGTCTAATGACTTTTCCTATGCGTCACAAACACTGCATGTGGGAGGCAGACAGCCGCACTGCACATGTGTGCATGTGAGAACCTCTATGCATATATTTATGAGTTTGTGAAGAGCTTGATACCTGCAGATATTGTTATGCATTTGTTTGAGGCTTCATGTGTATTTACGAGTTTGTGTTTTTGAGAAACTTCACATTTGTGATAGTCTGCGTCTGCGAGAGAAAGTTACGCAGGTGTTTACGTGTTCGCAGGAAATGTGCACACTTAGCTACTGCTGAGTGTTTTTTTCTGTCTCTGAAAAATACATTTGTAAGTCTGAGGATTTTTACACATATACTTGTTTCTGTGTGTGTGTTAGATGTGACGACGTGCGCTGTCATACACTTGTGAATGTGTATGTGACATGAAGCGTGACCATACAGTACTGTCTGTGTGAACAGGTTGTTTGTGAATGTGCTTCTTACTCGGTTCTTGTAAACACCTCTGCCACTGAGAACTCACACAGTTGTTTTTTTTTTTTTTACTATTCACACTCTATATATATATATCGATCCTAATCAATATTTCATTCCTTGTGAGAATCACCGTGGACTGGGCTGAGGTTTAGAGTTAGTTTGTTGTAGTAATATATCCTATATTTATGATGGTTGCTGCAAATTCTTCTCTTGGCTTTTCTAACAGTGTCCTGTGGCATTATGTTAAAGTTTTGAAGGAGAGTTAAATGAACAGTCAAAGCTGGTGATTTTAAAATACAATGTTAAAAGGTTTTTAGAGCAAATTTTGTCATCACACATTTTGAATACGTAGAACTATAGAGCTGGTAATGACTATTGATTTCAGTTATATGTAAGAAAGCAGAAATTGTTGTAATATAAATGCTTATACTGTATGTACCACATGCTTTAGGAGGTCAGTAATGGTTAACTCTTCCAGGTCCCCAGTCATGCAGGCATGATTAAATTATGTCACTTGGAAAAAATTATTATCAGGTCATATAAGTTATGTTGTGCTGAAAAGAAAGATATTAAACATTGGCATGGGTGAACATTTTTTAAAGGCAAAATCAAAAGTATTCATAAACGGTCGATATAGTCTGAGACATTCAGTTTGTATTTGGCACTACTACCTATGAAAGTATTACACCCAGATATATTATATTTGGTTTTGATTTGACTTGTCATGGCATGTCAAGCTCATTTAACATAACAAATATAATACTAAATACTTAACTCCCAATGCACACATCACATTGATAAGTTAATTCG
Organism: Scortum barcoo; assembly: GCA_023238725.1. Lineage (NCBI taxonomy): Eukaryota > Metazoa > Chordata > Actinopteri > Centrarchiformes > Terapontidae > Scortum > Scortum barcoo. Next base: position 7,621,059 of record CM041546.1, on the reverse strand, counting down.
CAAACATTGTGGTTCACTGATGCAGGGTTCTCTTACTAAAACATTTCCGCAGCTGAAAGTGGTTTTGTTCAGTCACCTCTGGGATTAAATATCTTAAGCAATGTTAAACAATCAGGTGCCTGGGTCTAAGCTGTGTCCCCAAAAGTCTGAACAATTCTTCACGGGTTGCCAAAGTGAAACAAGGTTCGCTTATCTTGCAATTCTTGGCTCCCCGAGCTAAAGTTGCAGTTAGCTTGCGCAGTTCGTCTGGGGCCACAGAGAAGTGCTCTGCTCAAAACGACTCACCATTCAAAGACCAATGTTGGTGCTTAGCTATGAGCAAGTGACTGTTGAAACATTATTTTAGGTGAAATGAAAAACAGAATCAAAAACAGTCGTTTGATTGGATCCAAGGCCTTTGCTGAACTCTTCCTCCAAACTCATCACTCTCCTTCTCTACCTTTGCTCCCTGGTGCCAACTCCATCATTTCCCTCACTATGTCTTACACTTACCAACACCCACTCTCCTCTCCTTGCCTTCTCCTGTCACTCCCTCTCTCTCTTTCCCTGCCCTTCCATCACTCTGTTCTCCCTCTCTTCACTTCCTGACTGTCAATCTCAACTCTTTCTATTCCCCTCCATATTTATTTTCCTAATGCATTTCCTTTCATTGCCTCCAAACCCTGACGTCTTTCGTGTCTCTCTGACAGTTTCAAATTCAAGTGTTTCCAACTGGCTATTAGAAAAGGTTGTGTTGCCAAAGCTACACAACTTATGGCAATCTGAGAAGAGGATTTTCACAGATAAGGACTATAAGAAAAAAAAAAGCTATCTGAAGTAGATAAGAGTCGGTCATTACCTTAATTATTCTGTATAATAACATAATTATTGACAGATTGTGATAAAATTAGGATAATTCACTCAGCTAAAATAATTTTCCGGTTAAAAATGATGGAATGCTTGACAGCAGGTGGATGAGAAGATCAATAATTCTCCAATATCTGTATGTTAAATACAAATTACAGCAGTTACAGCAGTTCGTCAGTTAAGCTCAACATAAAGACTAGATTCAGGGGGGAAATGATATAGACTGAACAAATGAGGCATAATGTGTTCTTAAGCGAGCTTTAGAGGAGCTAGTAGGTGGAATTTGTTGCCTTTAGGAAAAGGCTAGTGTTTCCCCTCGTTTCTAGGCTTTATGCTTAGCTAAGCTAATTGCCCCTGGCTGCAGCTTCATATTTAGCACACGGAGACAAAAGTGAAAGCAATTAAGAGTAGTTCCCAAAATGTCAAAATGTCCCGTTTATTTTTGATGTGATTGTGTTTTGGTAGCGAGGTTATTGCTGACTGTGCACCCACAATTTTAATGACACGTTCCACTAGAATATGTTCTCTACAAAGGCATTTTATACAACTGTGACAGTCAAGCAAATGGATAATGTATTGCTTTATCGATTTTCTCAGTTTAGGCCTTTGTGTTGTATCATTTTTATCAAATGTCTCCACAGCGGTTCATTAGAGGGGGTGGGTCGTTTTTGCCTCTTTCCTCGGGAACATGTAAAGGGAGAACATCTCTCTGCTCCCCCTCCCCCTCCTCTCTCTCTCCCTCTCTGTCTGTTGATCTCTGCAGCTCTCTTCAAACCCCCCTCTCTCTCTCTCAGCTCTGCATCACCAGCAGTGAGACTACTGTTGCAGTTGAGTTGAGTTCAGCTGAGGTCGGACAGACAGTGTGCGCTGCCCCGGGGAGATACAGACTGGCTACCAACCAGATAAGTTGGAAGGAGATGTCCTGGTATTTCCTCCCCTCTCTCTCTCTCCCTCTCTCTCATTTCTTAGAGCTTGTTGCTGATCGTTAGAGGTTGAGACGAGCTCCTGGGAAACAAAATCTGACCATTAGAGCAAATAGTAATAATAATAAATGAAATACTGTCAATACTATCTCTCATTTAACCATCCTCTCCGTCTTAGCCTCCCTTGCTTCCTCTCTATTGCATCTCCCATGTGCACACACACACACACTCACACACAGATTTGAATGATTTATTTATGTCAGCATACATTACAGCAATAATCTCTGGTGTACCGTATGAGAATCAGATACTGGTGCAGTTGGTGTTTTTTAAGCAGTGATGTTTTGTGGTGCCTCAATGCCAGCTAATTTTGAACGGTGTGTGTGTGTTTCTGTGTGTGCATGTGCGCTGCGTGTTTGTTTAAACTCACTTGGCTTTCCCTGACAAGTTTGATCCGAGTAAACAAGGAGCCAGCCAAATAACTGTGGAGTGAGAGAGGAGGGGAGAGAGAGAGGGAAACAGGGTCAGAAAGTGTGTGAATCAGTGAGAGAGGCAGAAAGGCAGACACTTACTCAGGCTAAACCCCAAAGTCTCGGGCAGGAAGCTGATATTTTCCCAGACTTACTTTACTCTTTTTTTTTGGAGTCTGATCCGACAATTGTAGCTTCCTCTGAGGGGCTAATAATACAACAGAGCCATTGTGCAACGCGTCGTTTCCCCCTCGCCAGATTTAGCGAGGGAGAAGGCGTTTGCATGAAATCTTTCCACTCCCAGCGTGGTTGGGTGGAGTCTTTACTGCCATCAGATTGGATTGTCACACCACATCGTAATAATGCACTATTATAGTCTGGCTCAGATGAACATGAATACACAGATAACAGTGCTCTAGCTAGTAGCCACTGCACAATTCTCAATCTTGCACTGGTGCTGGTTATGTTTTTCAAATGATTTCTTTTTACGTGGAGTACTGGAGTGTGGATGAATGGGCTAAAGCTGACATGCAGAATAAGGTAGACTCTGAGTGGATAAAGCACTAGACACGCAAGTAGCCATTGTGGATGTTAGGGCACAGAGAATTTAAAAAAGCAGTATTTTATGCTTTCTGTACTTGTTGCAAAATTTTCACCTTATGTCATTCCCTGCCAGACCATTTGCCTATAATCACCCCAAACAGCTCACCAGAAAATCTACTTCTTTTTGATATGTTCTGTCTTTCTCTCTCCTTCTCCATATTGTCTATGTAAGTTTATATAACTCCTGTGCCAGTTCACTACCCTGGGCGAATTTGCATCTAGTCACATTTTTCCTTTGACTTTATATGCAACTGGGCGTCTTCCAAAATTTGCTTTGCTGTTTTTCTGAAAACACAGGAAAGGTTCCACAGCATATTATTTTACGCTAAAACAGCTGATAAAACAAATCGGCCGATCAGATTGGACTATAATTTGTATTATTTATTGTTTCCAGTATGAACAGACTTCTTTTAAGAGTTTACAGAATAAATGTTGTTCTAACATTTATTCACATATCGTCTAAAGTATCTGGATCAAGTGAAATTGCACAGGGAATCAATGTTATTATTTCAACCCACTGGTAGAAATTACATGGCTGCATAGTGACTTTGACCCCATGGGTTCTATGAGACTTTAAGAAATGCTGCGGGTGCATGTTTATGTATTTACTCTTATGTGTGTTGGTGTTTGCATGTAGTCAACATACAACAACATATCATCTGTAAATGTGATTTGTAAGAAATTACAAATTCTCCACACATTCTCCTCTATAAACTGTATGCATCCCAATCTGATTAGCTAACTACTTTCGGCACTGTGTATAGATGGTTACTCTCTGATAACAGTAACACGAACAATGCTGCTCTGAAATCTGATGGTCAAACATCTGGTTTGGATTTATCGCCATTGTAAACAACATGAACAAATCAGACAAATAAGAGCATGATGCACAATGATCTTACTCTTGTTCCAAATGCCTTAAGACTTGAAGGCTGAATGCGAGATGAAACTACCTGTTAGATGGATGGTTTTTGTAGTGTACTTGACATAGCCTTATAAAAGATATAAGTGATCTTCCAAATGAAATATTAACCCTAGCATTGCTTTAATATTCACTGCATACCTATGCTATACCTATATTGCATCAAATGTGTGGACTTTAATGCACACAAACCTTCACTTATTATTCACCTTTCCTAGCCACCCAAATGATCAATGGTGGGCCGGAAGATAAGATGATAATATAAATTCACAAGGAAGGCATTACTCTTACATGAGTGGTGAGAAAGAAGCAGATTTCTATGACCAAGACAGCAGAACATTAATAAGACAAATCACTGTGTATCCCAGCTTACCCTTGATCATCCCTACAGGCAAGGCTCAAAGCTCAGCCTGTTGGGCCAGGTTGACTAGTTTGTCTGTCTGTCTGTGTTTGTGTGTGTGTGTGTGTGTGTGTGTGTGTGTGTGTGTGTGGTGTGGTGGTAGCCTTTGCATGCATCCCTATCCCTATCTGGCTTCTGGCCTGTTTTGCTGTTTGTCTCCATGTTTGGCTAACCATGCATCTTTCATTTTATCAGTAAGTCCATCAATTGGTGTGTGTATGTGTGTGTCCATGGGTGAAATGACCACTGGGTTTCCCGCTGTGTTGACCACATGCTCCACTCCATTCGCCTTTCTTTCGGCCCTCTTTCCACCTGGCCGCTCTACCTTGACCACCCATGTTGTCTTTGTCTAGCCTAGCTCTTCGTGTTGAACCATTGGTCTTATTATTCAGACTTTTTTCATCCTCTGGGTTTTGGGGCCCCATGTTGGGCCAATGCAGCTGAAACTGGTACTCCTACTGGGAAAATAAAACAAACCCAAAGTGGTACTCATGACGTTTTCATACAAATTCATTCTGCTACCCTCAGTTGAAAATGTATTCCGCAGCAGTGATTCAACCAGTGTTGTTGATCTGGTGTTTAGTGCGTCTTCTCTGGCGTCTTTGTGCCAGCAGATAAAGATCTCAGCATGATCAGGGATCTCTGTAACTGAACAGATAATGCAGTGAGCACCACCTACAGACAATCACATGATACTCAATGAAAATGAAAGGGGAGAGTGTCAACAGTGACGCACAGTGCAGATTAACTGATAAAGACTAGTGCAAAACCATCACAGTTCAGAAAGGCAAGGAAATCTGAATCCCTAAAAGTGTTAGTTTAACCAAGAGTTCATATATTTCACTGGTAAAGATATCAGAAGGCTATCCTGAGAATTAACCAGAGTTAATACCTTTATTACCATTAGACACTCCTATAAAATCCTTCATCCTGTGGCTCCACCTGATGTTTTATCTCTCCCCTCGTAGCCACTTTCTCTAGTGGTCAGAAGCAGTAAAGGTCTGATTTGTCTTGGCCAGAGCTTGTGAGCACAAATACCTGACCAGTGGGCCATATGGTCGGTGAGAGTCTGGGGGAAGTGCGTGTCTGTGTGCATAACCTTACCTGTCTGAATCCATGACATTGTTTGTGTTTGTGAACATGGGCAGTCTGTGTGATTAAATGTGCAGATATACCCATTTGTCTGTTAGTGTGTGTGTATTATTTTCTGCCCAGGTCTCTTCGCCCGTGTCTTCTCATCATGGCACTAATTACCTGGGTGTGGACTTTAAAAGACATGAGATTTTTTAGTTTACAGACAGGAGGTGAATTGGCGTGCCCGGTCCAGACTGATCTGGGTGATTAGAAGGTGTGCCACCATGACATAGAGTGAAAAACAGAGGATTTGGCACCGGGATTGTTTTTGTTTTACCTGCTTCCTTCCTATGTTTTAACAGTTTACAAAGCATGCTAGGAAAAGAGGGCTAAGTCGGGCTATGCTTCTGGCAAAATATCAAGACAGCAAGATTTTATTTAATCTGCTCCAATGACATTATGCCATCCCTCACTTTTCACTGGTCGAATGACTCCCTCTCAACATGCTCGTGAATTCTTGAAGGCATGTTACTGATAATGTGTTCAGCTAGAACAATTGAAATAAGTGCTTGCACCTCTTTGCCCTGCTGTAAACATTCACTTGCGCCCTCTTTAAACTTTCTTCCAGTCTCTATTTAAAGGGCAGACGCTAGTAAAACTACCCAGCTGTCTGCTCCCTCTCTTTCTCTCTGTAAACCTAACCAGCTGTCTGCCCTCCACTTCTGACTTTGTTTTGATGAACACTATTGTATGTGTGTGTGAGCGCACACATGAGTGTGTTCATGTGTCTGCGCATACATGTCACTGGGCTTTCAGGGCGACCCTTGACCTTTTGTGACTGACAGGCTAAATCTAGCCACCCTGCCTCTCTCTGTTGCCCCCGTCTCCTTTTCTCCCCTGTTTCCTGACTGATAGCCTGTCAGTGGGACAAGCTCTCAGGCTAGGACATTATGTGTGTGTGTGAGAGTGGGAAGGGGGGAGGGTATATGAGTGTAGCTGAGACAGGGAGGGAAAGAGAGCACGTTCAAGTGTGTGTCTGAGTAGAGGTGAAGGTGTGTGCACAAGCTGAGGGGGTCACAGAGGAAGACGCTGTCCAGACATTTCAAAAATAACAATCTATATAGTGTGTGTGTGTGTGTGTGTGTGTGTAGTCGCAAAGAGTATCTGGTAATTATTTAGTCAGGGCTTTGACCTTTGACCCTCTCCTTTGACCTCCCACATCCTGTTCTAATGGAGAGAAGATGGACGCACATGAATGCATTTGCACACTCACACACACTCTGGGCTTTAAGGGGTTTGTGTTTGTGTGGGCTGGGAGTAAATTCAGAGGTTTGGCGATTTCACTGACTTGGGTTGTTCCGGCTAGAAAAAACGCAGCCGGACTTTATCGAGGAACTTTATTCAATCATGTCTCTGTGAACACACACATTAGGGAAAGGGCAGCTTATTACAGCCCAAATCTCAACACTTATCCCCTGTATACCTGCCTGTATCCACTTTATGCCATTTTCTCAATAGAGTTTGTAATGAAGCAAAGATTTACCTTGAAGAATGAGACGTGCAGAGAGAAATACAGAAAGGAGGGAGCCTTCCACAGACAATTTGGGAAAAATCAAGAAAGAAGTAAACTGTTATTGGAAGGTTTTTGATCGTTACTGCCAATAACATTACTGCTTATTGAATACATGCACCGGGCATTTGTTCATTCAATAAAATGACCTCAAATGATACAACGCATTGCCCTAGTAACAAAGGTCCCTCTCCTGCTGATACAATAAAGGAGAAAAAAAGCAGCAGGAGAGGCTGTGGGCTCTTTCCCTGCTGGATAACATTACTTTGTTCTTTTGTGATAACATCTACTCAGAGCCTTATATTAGCCCTCATTATGCCTGTCTAAGCTTTATGTATTTGTGTGTGCGTCCATTTTTTACTGGGCAGTGGCACTCATACATGTTATATCCAGTTTGTCGTGTTGTATATCCATGAAGTGTTTGTTCATTTACGGCATGTAAACATATGTGTAAAAGGAGACATAATGTGTCTTTTTATAGCATATTACTTCATATATCTTCACAGTTACATTATTTCCAATGTGATCACAAACCCCATGATCCCCATGCAGCTAAAACCACTGATGATGAAGCAACAAGACAGACAGAAATTTTGTTTTGGTACAGACCATGTGGTATCTTCCCATATTGTGGTCATGGATGGATAGCAAAAATAGCATTATTATTATTAATTTTTTTATTTTTGACTCAGATTTGATCAGATTTGAATGTAGTATTAACAGCTCTAAGCCTTTCCCGTCAGTGAATGTAATCACAGGATGCTTAAAAAATAAAACATACAGAAAAGAATATATAGGCACACAATGACATTTATTTCACCAGTCTTCCCAAGGTATCAACCATTAAAACACATGCAATAAAACAGAATGCAGCAGTACAGAAAACAAAATAAAAACAATAAAACTACAGCAGTGAAGTGGAATTCAATAAAATCACTTGAAAGCGCAGATTCAGTTATGGTCGGGCTTGAGTTTGGCTGCTGAGGAAAACTTTGCCGGGGCTGGGTGAATGGGTTCACTTGGTGCTTGGGTGAGACAATTGTTTGGGTAGCATGTGCGCGAGGGTGCGGGTGTGTTTGTGTGTAGATGTTAACGGATGTCTGCGTGTGTAAGCCAAACAGCCCCTATTTCTAATTCCAGGGTGAACTTGGACTTCCTCTCCTTTCAAGTCTTCTTTTCAGCACAGACTGACAGGACATTTCGTGAAATGAGTCATCCCAGTCAGTGCTCCCTCATTCTTCCTTCCTCAGATGTTTATAGTTCTTAAAGTATTCCTCTCTTGTATGCAGCTTATTTAACAGCTACAACATAGTGTACTGATCGTATGGCAGATAATTAAAGCCTCCATGTGAAAAAAAATGATAGAATATTATAAATTATTCTGATGGTAGAAAACAAATGGGCATTTTAAGTGTTGTTATTCCATCCATGTGAGTGTCTCTGGGTTGGGTCTTTGAGGGGAGGGGAGAGGATTTGGTATGCATTGCTATCTGCCACTGTGTTTTTTTATACCACCAATAGGAGTTGCCAAGGTTAGAAACATTAAAATCCTACCCATAAGGGGATTTAATGTCATATTGGCAACTGTCAGTCATTCATTAGTTATTTTATCCCCCTAAAAGCTTTTGTTCAGTTACCACTTACCCCTCAGGACAGTTTCCCATGCCACATTACCTCGAAAAGAGAACTGTGGGATGTCTTTATATTGAATATACTGTAGGCTGCGAACACGGGATGTTCTCTGAGCTCCCAAAGGTGTTAGTTGTCAAGTCTTCAGCTGTGTACTTGTTCAATGTCACCTCACACCAGACCTAACCCTGGTGACTTTTCACCTTTTCAATGGTAACCTTTGACCCTTAGTGAAATGACTCTTGATCTTCACAGGTCCTAATGGTGCAGAGAGGTCTGCTGGTGACAGGACACAGATGGAAACTCATACATGTAAAGACAGACACACATGCGCTGGTGTGCGGACATTGAGACACACTAAAAGAGTGGAAAGCATTGCTCTGCAGGCCTGAGGAGTGACAGCAGAACCATGGGGACACACACAGACAGAGCTCGGCTTACACAGGAAACTGCTGAGACATGCAGGTCATGTCTGTTTCCATGTTTATGGACCCAGCAGACATACAAAGGCAGACAAGCACATACACACTCACAATGTGTAATCAATTTTCTTTGTTTCGTGTGCTGTTGGACAAAGTTTTGGCTTAGACAACATTGTCTGTTTGACAAAGTAGTTGCTGGTTTTGGAACTGCAGGTCAGCTTGACTTTGTTTTATTACTGCTGCTGAGAACATGTATGCAAGTCTGCACAAACTCCCAAAGAACATGCATGGTACTGCACATGTATATACCTTACCTATAGTAATTGAGTTTTCAGAAGGTTAAACTGGAACACAAATTAATTTGTTTTGGCCTCTGAGGGCTTCCTTCTCCTAAAATAATGAGCCTTGTAGTTTACCCCTTTACTAAACCTCCCCTGTAGACCACAGATGGCCTTTCAATTACCAAGCTAAAACATGCAGAGTGGCAATGCATGGCATTATCAATGAACATGCTAGAGGGACCACATTCTCAGCACCCAGCAAGCAGGCAAGCACACACACACACAGGCAAACACACACATTTGCAGATATACTCAGGCACATATGCAGACAAATACACAAGCATATGGCATATGTGCACACACTTGCTTGCACGAAAGGACACACATATGCGCACACACACACAGCCAGATTACTTTGCTTATTTGCTTAGCAAGCAATCTTTGTTGGGGTCACCACTCTTCACCCCCCTGCACTGCACCAATCTATAAAGCCAGCCCGCTGGGACCGAGTCAAGCCAAGGTATTTGTAGAGTGATGTGAAGTTAGCCTCTGTGCTGCTGGCTGGCTGGTTCACATTGTAAGGTTTAAGATAAATGCACTGTGTAGCAAAAGAGGCTGACTGTCAGATTTTTAATTCAAAAGCTACCATGTGACATACGGCTATTTTTTCTCCACTTTGTCACGGTAACTTTTCAGCACTCACCATGTTAAGTGAGACAGGCCAATGGGAATATCAAAACTAAGAAGACTGACCTTTTAGAAAATGAAATTTGCCAATGGGATAAAAAGTGTAAAAGTGAAGTGCAGAAGAAGTAGAAGTCTACTTTCTTTACCACAAAATCCCATTTTAAGATGCCATTGTTGCTTTGAAGTTAAAGGTATAATCTCAAAGAATCTAATTTCATTCTTTTTCACGGCACCTATGACATAAGGGATAATTGCAGGTATGTTTTTGGACCTCAGTTCAGTTTCAGTTTTTAATTGTCTGTAGTTTGTTTGGCCATAGTAACCATTTACTCACAAAACTAGCAGAGAACAGACAAAACAATTGACACACACACAGGTGAGTTGAAGAGCGAGGTTGTAGCCACATTAGAAAACCTAACTGTGCACCGCTTGTGATTTTTCCAGGAAAGTCACTCCGGACACCTGGGTCGCAATACGGCAAATACCGACCTTTCACCAGTTGGCCATAGGCTCGGTCACCGTTGTGTTGCATTATTCAATGATAGATAGTGACTATTTAAATGAAAATCTTCAAGATGATATCTTTACCTACAAACCTTCAAAACAAATTCCTTGTATGTGAAAATCTACTTGCCAATAAACCCGATTATGTTTCTGATTAACTACAATATTACTGGATACAGATGCATGTTTGCCCTCTGGATATTTTCACTATTGTATAGAGCCATATATCATCGCATATCATTGATTGAATTGATTCTGAGTCTCTACCATGCTCTGCAAAGCTTAACTTCTAGTTTTACCTGCACCATGTAAATGGACTGTATTTATATTACACTTCGTAAGAACTTTGTCTTCCATCCAAACACACTGATGCGCATTTTGCACGCATTTTACACCCACACACATCGACAGCAACAAGGGACCATGCAGGTCTGACCATCAATTCAGTCTTCAGTGTCTTGCCCAAGGGACAGGAAGATGCCAGGATTGAACAGACAACCCTGCATTAAGTGGCCGCTGAGCCACAGCCACCCTGTGTGCAACCAAAAAATTAAAATCAGTGATTGGTGTGTCTTACAAAAGTGTTCTTTAGCACTCATGCAGTAGTTGACGTATCAACTAAAACTTTTACGTACTTTTGTTGTGATCAAAATCTTTTCCTGTGACTTCTGTGGGATAACACCAGCATTGCTTAGTTAGCTCTAGGTTTTTAAACTGCTACAACTGCTGTTTTCTTATTTTTGAAATGCCAATCGTCTGCTGTCACATGGGGTATATCGAGGTATAGACGATGTCTCATTGTTATTGTGATTAGTCATTATCATTCTGAAAATAACATATGTGCAGTTGCTTGTAAAATATGTATGAAATATATGCTGATAGATGGAAAAACAAATCATGACAGGGGACCTCTGTAATCACATTATCAGTGTGACAGCTAAATGTTACTTTTGGACGCTTTTACTGTGAAATGTTTGCCTAAATTTATCTTTTTTGAAATAGGCTCGTACTGTGACACGAGGAGATGAGAAAGTTATGAAAAGCTATATGTATGCAAGTCCTACTGTTTAGGAATATATAATTCTCTATTGATATGCTAAAAAGACATTTGGGATTGGGGTTTTAAAGGCAGATATCCAACAGGGAGTTGTGGGCTAGCGGAGGGTAGCTGCATAATCAGCTCCACCATCAGCTAACTGATGTTCTGCATAATAGAGATGGGATTTCTGGGTCAGCGTGTGTGTGTGTGTCTGTGTCTATAGTATGTGTGGCGGTAGTGATGGGGGTTTGTCATTATATCTGCATGGATGTCTGCATGTCTACATGTGTCCTATCTGCATGTGTATGCATGTGTGCAGTCCACGTCTGTATGTTTATCTGTGTGTGTGTATATGTGTGTGTGTGTGTGTGTGGGTGTGTGTGTGTGTGTCAGTCAGGGGCACCGACCTCTTTCCCCACAGGGAGGACAGTCCCTGTTTCATTAGGGAAGAGAGAGACTGAGAGTGAGACACAGAGACAGACAGGAAAGTCGAGAAAGAACAAAAAAAAAGGAAGATGGGGGGAGAAAGAAAGACGGCAGGAGGGAGAAGCAGTGGAAAGCACAGAATATATGAGGGGGTCCATCCTAATACATCCCTCATCCATTACCACAATGAGCAGGAAGGGCCATGGCAAAGAAGGTCATGAAGTTTTCTGATTCACACAAAAAACACAGACAAACACACACACACACACACACATATCTCCCACTTCCCTCCATGGGGTGTATGTCACAATCCAGACTTGACTGGGGTTTAATTGAATCAAGAAGCAGTGTGTGGGTGTTTGAGGTTTAGGAAACTGGGGAAGAGGGAGTGCAGGGATGGATGGTAACAGTGTGTGTGTGTGTGTGTGTTAGTGTGTGTGTGTGTGTGTGTGTGTATACAGACAGAAAATCAGATTTTCGGGTTCCATGTGTGTATAAATGCACCCAGAGCTCTGTGTGTATTTATATGTGTGTTGAACGTGTGGGTGTATGTGCATGCGAGTATGGGGTTACTCAGACCTCAGACCTTGATCTGGGCTGCTTGGCAAGTGACAGAAGGCAGATTAAAATGTCTTTTAAGTTAGAATGAGGTGAAGCTTTTTCTTTTCTTCACAGATGAAGTAAAGTTTATACAAGAACAAAGAGAAAGAGGAGGGAAGAAACTACAAGAGCAGCTGTACGTTTGAAAAAAATCAAAGGACAAAATGCAGCTCTGGTTATTGTACGTAACATACTCAAGTCTTTCAAGGGTATTGAAATCACACTCTGAAGAAGAAAAAAAAAGGATTGGGGGTTGAGAGGGAGACAGAGGTTGAGTGATGGAGAAATGCTGAGTGAATGTCATGATAATCCCGGGAAAAAAAAAAAGAATAGTGCTGAAGTACAAAGCGACCACAACAGAAGCCCAAAACCTCAACGAAGCCCACCACCTCATGATCACAGAGGAGTGCGGTTTATCTGGCAGAAGGTTCCTATACTTATTACAGTCATAATCTAAACTCCTCCTGTGTTCACATTACACCACTTAGGCCTACACATGCCGAAAAGATCTGGTTCTTTAACCATTTGTGGTGCAGATCTGACTTTTTTCCCTCAAAATCCCATGCTCCTATAGTGTCCCAGTGGCCCAGTGCACACACTTTCACAGGGCTTTCAAAACTCTCATCATGTTCCTGTTTTCCCGCCTGGGTTTAGATTACTGGGCTAGAGAGACGTTTACGCTGCCTATTTGGTTACATGCAGCTATCGCGCCGCAAAATCACAGCAAATGTTATTCATGGCCGCGTATTACCTCCGCGAAAATGAGAGATGAACGAGTTAAGGATGAGAGAAAGATCGATGGATATGGAGAGAAGAAAATGCAGAGAAACAGCCGAAGGGAACCGGAGCGTTGGACCGAGGAACAGACAGACAGCTAGGACGGAGATAGAGTGAGAGTCAGAGACAGGAAAAAAAAAAAAAAGGGGGAGAGAATTAAAGAAACCACAACAGAAGCCCAAAGCCTACTAAGTCCCCCTCCCACCTTATGATGGTGGGGTGTGGTGTTGGGGATCTGGCACAACTTCCTACAGTACAGCCCCTTCTCTAAACATCTTATATATACATCCAGTCAGAGACAAAAGTCGCAGCTAACCACATCACAATGTTTTTGCATGTGTGCGTTTGTCTGTGTGTGTGTGTGTGTGTGTGTGTGTGGTTAGCTCAGCTGCTCCCAGGCTCACAGAAAGCATACGCTGCTTGAGTGTGTCAGAGCTGTCTCTTGATCTCATCTGTCTTTTTATTGCCTAATCCCTGCCTCTCTTTTTGTTCCTTCTTTCCTCCTCATGCCCCCCCCCCTCCCTCCTCTCTGTCCTTCATCTTCTCCCTTCACCCCCAGAAACCCTCTCCATAATTTTCCTTAAGGTTTGAATATAGTTAGTTGCTCTGGCAACACATGATCCTTTCCATTCATGCCAATAAAGGTTGTCCTTTTTCCTGCCCTCCCACACATCTGTCATTCGCGCCGGGCTTGATAACTGCCGAGTGCACTGAACCTTTCAAAGTGTTCCTGTTTGCTATAGATGAGTTTCAGATAGTAGCCAACCCACCATATGGGTCATTCATGCACTATCCCAATGGGCTGAGAGTGAGACGATGGTTTGCTCATGAATGTTTCATTCTGGTTTACATAACAGTGGCTCAGCTCTTTGGTAACGCACGCCGAATGTGTGAGTACAAATCGCTGTCTGTTCTGCTCGTCCTTATCTTCCACTGTCTGTCTGTCAGTCTCTTTTACATTCTCTGTCTCTTTAAATTTGCCTCTCCTTTGCCTTCCGTCTCATTTCATGAAAATAACATCGCCCAGTCGAGGCGAACTACTATCACACTGCACCCCCCCACACTCAATTTCAACTTGCCTCATCGGGATGACAGGTTACATTTGTGTTGCTAAAGCATTCACTGAAGGTAATGGTAGATAAGGGAATAGAAAGACAGTGGGCCCATCAAAATATGATAATGGTAAGAAAATAATTAACTGCAAACATGCAGTAAAACAAAATATAGGGTAGTTAGCCCTGCCAAGTAAAAATGTATGAATCTGCATGTTGACTAGAATTAGTTTAGATGTGGGAAGAATGGTCAGTGAGCAGTTAAACTTCAAACTGGCATCAATTTGTTAACTTGAAATGTGCATGAAAAGGAAGGAAGACAGAGAAAACTATCACTTATTTCTTGACCCATGGCCTAACTTTCAAACTAATTAAATTTAAATCTGTTTTGCTTTCAGATATCATGAATATCAGGCACAAAAGCATAACCTAATATTATTACCTCACTTGGGCAGAGGGGAAAAACAATGCCTTATGCATTGTGTATCCAATTGCTATGTAAAGATTTTATACTTTCCATAGTGTCTACTTATAGTATAAATTTATGCTGTACACAGCAGTAAGACAGCTAAGTAGTACGGTTCACAGATGATTTGTCTTCTTTCTGTCTTGCCTAGAGGCAGCAGGAGACAAACTGAGTTTCTGCCCTGCCATACTATATTCCCCCAATAGAAAAGGAAGCTTTTCATTTTCTGGCAAGGCCATGAAACCTGGAGTAACTTTTTCACAACTTTGGTCATATTTTATTCTTATTGTTTTTGGAATGTGCATAGGAAATGCAGTATATGTGTTTTCTCCACCCTGTGATATTGTGGCATAAATACAACTTCCAGACTGTTGTGTCAACTTTTCTACTTATGCTCTTGTGCTGTTGGTGTCAGCAGGCCTGTATGTATGAAGTGAGGCCTCTTGTTGCCTTTAGCAGATGAGCTTTTTGTTTCTGAATGCAGTTACTAAAGTGCACACTAATTTTGTCCTCGAGGCCAGCCAGTAGCTTTTCCACATCAGTCTGTCTGATATTCACGTATTTAATAAACATCTCTATCAACTTACCGAGTTCAAACTTTCAACTCTCCTCCAAGGGCCAGATTTGCGTACATGAAAGCACAGCTCAAATTTCATTCAATTTACTTGCACAATCTGCCTGTAATTAGCGTCTGATTTACTAAGGCAGCAGATAATTACACAATCAGTGACTGGTGCTGCCTTCTGGGCGCATTCTGTGAGGGAAGGAGGATCGACTTTTCTGTGGTATCATCTTCAGCTCCAGTTCACAGAAGAAACAGAGGTTTTGTAAAACATTGCACTGCAGGTGTCCCCCAGGAATCAGAAGAAACATCTGAGAAAAATCAGATAAAGAGGTTAATGTCTGTTCATAAGAATCAAATCATTCACTTGTCTCACTAATGCAATCCCCAGTGTCCTCAGACATGAATCCAAACACAATCTACTGTTACTTATTGTAAAGACACTATGGATGAGGCAGTCTTCACTGAATGAGTTCTCCATCAGTTGTGGTCCCAACACCAGCACCAGAAGCTGCCATTATGTTTTAGCTGCGGTGCTAAGTAAAGACACCACTATGTATGAGTCAGGTCCTCTTTACCATTGAGCAGAGTCCCTCTCACCACCCATAAACGTGAAAATACTTAATGTGTTTCCATGCTGGTTTGAATGCCTATTTCTGCAATCAGTTGTGGTACGACCTCAGTTCCTTCTTCCTTTATATGAAGCTGCCACTACTGTGAATGAGTCAGGTTCTCTCAGTCATTTACAAACATGGTGCTGAGCAGTCACCCATAAATGTCTGCCTATGCCTCCAACCATTGGCAGATACCTTACAGCAGGAGCTACAAACCTCTGTTTAACCACTGAATGTAGCTTGGCTCAAATCCCGACACCAGGTCATTAAAATATATTAGCACCCATATGATAGAAGTAATAATAATCATCTCCTCTATATTCTTTCCCTTTTGTGCCCTCTCAGATCTTACTCTCTGTCTCTTTATTTCTCACTCGGTCAGTGTTTCTGACTGACTGACTGTCTGGGATCGCCTAGGTGTTTGTGCAGTGCTGATAACTGCACATGAGTCAGGCCTTCTAGTATGTTTAGTTGAGATTGTCTCCCTCTCACTCTCGCTGTCAGGTCCTCTCTGCCATTTAGTGGACTGTGAAGCTGACAGACGATGCCCATGAATGATGAATGATGACTGGAGGTCTGTCTGGTAACAACAGAATGCATAATACAGCATGGATGCAGCGATTCCAGCCCTCCGCACCAAACACATTCTGCAGTTACTGTATCATATCACTGGAAAATCTGCCCACAGCAGAAAAGTGGGACCACTTAAAGTGGAAATCCACCGAAAACAGCTCTCAGGAATGTTGTGCCTACCAAGAATCCTAAATGAGGCAGCCATAGTAAGAGTCAGTTGCTGAACTTTGGTACTGTTTCCAGTGTGATCATCGTGTTAATTCATTTCTAATGATCCGGATGCTAGATTGATACATCATTATATGGTATATTTCTAATTTCCTCATATTGACTTTTTATCTTTACCCTAAAACCAGTCTACATAAAGTACCAAACTGTAAAGTGGTTTTGATCGTGACTTCACCATCTGAATTATTTATGCAACTTCCCCTCCCCATCTATCATTTCACAATTTTCAATATAAATTCTGATATGTTTTTGCTTTCAGTTCACTTTTCATGAGGGCTTTTTGACCTTTCGGGGGAAGATGTGGGAGTGCATCTGTTTCTGCATACAGTACATCTGTGTATGTTTTGTGGAGTGGGTGGATGCAGACACGTATACAGCATATTGACATGTTTACACACCTGCATGTCTAACTCTGACTGTGTGTGTCTTATTGTGTGGGCTTAGTTATACCCGGGGTGCACAGGCATGTTTCTGTGCCTGTGTCTGTATGCAGATGCCTGTGTTCCAGCATAGAGGCATGTGCAGTTATGCTGGTGTGTGTGTGTGTGTCTGTGTCTGTGTGTGTGTGTGTGTGTGTGTGTGTGTTCCTACTGCAGTATGTAGGTCACCAATATATTCCTGATGAGGTCTAGTCCTCTGGAGAACTCTACAGATATGAGGGCCTAAATTAGACACTATTATCTGTGCATGTGTGTAACAGTGAGAGAGAAGTGAACTAGACACCATTATCAGACAAGAGCCTCACAGGCATGTGTGTTCAATTTTCTGCACATGCATGCTTTTACATGTAAAGAGCAGCATCATGAGTGTGTTTGTCTGTCTGGCTGCGTAGGTGTTAAATTGCATGCTATTTCCAACATAATGTATCTGCGGATGCGTGTGTCTGTACTTGTGTGTATGGCAATGACACACCGCCATCATCTGACAGGCTAGTTGCCTGTTACCACTGACCTGGGACTGTAAACCTCAGCCCTCAGTTTTAACGACTGTTGGCTCAGAAAGCCTGTCCATATTGCTGTTACCAAGCCAAACTGCTAATAAGCCTCAAGCACCACTCCAAGAAAACTATGCGACCATTGGCACAGCAGTAGCCATGTGTTAAGGTGTTACCCATTGTAGGAAATATACCGTATATAACATCCATAAGGGTTGTGTTCGCAGCGTGAAGGATGGAAAAAGCTGATTTCATTCTGTCTAAAATGTTCAAAAATAGGGTCTATTTCTTGCTTGAAATAGAATTAAGGAGGGTTTCTGAAAAAAGATCAGGGCATCTGAATGTTTTAACAGACATGTCTTTGGACTGTGTCAATCACACAAGCTCACAAATGACTCAATAAAGTTTTATTAAGCGCTTCTGCATAGCCACCATTAAGGAACCAGGAGCAATGATAATGAGGTTTCTTTTAAGCATACAGAATTACACATCTTGTGTCACTTCCTCTGTAAAAATGTGGCTAGTTTGCTGAAACACTACATGTAATTCCCCTTCATTTCAGGATATGTCTACATTTACAGTCAGCCTACTGTCCGTAAGTCACAGGGACAATCTGTCAAACCAATTCGGAATCTTGCCGGAGCTCAGCCCAAAAGTTATATTCAACCCGAGAGAGATGAATGGGAGTGAGAATGTCTACCTTTGAAAAGCTTCATGCTTTGACCAAATCATATGCTGTCACTCCTAAGCTTTAGAAGGCCTGCACTTTTCATCAAAGCCCTTGATGGCTACCTTTCACAGTACTGTCGAATTCACCCTCAAAAGCTTCCCTCCCTCCTTTCCTCCCTTCCCCTCCCAAATCTCTTTCTTCTTCCCTCCAATGACGACTAACCCTCTTCCCTGCCTCTCCTTCCCCCCCTCCCTCAATCCTTCCATTCCCCTTGTCCTTAATCCATCCCTCCCTCCTCAATCAAACCCTCAAATCCCTCTAGGTTTTTTCTTTTCTGTGTATGTGTGACTTCAGTACTGTCAAGGTAGATGAAACAAGAGGAATTCAGATTCATCACAGCCATAACCTGCAGTGATAATAATCCACCACCATTCTTCCCATGTGGTGGTAGGCCGATGTTACTGGCCTTTTCGGGGTATATTTGCATATTTGTTTCCCCTTTGTTTCTTTTGATGAATTATTTACTGCGGAGTGAAATGACAGCAGAGATCACTGATGATTGCTGTTGCGGGTGGATGGGTGCTTTTCTCCTTTTTGTAATTATTCCCTTTTTTTCCCCTGATTTTCAATCAAGTTTTTTAGTCATGTTCCCCAATGACAACAGACGAGAAGCAGAAAAAAAGAACCCACACATTTTAGCATTGCTAGTGGAACCTTTCCACTGTCTGGCGGGAACGCAGCTTCCTTTGTTGTTGTAATGATTACAGAGTAGGAAACGGCAGGAAAAAAGGAGGAGAGAAGGCAGAGAGTGGAGATCAAATGGAAAAATACTGTATACACAAATGTGCTGGGAGGGCCACCTCACACACCTCCCACACACAGGACAAATGAGGGAAAACACACATGCACACATCCTGGTCCTCATCATCTGACCAATCAAGAGGCTTGATTAGCATAAGACAAACTAATGATGATGACTGAAAGGTGCAGTTTGTGATCCTTTTGAGCTAAGTTGCAACACAAAGTTAAACTGAGCCTCCTTTGGACCCCATATGTGTTTGCACACAAAGCAATATCTTAAAGAGTTGTAATCACAGTGAGTTGTGTCCACATGAGCGCCTTGATTGTAAGCCTCACAAACCGTATTCACTGTGTGTACCACACGTACACACGCTCATACACACTGCCACCCTGTCCCTGTATTGCCCTATCCAGGAATAACAATGCATAATTCATGTCCCAAAGTCTCGTCTGCAGACAAAAGTCAGCCTTTGCATTTATTATTTATTGAAAACAGCTCACATGATGAATCCTTTAACAAACAGAGCTTCCAGTAAGCACTGTACTTATTTCTTCTTCTCTTGCTGTTTGTGTTTTGGCATAGATTTAAGTGGGCTCATTAGCAGAGATGAGTATGTAAGGAGAGGAGAGGAATGGCAGGGGATAGAGAGAGACAGAGACAGAGAGGAAGGGGGGCGAGTGAGGAAATGAGGCCAAAGGATGAAGGAATCATTTTCGTAAAGGTAGAAAATTAATGAGAGGCTTGTGCATCGCAAGCTAATAAATTTAACAATGAAAAGCTTTAGGGACTAAGTTAAACTTTTAGGACTTCATCACATTTATAGAGTTAAACTTTACTGTACTGCTACCCAGTGGGTATTTGAAATTACCAAACTGCATTGCATTGACAAAAACCTAATGGCTTTTTGTCAATGTATAATAATCTAATATTTTCTTATGCTTGACGCAATGCTGCTACTGCAGTGCTACATTCTGAATTGCCTAAAAAACAGCAGATTTGGAAGCATAAAAGTCACTTTAGCACATATACAAATACATACACACACACACACACACACACACACACACCATCCACTGTCACAGATACACTTGTTGTGTGGGCAGTTTGCCTTGAGGATGGGAGGCAATTTATCGTCGAGTGAAAGGAGCATTTGCCATCCTATGCTAATGAAGTCATCATTTATTCCAGAGTACTTGCTTTTTTTCCCCCTTCTTCTACTCCACCCCTTCACCATCCATCAATCATGGAAGGCATGAGGGTATTATCTTTGCAGAACATTTTATATTCAGTCTTCCCTTAGATGGGTGGACACACACACATACACACATGCAATCCTTTTTGTTAAATAAAAAAAAATCAAATCTGGTCTAGCAAAGGTTGAATAATTGATGTGTTATGTTAAAAAAGGAATGAAATAATCATAGCCTGTTGGAAGTTGGAGGAACATCAAACCCAGAGTTGGTGCTTGGCAGACTGGGCTGAGCAGGATAGGGGCCTTATGTGTTTGGGCTGGCTGCCCTGTGAAATAATAATGAACAGAAAAGAGTGAGGGGATTAGGAGATTTTTGTTCTGCACTGTACCTGACACTTTGTGTGCCCACCCATGCTTTTTACAGCATGACCAGGGTACATCTACCCTGCATTAATACAGGTTTTCTGAAAACAGCTTGGTTTGGTGGGCTGGGGAAACATTCCAGCGGGCCTGCAAAGATGGATGAATGGCTCCAGCATAAAATGACATAACGTTCAAAAGGAGTGCTGACTTAATGGGAAGATGGTGAGTGCCACTGCACCAGAAATGCATTTTAAGGATGCAGTGACAGCTTAGCAAGCAAGTGATACTTCGGTAACAGCAAATAGTTGCATTTCCAAATTGCTTTTTGAGGTTAGGGTTGCTGACACAAAAATCACGTTTTAAACAGATGTGAAGTTAGTCTAATAAAATGATGATAGTCCAATATGACAAAAACACATGAAACGAGAGAGAGTGAGAAAGGGGGTAAGTCACTACTTTGATATCTACTCTTCCATTTGCCAAAGACTTGAATCACAAGATTTTTGTCCTTATTCGTATCTGCTGGTGAAGGGCATCTACTCACTAGATCACAACCGACTAATAAGTACGCATAGTGTTCAGCTCTGAACAAACATACTTGACGTGGCAGATGGTAATAAACTCAGCATTTGTCTTTATTGTGCTACAAGCTTATTGTGGTGCAGAAATGGAATAATGTTTGCTACTGTAGACTAGTGGGCATTTTCATTTTCATGGCTATAAAAGTCAGCCATGAAAATGTACATCCTGTACATCTCTTATGAACACCCACATACACAAGCACACACACACAAACACACACACACACACACACACACACACACATACAAACCACCTTGCATTACGGTTTCAAGTGATTAAACTCTTTTTATGTTTAGGACCACCTTTTAAGATTGTCCCCATTTGGGATGCAACAACAGTGCATGATGAATACATTCATTCCAGGCTCCAGTGAGAGCTGTGCAGCCGTGCATCTCTGACCGATATCTTTTCATGATTGTGTGAAGGCTGTACGGTATAGATTTTCCCATACAGTGGCAGAGGGATATAAATGTTTATTATTATTATTACTGTTTCAGTTTCCCTTTCAGCATCAGCGTTTTTGCCCACCAGTTCCAATTTGCTCTTAACAAATGATCTCAGGGAATGAGATGCGGTGGGGTCAAGAGGTGTATTTGCTCTCCTTCTCACTGTGGGTGTTGGAATTCGGATTTTATAGGCACTTAGAGATACTGTACATGCAAATAAGGGACACAGTGTGACCAACATCATGAGTTGCTGGGGAGAAGGTGAGGAGGGAGAATGATTGGCTTGTCCTTTAAACTGAATTCCTTTGAAAGAAAAAGGCAGAGTTGGAAGTAATTTTTTTTTTTGAATGAAATGAGTTGTATTGAGTGGAACATATTTAAGGTAATCATCCCAAATAAGTCTTCTGAATGATTAGGTGACTATATGTGGGAACAAAGAGATGAAATGTGAAGTAAACTGTCAGGGTCAGTGAAATATAGTATATGAAATATGATGAGCATGCACCAAGCTTTACCAAATTCAGAACATCAGCGTTAAACTGGGGTTGCGTTTGCACATGGTGGCATGTTATCTGTCGTCCCTCCTTTGCTTTGTCCATTTAAACCCTTCCCTCAATCACGTTTCTGAGCCCTCTGACTTGAAATAGCGTTCGACTCAGGGGGCTTATTTTATTAATTCACTGTTTCCTCCATTACAGGCCTCCTTCTCTGTAGTCCACATTGTGAGAAGACCACCTCACAGGGATTTTCCCCTTCACCAGGTAACCACAAAGGAAGAAAAGAAGCACATTATCCACATGTACAACATACCCCCCAACACACACACACACACACACTTTCTGTGCCATACAATGCTGACCACCAGCACAGCAGGAAACAACACACGCACGCACACACACTGCATATTATCTTTATGAGGTGTTATACACCAGTGACCACCAACACAGGGTCTCAGTGTTCTCTAATCCACACTCTGGTTGAATAGACTGCACCATGCAATGGAGGGATTACACTGTCGGATTAATGGGACTTTTAATTTGAGTCATTGTAAGTGCCCTTTATAATGCGAATAGGTGCAGGAAAGAATACCACTGCCTCTATATGATATTGTTAAATGTGTTACAACTGTACATATCATGTACTGCATTTACCCCAATGACACACACACACACTTTTGTATGTGTGTATGTCAGTCCTGTTTATGCAGAAGCGTACTGCTACTACTATTAAAACCACTGCAGTTATTAGCACAGCCACCACTACATCATCTGGCAATATTACTACAACTGCAATTATTACTTGTATTAGTATTGCTACTACTGAATGTTGCATAATGTTGTTGCATAATGTAATGTTGTTGTAAAGTTACTAGTTAATCTGCTCTGTGACTACCGTTGGTGTTATGAACTGTACTGAGACACAAAATAATATTTGATTGGAAAATATGATGCCTTCTTACACATCAAGATGAGTACACTGATGCAAATGCAAAATGCCTGATTATAAAAATGTCAAGATTTTGGGGTGGCACCTGGGACGGCCAATCAGATTGTAGAGGTGGTACTGGTTGCCCTGGTCACCACTTAAAAACTGTGCATGGTATTGCGCCCTAGCCTCTCAAATCCACACCATGGCCTCATGTTGATTCCAAAGCCCTGTACTTAATTACTGCTATTTCTGCTATTAATACAAGTAATATATCTGAATATATAGTGCATGTACACACCCAAAAGGCGGCCCAAGGCACCCAAACTACGTAGTTTGATGTCGTCTACGTAAACAGGATCAAGATGTAGAGAGAAAGGAAGAGAAGACGCCAACAGACAGGCAGAAAAAAAAGAGAGAAATTGGCCTAGAGAACCTTTAGCAGCGAAGTGAGGAAAGCTTGATGAATGGATGGATGACTGGATGTAGGGAGGGAGTGGAAAGGAGAGCTGTTTACCATTTCTGAAGGCAAAAATAAAACCATGGATTTAAGTATAAACAAAGGTAAACAAAGGCAGGCTTACAGAATAACATAGCATTTTTCTTCGTTCTTTTCTTCTTGTCTTTTTCTTCTCTGTCTGCATCCCACCAGAAACCTGATCGCTGTTCTGATTACATTTGCGTTTTTATGTTAGAAAGTATACACAGAGCTGTATGAGTGCAGAGCAAAAGGAAAAAAAAGAAGAAATGTTAATGGAATCAAGTTGTATTAATTATATTTTGTACAAGGTCAGCGTGGTGCATTATGATTTCATCTCCCTGGGAAAGAGAATACAGCAAACCAAAGCCTGAAACCTCAGTGGTTGTTGATCCATTTTACTTATTAAAACCACACTGTTGAACTTGCCCTTCAAAACTGCAATAGCTTTCTGAAACTGCTGGTTGGAATTTTAATCAATCCCTTTCCTTAAAATTAAAATTAAAACTCGACTGATGTCTCAAACAGCAGGGAGCAACCTGAACATTGATCATTTTAACCCTCTGTATCACATGAAAAGTCGGGTAATTATTAGGATTCCATCATTTACAGGAAATGACAACACCTGTACCGTTCTGCTTTTGGCTCTGCTCCAACCTCATTTTGCCCAAATCGAGAATCAGTGCTGAATTCAAGCTTCCGTTAATTCTCTGGATGCTAACCAGATGAATAAAAAATTTGCACAGGCACACATTAGGACTGTAGGAGAATGTTTCTTTGTCTTATCTTTAAGTTTCCTCATTGCCTTAGTACAAAAAACCCCCACTGTGTCTGTATCATATTTCTCATACAGTTCCATACATAATCTATGTTCTAGAGTTTGATCGTAAACAAGGCGACTGCTGAGTTACCACTTCCAAAGGAACACTTATGAATAACAACCTCCACCACTGTAATTATTGTGCAGCACAAACAAAGATAAGGAATGAAAATGTAGCGAAAGAAAATAGGTAAATATAACTCTGGAAAATTATAAATGTTCGTTTAGACCTTTGAAGTCTAGGCTCCCCTTGATTCCCCTTTTTTGACACCCTACTTAGTTGTAAGGCATCCATTACTTATTTAATCTTGTTTTTTTTTTTTTGTATTATGCCTGTAGTTGCCTTGTTGACAGCTACCAGCCTCACAGAAAGCAATTACCATCATCTCATTGAAAGAGCTATTTACAGCTCTTTATTCTGGTCTTTTTGAATAAGCCGTATGCATCGTGCTATGCTGATATTATTATCATACGAGATATTACTGCACAGATTTCTGAGGCAGCGATAAGTGTGACATATGAAGCATAACAGACATTGCTAGACAAGGGAGAAGTGCCTTTGCACAGGATAACTGAGGTTCACACTTGATTCCCATTGCATATAATAGTTAAATCAAATTAGATTAATGAAGGACTGGTATTTTAATGCAACAAAATCTGTATAACACATAACCTTTAATCACATCATTTTTAGTGCATAACCAAACTACAACAACAGACAAGCTCAGTTAAGGTGCAACTTTGATCAAAAAGCTAAGCGAGCATTTTGGGAAGACATAAAGGATAATCAAGAATAATGATGATTGTAGATTGAAAACCCGGACATTGTGAGGAAAAAGTAGAATGTCATTGTTTGAATGTTCGAAATATTGTCGGATGCTTTTCTGAATATACATGCGGAAACAAAAGAATTACATGAAAATGCAATGTGAGTGGCAAAATGGGATGTCCCTTCAGACCAAAATAGCTGCTTTTTATGTGGAGATGTACATTTGAATAAAGCTGCTAAAATTTTAATGTTTTAAGCAGTAAATTGGGACGTGCTTCAAAATCGGCAAATTGGGACATCCCTGTCTATGTGGAGATGCTTTTGGCAAGGAAAATGGCACGCCTCATATATTATGCTAAAAAAATACACGTTTGAAAGAGAAGTCTGATGCTGTAAGCAGGAAATTGGGGGTAAATTGGCACATCCTCCCGGCTTTACATTAATTGTGCTCGTGCTATTGTCAGGGCCTTGCAGGGTGACAGACAGATGGGCGAGGGCTGACACATGTTTTTGGAGGAGTTTAAAATTCAAATGCTCCTCATGTGTGAATACAGACACCTGGGGTAATCAACCGGCTGCGCGCGTGTGTGTGGTGTGAGCGGCGTGCAACGGTGTATTTACCCAAAAGCCTTTCTGTCCCTGCCTGTCTTGTTGACAGCGTATCTCCTTTGCTCTCTGCTGTTAGCTACATTGTCATGTTTGCTGACTGATTAAGAATCATCCTGGTAGGGAGAATAAACACACTGTTGCCATTTCTCTAAAAAGCGGTTTAAATTATGGAGGCAAGATATTTATTCCTGTTTCAGCTCCCAGTACGGCTGATCTCAATGCTATTAAAAATTCATTCATTGGTAATACCCTCCCACTCGTCCTTCTCCATCTCCCTTGCCCCGTCTCCCTCTGTTGTGCGTTCATTTTCTCAATGGTATCTCTCCCTCTTTGTGTCAGTTCACTTCATTTCATTGGCACGGGATGTGATTCGCCGGCTCTATCTCTCTTTGTTCGGTTTTGTCTCTCCTTTCATTCTGTGCCTGCACCCCTCTCTCGCTTCTCTCTCTTCAGAAATCTGGCGTGGAATCGAGACAGGAGAGCGCCCGCTGTTTTTTTTCTGACACGCTCTTCCTTTCTTAAATCAAAACCAACTGAGGCGAAATCAGGTTATTACCTTAGCAGTGTTTCGTCTCTCTCCCTCTCACCCGCTCCTCTATTTTTGCTCAGGGTCTGTGAAACTCTGCACTTTGAAGAGGAACGGAGGCCAGCCGGTCAGTCGGAGGAACGGGTGCGAGGTGGATTTGACGGGACTGCTGCATAAATCAAGCAGAGAAAAAAAAAACATCTTGAAGTGTGAGATGGACATCTGACAGGGTTTGTGATTGTGAGTGCGCATATGCGTCTAGCTGCAAACTTTACGCTTCATGGCCCCCTGACCACCCCCCTCTGGCCGCCAAAACCCATCATACACACACAGTCTCGTCATGTGGGGCGGTGTTGACTCTCTGGCACGGTCAGATATTTGTGATTTTTTTTTTTTCCCCGGCCTTTCATCTAAGGAGAGAAACAAGCATCGACCACAAGGTTTGTCTGTATGTGATTTCAGAAAGGGGGGAGCAAGCGAAACAACTTTTCTACCATCGGGTAGAGACGCTGATAGCGGGAGAAGGAATGAGTGGACCGGCAGGGAACGAGGGAGGATAAGATGAGAAAATGTTGTATAAACAAGCCCAAATAACTTCAAATAACTTATCTAAGAGAGCCGGAGAGAGAGCAATGGGAGGAAGCGAGGGATGATGAAATGTGTAGCGGCAGAGAGGACCAAAGGTGAGAGAGCTGGATGGAGGGATGGAAAAGAAGGAGAAAGTGGTGATTTTTATAGATAGGGAGCTTCAAAAAGTCTGCTCTGAAGTGATAGATGGATGGATGGAAAAGGATGAAAGAAGTTATAATAAATAGGACAGCCTAAAGAGTTGAAGGAGAGTACTCCAAAAAAAAGAAAAAAAAATTGCAAGGACGGTCAGTAAACAGCATGGCAACGAGTCATGCAGACATAAACAGCCGCTACTAAGGACGGATGATAAAGATGGAGGAATGACTGTATCAGTGATGGATGATCAGCGATGATGATGGATGAATGAAAGATTGGAAAAGAAGAGAGGGAGGGAGAGTTGTAAACAAGTCTGAATAACCCCATAACAGAGGCAAATTCACAGGAGGAAGGATGGATGGTAGGTTGTTATGCGGAAGATAAAAGAAAGTCAGAATAAAGTAACCTTCTTCCGCAACCTTGGAGAGGGATAGAAAGGCAGACGAGGAGTGAAAGATTGGCTGAGAAATACGGTAACAACCCTCAGCATCTTCTGAAAATGAAAATCAAGAGTGAATGAAAGGACGGAGGTCACCGAGGCAGAATAAAAGACGTGATAATGAAGAAAACAGATTAAAGATTAAAAGGGCTGTGCACTAAAAAGATGCGTGAAAATTGACCTTCAAGTTTTTCAAAAATGCAAATAGAAGAACGAAATGTTGTCGTGCAATAGATTTGATAAAATCTTTTCAATGAGGCCCCCTGAATGTTGACGCCAGGTTAATTATAAATCCATTTGTATAACTTCTTTTGGCAGGAGTGGCTCTCTCAAAATAAATACAGGAATTATTCTGAGCCGTGGGAGGGATTCAGTGTGTTTACAAGTGTGCGAGCGCGCGCGTGATGTGTTTGTCTTTTTGTGTCGCTGCGAGGCCCACGCGACGGGGCCAGACTGACACTTTTGTGCGTCTCTGCCCTGCCAGTGACGGCTCTGCAGCACTGTCACAAGACTTGCAGCCGGCACAATTAAACCTAATAAACACACTCGACCAATTGTCCACAGGGAGGCCTGGAAAAGAAAGGCCAATGCAAATGTTTACCACAGGACTGAAATGGTGTCTTTTAAAAAGCATAACCCAGCACACACCATCTCCGCAAAAACATATTACTTTTCACCAAAATGTGAGTATGATTTATTCAGGTGAACTATATTTGGAGCGTTGCCTTGCATGCTATAGGGAAGTTCCTTTCCAGTCCAATTCACCTGATATGTCTTTGAACTTGAGGAAACTGGAGCACCTGGTCAAAAGCTACACACACCTATGGAAAAAAGCAAACTAAAAAAAAAAAAAAATTGCTCTGGTCGACCCTGGTCAGGATCAAACCCGTGACAGTTTTGCTTTGAAGAGAAGGTGGCGATCTCTATTAACGGACTCATAAGATGAGAGGTAGTGTCTTAAACAGTGTTTTTTAAAGGTGTTGCTTTTGGCAAATTTGTCTTTGAAAAATCACTTTTAACAGCAGCTCAGACTACATGTTTCATCAAACTGTTGAGCGTGCATACTGTATCATGTGGTCACAGTAAATCCATTCAGGTCAATTAGAGCTGAATAGTGATTCCACACTCCTTAACGGCCGCCGTTTCGCTGACGTTACGCTTTAAAACAGTTCTATTTAACTCTACTTATAAAACTGTTTGTGAATATTTGTTTTACATATGTGATTTAAAACCTGAACATAATCCTAGTCTGGGATTGATGAATGAAATGAATTCATGACTTTTCAAACGACCTCCATTCCCTGCTGGCGGCGGTGGCGGCGGACTACACAAGGCTCTGCTGTATTCATCACAGCTGCCCATCCTCTCTCACCTGTGCAAATTACCTTGCGCAAACAGACTGGATCAGACTAGCTTCATGTGGTTAGCCACTTCCCTAGCTGGGACAGGGTCTACTCAGGAGAAATAAACCATTTCCTGTTCACTGAGGCAAAGATATGCCCAACTGTAACCTACTGTAATGCCTTCCAGGTGGTGGGCGTTTTTTATCTTTTCAGAGGGTGTACAGTACTCAACAAGAAACATCTACTTCTTCTGGTAGCAGTGTTGATTTCAAATACTTCCAGATGGGGCGTGATGGAGCAGGGTATGTGGTGCAGTTCATATGACATTTCTGCAGATAATTAAGTAATCCTGTATTAATATGAGACATTTAGAGTTATGTAATTGTAGACACGTCACACTCAGCTTAAAGTGACGTTCAGCTTGTATGGTGGATATTTTTTCTTTCTTTTTTTATAAGTTAGCTTTGTGCAAATATGTAAGTATGTGGACGTTTTAGAAGTTGGGCGTCAGTCACCAGCACGCATTTGAGCCCTTTTGTTGCGTGTGTGAGATAAGACGTTTGAAATACATGAACTCATACAGCCTCCTCTTCAGATCATCGCCATCTGAAAGAAACAAAAAAACAGTCTCGAGTTTGGCTGTAAACAAAGTACAGAGGCCGCTTCACTTGAAGTTGGGAGAAATCTTCTTTCAGCAGCAGATGTAAGTGAATACATCCGCTTCTCCTCCGCTTGTTTATCGGGCCGATCATCTCGGCGATCTTGTGAGAGAAGACATGGCTCTTAATTGGTTTATATCATATCTCTGAAAAACACATAGTTTGCTATCACTTTGTCATATAGTTTGATGTCTTTTTAATGAAGGATATTGTAAACCCGGGAAAAATCCTGAATGCTCCTGAGGCCATCTAATCTCAATGACAACTTATTTTGGAGGTTGACTGCTCCTGATCTTCTACAGTGCTGCACAGTGTGAATGTTGAGTTAAAAGTACACCGATGTGGAGGTTTAAAAATATATGTCCAGTTTCCTTTTTTCTTTTTTTTCACAATGATGCAGTAAGTATTACATTAATTATTCACAAATAATTAAATATTTACCACACATTTAAATATTAAAGGCTATATCAACATTTAAAGTGCATGACTTAGTGAGATCATGAATTCACAATGAGCTTTAGCTACAAGAATATATGATGCGTTAGTGTTTTGGATGGATCATTTACAAATCCTATAAACTTTTTAACTGGTTTATAGAAGTAGCCCCTCAAGGTCATTTATAACACTGCTCTAATCTCTATGCCTTGACCTTGTACATGTGTGTATGAGAGTGTGTGTGTGTGTGTGTGTGATGAAGAAGCATTCCAGCCAGACTGGAGGCATGTCCTGGCTAATCCACAGGCCAAAGCACACAGCCGGTTAAGTTTCCATGACCTCAATTCCATGCCGTTTGAACATGCACGCACCTACTGTACACAACAGATGCAGATACACACTTGTGCACACACAGAGATTATTGTTCCTTCCCTTTGCTTTTACTCTATTTTCTTTTTCCCTTCCTCCCTTCCTGCTGTTTTTCCATCTCTTTCTCTCGCTGCTGCCTCCCCTCCCCGAATTACAACATTTTGTCAATTACCATTTAGTTCATTGTTAACCCACAGAGGAAAAGCGTAGTGTGTTCTGTAATACCACATGAGTTCTGTCATCTTCAGAACAATTATGTCAATTAGCTCGCATTTAAATGGTTTCCAGAGAGGAGAACCTCAGCTAATAACAGTCCAATGAAGTGACAACCAACCAATTAATCTCACTCTAATTGCTCAGTAGGTACAGTCAATCAGTCATAATCTCCCCCTCTCTGCTTTCTTTCCGGCGTTTCGGCATGCATTCTGCACTCAGTGGCCTGACTTGCCACCTGTCAATCAAATATAAACTCGTCCTTCCACCCCTCTGGAGATGGAGGTGCATTCCAGTGTGCTCGCATCACGGGCAAGCTGCGAGTCAGCACATTTGGCCTCTAACATAACACCGTGAAAAAACTGTTGCCAAGAAAGATCACTCCGTAGAGGGGAGACTATTAGACAGAGGGAAGGAGAAGCAGAAAAAGACGAGTGGAGAGAAAATCAACAAAGAAACTTGTTTACTTTTCTAGCATTGGGATGGATTTTTTTTTTTTAGGCCCGTAATCAAAAACTGATTCTGTTGCCTCACATTAATTTTAAAAGCTAAATGCATGCTTGCAGCTTAGATTAATTAACACAAAGACAAACATTATCTCACCCTCGCAGTCTGCATGCAGCAGCAGACTGATGATAAATAGCTGGATCACTGTGCCACATCTTAGAGACTTTAAACCGATAGTTTCACATGCTCAACCATTATGATGCGTGTCATTTTAGATTTACAGTACACTCATCTTTCTGCTTCTGGCAATGAACTCTTGCACACGTGTACTGAGAAATGCATGCTATATAGTAAAGCACAGTACTGCACAGTCATTTTAGCATGTTGCTACAAAAAGCCCAACCAGCGCTCATCCATTACATTTGCGACTTGCATCAGAAGTCATTAAATCTAAAAGTCATTTTCTTTACTTTAAAGTCCAGCTTTTTCATAGTTGACATATGCAGCCTTTTTACTGTGAGTTAAGTGAGCTTTAAAGCTTCTTTTGCCGTAGTTGCTTATGAACCTATGAAGATAGTTTTGAGTCTCAGCCAGTGAGTTTTGCAGATTCAACACAGATAATGCCCGTGTCACTGCAAGAGGAATTAGTCAGTAGAAAGTTATTTTCTTCGAGGTCGAGAGGGCCAAACTGTAAAGTGCAACCAGTAGGATGTTTATTCAAGGCTTTTCTTTTATTAAAACAAAATGTATCACTACACATGTTTAAAATAGTACCTTGGTGGGAATATGTATGTGTTCTTGTGTGAGTCTTATTTATATCTATGCATTTATTGGCAAGAATTAAAAGTGTTGATTCTTTAGCAATACCACAAGAGATCACATATTTAAATTGTGAAGTTGCACCTTTAGTCCTCACTTCGTGAACTCTCAACATCAGCCACGGGGACAGGTGAGTGTGCTTCTGGCTCACCTCTGTGTGTTTCAACACACTGTGATTTACTCGTGTGAAACTGTGATCTGAACAAAGAGCTAAGTAATGGGAATGCCATTCATGGAATGCACATAACGTGCTGAGTGTAACCATGTAATTTTTCTATCATATGTCATGGTTTAAACACATTGTATTTCAGGACATCTGTTTGGCTGAAAACTCTCAACCTCCAAGAGTTACAGTTTTTCAGATAAATATCTTTATTTAGTCATTAAACAGCATGTTTTGAATAGGACTCTGATTGAAGTGGTCTCACACACACACCACAGCATTCTGTTCTCTGAGCTGCCAAAGCCATATAATTCACCAAAAATGTCAGTGCTTGCTAAAAATAGAAATTTCTGCACGCATGCTTTACTGTTAGCATTTGGATCCCTTGACCTTTTCTCAAGACATCCGAGCGTCGCACCACTTGCAAGGCTAAGATTCGGTTGATGCCTTCCATTAATATTCCTCTCTGTATCCAAAATAGCAACAAAGGAAAAAAAAAACCCAAAGCACTTTAGTGTAGTCCGATAACAGGATTAACCTCTGAAGTTTTAGCTGCAGCTACACTGTGTCAAGTAGGGAATGGCATAAAACGCAAGAGGGAGAGGATAGAGATCGAGCGTGACGCATATTCCCAGTCATTAGCTGAAATCCGCAGCGTCATGAGTATGTGTTATGTGCCTTATGTGGCACCATCACAGCCCATGATGTGAAATATTGTTTGAAAATATTGTTTTCCCTCACTGATGTTTAATTGTTCCTCAACCGATCTGCTTGCTCCCCTTTTTCATTCTGGTTCCCACCACTAATTAGGAATGGGATTTAACTGCCGATGACTTTAGTGCGGGATCAGAACACACCCAGCCATTATGAAGAACCCAGGGACCCATAATGTGGTCTGGGCTTGGCCACGAAAACCATGGGGTGGAGAGACGGGAGGGGAGGGGAGTGCTGGTGACTGTTTCTTTCGGTCGCTCTTTGAATTGTTGGCTGTGCCCTTTCTCGCCTTTGGCCTGTCATGAGAGGTTTCTTTCCCCCCTGTTTTTTAAATGGTTTCTGTTTGAATCCTCTGCTCTTGGGCTCTTTTTCA
Organism: Scortum barcoo; assembly: GCA_023238725.1. Classification (NCBI taxonomy): domain Eukaryota; kingdom Metazoa; phylum Chordata; class Actinopteri; order Centrarchiformes; family Terapontidae; genus Scortum; species Scortum barcoo. The sequence goes on along the minus strand of CM041546.1, from coordinate 7,588,075 downwards.
AAATGTATCCCTTTTTTTCCTCTTGTCCCCTTGTCTCACCTCCTTCTTTGCCCTCCATCCCCTCTCACACTCTCGCCACAATAAGACCTAATATGAACTTTTGACAGGAGCCGGGATCTTTGTTTAATTGCCAGTGTTACTGTGAATGCCCTCATAAATCTAATGCTGTAATGCCTTTGAAACGCCTTCTGGGCCTCGCAATCTCACACACACACCCACACACACACACGCATATACACACGCACACAATCTCTTTCTTACTTTCTCCCACTTTTTCCTCTCTCAGTCTCGCTCCACGTACACCCAAACACATGCACAATTGCACACACAGATGTGATGTGTGAGAATGAGGGCTTTGAGGTTGTTTGTGCTCGCATCAGACACAGCAGCTCCAGTGTTTGTTTGCAATTTCCACTGGCTCCGGTCCACTCCGCCAAACCCATGGGAATTTGTGGATCAGCATCTTCTCAAAAAGCTCCTGGGCGTCGGAGTGTGTAACTGAGCAAGAGAAAGAGTGCAATGAGTGCGGTGAGGTCGTTAGTTTTATGTGTTTTTTAAGCTTTCTGGATACCGTACTTTATAGCGGAGGGTGATGAGCAAAAACGGAGAGAGCGCGACAAGTGGTGACGTAATTTAAGAGACATCCTAACACTAAATAATTAGATCATAGTGGAGAAAAAAAATTCTAAATGCATTAGATTTTATTTGCAGGAATGGCATTTTATAAATCTTTATGCAGCTTTTATACAGATTATACATTCATGCAATGTTATTTCGCTGTAGGCTGTTCATTTTTCTATCAGAAAAAGGTAAATAATATATTACAATAGGATAGATTAATCCAGCAGGAAGTTTGATAAAATGCATTTTGGCTCTTCTTTTTCTTGCTTTGCATTTAATCAACCTAAATACTAAAAATGAAACTGAAGTACTCAAAACAGAGAGCTGTACTTTTATGTAATTGCTGTTACATATATAGTATGTGTGCTGCTGGGTTTTGTATCACCTCAGCTCCCATGATTATATGCAGAATATCACCTGCAGGGATATTTGCAATCAGTATATGAAGCTACAGTATATAAATAGCTTATTAGAGTCTAGAGTAGAGTCAGACACTGCATTTCATTGCTCACTGTTGTTTTAGTTTATTTTTTAATTTTTAGTTCAGACAGTTTGGTGAAAGTTAATGCTGAAGGCTGGTGCACATTTAGCGCCACTCCAGGAAGTACAGCTGCTATATAGGTATTTTTAATAGTGTGGTAAAAGTGTGACAAACTTTGGTTAGAAACAGCAACACTGTGACACCACAGGATTTTGGTGAGAACAGGTGGAGTTTTTTAAGGTCAGTGTGGTGAGTGAGTCTGCTCGTGCACACTGAGCCGACCTCCTAACATGATACTGCACGAGCACCTACAGTTTAACAGGAAGCACTAACACAGGCAATATGTGTTTGACATAAAAGGGAGCATTTCTGTTGCCTGGGATTTTAGATTAAAAAGTAAAATGCATAACATGTTGTTGGCACAGTTACCCCTTTTTTTTTCACAAAATGTGAACAAACCCTTTGAGAAGACAAATAAAATCCTAGCATTACGTCTAGAGCCAACAGACAGCCAGTTCAAAGGAGGCACAGAGTCACTCTTTCATCCTGTGGTACATTTTTAGTTGTCATTCATAACCTGCAAGCAGAAATGTGAAGCTGTGCGTGTAACCAGAGAATAATACATGCCTCTTAATGCAGTTGCTGTTTCTTTCAGGTGTGGCAGCGTGAGAGTCAGAGGAGGATCACCTGGTCTAGACAGGACTGCCAGGGTAAGTGTTAAATTCACTCTTTGTTGTCTGTGACAGTGTACAAAACCTGTCTGTCTTTGCACATGTCTCTGTTTTCTTTCTCTCTTTCTTTCTCTCTGAGGCCCTGGTGTTTTTTTTTCTTTTCTTATCTTATTGTCTGTGTCTCCGTCTCCCTTTCTCTGTCTCCTGTGCTCCTACAGCTGATTACATGAATAATTTACAGCATGTAAATCCTCAGCAGCTGCTCGCTGTTTGCTGTTTTGCCCTCCCTGCTCCTTTCTCTTTTCTCTTTCAGGTTAACATGGGAGCATTTTTCTCAACCTTGTCACCTCTCCTTCCCTCTCTCTCTCTTCCTGTTTCTGTGCCTGGGGTTAAGCTCTCTCTCTCTCTTTCTGTCTCCTCTCATTCTCTCATTCTCTAATTACAGAGCTCTCAGTTGCAGCCCTGTGTCTTCCCATGGGTTTGTATGTCCTTATGTAAGGGCAGGCTGAATAGTATTTTCCCCATGATTATCGTATGTTTTCTTTGTAAAGATGGGAATTTAGACACACAAGCACACACGTTGTTTGTTTGTTGGTATTTGTGTGTAGATGTGTCTTTCGCTGTGTGTAGATGGCTGGTTCACACAGGTACTGTATCAAGACACTTACATGAACACAAAAATCAATGTGATTACAGTTCTTCAGCAGCCATGCCTTATGTAAAACTGGGAAGATTTTTTTCACTCAAAACTAAAAAGGGATCTCAAACTGTGCTGTCAAATTAGTTTTTTTTCCCTTTTTTATTCTTCGCTTCCTTCAATCAAGTCCCTAGGTTGGACTGTAAGCATATTTTTTTCCATGTACACATGAAGTAATTTCATGTTGAAAGGAGAGAAAAAAAAAGTGGTTTCACACAAGAAAATCTATCAAAAAATAGCATGAGGCTAATTCAAGGGGAAAAAAAGACACAACGAAAGGGAAGCATTACCTTTGGCTCTGTTAAATAATTTCTTCTCCTCCATTCAGTTTCCATTGTTTGAAGCCAGGGCCGATCTCTCCAATATTGCTGCTAATCTAACTTCAAAGGGTTGCAGTCATGTTAAAGCACTTTTTAATTGTGATAAGGAATATGCTTTCATGCTTAAACCCTTCTCTGTTCGTCTGGACAGAACCCATAAATATTGAGGCCTTTTTTTCATTGGCAATTAAAATTAGAATTGGCCACATTTTTCACTGTCAGCCATTTCCTTTTGCACACAAAGACATGTGTGGGCCACACACATACAGACACACGCAGAGGCAGTCATTGCCACATGTGTGCATGCGGAAGCACATACAGTACATATAGTGTTGTTGCCAAAGTTAATAACACTTAAATACAAAAACCTTGTTTGATGTCAAGGAGACATTAAAACATCTGCAAAACTAAACGTGCTCCAAGGCTTCCCTTGCTTTGCTGCTTTGGCAGGGCTGATGATTCACCAAAGGCTTCCCTGTTGTTCCTATGACACACGAGATGCAGGCTGTGTCGTGTTGTCCAGAGATAACACAATAAGATGAATCTTGAGTGAATCACTTGCACTCTAGTGCTTCGACACAGAACGTTCTTGAAGCTTGAAGAGATATGTACACAGTATTTTGAGCAGAAAGTTGTAATTCTGTCGACAAAATCTATTTTGTCACTGCAATGTATGGAACAAAAGTGGCGAAAATGCACATTTGGTTGCAGTTGTTAGATAAATTGCCCATCTCATCCCATCTCATTTTGCCTCAAAAACGTTGAAGTTGTTCAGGACTAGACTCTAAGCTCCCAAAAATCGGTACATCTTAAAGGTGCCTGCACAAGTGAGAATAATAAGAAAAAGTAAGAGAGCAAACAAAGAATAAAAGAAGACTCATTGTGTATACAGCCAAATCCACAGTCACATGAGAAGATTGGTATCAGTTTCATCTTTGTGTATACATAGATCTGGAATGTATTAGCCTAGCATAGAACAAAGGCAAGCAAAAGGGCATGTAAGCCTAGCTCTGTGAAAACAATACACTTTCTAGCAAGTTACAAGTTATAAAATTCATCTAGGGGACACCGAGTTCAGTGTGAAGAGATCCCAAGTCTGGAGAATTAACTGACACTGCCAACGCATGCATAACGAAGCACATTTGCTCAATTATGTGCATATATTGCAACTTTACTCATCAAGTTATCTTCAGACTACAGTTGTGACATGACGACAGAACCGTCAGCACCATAATGTTACCTCAGATAAAGTTTCCTATGTTGTTATGTCATGTTATCATGTCATGAACATTGTGAGGCGACGTTGTTGGTCAGTGGATTTCCCTTTAAAGGCTCATCAGTTCAACAGAGAAAAACCCTTCCAGTGACATACAGAGCTACTGACACTGCAGTCAGACTTACGGCTCTAGCTTCACTGCAGTAGCTCTCACACTTCACCGCAACGCAACCGTGCACTGTAGTCACTCAGGATTTTAGACATACTGCAAATTGTTCAAACTGAGTATCTTACTGACAACACTTGGAGTGGGATTTGTTTCTAAGTTTGGAGGATAAACTATTAGTGACGGTGAAGAAATAGAAGAGGCCTGACTTCGGTTTGTTCCCCCTCACTTCAGCTCACCACAGCGTGCCTTTAACACTGCAGTCAGTCTGGGTATTGAGTTTTGGCTGACATGGCTGGGTTGGCTCACTGCTTGTTTAGCAGTCTGAGCCAAGCATGTGCACGTGCGGCTGTGTGTCTGTGTCTTTATGTGCATACATGTCTGTGCTTGCGTTTCTTCAGGCTCTGTGTGAATGCAGAGCTATGTGTGCGCCCCGATGTGTCTCCATGACCTGGTTGTGTGTCTGCTGTACAGTATATATCCTCATGTGCAGTGAGTGGGCTGTGAACCTTGGTGGATTCTTTTTTTTCTTTTGGTTGCTGTGCACCACGGCACCATGGCCTCATTACCCAGGTGTTTACCCCCAACCACAGGAAGCGCTTGTCAGTGATGACTGTCTGCCGGCAAACATTGCCTGAGGGAAAGAAATACAGGGAGGGAGGAAGAGAGAGAGGGAGACAGAGGGAGGTAGAATCATAGAAACATAGCTTTGTAATTTTGAGTTCTTGAGAGAGTATCTATCTATCTATCTATCTATCTATCTATCTATCTATCTATCTATCTATCTATCTATCTATCTATCTATCTATCTATCTGTCTGTCTGTCTGTCTGTCTGTCTGTCTGTCTGTCTGTCTGTCTGTCTGTCTGTCTGTCTGTCTGTCCAGCATATCCATGCCTCCATGAGTGTTGCTTTTTCCAGTATTTCGTGGGTCCATGTGTGTGTGTGTGTGTGGTTGTGCCAGTCAAACCCTCGCTGGCTGGCAGGTCATCGGGTTCCTCCTCCACTCCTTCACCAGTGGAGGGAGGGAGGGAGGAGAGAGAGGAGGAGGAGAGGAGAGGAGACATACAAGCTGTTGACAGGGATTTATGAGCTGATAGTGTCAGACTGCAAGCACAACAACAGTCTCCCTGTCTCTGCCTGTCTGCTCACAGAGAGAGAGACAGGGACTGACAGAAAGAATGGAAAAAAAGGGGGACAGGCGGGTGAGGAGAAAGTGAGGCAGCAAAATGAGTTGAAAAAGGGAGACCCGAAGAAAGGAGTGAAAAATAGAGCAGTCGGGGAGTGGAAGAGGCAGATTTTGGTGGTATAATTTAATTCGCTTAGGGTCCTCTTTTCCTCCCTCCTCCCCTCTCCTCTTCACTTTAACATGATTTTATGAGCTGACTCAGTTCGTTGTGTGGATCGGCTTTTGCTTTTGCTTGTTTAGACTCATGTGAGTAACAAACCGTGTGCCCATGTTGTTAATATAAACCAGAGGCTGTTGTTGATATTACATGACCGCAGAGATGATGACAAGGACTGTATTAAAATGACTGTGCGTGCATATTCTGGTCCAACGTGTTGTTGTGTCACATTAAAAAGCCCCGAAAAAGCTGAGGATTATGCTTTTGATGAGAATATTACAATCAGCTGTGGATAATTGTTCATTTTTAATGACCGTGCCAGCCATAAACAAGCGATTGATAAGTTTTTAGCACATCAGACAATCGTTCTTTGTGGCTTCGTGTGTGTGTGTGTTGAGATTTGTCATGGTGAGTCACGACCGGAAGGCTCACTGTGAGATGACACGCTGATACAGTTGGACTGTCTGACTGTCTGACATATGAGAGATACAGTCTGGTGGGTAATTTTGTCTAATTGCTGCTCTAAGCATAAATCCATAAGCTCTGACTCTATTTAGAGTTTGATGACTTCCACAGCTCATCCTCTTTTTTTAGGAGCAAATCTGACCGTGGGGCCTTTTCAGATGACGCTGTAGTTTTTATAGCTGTGTTTTCCTCACCAGACTAATTGAATGCACTGTTGCCAGTTAATTCAACCATTATACGTCTTTCATATAAAAGCACTTTTCTTACACTGACATTAAGAAATAGTGAACGTGTCAAAGACCCAAGCCTGTAATTACATACTATAAGTTACTAATTATTCAGTTCCACTTCCACTTACAATTTGGAGGTGACAGACAGACAAATGAATAATGTATATATTCACAAGACCTAAAAACATACCGTACATATAGACGTCCAGCTCCTCTGACAAGACACTGTCTTTCAATTTTGGATATTATAATAGTGCCTAAAATACCAAACCCTGTTAAATGTTTTGATTGTCATAATAACAGTGATCCAGATGTGAAGTCTGCCAGACTGACATGTTGGGAGACAGACAGCCTGACAATGCAAAGCCCACATACCCCCTGAGGATAATATGGACTACTGGTGATTTGTATGTCAGTCCCTGTTTAATGATATAGTATTAAAAAGGGGTGATTTATAAGGCCGTATTCATTTCGCGCAGACACTCACAGTGAGACTCAGAGTTTAGCCAACATGCTGAGTAATGATCCCATCTTGAGTTTCCCAGATTAGCAAACAGCATGATAATTTTCAGAGCTTTCATTTCTATAGATACTGAGGAAAGTTGGTCCTCTGTCAGTTCTTGAACAACAGCACAGGAGGCTAAAGATGGCGGACAGACAGTTAGGGTTTTGTTGTTTGGTCAGTTCAACCACCTTGTTCACATGGCGTGTAAATAGCAGCACATCCTTTAGGGACCGCCTTTTATTTAGTACTCCTCTAGGTTTTAGGTTTTCAATCATTGTCTTCTATTGCGTCATATTAAAGACATAAAGTCAAAATTCTCTTGTATTTGGATTTGTACTGACATCTGTGGTGCATTATGAGGTTATTCATGGTGAATTATGATGCCTCACTCATAAACGGACACAATGCCTCCTGATGCACTATATCAACAGTCATAAAACATTATAGATGTGACCGATAATGAATTATAAGTTTCAGCATCCTATTGATGTTCTTGACTAGTTATAAACTAGAGACTGACTGCTGGGGCTTTTAATACATCATGATCACTTATCTCCCAGTTCCCGAACAGGTATTGCACTTATCACTTATGTTGCAGCATAGATTCTATTAAATGCATAAAAATGAATCATGCTTTATTTACCACCTGCAATGATACATTATGATAAAGCATGCATTATTATAGATGCATCAGTATGTTCTTCACTTTACTTAACGCGAACAATGATAACTTATGACACTGCATGGACTATTATAGCATAAAATGAACCCTGGAAAGAGTTAATTGTTGAGGTGTGTATAGGTGAATGCAGGTAGTCATAATGTATTATAAACCCCACTAGTCGACTATAGTTTATAACTATATAGTCAAGAGCATCCATAAGACATTTAACTTATAATTCATTATAATGTTTTATGACTGTTGACCTTCTGTATCAAAAATCATTATGTGTGTTTATGAGTGTAGTCATAAAGCATTATGAACAACCTCATAATGCACTATAGATGAATGAATGAAAAATTACACTTGTGTTTCTACTTATCTCTTATCTACTTATCCCTTGATATAGTTTTTTTTATGTAATATGTTTATATTTACATTCATCTTTGCATATGTGTGCTCTCTTTGTGCCTGTGCACGGTGCAGATCTGCGAAGAAACCGGCATGAAAATGGAGAAGAAACTGAAGATAAAGAGAAAAACAGGTTGATGAGGAGACCATTCAAACAGGGAAGGGGGAAAGTTCACCTTTTATGAGTTTGTTCAACAATTAAATTATTTTTATTTGTCACATATGAAGTAATACTGTTCCTCATCTCTGTTGTCAGCAGCATCTCAAGTTTTTCTATAGATAAACAACATCTGGTGGTTTTGGAGTCTAAGTTAAAAGTTTAGGATGTGTAATGTGTAAAGTGTTACTTTTCACAGTGTGTCACTGACTATAAATATGTTAGAAAATCATTATGAATTGATGTTATTTTGTATGTGTAATATTGTGAAAATTATGACAGCTCTTGCTGGAAAGTTTTTAAAACAATATGAGTTTCACAACGATCTGTAATAATACATACATATTATAGATATTCAAGACCACCGCCGTGTCTTGTTTACAATATTGTGACTTGTGTGTACTATATATGCATTTTAAAGATATGAAAGAGCCTAATCCTGTTCATGCTTACTGATACATAAAAGAGATCTATTTATTCACGCTCCACATTTTGTTCCACAATACTGTACATGGTCTTCTTCTTCTTAGAGGACCAGCTTTTTTGTAATGTTTTTCATGGATGTGGAGATCTGAGACAGCATGTGGTCAGAACAATGTATGTGTTTAAGGCTTCACACTATTAGTTTTAAAAACTCTTGTGTCTGGAGCAATAATATATTCATGTATGTGCACCGTATCTGTTAAGAAGCAACCAACGTGGTCACAGGGGAACAAAGACAACATTAAGGGCATGTATTCATAAAATATGTAAAGCTCTGTGGAGAAATATCCCCAGACTGTAGTGCTCTCGTGACAATATATGTACAACGCTTCACTTTTTTCATTGCACCATAGATTATTAATGAATATTGTATTGTTCTGTGAAAAATCTAGGCAATATAATGCTGAATAAAGAATTTCAATGGCCACTTAACAGACTCGTGAAAACATGGAAATACACTTGTCATATGAAACTCTTCTCGCAGTGTAGGGACAGTGCAGTCTATAGTGACTCTTGAAAAACCGCTGCATCAGAGATACAATGGTGTTTTAAATCATAATGTAAATGACTTCTTAAGCCTCCTTTTACAATATGTATGTAGATCACGTACATATTTTATCTTTGCAAGTCCAGTTTGACCAGTTTGTAATAGATATTAATGGCAATACTTCCAGTAATTGTTGAGACACTTCACCATAACCACTAAATGTCTCGTGGTGAGTCAGGGGGTCACCAAAGGCCTCATCCTTGGGGAAGCATGAATTTCTGCACAAAGTTTCATAGCAACATATCCACTGGTTTTTGAGATATTTCAGTCCAGAGAAAAAGTGACAACAGAGCTACTGATAGCGTGGGTAATTACATTTCTAAATGTTTAAACTAGTCATGTATAATTAGTAATGTAAAAACACTTAAAAGAAAGAACTGCAGATTGTTTATGTTAGAAAACATATTTTCAGCAAATGTAGAAAACCTAAAATACCAGAGCTGGGTTAGTCCTTACATGCCCCTCAAGGGAACAGTTCGGAGGCCTCCGTATCTGCCTCCCTCCATCTTTGTCTGTGGTTACTAACCCCAGCTACAGTGGTCAGACATGGGCCCCCTATGTTTTCCATGGACAGTTTATCACACTTCCTTTCCCTCTGCTCTGGGCCCCCAGTCAGTCTGCCAGACAGGAAAATCAAAGACTTTGGGTCATACCATTACAGCGCAAATGATATATTGCTCTGTACAACATGTTGATGATATATAACTGTAAAATCTCAGATGTAAATACAAACATTAGGAGCCCTCATAAGTGAACATAAATGTTTGAATTACACACTGGATTGATTGATTGAAAATAAGTCAAAATGATCCTACACACATTAAATGGTTTGGAATTAAATGGTGGGCAAAATTGCTTTACTTGAATGACTGAGAATGTCACTGGAACTTTATGGAGTTGAATTTCATTAAAGAGCATACTTAATAAATCATTCGTGATTTAGTTTATTTTACTGGCATTGCATGGTATGGCCCTGAACGTCAGGTATAATGATTTTATTGTTTTTTAAGGCAGTTTGTTATACTTGATGTCAGTCAAACCTGGCTCCACAGTCATTTTATCAAATACCCATACAAACATAAACGGAAGGCAAGGATTTTTTTTGCGCCCCTTCCTTTGTCCAGCATCTTGCCTTATTCCTGTGAGCTTATATCTGGATCGTGGATTGTGCGTGAAACATGCAATCATGTTTAAGAAATCATTGTCATGTGTGCGAGAACAGCAGACATGTTACACAGCATACACGCTTTAATGTGAACGTAGAGCTTGTTATAAAGAACACCTCCTTGTTTCACTGTGTGTGACTTATTAATGATATTTGCTACAGTAGTACATGTGACGTATAATACTCCACTGAAGTGGTGAACATGCCTAGCTTACAGTACTTAATAATAAACTAACTAAAAGTAGGGCAAACTATAAGTTACCGCATAGTTTACTAATGCAATATTTTCTAGTAGTCTTTGTTCTGTTGTAAAAGAAAAAGAGCACCATGTCTTGTGAAACTTATATGTAAGTATATACAAATTTACAAGTTTGTTTTTGAAATCTTGTGATGGGTGAATTTCTGTGAAAAACATTACCACCACTGGCGTGAACTTTCCATGGTTTCCTTTCCACCCTTCTACTCTTCATTGTCCATTTTCCCCCTGCCTTTCCACTTTTCAATGACAGGCTCTTTGCTGTGCAAAACAACATGCAACAATAGTCTAATCTGGTCTGGTTGAGGTCTCTCAAGTCATTAGACAGTGCAAGGAAAATTACTTATTTTTCAACTTGCTGGAGGAAGTTGTTTGGTAAATCACATTAATTTTATCACTCTACAAATAACTTACCTAATTTTTTTCCCCAAATTTATGATATGTACATAGAAGAGGGAAGCTAGAATCAAAAATGACAGATTTGAAAGGACAATTAAAAAAGAATTATTTTCATCTTAGCTGCATGGTGGCGTATGTCACGTTACCTAACACTTTAATTAATTAGACTTACGCTAAATTGGACATTACGCAGTGAAATGCCACTGTACCCGTTATCTTCCACTTGTTGGCTCCCGCAACAGCAGTGGCTTCAGTTTTGTTTTCCCTCCTGTGTACCTCAGCCAGGATGTGTATGAGCCTGCCAGCCGTTAACCCCACAGAGGAAGTGTGCAGGAAATGAGATCAGCCTTAAAGAGAGGTAACGCCTGAGCCACTGACACCAGACCAATAACTGTCACTCACTGCACCTGATACTGAGATACTAAAAATGCAGCAAATAACAGGAAGGTCAGAACAGAATAGAACAGAATAGAGTAGAATAGACAAATATGTTACAGCAGGAGCACAAAAGAAAAGACTATATAATAAGAAAGCAGGGTGAAAATGGAATAGAAAAACAAGGGAAAAAGAAAAGGAACAGCTTAAAATAGAACAGACGAGACAACACAAAGAAATCAAATACAGCACAACAGAACAGAGAAAAGTGACACAAGAAAGCGGGAAAATTCACCACCACTCTTACGATCACTCCGTCGCAAAAAGACAGGTTCTGCTGGAAAAAAAAAACTGTCAAAGAGTTAAAAATATCTGTGAAGGGGCGGAGGTTGAATTCTGGCAACTGCGTATGTGGCTGTACCGGTATGTGGCGCACATTATCTATTGTGCCGCTATAGAAAAGAGTAGAGTGGAAAAAAGTAGAGGAGAATTGATAGAAACCAACAGTCTAGACCAGGCTACAACAAAACAACCAAACACTGTGTAGAAGAAGAAACATTCAGTACCGCATACAGTATGAGAGGAGATTAAGGACAATACACAGGAACAGCACCGCCCAAACTATTAGACAAATTCTGTTTGAAAAAAAAAAAAGGTGTTTCAATAGTGGGGTTGGGCCTAATTCAGTGGCATTGTCGTGAAACTGTCACTATGCCCTGCACACATTCTCTTTACCATCATGAAAGACAGTGTGTGATTTCACTGAAGAAACTGGGCCTGACAGCAGCGTGTGAACACGTGTGAACATGTGCGTACGTTGTCCATATGCATGTGTCATGTGTGTTTCTGCGTGCCCACGAGCAGCAGGAGTTTTTGAAAATGTTTTATATTATTTTATTTTTTTGTATTTATTGAAGCAGGTGGCAGGGAGAGTGTAACAGAGTGTAAACATTTACAGTCCCAGATATCACCTACACACAAGAACAAGAGTTTTGTGATAAATACATAGATACAAACACAACGCTTGTTTTTAAGGCACAGTACAGGAAAAAAAGACATGCTTGTTATTTTGGTTTTATGTGACATGACTGATTTGTGTGGGTTTCAACTCCTGAATAAATTTTGCCAGATGGTTTAAGACCTCAGAAGAGATGAATCCATGCTGCTGAAGTCGACCAACACTGCTCCACGAAGTAAATATATCACAAATACTGCAGTTGCCAATCACATTTACGTTTATTTGTATGTGCTGGCTGTGACTTGAGGTGCTCACTCGTGATCTGGTTGCTCGATGTATTAGTAGCGCAGGGACACACCATTTGTTATGCTGTAGCAGCATTTGCCATGCTTTTACACACCTGAATAAAAGATGATAGGTGTGTAATGTGTGCACGGACCTCCCATGTGTTTGCTTATGCAAAACATCATGAGGCATGTTTTATGCTTCAGCACCATTAGAAACACAGTCACATGTGGAAGTGTCACTCTCTGTCTGTACATCTGACTCTTTGTAAACAGAAAACATGAAGACAGACAATATCCCCTGAACTGTGTGCAAAAGATTGAAAAAAGTCAAAATAATAGTTTTTCACAGCTGTTTCATGTTGACTTATCATTCCCCAAAAATATAATTCAGGTATGATGGTGTTGAAGTCTTTGTATCACATTATGTGACTCAATGAATGACTGATGAAATGAGTAAATATATGAACAAATAAATGAATAAGTAATGAAATGATTAATCATTTAATTAGTTAAACAAACCAAGCGCGTGTCAGAGACTGACTATGCTCGAAAGCCTTGTCTCTACATTTGCATAATCAGACTTATGCAGAAAGTGTTTTCTGACAAATGCAACCCCATAACCACTACATTTTTAGCTTTTTTAGCATTATGAACGCACAACCATGTTTAACAAATCATTTCTGAATTCTTAATAACATATATTTTCAATGAATGCTTTTTTTTTAGAGAATCGGTATAACATATGTATACAGTATACAGAACATATATAGTATACAATATGAATTTGCTAAATCTAAACTCTAAATCTGCCCCTTAATTTTGAAGCAGTTGTTTTATTCAAAAGTGGTACTCACTGCACAAGGTAAGTAACAAATGCAGTAAATTCATATATGGCAAATATCAAAATGTTCCACCTCAGCAGTTTATTCCCCATGTTTTGTATATAAATGTTTTATGCTTTGTTAGCATTACAAATATATCACAGTAATTACACGGACAAAAAAAAAGTGGGTGTGAAATGACAAGGAACAAAACAACATTAAATATAATATGTATACATTTTGCATGACTATGTCTCACTTTAAATGTGAGATAGGTGTAATTTACACTGCATCTGTTTCATTTGTTCGAGGAAACAAGGGCAGACTAATTTAGCAAAAACACAGTTGGCTGGCTGATGCAACACACTGAAATTTGGGGAGCATTCATGCACAATAAACCACTTCTGTCAGACCACCTATTGAGCCATGTTTGTGTGCCTGTGTGCCTGTGTGCCCGAGTGTGTGTGTGTGTGTGTGTGTGTGCACAAATCAATGTCAGAATTTGTGTGTACTGTACATGTATGGGTGCCTCTGTGTGTGCGCGCCTACCACTGATGTACACAAGAAATGGATGCTTTCTCTGTTGTTCACTCCTACAGCGCAGCCTGAAGGCAATTTTCATCACTGCCTCTGTGCTGTTGTAGGTATCTGCTGTGGCCCATTGCTGCCATAATGCAGATTTCTTTTTGACTTGTAGAGTTAAGATCTTGTAAATCACCCCACTTAGTTGAACTCACGTTCTTGCTAAGCCCATAATCAGCCTATGCAGTTTGGTGCCACTGCTGTGACTCGGTTTTCACTGTTTCTAAGTGAAAGGATACACTGCTTTTAGATGATTGCACTGCTTTTTGGGGATTTTGGCCCACTGGTTACCCAGTGTGTGACAAGAGGTATGGCACTGAAATCATCCCTTCTTTTTCTCCCCAGGAGATTGCTTTGTCCATTGTGTACACTAACCAGAATAGTGCATAAAGTGGCAATTTATCAGCGCCATTGAAATACCCATCTGGGTGTTCTCTCTGCATTCATGTCCTCTACTTCTTAATGGAGCAGACCTGAAAACATGAGAATGTGTCATAGCTATATGGTCGGTAAAAGGGTTAAAAAATAGCACATTATTTACACCTGAACAATACTGAAAAAGCACAAAAGCATCTGTCAAATAAATATCATGTAATGTACACTTTATTATGACATCTTATTGGTTTGTGCTTTATGAATATGGACTCTGAAATCAGATCACATTTTAGTGTAAACTTCATTATATCACTATGTAAAAGTCATTACTTATGTAGCACGCAGCTTTTGGCAACCAGCTTGTTGACCTTTGGCTCTGTGATGTCTGTTTTCGTTTGAGCTCCCTACAATTCCTCATGCACCATCCTGAACCTACACACATACGAGGGTTTGCCTCTTCCTCCTGTAGGAATAATGTGTCATAGGTGTTTGTTTTTGTGTGATGTGCAAGTATGATGTGAAACTAATTTGACACCCGACTCCCATCGACAGCAAAGAAACTAAACAAAGAATCTGATCATACAGTAGTAGAGTCTTGGAAATGTCATTTTACCCATATGCCTATATCATATATGTTTTTAACTGTTACAAATGCATGCAACTGTCTTAGCAATACAATGATTCTTCATTTGGTCCATACATCTGGCCCATCAGAAGTCATGGACCTCCAACTGTAAAGAACATTATTGTGTATCATAACTTGAGCTGCTGGTTGCATTCCTTTAGCTACAGCTGTATTGAATCAATGGTCCGTAACCTACTTTGAAGCCGTTCCTGGACATTTCTGAGCTGTTTCTGGGCCTCAACATCCCGGTGATTGGCTTGGGCTCGGTTCAATCTCATTCATGTCTCCCTCTATCTTCCTCTTGATCCTCACAGCATCATTCCTGCTCCTCGCCGCAGAGTTCACCGTGCTCTGCATGGAGTCGATCATCCTTTGGCTATTCCTCTTGATTTGTTCCATCTCTTCACGCTCCTCTGCCAACTTCCTGTCCGCCTCTCTCTCCTGACCTCCGCGTTCAGCCCAAGCTTCCTTTTTCTTTCATGGAACTCTAAATACTGCAGGCTGATTTAATAAATCAAACTGATGAAAGGCATTAGGGAGGTGATACCATACATGCACTTCAGATATTACACTTAACTTAGACTTAATGTCTCACATGCTTCCTTTTCAGCCCATTTGAGCTCACTGCCTTCCCATTTTCACTAATCAGACAGGATAAAAGAGAATATATGCAGGCCTCTCATTTGATGCAAAAGTCACAAAAGTCCTGGTTTGCGTTATTACAAATGCGTTGGGTCTGACAAGTCTGATGTGGCTGAGTTATGAATATTACACTGACACTGATAGCTTGACTAGTGAATTGCTGTCTGTATCAGGTATAAAAAAAGCAACAAAAAACAGAGATAAATACAGATTTTTTTTCCTGTTATTAGAAGTCAAATAGTCCCTGCTATGTTGTACTGAAATCATATGAAAATAAAATATCATTGTATGTTTATGTTAGGTTATGTTATGGTAGAACAAAAAGAAAGAAAAGAAAGAAAGAAAGAAAGAAAGGAGAATAAAGTAGGATAAAGTTTCAATGAAATATTTGAAAATTTAATGATATAAAAACATTTAAAGTCATTGTCCTACTCCTCCCCTAAGACACTTTTTAAGACTTATTACAGTAACTTTAATAGCGTTTTCGTTAACCTAATGTCTAGCTTTAAATCACAGACTGAACTAGCACACTATAAAGTTTATTTATTAAGTAGTCCTTTCATTTTCTTTCCACCATGAATGGATGATATCCAAATAATGGAAAGTGACCTATTTAGTCTGCAGCTTAATGTTGGTGAGTAAAATAACCTTTTTCATGCAGCCGTTTTGTATTAAAGCATGCAAGTTCTCATTATTTCATATGCAGACAGAAAATTAATTGGCATAATATGATATTTTGAAGACAAACTAATGCAAACAGTGTAGAAAATACTTTTTTTTCTGTTTTTTTAACATAACTGGACTCAGTGTTTCCCTTTGGATTTACTGTCCAGGAGCTGCAGGCTCAAATAAATGAAAATATTATTTGTTTTCTACGAAAAATTGGATTCTCAGCCGTCACCTGGAACATTACTGCCCCTTGATCAGTAGCTGGAATGGCTGGGTTATTCTTTTTCTGTACAGCCATCTGTTACTTGATAACAGGATGACATCTGGCAACTGAAATTTACCGGATAGTCATGCAAGGTCTTAAGACTTTCCTTGAATCTGTTCATTCAGAGGGTGATGTAAAAAACTAAATTCAAGTGTGTCATATTTGCTCAGCCATGAAACTCCAGGCTGAACTTGAACAGACAGTTAAGTGTTAACCACAAGAGGAATATGCTTGATGTGCTTTACACACTGCAGGTTCTTGTTCTCCTCTTCGGGGTCTCTAATTGACCTGCAGCCTCCTTATATAGGAGTTTCATGGAGCTCTGTACTTGCAGATCTGGCCTCCTTCTGGTCTGCCTCCAGCTCAACCTGGCCCTCTTCCTACGTGTGCTTCCAATCAGTTAGAACGCAATGTTATAAATACATCAGTGAAAAGTGAGTAATGACAGGATAGCTCTCGGAAAGAGCGGAGAAGAAGCTGGAAGCCAAGATTGAAGCCCACAGTAGTCTGAGCGCAGTGTATGTATAAGTCTGCTGAGTAACCAGCCACCACTTTGTATTGTAGTAATGTAGTTATAGATGGTCATTTTAGTAATAGATATGATATAATCCGATTAAGATAGTTATCTTAGTTATTTTAGAATCTAATTTCAACATACTGTAATAATATTAACAAGCATTTCTGCAAGTGGGATGGTGTTCAATGAAACCTTTCTCTTCTTAAACAGATTTTTCTTTCCCCTTTATTCTTTTTGATATTTGTCTGTAATGAATTTCATCCTTTCATCCCTCAATCTTTCTCACAGCAGACATTTTGACTTGTTGTAGCGGAAAAAACTCCCAGGTGAAACAAATATTTATAAATGACGGCTCATTTCCATTATGTGTTCCAATGAGCCATGACAGTGAGCCAGCATGCACATCACCAGGACCCTGGAAATAGTTCACCTAAATGGAATTCAGACGATTTTGATGCTATCAATTAAACCTGAGCTTTTCCTGCCAGGGGAAGCTGTGAAAAAGGCCCTTTAACTTATTAATACGTCCTCTGATTCTTGTCAAAGTAAGTGGCGACATCGTTGCACGTTTTTACGTCACTCACTGGATCTGATGATGTGACTTATTATGTAATGCAATGTCATATCACTACGCTGTGAGTGTCTGACCAGAAGTATACCTACGCTTAGTGCCATCAGACTCATACTGCTTTCAAAACTCTATGTTGCTGATACATCACCGGATCAGTCACCATTCTCTCACTAACTTCTTCTCGCCACTGAAGCTCAGAATATCAGTGACAGTTTGAATTTCACAGGGAAAAAAAAGTCATTTGCCATTTGAGCTCCTTTGGTGTACTCCCTGTGATTCTCTGTATTCTAAGTATTTGGACAGTGACACATTGTTTGATGTTTTAATTACCTTGGATATGAAATGACAGTAGTTTTTTAATTGTTCACTCCATATGGCTGAATATAACCTCTAATTAAAGCTGCCAGTCTTTTACCTCATAATTACCGTGTCATTTCATATTCAGTAAAGTAATAACAGTAGGGAGCCAAAACATCAAACAATGTGTCACAGCCTAAATCCGTATGGAGCTCGGCAAATTACTTTCCATTGACTTACATCTGTGACAATGAACTCTTCTGTGCCGTTAAAGCGCTTGACAGTTATTTCACCCTGGATATTCATTTAATAGTTGCAAGAGGTGGCAACAAGCTTCAGCAAGATGTTTGAGAGTTTTTAGGAAGTGGCTCCTGTTTTACTCCGTCAATGGGGAAAAGTATTTGTGAGAAAGTAAAGGAATGGAAAGACAAAAAGTGGCAATTACAAGAGAAGGATGAACCAGAAGTAACTTTGGAGACCATGGCCTGCATAGTTTTCGATTCATGGTGACATAAAATACTTATCTTCTACCCCTTCCTGTTTTGTATTCTATATATACAGTATGTTATTTATAACAGGCCAATACTTTTTTGCCTTTATGCCATCCAAGCCTGCTTGTTACAACCTGTCAGCCTGATATACAGTCACAATCAGCCAATAATGTTCCAGTGTTTCCTCGCTGTTTATTGTCCACAAGCTCCAGGGTCAAGTAAATGTGATTTGTTTTGCTTTTCCAAAGCGTCGTGTTGAGCTGAAAAAGGTTAATGACATCAGTAGCTTGTGACTCATAAGCAGGCAACTGAAGCAGCTCATTATCTTTTATTAGCCCCACGTTTTCAGTCCCTTAACACTGGCTTTTGCCAATGTCACCGCTCTGTGTCAGTAACTGCACTGCTGATAACATTTAACACCGCCGTCAAAGTAGAGCTGGCCCTGTTAATACCTTGTCAACACGGAGATATATTGAAAGAGCGTTCCAAATTAGGGAAGCTTAGTTTACAACTGCATAACATATGTAGCCATTAACACATCTTTTTTAAGGTTACAGTGAAGACTGACATTCTGGTGGTTTTATGGCATGGTCACGTACTAAAATCCCCTGACAATAGGGTCTGCATGCTTGTTGCTGCTGTTAATATCAATTCATCAAAGATTTGACTTTAATTCTGCACATGGTGGAGCCTTCAGTCACTGCAGTGGTTACAAAGCACTCATGCAACATGGTGTTGACAGAGTTCCCAGCACCAGACACTGGATATGACAAACTCAGCTCAGCAGTTGTTCCACAATCTGTGGCCTGTCCCACGAAGCAAGTTTCCTAAGATATGTTGGTAACTTTTCGAAGTGAAATGTGGCATCCCTTAAGATCTGGAACATTAACAGATGTGAAAAATAATCTACTGGATTTACCCAGTAAATTAGGCAACTCTGTAAAATCTGATTCTTGGAACACATCCCTGATGGCAGCCAATAAAAATTATTCACTGACCAGACTAGCTGGACCTGAAAAGACCTGGTTGATCCATGGCCAACAGGCACTCTGGCTAGACGTTCCTCCTTAATTTAAGTTAAAGGCCAAATTGGAGTTGAAAAATATACTTGAGCACAGCTGCTGCTGTTATAAAAAAAATCTGGGCTTCAGTCACTGTATTGGATCATTATAATTCATTAGCTTAAATCAAACTCAAATAAAAGAGGAGGTCAGGTTTTCTGTAGCTCTATAAAGTTTACAGTCTTCAGAGACTGAGGATCACATTTCTATTCAAGGAATACGCTCACCAAACAACAGGTGACTGCACACAAATAGCAGGGGATTACTAAAAAATAAACAATCCTGGTGAACCGTGTACACTGAAATGTGCCATGTTGATGCCGCATTAGCGCATGAAGCATTATACCCAGAAATATTCGGTTTATGGGAGACCAAGTAGAAGTAAGCCATTTAAAACAGAGATCCACTCGCTGTTTAAATAAAGGCTACACAATTAATCATCACATCATATGAATAGAGACTACCGAAAGCAAATTTTAACCCTCATGTCACCATGTTGATATTTTCTTGGTGCTATCTTTCAAAAAGTTTAATGTTCAGGAATAAAATAGACAAATAGGACCACACTGAGTCTACATAATCACAGATAGTAGTAGTACTAGTACAAAGAAAAAAAACATTATGGAAAAACACTATCACTGTCCTCCATCTAATATTCCAGATGTCACCGGTGTATCATGGCCTTAGGAAATGTCCAGGTTTCCTGTTTTTTATCTAAGTGAACCAAAAAGAATATGTGGCAAAAGACATGGGACAAACCCCACCGCGCGCAAGCTCGCCTGTTCCCATAAACACACACAGGGTGCAGGAAATAACCAAACCCCAAATAATACTGTAATTGTTCCTACTGTCTCAGATGCGCACTCCCTCTCTGTCTCTCATAATAAAAGCCTGTTTGACAGGCCAGTGTAGTATATGTGCAGCACAGGAGGGAGTCTTCTATTGCTGCTGAGCACAAAATTGTATTATTGAAGGCTGCACCCAGCACAGTGCCTTCCTATTCCTCCCCCTGTGTCTGTCCTTATATTAGAAATGTTTTCAGTCGCCAATAAAAGCATAATGCGGTCTTATACATGCAGCATTTGCAAGAGAATTGCACTGCCCCATATTGCCTCTGATGGTAATCAGAAAAACATTGTGCTATGAGAGAAGGAATAGCCAGTCCAATATTGAGTGTGATTGTGCTGAATGTTATCTGATGGAGATGTTGGAAATGGAGGCATACTGTATGTAAACTGAATGCCACGCTGCTCAGCCATATGGGTAGCAATAAGACACAGGCATATCAAACAGCAGGAACAAATTATTCTTAAATTATAGCCACAGCACCGCTTGCATGTGAAACCGTAAGTAAATGGGACAAGCATATGGTGTGGAATAACTTGTGTGTGTTATATGGGAAATACGGTTAAATTGTTTATGAAGGAAAGTGTGTGGCATCCTTTGTGTTGTCAGCGAACGGCATATCAATTCTCCTCCTCTCTGTCTCATTTGTGTCATCTCATTTTCATCCCAATCAAGCCTCCATTTCACATTTCATTCTTATCTCTCAGCTGCCTTAGCCTATTATTATTTCCCCTGTTTGTGTTTCTCAGTGTCTCCTACTCACTTTATATTTTACTCTTGATCTCTTTCCCTGTGATTTCTTTTCTTCCCCGTACAGTATCTCTCTGTTTCATCTGGTGTTGTTCTCTTGCGTCTTGCTCTTTTCTCTACCCATACAGCATGTTTTGATTCCATTTGGCACGATCCCCATTACAACAGAATAGCAGGAGCTCAGCTAAAGTGCAGCTGAAATCACTCCTGTGCACATTTATTCCTCCGAAATCTAAAAAATCCGACAAAATTATGCACCCTGCGCCCATTAGTGGGATCTTTTTTAGCTCCTCCCCGACATCTCGAATGCTGACAGCCTGGTGACAGGTGCATACATGCTGCTGGCAGTCTAAAATAACAGCAAACATAGAAGGGTGGAAAAAAGGGGCAGAGCTCAGAGAAAAGAGACAGAAGTAAAAAACAAAGATGCGAGAGCAGAGAGGGGAAATGATTTTGCATCAGAATGGGGTGCAAGAGAGTGAAGAAAAGCGATGCGGGCAGGGGAAGAGTAATTGTGGACCAAACGATTGCGACTCAGGCGCGATATTTTTGTGCCGTCAGTAAATACTGCATTTAGCTTTTTAACAACCTCCAAATCCACACTGTCACACTGCCAGAGATTCCCAAAGTCTTTTACTTTCAACCACCTGGGACCTGAATTCAGTGATAGTGAGGAAACATTTTTTGGGCTACCTTTGTGATGTTATATAAACTTACACACAGTAAAAACAATTCTCTGCTGAATTAATCCGGCAAACATTTTTTCTGTTTATCTGACCGAATAGTTTTTGTGCATTTCAAGAAGTACATTAAAAGAACCTGAGAGAGAGGCGATATATTTAGAACACGCCCGTATGCACAGCAAGGAGGGTAATGGATTTTCTTGCAATACAATAAAACATTTATCTCAAAAGTCAGAAAAGAAAAGGAAATGATGTGAAAGCAAAGAGCAACGCGGAAAGATGATGATGAAGAGGGGAGGGAAAAAACTGAAAAACAGACAGAAGCATTGTGCAAAAAATGAGCTGAGGAGAGTGAAAAATTTGTGACTGGTACTCTCCCTGCACACTCCCTTTCTCCTCCTTTGCTCTGGCTGGTGTGCGCCCTCCTTCTTTTAACATCTATTTTGACCCAGTAAACTTGGCAGTGAACCTGAATCAAGGTTTCTGATTGGCTGCGTCTGGCATGTGACCGCAGACACACACACACACACACTCTCTCTTCTTTCAGCCACACCTTCTAAGCTGAAGATGCAGTTTTTCGGCAAAAAACAGAGATCCCTGGGTCATTTTGCTTTCGATGATGTGAGAACTGTCTCTTCTCTTCCATCTCGTTTTTGGCTCGTCTCCCTCTCCTCTCCTCTCCTCTCCTCATCCTCCGATCCTCGTTTCTCAACATCTTCTCTCCTTAACGAAGGGCCACTGTTTCTTTGCCGGTCACCCCGCTGATGTGGTGTGAAGTGCGATATCATGAGTCAGGCAACTAAACGACGAGCCGTAAACATGACACTTAACTGAACATGAGCCTCTTCTATTGTTCGCTCTCACATTCTCTATTAACAAAAAAAAAAAGAAAGAAAAATCTCTGCCACAGGTTGAAGCTGGCTCACTGTCTCCCTCTTTTGCCTCCTCTCACACACTTTTCACCTTTTTTTCAGCTGAATATAGCGTTGTGTTCTAACATTTCCTTTCATTCAGATTTTCAGTAACTCACTTTTGTTCGAGCTCAGCACAGTACCTGAATCAAGCTGTTTGTCTGGATGAGTTCTGCCGATCATATGCTTCCAAAAAAAATCAAAATCGAGAGAAGTTTTTACATGTATTTTTGTTGGTGCACACATACAGGGTAAATAATATCTTCCCATCCAAATTTTGGTAGTGTATTTCCTAAATTGTTGAACTACAATTTTAGAAGGAACCGTACGTATTTATAATCTGCTGTAAAACAAAACTAACATTTCATTAAAAAGTTCAAGAATAAAATTAAATGCCAAAATAAGCTTTGAATGCTTTTACTTTCTTACTTGCTTACTTGCTTGCAGTGGTATGTGGTGATATAAACTATAAAGGTAATCATTTTTGTACAAAATTATATCCCACAAACAGCATTCTGAGTTTCATACCAGGTTGCTGGCTTTACAAGCCAGTCAGCAGCTTGATGCTGCTGTGACGCAAGCCAACCTGCCTTGTCACAGGAAGTAGATGAAGATCATGTCATTTTAGAAAAGGTTGGACACACAGCCATCTTAACTCCACTTTCCCACAATGCAGATAATTTCTGTCTCTTCCTTCTCCCCTTATCTCTTTCTTTCTTTTTTTCCCTGTCTTTCTTCTTGTCTGCTTCAATCTTGCACCACTCTCTTCTCCTCCTGGTGTTTTCCCATGCTGTCATGCCCACAGCTGCAGCAGATCTGGAAACTCTATCCTCCCTCCTGTCCTCTTTCTGCCATGGCCTCCAGTGGGAGGACCTCAGTTCAACTTATGTTGTGTAATATTGTAATACAGACGTTGCTCAGCTAAATACAGCTCCTTTCCATTCAGTGCTGTACGTTCCATTCAGTTCTATCACAATGCTATGATTCCTTTTAATTTTGTCCGTCTTTCTAATTCCCCTTTCCTGCTGAAAACAACATCATCCATCTACATTTCTTCAAATGTTGCTAATGTATCTGTACAGTCTCCCCTCTTTCTGTCCTTATCATATCTGTGCTGTACATCATCTCCTTGTTATCTATTCTTATTTTACGTGTGACCTCAATGAAAAGGGAGCTCTTATCTTAGCAAAAACTTCTTTGCAAGCAACTTCTAACCAGGCAATAATACTTAATTCTCAGTACTGTTGGCGTTGTTTCAAAGCCTTTTACAACACAGTAATAGCCAAGGCTAGAGGACATTTTTATGGGTTTGTTTTTAGTTCAGATGCTATCTTCCTTTATTTTCCTGTACTTTTCAGCAGTTAAACTGTGGCACAACATACCTGATCTGAATCTGGTAAATGAGGCTTGTAGCTCCAGCTGCTGACGAGGCCAGACACGTACAGAGGTCTGCTGTTGGAGGCCCAAAAAAACAAGGAGTGGACATTGTCGCCACATCATGATTTAAGTGCAGATCTCGCACTATGATACATGTGGCATGTTTAACCAAATTTTAAATACTTAAATGATTCTACCAGATTGTTGGATATGATAGTATCCAGGCTGGGGCTGACATTTGTGCTGCTGTAGGCACTTTTCAACCAGAAAAAGTTTGCCAGTTGATGTCATGGAAGAGCTGGTGAATGTGCTCTATGTCATGCTTTACCAGTTTTTCAAAGTCATGATTAGATTGATGCCTCCACATGAAAATGATAAGGCAATTGCTTGCAGCTGTTGTAAAATGTCGATTTTCTTGCAAATAAACTCTGTTTTGCATTTGTGGACCGATGAAATGTTAAAGTGACATTTATTACGCAACACAAAATGCTGATATTTCTGACAACACTATCAAACTCATACATCACAAGTGAATCAGACAAATATCTTTTAGGAATGTTCACGTTGTTCAACAGGAATTCCCTTTCTATCCATTCCTACCACATTATGTCCTTTGCAAAACCACTGTCTCCTCCCGCCCTGCTTCTCTCAGGGCCAGGCTATAACAGACATGTTTGATGTAATCACAACGCCCTCAGAAAGACTATGTGAACCAGACTCTAGACGATGAATGATAGCATTCATAAAACGAACATCTGACGTTAGCACTTTCCCCTCAATAATAAACAGGCTCTCTAACAGAACACTTCAACCCACTTAACATCTACCTGCAAGCGGGACCTGGTTCAGGAATGTTCAGCCACCCAACATCTTAATATATCTGATGTAGGTTCTTTCCAACAGGTAGTAAAAATGGTGTGCTATACTCACTGTAGGTTGTCAGATGGAAGATGGGGAGCATTACAGACAACCAGTAAACGCACCACAGCCTCTGTTCTCCGGCTGACCTCTCTGTGGAGGCAAAAGACCAGATGAATTTGTCACAGAAAGACAAGGAAAGAGGGAGGGAAAGGAAGGGGAAAAAATAAAAAAGACACAGCAATAGAGATTGATAGATGGGGTTTTGAATCAGAGGACAGATGCTTGAATGCAAATAGGTTCTTTCTAATATGATTACAGAGAATATTCAGTTTACATGATGAAGCACATGTCCACCCTGCTCACGCCTCTGTGTGATTTTCTGATATGAGAGATGACTGGTGGTGTTAATTGCATTTTAACACAGTAGGCTTTATCATGCTGTTAATTATGCGTATGCTGTCTGGTATTAAGTCTCATGCACTGACAGCTGAAGAACAAAATCACGAAGAGCTGCTCAGAAAATTACTATAAATTCAAGAAAATCAAAGAAATGTATGTAAGAATTAAAATCAGGTCCCAGCATGAACAGGTAAGAGAAAATGGAATAAAAGTATACAACTTTAAATTTCTCTTCTATTAAACTGAACTAAATGAACACACACACACACACACACACACACACAAACAGCGCCTTTTCCAAACTCAAGCCACATGAAAGCACAGCTGGGTGTGTGTGTGTGTCTGTTTTGTATCACGCAGCTTAATTTTGCCATATGGTGTTTGTCTTGCCCAAAGTCTTAAATTTAGACGTCCTGCCTTTTATTATATTGGCATTAATTATCAAAATGATAGGGATCAGATCCCATGTGTGTGTGTGTGCGCGCAGTATGTGCGTGCCTGCGTGTGCACCTCCCTAATCTTGCTTAGTAAGAAGGTTGAAATGCTAATTATACAGTGACTTCCGCAGTCATTTGGGCATCGGCTTCATACTTATGCTTGCTTTGCTGCGTAAGATTTTCTGGCAGGGCACTTCTAGCCGTCATGAACCGAGGATCTATTCGTTAACCAGGGTAGATCTTATCTTATCACTGCAATTTTTATTTAAATTTCTTATGTACATACTGCATGTCTATCTTTTTGAGTTTTCACATGAATGAAGGGGAAAAAAATGTGTTTTCCCTCATTTATTAAAATGATATTCTTTCAAATCACTGCACACAATTAAGCATATTTCAGCAGCTGCCACATGTGTCACATTTAAATGGTAAAAATTAGTCAAAAGGAGCCATTAGAGGATAGTCTGTTGAAAAGAGCCCTTCTATTTTATGTTGCCACTGATAAATCCCACTTTCCCTTAATGTATGAGTTTAGTGCAGCTGTGACCAATTATCAATTTAATTTCCACTAAAAACACAAGGCAGATGATATCAATCCAAAACTCGGATTATTTTTCAGTTATCTGAGCAGGGAGATTTTATTTCTCTGATGTTGTTATCGTGATCTGTGATGTGTGTTTTTTATTGTTATTATTCATCTGAGCAAAAACAAAGCAGGGGAGAGATGGCATCACAGGATTAGGACGAAGATCTGATACATCCTCACATGTTCTTTTGTCAACAGCTGTATTTTAATCTTCAGAGCTTATATGCACGCAGCTTACTTGATACCACTCACCTCTCAGCGCAGATCCAACTCACTCACTGTCTCCCTCTTCTCTCTCTCTCCCTGCATGTCTCTTTCTCACTCTCCTTGCTCTCTTCCTTTCTGCATGTATCACCTCTCTTTATCACCATTGCGTCTATGATAAATAGTTTAGAGGCAGAACTCCAAGGGAAAGGCCACAGTCCTGCACACACACACACACACACACACACTCACAGGGAGCTCCACCGTGTGTTGCTGTTTCCAGAGACTGGAGGGGGTTCTGGGAGCAAAAATAATGAGCTCATCAGTTCAGCCTGGAGGTGGTGTTGGCAACACACACACACACACACACACACGCACACACACACACACACACACTCATAATTTTTCTTATTCTTTCTTTCTATCCCATACACAGAGACAGAGGCAATTACCATGATCCATCCTTGGTAGGATATTCCATCTCTCTCCAGCCGACTTCACCGTGACTCACTGTAAAGACTCTGGGCTGCTGAAGAGATTGCTCCTTACCCCTCCACCCCCACCACCCTCCCCTTTCTTTTTGCCGTTTCCCTTTCGTGTTGCAAAGAAACGCATGTTGTTTCAAAAGAGGAGTGCCTGTGCGCATGTGCCAGAGTGTGCGCTCATGTTTGGTGCTCTGGCTGTTTGTTACGATGCGCAAGTTTGAGCGCGTGTGTCAGCGCCGTACGCTCTCCGGGATCAGCCATTGTGCAGAGCTCACATGGAGATTTGCAGTTGCATATGCGTGTGTGAATTTAAGTTTCTGGGTGGCGAGGATATTGGATATTGTGCACATGCACGTCTAAATGTATGCATATAGTTACAGTCAGAGAGTGAAGATGGCGAGGAGGAGCGAGCGGCTGGTGATGGAATGTGCTCAAGTGCTGTCTGCAGAAAGCTTTGGCTTGTTTGTTTGAAGTGGGGATTATCATTCGAATGAACTGCATGAACCCAGAGTCAAAGCGTGGCAGTTTTGGAGACGGAGGTCATGAACTAGTAGATTGAATAATTGCCTTGCTTTTTTTGTGCTCACTGCAAAGTAAAACATCAAGTGGGTGTTCTAAATCCATACAAATGGAGATGAAGAAATACCCATAAAGAAGCTGCGGATTTTCTCATTAAAATAATGCTCTGAAATGAGCTGTAATGAAATGTTATAATACTGAGGGGAAAAAATGGGCCATTTCGACAGGGAGGGAAAAGCAAACACTTTTATGGAAGATGTGTCACATCTCCACCGAAAGCGCTGCCGAGGACAGCTGTTATTGTTACATTTAGAAGTGCAGTTTATAAATGTTGAATCACTCTTCTCCTCTCCATTATTTCTTCGTGCGTTGTGTGTGTTATTGCCGTTAATGCCTTCTCGCAATCTGCTACGTACGGCGTAGCAATGCCACCGAGCTGCCACGTCTCTAAAACGCCACTTAACTTTCAGAAGACAACACGTTTGACCCAAGCAATCGATTCCAGGTTAATAAACACATGGCAGGTTTGTTACAGCTCATTAATCATTCTTAGCTTGGGCTCCTTTGGCTTGCCGCAATTTGCTCTCATTGGTTTAATTGAGATTTCTTGGTTGGAGTTGCAATACAAAGACAGAGGACGTCTGGTGGATTATTGATTCCATTTTCTTGTCTGTTCTTTCTACTGTCTCTACTAATCTCCTAGCATTTTTGCTTCCTCTTCTCCTGTCTTTTTCTACACCTGTTCTCTCCTTTTCCCTCCCCTTATACCCCACCTCTTAATCCCCCCCTCTATTCCTCCCCTCCACCTATCTCTGTCTCCTCTCTCCCTCTATCCCTCAGTTGCCAGGTGTTTTTTTTTTTGGCGTAATGATAGCCTGCTATGTGGTCTCACAGCTCTGGGTTATTAGATCCAATATCATTTCTAAAGCAATAAGTGGGAGACAGTACTTGTGTGTATTTTATTCTTTGCCTTATTTTTTTTCATTACTCCCGGAACATATTAACAAGCTTACTTTTTATCCTTACAGGCTCAAGATTAATTACATCCAGGGAAACGTCACCATCAGCCATGGAGCAGAATAAGTAACGAAGGCTTTTTATGATTAAGACCAAAGTTTCTGTTTTGGGTTCCATTTTTTATTAGCTAATATGTGGATTCTCTGTTATATCAGTCATGACTGGAAGCTGGAATGTATTTTTCAATAACCTCATATTCGTATGGAAGGTTAAGCTCTCCAAATCTGAGATGGTGAATATTTAGCAAGCAAAATGTCACATAGGAATATGGCATTAACCTTCTGATATTGAAGCGCTCATTATGCAAGTTATCAACATCAACTTTTTCTCTCCAACCCGAGGCCTCTGTGTGTTTGTCTCATGCTTCACCATCAGTTGCATCTTTTTCTCAAAACATGCAATTCTCGCATGGCTCCACTTCACTTAGCTCGGTAATATTTACTTAATAAATTGACGATGCAATCCCAAACAAAATACTATTTCATGAATACTGTATGAAGGCTGATGTAAAGCGTGCACCAGCCTTCTTGATTATATGTCTTGTAGCTGTCATGCAACTGTTAAAGGAGGCATATGCTTAAGTCTGTTTAATTAATCAAGATACAAGAATAGAGATGCCAGGACTATTGGATATTTGAGATATCCGCCGTCTTACTTTGAGACAAGGTTTGTGTCATGACAGGAGACGTGAGAGCAGGCATAAATTGTAGATGAGAAGTGTTCAGTCCCACCCTACTTCCTGTCCACAATTTAAAGATGATTGTAAAGGCAAATGAGCAGTAGCTGTTCTGTGGATGATGCAGGACTAAAACACTTTATCACCAAATCAAGATCTAGATTTTAATCAATTATTGTCATTGTATTGGTAAGTTTTGCTCCTAAACGCGCAACAAGCTGTAAAGACAACAGTGACATAGGAAAGTTAGCCTGTCAGAAAACATCTGGAAACAAGGTCGATGAGGGAGGAGAACCAAAACAATGACATTGCAGGCTGTAAAACCAAGACAATTTGCTAAAAAATGCTTAAATGCATCAGAGAGCTCAGGGAAACCGCAGAGGGATAATTATCTGCGGGTTTATCACTATAAGTGGCAGCATCTGCGATCCAAATTAAAGTAAAACAATCGATTAGTGCAGCTAATAACTTATTATTGTGACTGCTATGAATCCAAGCTAACCACAGCTTTTGTCAATTGCAAAGACGGAAGCTACAAACTTTTCAAAACCACTTTTAAGAGCCACCATTCAAGTCTTCGAGTGGTGGCTTTTGGTGAAGTTTTAACCTTCAGTTAAATAATAGCAATCACATGAGCCACACTTTTGACTGGATGTTTGGGTAATTGAAGCAGATACCACCAGACACCCACCCAGAGCCCCAGACAGTACGTTCTCCACTAACTAATTATATAATCCATTACCTCTGCACCACTTGAGTCATATATTTTTTGGTCAAAAGTCTGCTTTAGATTACAGATATAGCAGGTACAACTTGGGTGGAACATATAAACACATATCTAGATCCTCTATAGACATGTCTGGTCCTTATTAACGCATTAGCTAGCATGATGTCAACAGCTGGCTGAGCGCATGAAAACATTCACCGTACAACGGAGAGAAAATGACAAAAAAAAAGAGGAAGAAAAAGAATAATTTCAAAATGTGAAAAAGAGATTAAAAGAGAGCGGACGGAAAGTGTGACAGTACAAATGTTGAATAAGGAAAATACCCAGTGAAGGAGACTGAGAGAAATGGTTTTAATTATCATTATGTAAACTCCACTCATCTTAAAATTCAAACAGTCACTGTGGATAATTAATGCAGTTATAATTAATAAATAATTGCTCTACAGTCGCATTTAAAAAGGCTATCATACTTGTAATGCTAAAGAGGTGTTTTTTTTGTTCCGTCAGCCGTGTACAACTTACTAATACAAGGAGAATGCCAAATAGCTTAATCATTTTGCTTAATCGTCTGTGTTTTATTGTTCAAGTTCAAGTTTCAAAGACAGGAGTATATTAAAAATGAACATCATTGATGGACTCTGTGTTTTGCAGTGTATGTATTTGTGAATATATGATGGTAAGTGCAGTGTCTTTATGAATAGATAAATCCAAGGCTACTAGCAGTATAATATACAATATACAATGACCAACATCTTTAAGGGCCTAGTAACTGGTGATTGTGCCATGAGAAAAATGTCACTGTCGTGGCTGATCATAGCTTTAATGCTTTGCATACTGTAACCTTTTAGGTATTCATCTTATAAAGTATGCGCTCAATGCACGTTCGGTTGCATGGGTGATGCTAATCTGACGAATGCATGTGTCCTCATGGTAATATTGCCACCAATCTAATACGGATTCAAAATTAAGTGAATGTATCAGTATAGCGTCAGTGGTCTGTAAAATCTTGTCTCTTCAAAAAAAAAATCAGCTATTCACCAATCGTAGTGGGTTCAGTTACCCACTTACATCCACCATACTTACCGTTTTACAATGCTGTGTAAAGATTTAGCTTGGTCCTTGAGACATAAAACTTAATTAAACTAAGTGCTGGAGGAACTGTCAGTGGTCATTTAGAGAACAAGACAAAAATTGAGACACAAGGTTTTTAAATAAAACTCACGATGAAGAAAAAAAAAATACCACAACCCATTCTGAGCTTACTTTTCTCTTTTCATGAATACTGATGTAAACTACAATCCATTTGCAGCCGCACGTTCCCTCAGTCTGCAATTTATGATTCAAGCTGTAACTACCTCATTTGATCCCATCCTTGTTATGCTAATTTCCTCTCACAATGGTAGCAAATCAGTTTGATTTAACTGTGCAAACTATGTGAGTAGAGGACTGTGTGTGTGTGTGTGTGTGGCATTTTGAGGGAGGAGTGGTTGCCACCAGGCTTTACCACAGTTGTGCTTGTGTGTCTGAATGAGTGAGCTTACATGCGTGTGTGTGTGTGTGTGTGTGTGTAAAAGTGTGCGTGCGTATCATACAGCATACAGTTGTCAGAGAAGTGAGAGGTGTTTTTGTGCCAAAGCCAAAGCTCCCAATCTGCATTTTGATGTCATTAGCTTGCCACATCAAGCTGCTTCAGTGGTACTTTAAACTCAGATTGTGTTTTCAAGAGCACTACACAAAATATCGAATGAAAGGCTTAAAAAACACAGAAAAGACCCTTATAATGAAATCATAAATTATTGTAGATATTGGTTGTTTAGTATTCCAAATTTTGGTGAGAATTGTTTTTTCTAAAATCAGCAAAGTGAGAAATTGAAAAACAAATATTGGCTTATTTTCAGTCAGAGTAATCATGCACTCCGTCTTGCCACACACACATACATTATATTGTGTTTCCAAGAACATCCCTTAGTTGCACACAGCGTTTATGCAAAACCAGGCAGCTTCCAAATGATGTCCTCTTACCTTTTAAGCACCGATTTGTAAAATATAGAGAAGAAAGCCCATTGTTGGTCACAATTTCAGTGTTTACCTGAAATATTTCAAACCTTTGCACTATGTTTTGTTTTATGTATTATGCTTTCTTTCTACTGGTGTGATTTTCTTGTATGCATATTGTTTCAGCTTTGTGAGATGAAGCCCGAGAATTAAGATTTTCTTTTCTTTTTTGTCAATGACTGCTTCACTGTAATTGTTGTTCATATGACAATAAAGAACCTGACAAGTGAAATCTTCTCATATCTGGCAAAGGTTCAGTTTAATCTTTCCCTGGTTCTGTCAGTTTCTTCCATTCTTTTGCCCCCTCTGTGCGTAACATTATAATACAAAATGACACAGTTGGGTTTTTCCCCCAGTTTGCCATTTTGAGGAACATTAGGCATTTTATTAAACGTTCTCTTTTTGTTCAGGTCAAATCACCTCTGTACTATAACCCAGTGCTGTAACAAGTCATACGCAGGGAAATTTTACAGTACTATCAAAGTTCCTGCGAGAGTAATATGTAATCCTTTACATATAATTGGTAATTAGCTTCACAACAAGGTATGCAAAGAAACCCCACATGTCATAGTCCAAGATCACATATTGTACAACATAAAAAACTTTAAGAATAAACAATTACACAATTAAGGGGTAGCACACATACATAAAGTCACATGGACACTACAGAATGATGAGGAGGATGAAGCCATGCCATTACCGCTACTAAAAAAGAACAGAATCAGCAGATTGGGCACACACACACAGACACACTGGTGTAAAGAAAAATTGAGTTCATTGGTTGGGGAAAGAAAGTTTCACTGCAATCATACCATAGTTACACACACACACACACACACACACACACTCTAGGCTAACATCTGACCAGCTAGGGGCTACCAGCCCATGGTGACCTTTGAACTCCAGTCCTTGTTTTTCAAAGTTAACTCTAAATGCTGTGAAAGACTTATCCCCATTTCTGTTCTGAGAACAGTGTGTGTGTGTGTGTGTCTGTGTGTGTGTGTGTGTGTGCAAAGTGCGTGTGTGTCCAAGTGAGAAAGAGAAAGAGAGACAGTACAGGTAAATCTATCTCAGCTGTCTGCTCTCACTTTTTATTTTCTTACTGTCTCCTGTTGAAATCTCTGGAGCATGAGGCTGAAGAAAAACAAACCAGGAAGACAGACAGTGATTGAGTCAGCAAGCAAGTGATAGTTTCTCTCTGTGTCTATCCGAAAACTGGAGTCTGGAGCTGAGTCAGTGTATATCAGTTTTAGTCAATATTGTTTCATATGTTGAGGCAATATGGATTGACACGGTTGATCAAATGTGTATTTTTTACATTAGCTTCACCCTCCACTGCACACACATTAACTCACCCATTCAGCTTTGCATCAGGATTAGATTCTTCAGCACTACCCAGGCAGCAACTCTGCCTACTATTATCTTTTCTTTTGCAGCATAATCAACTATCACTTTGTCAGACAACAAGCTTGTTGGGTACTAGTTGTCCTGCCCTGGTCACTGCTGTCAGTGTTCACCAGATCTGCTTTTTGTGATGTATTAGCCCCTCCTTGGTGCACCCACTACTGCTCTTGTTATCAAGACAAAAGCAATGTTGCAACTTCTTGGAGCACACTGCCTGGATGGAGTGATGAGTAAGACAGAACATTGCAGTGACCCTGCTAGCGCTCCTACCGATCACCGTCTCAGACAATAAAAAAACCTAAAAAAAAACCTTTCTTGTCTTCTCCCGCTGAACAAGTCTTACATACCTCTTCCGTCCCATTGTGTTATTCAAAATCCGGGAGCATCTGAGGAGGTGTACGACCGTAACTTCTGGGTTCAACAATCAAAGTTAAACTCTCAGACAAAGATTGCATCCAGTGTCTCACTTTGTGGGGTGGACGAGGCTCACCAGGAGCGTTGCTTTCACCATAGTGGCTGTGCAAAAGTCCATCAGAAGGACCTTGAAGCTCTGCTGAATACTTTCAGTAAGAAAGTAGCACTACTGTATTTGACTCATCAAAGTCTGACCCAAAATAAATAACCTTGATTAAATATCATTTTTCCACAGCATCTATGATTTTGTCTCTTTCTGTTACTGAAAACAAGGTGAAGGTCAGTCAGTCAGTTACTTTCATTCTATCAAAATAATCCTCAGAGTATCAGTACTGCTTTTCAGGGGGTCCTGTATGCATATTAAAAATAACACAGGGAACAAAAACTAAAGTCAACTAGTTCGGTATGAATATGTGTTCACACACACTGAGGTTCTTCTCTGCAGCACCCATTTGAGTTCTAAATCAGGCCCAGTAATCCTGGTCACTTCACTCTGAACACTTTACTGTACACTAACTCAAGCAAGCGATGGGTTTTCTCATCCAGAAACTCAGGTTTAAGGTATTTGTCTCACATGGGGGCTCGAGCGCACAAGCACATCGCTGCTGTTACCTGCAAAGTTTGGGTCCAGATCTATCGTTCAGAAACACACAGAGAAATAAATGAAAACTTGTGACTTGCTCACTTTTGCTTTAAGCAATCATTTGGATCTGTGTGCTGTTTTCTTGAATTGACTCAGCATCAGTCAATAAAAATGTGGTTTGATATCGTAATGAGCAAAGCTTAGCTGTGAAATGAAGTTTTGGAATTCAAGGTTGAAACAAACACAACTGAAGCATCAAGAGGGATAGAGCAGCAGGACTTGTTAATCCTTAAATCCTTAAAACCCTCAAGTCGGAAAAATATGATTTAACAAGGGCCATATTATTTTAACAAGCTTTCGATTTCTCTGGGCACGCTAGCATTTATCCTAAAATCTATTGCGTTCTCTCAGTATCTCTGTCTCTGTGTTTCCTACACCCTAAATCTAATGTGTTTCCTCTTTTCCCCTCCTCTTCTTCTCTTTCTCTCTCACTCCATAAATCAATTTTGGGCTTGAGGCTGCTGTGCCTTGCAGGCATCTCTCTCTTTGATACCGTTCCCACCACCACTCTGAGTGTATGTGTGTGTGATAGCACCCACCACAGCTGAACAGAGGAGCCAAGCCAGATTTCAAACTTCTTTGTAGGATTTTGGTTCAAACTCAGCCATGCTTTAGCCAAAACTGCAACTTAAAGACTCAGAAACACACACACACACACACACACACACACAGAAAGACACACATACAGCTCTGCGTCTCTCTGCGCTCAGGGCTTTGAACAATGGGGATGTGAAATTAGGAGTTTTGTTCTCTTGTACATGTGTGTAGGCTTAGCATTAAAGAGATAGAAAGAGGCAGACAGAAGGAGCGAAAAAGAGAGGCAGCGCTTTGAAGGCAGATGTACCTAAAGGCGATGTCCTTCAAAGAATTTGTTGCACAAAAGAATTTTGATGAAAAAGTGTTTACAGACTGACAGAGAAGAGAGAGGAAATTATGCATAAACATGAGAGATGACGAGCCGATCCCCCACATGTTGGAGCTCCTCATAGGTACACACACATGCAGAACACACACACGACCTTTCCCATGTGGCTTTGTCAAGAGAGAGAAAACTTGGGCCAAGCTCAAACATCATCTGTGAAAATAATTAAATTGTGATTAGAGAGAATTATATTTGACTGTAAAATAATCTTTTAAAGCTTAGGGGGAAACTTTTTTATTGCCATCATCTCTTTCTCTGTTGAAGGGAAGTTTAGATTAGAGGGAAATCTGTGCACTGCTGGTGTCACCTCACCAGTGCATGCTCACATGGTGCTGTAAAAAGTTCCATATGCATAAAAGTGTATTTATTGTTTGTAGTTCCAGATGGCATGTATATTGTATATTGACCTACTCTGGAAAATTAGACAGAAAAAATGGGCTTTGGTCTTACTGTCTCTCTTTTTCCCATGCCTGTACACGTCTCCTCTGTACTCTGTGGCCAGCATTGTAACTGTGGGAGAATACACAAGCTCCTTTGTCACAACAGCATCTGTCTCTCCATCTGATTTGAGCATAATTCATACCTTAAGCTTATCTGCGTCACACGGTTGTCACTCAAGTCCTGCTCCTCAAACAAAAAAAAAAAACAACTGGCTCCACCAGGTTGTGGAAAGCTGATTCGAATGCACCTCTCAAAGCCTGGCACTAAACCCCCGGTGCTATTCTAAACTGTCACTGTAAACAAATGTATGGAAAAGCGAGCGTGGAATGTAACACTTAAGCTGGCACGGCGGCCACCTGTCCTGCAAGTGATCCCAGACTATGAACTCACATGAGCAGGCTGCAGTGGAGACCTCACAGTGGGTCATGCTTGGTTATCCATCTACGGTCCATCTCATGAGGAATAGCTCCACCTGTTGACTGATGACTGTATCGCTGGTGAGTGGTTTACTGGTGGATGTTGACTGCTACAGTAACAGCCATGTACGGTAATACAGAGTTAAAGTGTGGTAAAATCAACCTTTTAAATGCCAGTGCTGACAAAAGACAAAGTGATATTGTGTCCAGACTGGTCACATTTGAGCTTGGATGTATATATATTACAAAAAAAAGAAAAAAAATCCCTGAATTTGCTGATTAAATTATTTTACCTATGAAACATCACTCGAAGCTGCATTTACCAAAAACTAAAAATCTGGTGTAGCTCAGTTTTTCTTTCTAAACACACAATTATCCTAATGACAACTCTATCTTTTTTTCTTGCATAAAAACACAATAAGATCAGACCGGATGTTGTGTGCTGTGTCATGTGAGTGTAATGTGTCAATCAACCGAGCCCACTCCGCTGACAGGACTGGCACCTCCACTGTAACCCCTACACAACTGGGATATACAGCAGCAGGCACAAAACGGCAACAAACCAGGTTTTTAACCTGAATAAAACACAACACACAAAATTTTATGTGTTCTGAGAGGGTTTTTCATCACTATCAATAAATAACCTCATGATTGTATGTACTGTTTTAACAATGCACATAGTGAGATTGTGTAGACTGATTTTGAACAGAGATACAGAGGCTTCCTGATACATTAGTACAATTTTATGCATTATTGATGAGGATTTACCAGATTCTGCCTTCACTGTATATTACATAAACACTCCACTGCAATACCCAACCAAACATATTCATTGCCTATCCTATATAACATGATTATAATGAGAACCAATGGGCAAAATGATCAAAACTCCTCCTCCTGCGTGCTACTGGTTTCCCTAAAGAGACGCGTCTGGCGGTGAGACAATAAGATGAATTAAAGCTGCCATAAAGCGTAACGAACCATGTGCCTCTGAAGATTTTCTATTGAGATAATGAAAGATGAACTTTGAAGTTGTAACATTAAGTCGAGGCATGACATCATGACATGCTCTGGCAGGCATTGATGTCAGATTTTCTGCCACAGCGTTTAAAGTCGGGCAAGCTCCTGTGGGTGGAAGTGATTTCACAAGGTTGCCTGAATATAATGAGCTGATATATCTCGGAGCAGATATGATCTTTTTCCTTAAAATATAATTCTAATGATAGTTTTTTCCCCTGTTTATTCCAGTACACAGATGAGAATAACTGGGAAGTTTAAAAAGACAGGAAAGATTAGAAGCAAAGCTTGTGATTTAAGTCACGATGCTGCAATATAAAACGTGTGGCATGCATTTTAGCCTGGCAAACTACTGTAATGGATCGTTCCTCAAATATCCTTTCGCAGTAACATGACCTGGCAACCCTGCATTATATTGCCAATTCACCTTATGATCCTTGAGAGGGCTCTTCAACAGAGACCTCCCTGACAAGTGGTAGGCACTGAAATCCACCATGTGTTTGGAGCTCCATCTGTTTTACTGTCTCATTAGACCTGCTGCTTTGTTAATGTTAAATACTCACAGATGAGCCTTATAAAATCTGTTCAACTACTTGGAGCACAAATATCAGTGAGCTGGTTCATTTTTAACACTTTAATGCTAAAATAATTGGAATGGGGTACTTTGGTTCTCGGACATAATATATTTCAATTACGTCTATGCTACTTTTGAAATAAAAAAGGTGTAGTTTCCTTGTATTTTTGCATGGTCATCATACTTGAAGTCAAGAAACACAGAACAGTTTAGGGCTGGCAGCTTAAAAAGCGACCAAAAGTGTTTCTAAGCAAAACATTTCTCCTGTATGAAAACAAATCAAAGGTTCCCATGGAAAACAGTCTTAATTAAACGCTTTCCCAAAGAGGTTGAGGGCTCTGTTTCCCCATCTTCCCTCACTGACTCATTAGGCCCCTGCCGCTTTATTGAACCTACATGTGAATACTCACAGCTGAGAGTTTTAAACTGAACCGTATAGCTTAATAAAGTTTTCTGTTTAAAAGTTTTTATTGTGTGTACGTAGAGGGTTCTGAACGGCATCTGTAAAATCAGGTCTCTACATCTAAAACATGTTTCAAAGAAGATTAAAAAAATCAAATGTGTAAAACTGGACAGTGTTAATCATAATACAAAACTGGATTTAAAAGGGTTGTTTTTCAAGGAGGTAGAAAAGGGTTTTGTCAGTTGTAGGGGAACAATAAAAGGGAGGGAATCCAAGAAAATGTGTGCTACAACAGCAAAGCCTCAGTCAGGATCTGGAACACAGCTGGAGAGATGACATGATACTGGACATTGCTCACAGTGTTCAGGTACATTAATAAGCTCAATAACTCAAGTTGCTCTCCAGACTGAAAAACGCTGAATTAATCCCCGACTAAAATGTACTTCTGTTCTTCTTTTAGAACAAAATCAAACAGCTCCAACGTACATATGTTAGCCAGTCCGCTGCAATATGTCATAACCACATGTCCAAAGTCTTCGGGGCTGAAAGAGAAACTCTTTATGATTCAGCTTCCAGCCTGCAGTTCTCAGCACGACATAGCAGGGTCAGCAGCCTGCTGTAACTCCTTCAGTTAAACACATCTATCTGCATGTCTGTATCTCTGGCTCATTCACAAACTTTCTTTCTTGTTTGTTTGCTTTTTATCTTTATCTGACACGGCAAAGACAAAAAGGGCCTTTTGTTTTATGCTATTCACTTTAGTTATATTGTATTTCAAACTGCATCTCTCAGCAAAATTCTTTTAATATATATATGTATGTCTTATTTAAGTGTTCAAATCAAGGAACCTAAGTAGTATTGATTCAGAATTTGTATAAGTATCATTAAAACCTTCTTTCTCATGAGCATGTTTTATGGATGTTAATTTTCAAACAGACTTTAAACAGCTGAACGTGTTTAAGCCGTGAAAAAGTTTAAACCAACAGACTGAAAGGCTGAAAGAGGAGAAACCCATAACTTATTTATCATTTTTACCATTTCTTAAGATGTGAACCCTGAATAATACTACACAGGATATGTCAAATCATACGCCTGGAATTTTGTGAACCAAAAAAACAAGGACGAATGAGAGAGAAAGAAAACAAATGATGTTAGAAAGAACGGGTGTGTGCAAAGTGGACCCATGTTTCCACCTACATTAACAATGCAAACTTATGATATGAAAAAAATAACTGTAAACCACATGTTGATATGCATGGCTTGAAGTCTCATTGCTCTCACACACTTTCTCATACATGTAGACACAGGTACATTTAACGGTGTTTCAGTTATCCAGATGTGGTGCTTTGTGCATTTTAAGATCCAGTGGGACAGAAAGGAATGCACCATTGGCTTTGGACATACAGTGGGGCCTCTGTGCTCCTCAACTTTACCTAACCCTGTGTGTGTGTGTGTGTGTGTGTGTGAAGTGTATGTGCATGTATATGATGGCTTGCATGCATACACAAGCAGACAATCCCTCTCTTTCATGTACACACACACACACACACACACACACGGACATATACACACGCATACTTGTGCCTCTTCGTATGACCTTTAGTGACCTCCAAAGGGATTAAACCACGGCAGGTTTCTGTGCCTGTCAACCTGTCCTCAGTGCCTAATGCGTGCACACACACACACACACACACACACACACACACACACACACAAAAACTTGTCTTCCTGTCCTCCATCTCTGTAACCTCTTTCACAGGCTTGCAGATGTTTCCTGAGACCATCATCTGTGGGAACTGAAGCAAGAATTTCACCTCATTGTCAGAAGTTTGCTGCACCGACTCCAAAAAGAAACACAGAAAACTGTTTGGGACTTATAGCGAAAACCTGACAAAGAGACAGAGGAGGAGCATCAACTGCAAGAATAAAAGAGGGAGACGGGAAACGCAAAGAAAAGGAGAGGCGAGAGAGGATGCCATAAGATGTCAGGAAACACTTTGGGCAACCTCCTGATGTTTAACCTAAAGGCACATACACACACGCGCACACTTACCCACACACACATATATAAGACAATAGGTTTATTTGTATGTGTCTCATTTCCTGAGTTAAAAAAGGAAACACATTTTAGAGACAGTTTATTCAGTGCTACAACATAACCCAAAAGGAAAAAATAACATCTAAGTGACTGACCTTTATGTCACTACAGTAAAGACAGTAAGACAGTAATCCAGTGTTTGATGGCAGAGTACTATTTCATTTTATTGTCTCTTCTATGGCATCATTGTGTTATTAAATAGTTGGTCTTTTTCTCTGTTAAGTCCTTGTTTTGTGTCGGAAGGCTGTAAGGAAACAATTTTAAACATCCCTTTCTCCAAGTCAGACACACATGATGCCTGCACACAGTATATATATATATATAGATTTTATGATGACTGAATGATTCTTGCTGCAAATCCTGTAACTCTGCATCACATTCATTCAACCTGCTCAGCTTCCCACATGATGACGGTGCCACCTAGAGGTGCATTTGCATGCTCCTGATGAATGAGCCTGCACAGATGAGAGCAAGTTTCTCTCCCATGCAGTGTTGCTGTTGTATGTAACACAAAATAATAAAAGTTGGACCATTTGTCACATCACAGAATATAAGAACACTGCCACTTCCTGGAATACCTTTCCAGGGAAAACTACAAAATAGACAGTGATGGATATTTCTTTCCATTTTTCACTGCAATCAGAATCTAATAGTAATATAGTAAAAAATTATATGTGACATGTGAAATAATTAATCTGGATTTTCAGTTTTATTAAGAGACTTATAAATCACGAGATGATTTCATTTACACTTACCACATACTGAGTTAACAAATTAGATGGCTGTTGTCAGTCTCAATTTACTTTTTAAGTGTAGTTAGTGATTCAGGTCTCTCTCCCTCTCCTCTCTCTCTCTCTCTCTCTCTCTCTCTCAAATGTGCACACACACATCTACACACCTTGTCTTCCTCATGCTCTCTCTCTATCTCTCTCTCTGGGCTCCAGAGATAGGATGACCCTCCTAGTGTGTAACTATGTGTGTTGGTACTAACAACACCTCCGAGGGTTGCTGTTGTGTGTCTGTGTGTGTGATGTATGACTTGGAATATACTCATGTGTATGTGTAAGTGTGTGTGTGTGTGTGTTTTCATGCATCTCTTGGGGTACCCCAGCTGAAGCCAGCTGTATATCACAGCAGCCTCCCATGTGTAACTTCAAAGTCACAGCATGCTCGGTTCAGGCTATTTATGACACAGTCACAGGAAGGACACGTGTTTATGCTGGGCTTTGTGTAACAAAACCTGGACATGCATAAAAATACTGCTCACATTCCCACTGTCTCTGTGTTCTTCTTTCAAGGATATCATGTCAATAAGTTTTCTCACTGAGTTTTGGAACCAAGAGGGCTACGGAGAAATCTCTCTGGCCCCGGACAGCAGAAGTATGGATGCCATGTGTCCTTCACTCAACTTAAGACTAAAATAAGCACACTTTGAAAACTGTCTCACCATAGAGAATTTGACTCTCTTCATTGTGTTCCGACTTTGTTTTCCGGCTCTGCCAGAAAACTTTTGGACTGTCATGACTTGGGAAAGGATGAGATGAACAAAAGAGAGGACAAAGAGAACTAGATAAAAAACATATGGAGGGGAGAGAACAGAGGGAATCAGTAAATAAACATAAAGCAAAGTGCTTTGCATCTCTACAGGCTACATTTCACCAAGAACACAGTGCCAGTTCCCCGTAGACAGTAACAAGAGCTGGTGAGGCCATGCTGCTTGTTTCTCAATCTTGTGGTTTATTTACACCGATTGTGCCACTATTTCGTTTTTTTTTTTTTTTAAGATGTACAAACCAGACCATGACAGGAACTGAGGTGTGGCATGCAGATTTGGACAAAGGTAGTATCAAATGCTTGGCTCAGGCTTTCTCCTTACATTGGCTTTACAGGAATTAAAGTATCCCTGTGCAGTGTAGCCAGATCTCGCGGGAGAAACAGTCAACCAGGCCCAAAAGAAGCGACCTGGCCTTTAACCTTACATTTTCATTTTGTACTATAAAGTAAACAAAGTTCTATAAAGTAGAACAAAAGCAGCGGACCAACACAAAAAAATGAGGATAATGTGTAAATTTAAAAAAAATTACGCATAACGCACACTAATGCAATTATATCAGTGAGTGTCACCTGTATGTGTGTGTGTATGGAGGAAGGCGAGGGCGGCTGGAACAGGGTTGTGGAAAGATCCTGCAGCAGGATGAGCAACTATCATTCACTAAGGCATTTTGCATTATTAGGTACAGTTCAAATAAAAACAGCACAAGGGGTCATGAGACATATCTTGCCTGTTTTATTCAATTCTAATAATCAGCAATTGAGGGAGGTAAAGCAATGGCAATGTTCCAACAAAGTAAGTGAAGAAGAAGATGGTTAGCAAGTAAACTTGCATGCACACAACTGAAAAAGAAAGAAAAAAAAAGCCTTTCGAATATCTGATGACGATAATGCATTCAACACATTTGTTAGATGTCCAGCATACACAAAAGTTGGTTTAGTGAGAAACAATGAATATAAACATAACTTTCGTTAGTTTACGGGAAAACTCCTTTAATGTCAGAGCCAAGTCAATGTAAAACAAAAGGATCTGTGGCGAGATTTTGATGTGGAGTTTTTCAAGAAGAGTTCACTGTAGCTTTCGGTTTCTTTGGAGGGCAGAAAATCCAGATGAAGTTCAGGTTGGTGGCCGGACGAGAGCCTGGATGTTTAGGGTCATTGTTATAGCCTTGTATAGAGAGCGAGAAACATGATGCCGACCAATTACATTTTTCATCGACATAAAGAGGAAATGTTTTCAATGGATTTAATTGGTTTTCCTTCA
This sequence comes from Scortum barcoo, assembly GCA_023238725.1. Classification (NCBI taxonomy): domain Eukaryota; kingdom Metazoa; phylum Chordata; class Actinopteri; order Centrarchiformes; family Terapontidae; genus Scortum; species Scortum barcoo. The sequence continues at coordinate 7,545,063 of CM041546.1, read as the reverse complement.
AAATATACCAGGAGCAACACAAGATCCACTCCTTCATCTGATTCATAATACATGTTTTTATGGTTATCTTTAGAGATGCAGTGCAGAGAAATATGGCGGTTTTATTTTTGTTTTGTTTTCGCTGAAAAAGACAGACGCAGAATACAGAATGTGTTCGCTTTTTCATTATTTAATCAAAACCTACAGCCTAACCGAAGTGTTTTGTATGCTGACCGTTGACCCAGACCACCTCTTTACAGCATTACAATAATGCAGCACTGGTATTAGAAGCATATAAATGTTATTGCATGGGAACAAGGCTATGAATTTGATGCAAGCTCCTGCAGGCAGTCACTGGGTTGGCAAACAACACTGGAGAATTCTGGGATGCTGAAAACAAACTGGCCGCAGTGTTTTGGATGAATTTCTTGCTCTGAATGGATGTTGTACATAGGAAGCGACCTGCAGGGGTCACACAGTGGAATTGCTTATCCTAAATTTGTCTTTGATTTATTATTAAAGAAAAAGTTATCTTTATTATTATTATTATTGTTATTATCAAGAGCCCTTTACATAAGCTGCAGCACACTCATCGTTGTAGCATTTGCAAACTCTAAAATCTTACACACTACTCTCACATTCTCTCCCCCTCCCACCCTCTGTCTCTCCTTCTGTCTGTTCTTGTGTGACAGAGTCAGTAACACCACAGCAGGAGGTGAAAGAAGGAGAGCTGGAGGCAGGAAGAGGGAAGTGGAGGGAGGGAGAGGGTGCAAAAGTGCAGCACAGAATCACGCTTGACAGTGGAAGAAAGCAATGCCGAAACGTGTGACACCGCAAAAAGGAGACGAAGGGGAAACATTTTTTTGTCTGTCTGCGCCTGTATGTGTGACGGGGCGTGAGTCTATTTCAATAACTGCATGCGTGCGTGTGAGTCATTGTGTGCGTCTGTGTTTATTTATGTGTGTGCGCGTGTGTGTCTGTATGCACACCGTGCGGGGTGCCAGGCAGCAGCAGCTGGGAAGGCCTTCCTCTGTTCTCCTGTCATCAATAAATGATCAGAGTGGGCCATCTGGAGAGAGGGAACCACCAACCACCAGGACCTGGCACCGAACGAAAGAGAGACAGGGAAAGAGAGAGGAACGTGTAGGATGGATGGAGAGAGAAGAAGGAGAGAGAGAGGGGGGGAAAGAAAGGGAGGGAAGGGAGGAAAAAGGAGTGAAATTAACACAACACAGGAGGGTGATTAAAAGAGAAAAGGTTTTTTTTTGTTTCAGATGCCTTGCCTCTCTGAAAATGTACACATGGTTTGAAGTTTTATAATCCATCACAGAGACTTGGAGTTTGTCTTTAACTGGTTTGGCACCTCAAACTAGTAACAAACAAAGTACAAAAAACAGAGTAGTATAAAAATCATCTGTGGACATCCCCTCTTTTAAAGGGTAGATGCGCCTGTTCTGTGTTGTATGTGTTTGTGTGAATATGAGGTAACGAATGGGTCCTTCCTTTAAAGACAATACAAGACCTACAGTGAAAACAAGGAGACGGACACAGATAGGACTGCAAAAAGAGGAGAGGAAAACAGGAAAAGCATGGAAGAAGACAGGCAAGAGAGGATGCCATAAGATGTCAGGAAACGCTTAAGGCAACCTCCTGAACCTAAAAGGCGCACACACACACACACACACACACACACACACACACAGGACAATGGATTTGCTTTGATTTGAGCTAAGACAGAAGATACTTCACTTTAAAGGCATTTTGAAGTCACTAAATAAACACTACATCCACCGCTGATGTTATTTCTCATGCGAGCTTCGTAAAACCACACAGTGCAATCATATATATATATATATATATATATATATTTTTTTTTTTTATGGAGCTGCAGAAAATCCATTTGATTTTTAATATCCACACATTTTATCCGTTCATTATATTATTCATTCATTCATAAATTTTCCATTTTCACTTATTCCAATTCAGGGTCACAGGGACGCTGTTGGCTAGACCAGCATACAGTGAGCAGAAGGTGGGGGAAGCGCACTCATGCAAATTCGCACCTGTAGGCACTGTAGAGCCTTCAGTTCACCTGACCTGCATTTTTGGAGACGGTGGGGGGACTCTGGGGCACCTGAAGGACAGCCATGCACGCACAACGATGTTGCTGTATGCTAAGTGCCATTTCCTGGGTAACCTCTGGTGCCCTGCAGCCTGATTTCAGCAAAGCCCTGGGTCCATCCTTCGTCCCTCCGTGAGCAGCACTTTACCTGAAGTTTATTTTCAACCACCGCCCCTTTTTGCCTTTGGTTTTTATTATGTCATGCTTTGCACATACAATATATTTTTTGTGACTCATTTACTTGTTGTGAGGTGACAATCTTTGCCACTTCGCTGATTGTGGTAAATATTCTCCAATGTAAAATGCATGTTTATCCTTTCTGGTTTCTCAGCTCAAAAACCTTATCATTCTCTCATTCTCAGTTTTTTTTTTCTCTTTTTTATACAATGGACTTTAATGGACTGTACTCCCTGGTATATACTTTTTCTTTCTTATTTGTGATTATTTGTTAGACGGGTTCACATATCTAAAGGTGTCAAAGGTGTCAGTAATGACCCCCCTAAGTATAAAGAAAACACAAATACATACCAATTATGAAATAGTCTGCATTGCAATGAAGACATTCTGTTGGGACATAAAGAGAGGCATTTCTGTTGACTGACTGTGACAATGAGGCCTCTGGATATTAGACATGTACGTCTTTTTATACACAGCTTATTAAGCCATTCCAGTATACTCTTAATACAATACAATGACAGTTCCTAAGCTACAGACTTGTCATGTTTCAGTGTAGCTTTCAATTTGAATGTATCTATGTTTTAATGTTATTTAAAGTGTGTCTGAGAGAGTGTGCGTGGTCAGTGAGAGAATAAGGCGATGTGGGCTTGTTTCTACACATACACATGAAGAAACACAGTCAATGCTATATGATGTGATTCTCAATTTTCCTCAATGGATCCCAGAATTAAGTATATTTAAATAAGTACTCAGAACGTAACACAATAAGACTGTAGTCAGTATTTCATATTTAAGTCATATAAAAGCATTATCACAGCACTGATTGGAGATGTATGTCTAAGTACAGTCCTAAAAACAGGCATAGTTTTCATTTCACTAGTTATTATTTATTTTACATTGGACATGGTTTGTTTGTTCTGAGAGCCAATATCCATCATGACAGAAAGAAAGACTCCATGATTGTTGTCTCTTCCATCCTGTCAATATTATATTTCAACAGATTCAGTTCAACATTTTGTGCAAATAAAGTTGCAAGTTTTAATCCTTTGCTATTCGTAGTTTGACCACAGATGTTACCATTTTCTCTGGCATGAAAAAAAAAAACCATACTTAATGGCAAAAGCTACTGCTCAGCACTAGCTATAAATATGACAGCAGTGTGTGCACCTGCAACATCAAATTATATCATTTGTTAGAGAGACAATTATTAATCAAGAAATAGTGGAAGCAGCGGAAGTTTACCATGTTTCAGCTCCACCAGCAAGATTAAATACTACAGCGTGTCTATGGCAGGGACACCAGGTGGGATGCCATATTGTTTTGACAGTTACCGGAGCATTCAGTCTCTATTAGCACAAAGGCTTCATCTCCATAGCAACAGAGACGGATTTGTCAGTGGCCTTACATTTTTGGGGTTCTGCTGCTCAGTATATGTTGGAAGAGCATGATACATGTTCGTCACAGTGCATCTTTTTCATTGGATTTCATTATATCAGAGTCACATATCTTTTGCGCCATTTGTCTCACATTCTCTACAGTTGTAGAAGTATTACGGCACATTACAACATGGTTTCTCTCGGCTGTTTACAAGGTTTACATTTGGCTTCTCAGTGCATCATGGGTAGGTGTCCATTTTCAGAAAACAAGGTTCAAGGTTTTCTTTTTGCAGATGGGAGATCACAGAGTAGATTAATACAGAGTCAAAGGACATCATCAAAACAGAATACACTAAATACATAAATACATAATCATCACACAAACACACTCACACACACTAAAGGATTATAGTGCCATGCCTGGATAAAGTGCATCATCTTGTGCTAGCTTTGTTTAGTACTGCTATAGCTTCAGTATTTTTCTAGCATTTTCTTCTCCTTCTCCACCTTTGGGCCACAAACGAGAAAGCAGAGCAGACTCAATGACACAAGGGAAAAAGACAAGAATGATTTAATAAAAGTCCGATAAAGAGGGTCATAACGGCTTTTACAAAAGAAAGGACGTGTGAATGCATCTAAGCCGCTTAAAAGACTGACTGTAATCTGATTGTTCAAACTTTCTCGGGCACCAATGAGCTCCTATAGAAGCAGAGTAGAAGGTATGAGATGCTGCTGGAAGGAGCCTTAGTGTTTATGTGATCCAGACCAATGCAACCATTTATCTGTCTAAGAGCCGTAAAGATGAGCAAAACCAAATCAAATGTCTTAAACATTGTTAGAGAGTGCAAAACTGTAATTGTTGTTACTTAATTGTTAAAGTTCATAAATCCTAGCTCCTCTAATGATTGTTCTTCAGGAGCATTACCATCACCCTCAGGACTGTCGTCCAGGTTGTGCTTTTTTGCATGTAGTCCATGAAAACCAGAACAGATTGCAATTAGATTAATAATGTGGCTAACAGTCAAGCATTATTGAAATGTTCAAAATTCACGACCATTATAAATGATCAGTGCCGATTTAGCAACACTTAGCTAACATAGCAGTATACTATGAGTATTAATAGTTGAGTATTATTCAAAGCTTACTTTGAAAGATGTATTTAGATTCATTTAACAAATTATTAAAGCCATAAATCTATATTTATTTTACAGTAATACCATATTGTATATTCTATTGCCCATTAATGTGTTATTTTATCTCTTTCATATGCACATGATATTATTTAATGTCTAATAAATGCACATGGCTGGGAAAATTATTAGACTTTAATATTAAAATGTGGATATTTGTTCCCTACATTGTTCCCCAACATAATCATTTTACACTGGGCTACCTCTTACCCTGGAGTTAAAACACTAAATTAGGAATTCATATTAAACATCCCCAAGCTATACTTACCAATGAACCAATGTCTTTGAATGTGTGTCTGTGTGCTTGTATGTGTACATGGATGCCTAAATGCAGCCCTAATTTGAATATGCATGGTCATTTCAGATTTAATTTGCCTCACCGTGTGACTAATTTGTGCTCCAATAAATAGCATGCGCCCCAGGCCACATAAGCTAGCCATTCTTAGGTTCTAAATAAGCTTTTATAATTCTTAGATGCTTAAAATGCTTGCAATGATTAGCCATTTTAATTCAATTAACCTATTAGAGGTCAATATGGAAAAACAAGTGCCGTATAGATGAGTTGCACAGCACGCAAGGAGCAATTATTACAAGATTAGATTAGTACATCTTAGCAGAATATAGAGGTTTTGTGGGGCCATCCTTTCAAAGCATGGTAATCTAATTTTTTTTTTTATTCTTAGAGTGCTAACACAGTAAGTGGAGGCAGGGCAAAGATTAAGTAGTCACTTTATAACTACTAGAATCCTTATTTTCCTTAAGAACAGTGATTATTTTGTAAACTGTATATGACTGAAAAGATGAAAATATTCTTTCAAAGTTTTGGTCTATGCTGAGTCAGCAGCAATTGAATGCATTCTGCTAAGTTTTCACACAATTTCACAGCAGCAGGTTCCTGATGGATGAAAATGTTGAATCTTTTCAAACCACTGGAACAAACTGAATTTGTCACGTTCTTCATGTGGAGCTTATTGAACCCTCTGCAACATGGCGAAAAATGTTTATATTATGTAGGCTTTCAGGCATTTAAGGAATTTGGGCATTGGCAGTGTTGTGGCCATAGCATATCTAATTTTGTAGATACTATGCCACATTCATGATGTATACTACACATCACTACATGCCATTCATAAACTGGACATATCCCAGTAATAAGTAGTGTGCTGTCAACACATTTTTGTTATATTCCTCTTTCACTATCTCATTGTTTTTCATTAACAGCAGGTGAAATGCAATGCAATGCACCACTCTTTTTCCCCAAATGGTCTGACTGTGACCATTACTGCTAAGTGTGAACATGGTAAATGTGTCAAATTCAAATTACTTCATATTTCATATATAGTTAGGCTCTTTCAACAGTGGAATAATTTCTTGTCCCTCCACTACACAGACACAACCTCTCTCTCTCTCTCAAACACACACACACGCAGTGGTCTCTCACTTATCTAGGTACCAGCTATGACATGATCCCTTAGTCTCCAGATTGGGTAATACAAAGACAGACGTCTATCCACTGGGGATGAGCTTCATATAATTTAATCCTCTGTGGCTACTTAACCTGTCACTGCTGCTCTGTACCGTGTGGGTGGCTGTAAAGCCCTCTAACCTTGTGCTCAGGTATGAGAGCCCATCACAGAGAGGGTGTATAGCATGACGTCTTGAACAATATGTTGAGATACCATGATGGACACAAGAGTACAAGAGATGTTCATCCACTGTTAAGCACTTTTTGAGCTAGATTGAGAATTCTCTTAATGGTATCAGTTCCAGTTCTTACAGAGCTACTTATTGGCATAGCGGAAGTGGCAAGGTTTGGCATCAAATAAACAGTAAATATCACCATGTCATGCACAGTGCATTTAATTCAACATGACATTTTTGAAAATGGTAAATCTCTGTGTTGTGGCTTGATCCATTTGAGCCTTGATAAGTAATAATATGAAGTATGTGATCCGATAAACAGCGAAAAGGATTCAAATCACTGGTATCCTTTCAATTTGAAAAATAACCTGCAGCAGGTGACTCTGTCAGGCTTGTTTAAGGGATTACTAAAACAGAAAAAAGTGCAGTTTCACAAAATAAGAGTGAAAAGAAACAGGGCCTTGTGTTTTATATGATGTTTACACCATTATTTATCTATTTGTACAGAGGCACTGTTGTTCTCCTTGTTCTCAATATGTATCTCCCTCATCATTCATCTTTTGTTTTGCATTCATCTCCCCGTCATTCCCCTTCCATCTTTCTCTTAAACACACTTCAGAAACACACCATATGCACCAGCAGAAGACCCTGCATTGGGTATACAATCATAAATCTCCTCACAGCAGGAGGGCCAAATGTACAGTATGTTTACTGTTGAGCGTGCATCACCTCAACAATAAATTCATTATTTACATAAACTTAATGCTCCCAAACTATTGTTAACTACTGTAGCAGTGCCACATGTGAGGTTTTGAGAATGTCTTTGAACAATGTTGTGGTGAAGGTGTCATGTTTTTTTTCTTTGCTCGTGTGTTTTATTTTTTTCTTCAGTTCCCTCACCTTGCTGTTTGTGATCACTGACAGAAAGAGTCGGCTTTTGGGTATTCACTTGTGCTAGAGACCACCTGCTGAGAGAGCTGCTGCCGACAGCTCGGCATGCACACATCTTAGAGTGCCTGTGATGTAACCTCTACCCCTCCTTGTCAAGGAAAAGTATTTTATATAAATGTTTATGCAGGACAGAGAGGGTTACTGCCACTGCCTGTTTTCCCTCATCTTTCAATGGAAAAGAAAATCCAGGACATTTAGAATAAATCAAACTGCTTCATTTTGCTTCAGATGTTTATTTCAGTCCCCTGTTCTCATGGGTATTTGGTAGACTTTGAAAAAAAGTCTTTGATTAAATACATTTTAAACATAGTCTGAATATGACAATGTGTTACAGATTTTCCATAGAAAGGGCTACATTTGTCACAATCAATAGATTAACTTATTATTAAACAACACATTTTTTTTTAAAGTTGATTCAAAAATGTAACTTAAATCTTAGCATCATCCAGGAGAGAATTACTTGAAACATGACCATGGAAGCGTATCAGCCCAGAAAGTGAAGAGTCCATTCATGATGCTGAGACTGTCCCAGACAAGCAAATCAGCATGTCAAGGTGGATTTTGCAGTCTTTTATTCCTTATAAAGTTAGGTCGTGGGTTAACCACTCTAGCTTGAGTCACAGTTATCCATCAGGGTTATCTGAAACTGACATTGTGACAAGTTTACAGTTGCCTTCATTGCAGTTCACTCAATCCAACAAGGCACCCGCCGGCTGAGGAGCTGGCCCTGACAGCCTTTCATTCCTCTAAGATGCCTAAAAGACAAGCTGCCACAGTTTTTCTCCTTGTTGGAGAAACATCATGGACACTTCCAAGTATATTCCATAGTTTGATCATGCCAAGCAACAGGAGGTCCGCGACTGGGACCTTCAGCATCCACCGTCGCTTTCAAAAGGTGATGAAGATGGCTTTCATCTACTTTTTTCATCACACAATGTTGAGAGTATTAGCAGTACAATATAAGTACTGCATATATGAGCCCTTGGGGAGGCAGACGCAAATAAGCTATGTAGACTGGTGCACAGCGTGTGACTGTGGAGCAGTTATCTCCTGTTGTTTCACACGATGCATGTGCATGCTGGGAACATTGAACATGGGGGGAGATCTTCTTTGTAGACAGGGAATCATCTTGACAGGGAATGAAAACTAAACTCAACCACAAGATCTTGAAGAAATACTGTACATCCAAGCAACCATTGTCTTTTGACTGTATCCATAATATCCACATTTCTGTCTCTTACAAACAGCAATCTGCCTCTTTGGGAGTAAATGTGCTCCCAGACATGACGTCACAGACTCTCATGACCATAAGTCTGAGAGCTCAAGTCTGGCAGAGAAAATGCAGACTCAGCGATTTTAATTCCAGAAAAATATACTCACCCACCTCCTAGAATCTTTTCAATAAGCACCTGAGTACACACTTGAAGAAGGTAACTTTGAGTGGATATCCTGTGAGTAGATGAACACGTGGGTCTGCTACCAGGACTCCTCTACTGCAAGCGAACTCAGGAGGCTCAATCTTCACATTAAGCCCGAAAACTTACTATGTCATCAGAAAACTCTCACCAAGTGTATTTTTCATTAGTTTTTGTAGATGTGATAACATTTTTCTCAACAAGCTGAACCATTTCTGTTATAATTTAAACACTATTGTAGCTAGGCTGATGTTTGCATCCCTCAGCACCACATTACAGTGATTTAAAACTCAATTTTTAGAAAAATATATCCAACCATGTATCTCAGAACAAATATAGTTGCACAAAATGATTTGACAAGGATTTTTTTTTTTTGTACTACAACCAAAACTCAAGTACAAGGTTAGCATGTGTTTCCTTTCAAGCTATGTTATTGCTATAAATTTTAAACACACAGTAATTATTACAGAAATGTGGTCCATGATGTAAATGAGGCAAATAAAAAAGAAAACAAAACATAAATAAATAAAACTGTCTTTGCTATGGGCATACTTTTAATAGCTAATTCTTAATTGTGTACACTAAGTGTCTTTCATTTTTTTGACATGTAGCCGGCCGTCTCAAGCTTGATGGGGCATGAAGACAGAGTAACAAGCACAATAATTTCCTTATTTTTCCTCCCCCTTCCACCCTATCTCCCTCCTTCCTCTATATTTCGCATTCTTTATTTGCAGCATACATTTTCACTGTTAAATGGAATTATGATCAAAGAGTTTGTGGCTGCGTATTGTGTGTCCTAACGTTAGTCACACATCAGTGAGTTGAATTTTGATCTGCCTGGAGCGCCGCAGACTAAAAAGCAAGGCAGACGGAGGGAGCAGCGAGGAAGTGGAGGGAGGGAGTGGGGAGGGGTTAAAGAAAGCGAAAATAGGAAACATGGCAAAGAGCGAAAACAATGTACTCTGGTGCCAGGATCTTTTCTTCTTTCGTATATCACTGCCTCGCTCTACCTCTCTTCTCTCTCTCTCTCTCTCGCCATCTCTTTTTCTCTCTGTCTCCCTTGAAGCTTGTCAGTTAGAGCCTTGGCTGCCACCAAGGGAATTGGAGGATTGAAGATGTGTGTGGAGAAGTGGAGGGGGGGTAACAGGCATATGGAAAGTGAGATGAAGAGAAAGAGGAAGAGGCAGAGAGAGAGAGAGTGTCACGGGTGGGTTGAATAATGAGGTAATGTAATAATGCTTGTCTTCTTTTTGTGATGACACTACTGAAACATCTCCCTGCAAAATGCTAAAATGTGCAAATTCTCCACTGTCACATGTAAAAATATCATATGAAAATGCCATTTCGTCAACCACAAGGAAATTCATATATAAATACAATATAATATGTTATGTATATGCATCCTGAGATGATTTTATTTTCCACCTGGATTTTTATTTTTTTCACTCATAGATGCTGTCCTGAAAACACACACTTACATAATGAAAAAGTTTGTCTTAGACCTACAATATACTTCTCCTCCTACCCTGTTTATGCTATGCACATAATGCTGTATACAGGTCCATAAGTGCTCGGTACTTTCAGTTGAGTGACAAATTAAATTCCCTCCCACATATGGATACGGGGATGGTGACAAACTGCATATCTGCTAAATGCAAAGATGGGAAACTAAGGCTGTTGTGCACTCTTTTGAAAATATGAGATTTCTGCAGGGCACTGGAAATATTCAAATCAACAGTTTCTGTGTGTGTTCCACCAAAATAACACCCGATCCCGTGTTACACTTTTAGTTGAGTCACAAATGATCCTGTCACTGGCACTTTGGCCCTCTAGTCTAATTATTATTAGCCAAGCCTCTGGTTTTGAATCCGAAGTGCTGCTGCTCAGAGCTCAGTTTATAACATGAGCAGGAGGATGATACATTGTCCCATGTTAATATGGCCACTGTATCAAACATGAGGTTTGTTTCTGTGCAGGAAGTATTTTTAATTCATTGCCTGTTCTGTCGTTTGTTCCCATTGTGTTTAGTCTTGACAAGTTACTTTCCTCGCTGATACAGCAGATACTCTAAGTGCTCAGTTACCCTAAAGCTCCTGTCTTTCGAAGGATTCGGGGATGCGTTACATCAGCAAACCCAACGCTGTCAGAAAGACTGTAACCTATGCACACGCTATGCACAAATGTATGCAAGCGTACAGTACACATGCTCATACACACCACTTCACCTCTGTTTAACTCCCCTGACATTCTCCAGCCCCCAGAGATTTGACTTTGAATCTCTTGTGAACTCATTAGTTTGCAAATGCCTGTACAATATGCTTGTATTTGTGTATTTGCGTGTGTGTTATGACAAGCTATGTGCATTCCACAAGCAGACATAACTCTGTTGAGTGATGGAAAGAGGTATCAGGGATGGGAATTATGACAAGCTGTGTGTGTTTTTTTTTCATACATTTATTTTTTCTGCTGCTAGTGCATCTTGCAAAGACCATGACCTTCCCCAGAATCACACCTCCATCTCAAGAGGGTCTCAGGTTCTAAGCCTGGGGAAGATAATTGGGAGCCATAATACAAGCAGGCAAAGACAGACATGCCAAGGAATACCACTGCTTTTTATCTACCGTGAGGGGTCCAATAGCTTTGTGGAGAGCTCCTTCAGTATTATAACCCATATCCAGTGGAACAAGCCAGCTATACAGCCGGCTTAAGTGCATACAATAATGTTTCTGTTGTAGATGGCAGTTCATACAAACAGCCCAACCTGGCCACAAGCACGGAGACGTCCCCTGCCTCACTGAAGCAGTTCTGACCTGGCCATAACCTTCAGTGACACAACTACAGCACACGTGGGGTCTGCTTGTCTGTCCTCGAGGAAAAGAGTTCAGGGGTCCTGGCTCGAGTGAAATTAATTGGGTAGCAGAGAGACAGGGCATAGTCAAGCCAGGCCAAATTTATCCAAGTAGCAGACAGACAGACATAAACTAGGCAGTTAGTGAGTCCAGCGAGGCCACAGCAGCACTGACCAGGCCAACCAGTATGTTGACATGTTTTCACATCCAGAACACACCAGGGGATTTATGGGGGTCTGCTGTGAGAGAGAGATGTGAAACTGCTCTGGAGGAGAGCAGGGCCTACAGAAATCCAGTATGTCTAAAAAGGAAGCTTTTAATGCAACCAATAAAAGATGTACACGTTTAATGTGCAGCAACAGGATGCAGACTGCATCAATTGCTTAATTCTGCACCTTTTTTGGCATCGGCAGCAGCACGCAAGACTGAGCGTAATTGACAGGCGTCATGTTGTGAGCTTGTTAGCCATCTTATCTAGCTTGTCTGTCTAGCTTTCACCAATATGCAACATTAGCTGGATGAAAAGAGTAATATTATAAGTAATATGTGTGGCTTATGTTGAGTTGTGAGTCTGCGTTGTGCTGTGTACTGGTTGTTATTGAAGTTAGTTTAGCAGACTCTACTTACTACAGTAGTAGGACCCCCCCCCTCCCTCCAAAAAAAAAAAAAAGAAAAGCTGTGATTTAAATGAATCAAAGGATCCAAAAGTAACTGCAGTTAGTTGCAGACTGGATTGATCAGGTCCGTGCTAACGTTATAGCTCCTCCATTACGTTCAAAATACCATAATCTAAATTCTGTAAAAATATACAGTAGTATCACAGTGCTAACCAGCTGGTGTTGCACATTGTTAGCACTGTAGCAGAGCTGAGGGGAAGAAAGACACCTGGGAGTGTGAAAAAAAAAAGAGTGGCCATGAAATAGAAGTAGGGTGTTACTGTCAAAAGAGACAGTCAGGGAAGATCTCTTTTTTCAAGTAATGTTATAATCTGTTCACACACAGGCAACAAAAAATATTAAAACACAAAAAAAACACCTAAGACAAACAACCTCTTTAAAGGCAGTTTTCACATGTTTAGCGGTCAAACAATGGTCAGAGGACAGACCAACAGTGAAATATATTTAAAGAGACCCTATAAAATTGGAATATTTAGTACATGTTTTTATCTAATTTTCAAGCAGTTAATAGTTCACCAAGTGGGCGAGGGGAATACATTTGGAACTGCAACATTACTTATCACCTTTTCAAAACAGTCAGCCAGCATATTTCTATACAGTATAGAGGATTAATGAAAGTCATTAAGAGTCTCCTTATTTAGACTCTGTGGCCCAAAGCCAGGCACCCCGGCCGAAGCAGCAGTAACTGACCAAACCAGCGTGCCAGATGACATGCCTTCACCAGGCCTTCACATCCACAACACACTTGGGGATCTATGGGGACAGCTGGGGCAGACAAGGTGAGAGCCTCAGTTGTTGGTGCAGAGAAAGAGATATAGTAATTGGCCGACAGACAGGAAAAGACTGCACAACCTGCCCAGCAGAGTTTTGACCAGAGGACGGCTGCAGTTGAAAAAGTCACTCTATATGCACCTATAGCACTGCACCTATACTGCAATAGACTTCACGGACAAACACACAGAAATATATTAGTGGCAATAAAAAAATAAAAACTTTTCCATAGAAAGTAAACAGTGGTCAAAACCTGCAAATTATATAATTCAGTAAGTCTTTAACACAGATTAAAGCATCACATTCATGAACCGTTTCTCTGCAAAGATGCTTAAAAAAAAAAAAGAAAAGAAAAAATATGACTATATATGTGACCTTTTCTTTCTTTATGCAGATCAGTCTGTTGGTCGGTCAGTTTGTCATTTCACCACTTTTAGTTCTGACTAAATTATCTCAACAAATATGGGACTGACTATTATGCAATTTTGCGCAGACATTCATAGTTAACAGAGGATAATCCCTTAATTTACCATTTGGTTCCATTATTATGTCCTGTTTAACCCAGGATTTTGGACTTTTCAGTTTTATCTGAACCTAGATTACAAGGGTGAAACCTTCTCAGGACCATGTATGAAAAGAGGTGGTCTAAGTCTAGATAAAACTGAACCATAGTTCGGGTATGTTATATGTTAGACATACACCTGTCTACTAACTAAACATAGCTCACATAGGTGATCATGACAGGATGTGGGTATGTCATCTAGATTTCTTTAATATGCATGCATATCTTCAATGTAAAACCAAGCTAACCAGATCAAATGTGTACAATAAACAAAGGCATGGACCTTGATATGAACCTAAAGGTGTGAAAAGGCCTTTAAGCTTGTCCAATGATTTGGTTTATGACCGAATAGCTGCAAAACTCATATTTCCATCCTGAGCATGGGCTGTACTTTTCAGAGGTAATTACCTACATTTAGCATGCTAACATGATAAACTAAGATGATGAACACTGTAAACATTATGCCTGCTTAATATTAGTATGTCCATGTTACAAATACAACCTCACCTCTACCATAGCATGACATATCATGTGTTATGTGGTATTCGATGTAAAATGAGAAAAAAAAAGAGGATGAAAGAGAGAGATACAGTATGACCTTAACTAGTGATATCAGGCTGGTGGCGGCAAGATCATTTTACGAGTTTATTGTTTTGAGCTGACATCTCCATCAAGTGCTGCAGATGTGTTTACCTGAATCTTTCAGATGTGTTGTTTGTTTTTTTTTTTCAGATTGACCCTTTGCTATGTTGTAAGAACACTTGACACTGTTGTAAGTGTTTCTTCACAATGTCCTTTTAAAGAGCATGCCCAAATATAGAGCAGCTGAGGGGATTTGGGCCAGGTTTGAGACAGTGCATGTGCACGTGAGCGCGCACGAGGGTGTGAGTGTGCGTGTGTATGTGTGTTGGGTTAGAGTATGTGTGTTATTGGCCCCAGGGATCCCAACTCAGACCAAATTACCTGTCAGGGGTTGACATTACTTACCCCCCAGCCAACCATACACAGAGGACAACTGGGCCCTGCTCCAAGGCTCCTGTGATCTGTCAGCTCAGCTAGCCTCTCCGTCTTTCTCTCTACGTCTATCTGAATATGTATGCGCTTTCTTTCTTTCTTTCTTTCTTTCTTTCTTTCTTTCTTTCTTTCTTTCTTTCTTTCTTTCTTTCTTTCTTCAGTATCAGTCAGGACAGTAGTCTCTAACAAAAAAAGTGCCCAATGTCTCCCTCTGGTGCTAGTTATTATTGCAGCCTGTTGACACTTCACCATACACACACACCCACACACACACATACCACATAGGGATGCTCGACACATATAAATGCTGTCTCTCTCTGACACACACACCTGGAGGAAGATGTGTCAGGGATCTTTGTATCTTCAGGTCCTAAGGCCCCTGGCTGTCTCACATCATGCCACTATCACCAGTTGTGAATGGATGCCCCCAAAACACAGATACTCATTCAGACCATGAGACCACCACAAATGGCCCCCAAACAAGCCCACACATATATACACACACATATAATTGACAATGAATGTCACCCACAAGCATAATACCCACACTGGATGATACACAGTTTCCCCCCCACACACACATCCAGTCTCTCTCTTTCTCTTTCTCTATTTCAGTCTCTGTATCCCTCTTTCTCACACACAACCTATGACCCCCCCACAGTCATCAGAGAGTGAGAAAATAGAGCCTCAGCCAACATGTCTGATTGGGCTGCACTTGTCAAAACAGCGATAGGAGCTGAATGTTCTCAAGACTGTTCTCTCAAGGTCACTGATTTTTCAATGAGACTTCCTACGGGGAAAGACAAAACACAATATTTGATATTTACAGGAGTGGACGTAGCAAATTACATTTACCCTTGTTACTGTAGCAAGGATGTTTTCTGTGTACTTTTGGAGTATTTTACTTTTTCATAATCATTTTTTAATCTAAAGTACTGTACTTCACTTCGGTTCAAGTCACTTTCATTACAGAGTAAAAGCAAGTCATGGTTAATGATGTGAGAAGGAAACTAAATAGAGGAGCCAAATCAGCAGCTGCAGCAGAGGAGAAGCTGCCGGTTGACCGCAGGAGGGCAGAGCTCCAATGAGCGCCGTGTCCAGAGAGGTGACACTCAGCCATTCGAAATGTTTACGCTCACTGGCCGAGCATCAGGGAGCATCTGTGACACCTGGGCCTGACATCGCAAGTTGTGAACAGTACATCTTATGGTTTGCGTTATTATAGCTCAGCATAGAAAAGAAAAAGAGGTGGCATCTAACTAATCATTAGTTAAATGCACCACCCTGCAAGTGTGCTTAGTGACCCGAATCAAACACACCTGAGATGCAGCAGTGCACACTGGGTCGACTAAAAGCTGAAAAGCTTCCGGTGGATTCTCTAGTGGTGACTTGAGAACTTTTACCTTCGGTGAGGTGTGTTAAGTCTGTGGTTTTTGATAATCCCTGACACAGCTGTGACTGCAGAGCTTAATCCAGCCCAAAGTGTGTGAATGCGTTGAGGAGCGCAGCGGGACAGAGAGGCTGAGTTGAAACTAAAAATCTGCAGTTTTTATTGCTCCAGTCTTACTCTTTCTATAGCTGCTGTTGCTTTTATCTGTTGTTATCGTTCTTGGTATTTATTGTCATTTTTGTTTAACTGTGAATTTGTCCTTGGTTTTATGTGCTGGCTGCAAAGCGCTGTCTAATAAAAGGAGTGTATTGTTGGATTGGATGTAGAAGCTCTGTGGTGCGATGTGCATACATTAACGTGTATGGACTTTATTTTGTCAAATAAATATATTCTTTACTTTAATACGTCTATCATAAACCTCCTCTCTGTTCCCCTTTAAAAGTGTAACCCAACTGAGGCAATGTTAAGTAAATAGATTTGTTTATTCATTTTACTTGCATTAGAGTAAAACTTCTTTAAAGAAATTATCATTTTACTTTACTAAAATAGATTTTTAATTGTATTCACTACAATTCTTATCACCATGGTATAGTTACCATGGTGATAGCAGTCAATGGCTAATATGAATCAAGCAGCTTGGGACAATTATTCCTATACAAATAATGTTTGGATAATTAAAAAATTCAAAGTTATCAAGTAGTCCGTATACAGTATTTAGTTTGGGTCTTTTCATACATGGCGGCATATTGAAAAAATGTAAAACTGTGGTAACTGTATTTTTTATACTTTACTCTCATCATACCTTGCCCTGCAGTAACCCCTCTGCTTCCAACAGGCTACCTGGACATAATGAAATCATGACTGGGAAGAGAGAGTTATTTTCTCTCAATGAAAACTGTAACCTCCTCGAAGGTTACGACAAATTGCCAAAGATAAGCCGACGAGAGGCAGCGGCAAAGCCAAGCTACCCTGTGTAGTCTACTCAAACAACGAGAAGCAGTCACGAATAGGCTGCTAGTGATGAAGACGGCGACAGGATTCAGGCATCCTCGTCAAATGGATTGAAAATGGTGTATCCTTGTAAATCCCAGAGCTGTCCATTGCATCACTTTGTTTTCATTCAATAAATATACAAATGCCAGTGAGATGGTAATATGCATGAGAAATAATATGTTATAATAAATTTACCATCTCTGTGGTCCAGATGCAAACAAGTTCCTGGTTCAGAGTTAGCTGGTGACCACATCAGGATTTTGTTATTTAGAGTTATTTTTAGGTTGTTTATGTTCCATCTATAGTATAAATACATTTAGTCTGTAAAATGCTGAAATTATTTTTTTTTACATTAAACATTGCATATGAACAAATATAATCACCATCTAACAAGAGATTCCAGAAGAAAAAAAAACACTCTATTTATTCCACAGGGAAGAGCATAATGAGGCATTTGCAAATATTTATTTATTTTTATTAGAAAAAAAAGTATGTAGAAAGAGGCAAAATGAAGGCTGTTATTTGAAATAGTCGGAGACGGAGGTGCTTTTTTCAAGGCATTAGACCAAAGGATAACAAACACCTAAGCTTAATAAGAGAATTTTTGTAACACCACTGATATTGCCTGATAAATCAGCTCCTGCATGCGCACAGAAATGCATCATCTGATTTATCCAACCACCATGAAAGACTGAAATTGCTTTTTTCCGACACTCCGGCTCCATGCTGAAGGGCTTCTTTTAAGACCTAGGAGCTTCAACCAGTTTTTCGATGTGTCAGGTTTTCTATTCATTTGGAGTCCAGGCATGTAAAACCACCACAGGTTCACCCACATGTAAATGCTCTTGGTACAAGTCGACATAAACCCATTTCCAGCCAGGGACAGCTGGACTTAAAATTATTTAGTGATGCTGTCAGGCGATTTATTCCTACTTCGTCCAATTTACATGGAGCTTTCTCCGTCTTGAGCTACGCAGCCTCCTTGTTGAGATTGAATGTGTGTGGGGAAGATCTGTCCTTTTAAGTAGGCTGGAGTTTCAGCATTGAGTCTAAGATTGACTAGCTGTCACCAGATATTGATTTCCTCTCGCCTACTTAGTTCATAGCAATAAGCCAAGGGTAAATCCCAAGGTACCATAAAGTCCCTGCATGGACATAAGCCTGCAACTCGCTAATGCAGTGTTTTGGTCTTATTTTTATTCTGTGATATAAAATCCATGTTGAACTAAGTAACAAAGTAAGAAAAAGTGTTCCAGGACTCATAACCCAACACGGCACCATCATTTAGCTTTAGATTGAGATGCACTATGTTAAACTTTTCAGGGTAAGAGTTAGAATACGACGTGTGTGATTTTCCTCTGCAGACTGAACGAAGCCACAGATATGAACTTTAAGCGTCACGGCCCAAAGCAGATAAGACGTGAACAATTAAACGTTTACTGTCGAGATGCCATCAAGACAAACAAGGCTTTACGTTCCTGAATTATGATGTCGTGGCATTCATCTGCTGATTAGTGATCATGATTGCTGCGATCCCAGTGGTTAATTGGCTCTCAGAAAGAATAATGAGAGGACGCCTGTTTGCAAGCCAAACACCTGCGAGGGCAGACGCTCTGTCGGTGCGCGTGTGTAGGTGTTATGTGTGTATGGTTGGATGTGGTCCAAGTGGAGAACTAATACCTGACCTTGTTGCCACTCTAATAAGGGAACCTGGCACAGACGCCGCTCCCCTCATCACCCACAGCATACAGTAGAATAACATATCTCTGCCACATTCATTGCTTCTCTTATAACACAACCACATGTTCTCTGACTTTCCTTTTTCTCCGCTTTGTTTGTTCTTCGCTCTGCCACCTTCTCACTTTCTTAAAAAAAAAAAAAATTCCACACTAAATATAAAGAGGAAGATAGACAGATACAGTAGATAGAGAGAAATATTGCAAATAGTGTTTTCACTGTTGTGGCAGCTCAGCAGGGGAGCAATATTTTTTCCTGCTCGTGTGAGCCCGGATAACTAATAAATGTTACATACAGTGCTTGTGCGCGTGTGTACGTGTATACAATGTGTGCATGTGTGCAGTGAAGGGTGATTTGTGTGTTTGTGCATTGGGGAGGTAGTTATGTATGCAGGACTACTAAGTCAGATCAAATAGATGTCTAGCCTCCTCCAGATCTTTTCAGCTTTAGCCTCTATCTACAGAGACCAGTGGTAGCCTGCATGTATTGCCCAAGGAGAGACACACAAGTCCCTCTTCATTTACAATTACGTCTCGGCAACTGGGAATTCCAAAGATTTGCCACAACACACAGTCCTTCCCAGTTAACCTTTACTTTTTCCATCCTCAAACCTTCATGCAGGCAAGTCAGGAAGAGAAAAAACAGAGGCACCAGCTCACCTGCAAAAATCGCTAATTTAAGTAATCAAATAAAAAGTCTATATTTCTGTTCAGACTAAAGCAGGTTGTTCTGAATAATGGAATAAAATAATCCAGCATCATTATCAAGACCAGTTTTTTAGATCTGTCTGGTCCTTGAGAAGATAAAATGTTTGAAGCCGATTACTTGAAGTTAACTGTAATGAACACTTCTTCAGGTTTACCTTCATTATGACTGTCCTCTTACTGGTCAAGTCAAGAGGGTGATTTTTTAAAAAATCTATAAAGATAATAGAAAATAAATTAAAGATTCAATTTTCTTTCAATTTTTTTCAATTTTTTTTTCAATATTCAACAGAATATTATATTATTATATTCAGTATAAAAACCTCCAACCTCAAATTTGCCATGTTGGATCGGAGCATTGTTGGCACATAGTTTCCCAAGGAAAGCCCGCTTTCTGCATTGTTTCCTAGTGAATGTCAAACCAGATTAGGGGCAATGCAGAGAGACAGTGGAGGGTGTAGGGGTGCATTTGACGTGCATCATGGGTCGAGGCAGGCGGACCCCCTGCCGGGTGGCCTCGGCTGTCGTAACCTTTAATTATAGCTACATTGACAGGGTTGCAGATGATCCATCTGAGGAGGGATTAAAGACATAGCATAGTACACATTCTCCACAAATCTATATCCCCCGCTTTTTGTGTGTCTACCTTTTTTTCCCTCTCTCTCCCATATCCTTTAGCCTCTATTTATTTTTCAGTGGCTCTTGTTCTGTATTTGCCCTTCACTAAACTGACTGTATGACATTCATACTGTCTACAGGCCTCATTTTAAGGTGATTATATGATCTCTATTATTGTTTGCAACCAGCGTTGTGCAAATTACTAAAAAAGGTAACTAGTTACACTTAGTGGTTACCTAAACAAAGTAACTAATTTACTTTACTGATTACTCTCACCAAAAAGTAATGCGTTACTGTGATAAGTACATTTTTGGTTACTTTTTAGAAGTGCTCCTATTATTATATATCTTTTATTTCTGTACTGTTGTTGTACAATGGAATAAGACACATTGTTGATCTACTTGTTTGTTGATCTACTCATTTGTAATCACATTCCCATCACTGCACTCTACTAAGCAATGCAGGCAATAGAAACACAAAAGATATTTCTTTAATTCTTATTAATGGAAGCCTTCACAGACATGTAAGTTAATTATTATTCAGTCACAATCAGAAGCCTGCATACCATAACATAATTTACTAAAAGCACAGATGTAAGCCTAATTTTCCTTTGTTAGCTGGTTTCGGCATCATACAATGACCTAACAGCCATTGTGTAAATAGCCTACCATAAAAAATAGTCGGGGTCTTGGTTGGTTGCTGCGCAGGGTCAGGGACAAGCTGGAGACACTCCGCTTGCTAGGTTTGGTGCACGGTGAAGTGGAGTTGGACCCAGGATGCAGACGAGGCAGGAGGCACATAGACGTTTAACTCTTTATTCAGGGCAAACACGGGAACACAGGAACACAGGGACGAGGCAGGAACGCAGGAACACGGGTGGCACAGGGAAGCACAGGGAAGCACAAAAAGCACGGGGAAGCACAAGAAAGCACAAGACTGATCAACGCAGACGACACGACAAAGAACAAAAGGAGAAGGACTGACTTAAATACACAGGAGGAAAGGGAAGTGGAAACAGGTGAGGAGACTAATGAGGGACAGGTGAAACCAATTGGGGCGGAGCAGGCAATCAAAAAAGGAGGGAAACACAAAGGGCAGGAAGTAAAGTGCAAAACCAGTGAGGAAAGACTACAAAATAAAACAGGAAATACTCTACTCTTCTCCTTGTCTTCCCTTTGTCCCTTGTCTCTGAACCTCATTGTTGCTTTCCAAGATGGATGCAAATGTTTTGATTGCAATACATACAAGTTAAGCATAAATTATTAGTCTGTGATCAGTGGCAAAAGTAACTAAATCAAGTACTGTATTATCCCTGTTAAGCCTGAACCAATTGCCCAACAATTCAAATTTTTTTTAAACTGGAGTGTTTATTGAACCTTCTGACAAATAAAAAATAATTATAATACAATCACTTTGCATATATGATTTTTAATTTGTATAATTTTTGCAGCACCTGGCATTTTCATTTATTTTTTCTTTATTTGATATCTTCCGGCATTTTGATTGTATACATCAGGTTTTTCAGTGGAAAAAAATATCACACTGATGATGTAGAGGTCTCAAAAACTCATGTATCAAATATGATACACTAGGCATTAAAGGGTTAAATACAATTTTGAGGTATTTTTACTTAACTTAAGTATTTCCCTTTTCTGCTACTTCATACTTACACTCAAGTAGGCAAAGAGGCAAATATTGTACTCCACTGTTTTCATTTGATAACATTAGTTACTCATTATCTTGCACATTCAGATTAATAAAACAAAATCTAATCAACAAATAAATTATGTCATATTATTGATTAAGATAAATTTGCACTGATCCTTGAAAGAAAAAATCCCAATGTAAACGAAAGATAAAGTAGTTGATATTGGTTCCATCTACCAGCCACAACATAAAAAGTGCAACAATGTTAGTGCAACAACAATTCAACAGCCATTTTACATAATGGGTACATTGACTTTTGATATTTTTATATATTTATATAGTATATTTTGATAGTATATTACTGCCATATTACTGATCTGATGTCTGCCAGAAATTGATGTTGGGGGCTTCTTACCTGAACTCTGCCGCAGCGTAGGCCAGTTACATAGAGAGACGTCTTTCCTCTTCAGTGTCTTTGACATCAGTTCTTCCAGGGTAGGCAAGAGGGTGCCATAGTACCAGTTATCTTGTCGTTGCAGATGTCCAGAGCAACCGTGAGTGGCTCCATGATGGCGAAGTATTACTTCAGAAAGTGACGCTGTCTTGCGCTAATACATTTTAGCTGTAGGAGATCAGAGATGGTACTCAAGTCAGTCATAGGTATTTCAACAATTCTTGCCTGAGAATCATGAAACGAATTCAATCTTGTGGTGTATGGCACTAGCCGCTTTTAGTTTTCTTTTTTTTCATCTCTGAAGCCACTGTCGACCAGCTCACCTTATTCCGTAGCACTGTGCACCTTGCAATAGTGCTCCTGTGAAGTCCTTTAGTTCCAGGATTTGAAAGAAGCCACTTGTCCACATCAGAACATGAAATTAGGTTTAAAATGTGAGATGCACAATTCTAGTGCGGTGGTAAAGCAATTACTCCCCTGTGCGGTGGTGTTAAGCACGTCCGCAACATCCACAACGAAATGTCAATGACAAAAGAGAAGTAATGAGCATATTACTACCATATTATTAAACTTGGCCTGTACATCATCATCATGCATGTCTTTATGGTCCAAACACATCCACACACAGGCGCAACCACATCAATTTTTGAGCATTAACAGGAAGCTGTTACCTATATAAAAAATAACGACATAACAAGCCTTTCAGTAATGGTAATTTAGTTACTTCATTTTAAAAAATAGGCATTACAGTACTAGTTAGTTAGTTACTTTGTAATGCGTTAGTCCCAACACTTGCAACACACCTTATATCTTTCACGCTTCCAGTGACAGATTTTAGTGTATGTAAGGACACATAGCCTTATGCAACTGGATTCTGCATTAGCAGTTATTGGAAATAGCGGTTCCCAAAATAGAACTAAAATAAGGGTTCAAAAATCATATCCTAAATGAAAAAACCCTAACCCTAACCCAAAAATGAAATACGAGACATAAAATGGATGGGTGTTTCAGTTTTATTCTCCAGCGTGATTTTTCTCTCCTCTGGCATTAATACAAAGCCTTGCATTCATGCCCCTGAAAGCCCCACTTTCCTCATTCTTACAAACATTAGCTGTGCTTTTACTTCTGTGGGATTTTCGAAGAAAAAAACAGTAATTGATGTCATTGCCACGCATCACCTGTCATTGGCTTGCTAAATGCACAGGGACAAATGGCAGTCAGACTCAGGTAGGGTGGAACTAGACAATGGAGTGCACTTGGGTAATGGTATGCATTTGCACCTTTGAGTCGCACACAGACAAATCAGGACAGAGAGAGAATGGAGTAAAGAAGGAAAAAATAAAAGGAGAAAGGGAAAGACAGAAACAGAGGGGAAATGCTAATGAGAGAGGAGAGAGCAATCATTTCTTCAAGTGATTGCATAGATGAGGGATAATTTATTATGAATGTGCGCATAGCTTCCTTTGACTTAGATGCATTAGCTTTGCCCCACAACTGTTTCTCAATAGATGGTTGGAATTGCAATTTAGTCCCCCAGTATAATGCAAATGGCACTGTTGGCCAGCTCCTAATTCATAGATTGCACTCCGTGGCCCCCCGCCAAACCATTGTCCCATAATTAATGACTCATTCCCACTTTATCACTTTACTACAGTTGTGCAATATTTGAATGTATATAGTTTTTTTGCACACTTATTGTAAATTATTACTGTATATTATTTAGTGTATATTATTTACTTGTATTTTTGTATTTATATTTTTCTACTTGGCATTGAAGACGGAAGAGCAAAGCAAGAATTTCATTGTACAGTGAAACCTGTTTTTATCTGTGCAAATGACAATAAAAATCTTGAATCTTGAATCTTGTTCTTTCCTCCAGTAAGGCTATTGCTATTTACAGCTTAAACCTTGGAGGGAGAAAAGGAGGAAAGACAAATACAAAGTGGACTTACAGATCAATAAAATATTCAAGAGGGAATTCAAAACTTTTAAACGTATAAATTACACATACTAATAATAAGAATGCAGATGATAGTTAAAGTAACATACAATTTGCTGATTATTATAAAAATTAGTATTGTTATAATGTCACCCATCATTTTCACATAATGAACAACCCTGTGTAATGAACACAGCATTAATTCAACACAAATTAACTAGCAGTTTATGAAATGGTGCATCCAAGCAAATTGAATTATACCATCTGTGGTTTATGTGGCTTTAATACTCAAGGGACAGCTTAGCTTCCTATTGACATGTAGCCATTATAGTTGCTACAGTATGTCTGTATTGCTTTGTATAAATGCATCCAAACACATTAACACATGCACAGTCACATACAACTCTGAGTGATAAAAGCGTGCTTTTGGGAATTTGTTTTCATCAGTGCAATTCAACTACAAGCGCGCATGTAGATCTCATTACAGTCTATTTGCAGTCCACGCCCACAGATTGGTTGGCATATTGGTAAAACCAGTATTTGTGGTGTATACCACTGCTGATACAAATTTTGCCTTTCCCTATCTTCAACACAAGCTTGCACTTTTCTTTTTTTTCCCCAAAAAAATATGCTGGCTATGCTTGAAGTACGTGCATCAGGCCCGGGCCAAAAGCCAGTGCTGTCTCACATATTTGCAGAATCTCACAGGATTAACCAACAAGGAGCCTACAGTAGGAAATGGTCCAAACTGAAATCAAATCTGCCCCGCTGAATAAATATCATCTTGCTGTCTAAGGCACATCCCTCCAAGATAACCTGTCTGCTGAGCACAGCTGCTTGACGCACATGCACATGTGCACACACGTTAAAAACAAAAGTTGTTACCTATATGTACGCACACACACACACACACACACGCATACACACACATACACACATCTGAGCTGGGTGAAAAATCTGCCTTGGACATGACAGGAATGCAGACAGACAGCCATGTGTAAAAATGCCTATCCATCCATCCATTCACCCATCCACTTATCCAACCATCCATTTGTTCATCCGTCCATCTGTCTGCCAATTCCTTTATCGGTCCATCGATCCCCCCACCCATCTGTCTGCTCATCCATCCATCAAACTTGGTTTAGAATTAGGGTCTGAGACTTCAGCTCCAACCTAGAGGCCAGGACGATATGGCGGGTTCTTGAAATGGTTTAAGAGATATGATTAAGGTAAGTGTACAACTACCTTATTCCTAGTATCTCTGATTTCCTAGTATCTCTGACGACTCTCATGTTTATTTGAACTCCTCCCAAATTGACCAACTTGTTAGTAACACCATGGACTTACTCAGAGGCACTCTGGACTCTATTGCGCCCCTAAAAAGAAAGATTATAAAACAAAAGATACTCGGCAGTATAGGTTTAACTCTGCAACTCTCAAGTTAAAACAAACAACACAACAATTGGAAAGGATATCACACTCCACCAAAGAGGAGGACTCTCGCCTTAGCCTGGAAAGAGAGTCTCAAAACATATATAAAGCTTATAATAAGGCCCTGTGTAATGCCAGAGCAGCCTACTATTCAGCATTAATAGAGGAAAATAACAACTGTCCCTAGGTTTCTTTTCAGCACTGTAGCCAGGCTGACGCAGAGCCATAGCTCTATTGAAGTAAGTAGTAATGGTTTCATGAGCTTCTTTAATAACAAGATTTTGAATATTAGGGGAAAAATTTATCAGGACCTGTTCAGGATCGTCAGGATCTGATCTATCTAACTTGCCTTCAGACTCTGGAAATTTAGGAGCAGATACATTAAAACCTGACAATTGCTTAGACAGTTTTATTCCAATTGGCCTTCCCGAATTATCCTCGTTAGTTTCATCATTGAAAGCAACAACTTGTCTCCTAGACCCCATCCCAACTACGCTGCTTAAGGAAGTTTTCCCATTTATTGGCACATCACTGCTGCATATTATTAATCTGTCTCTGGTGTCAGGCTTTGTACCCAAGTCTTTTAAAGTAGCTGTAATTAAACCATTGATCAAAAAACCTACACTTGATGCAGATGTGTTAGCCAATTACAGACCAATATCCAACCTCCCCTTTTTGTCTAAGATCCTAGAGAAAGTCGTTGCCAGCCAGTTATGTAATTATCTCCACAGTAATAGTCTTTTTGAAGATTTTCAGTCAGGATTTAGAGCTCACCATAGCACTGAAACAGCACTTGTGAAAGTCACTAATGACCTGTTGACAGCATCAGATAGAGGGCTTCTGTCTGTACTTGTCCTTGTTAGACCTCAGTGCTGCCTTTGATACAGTCGACCATCACATTCTGCTTGCTGAAAATGGGAAAAACTGCTTGGCATTAAAGGGTCTGCATTAAACTGGTTCAGATCATACTTATCAGATCGGTCTCAGTTTGTCCATATTAATAATGAATCCTCTGTGCATACTAAAGTCTGTCATGGAGTTCCACAAGGTTCAGTATTTGGTCCAATTCTATTTATTCTGTAAATGCTGCCCCTTGGCAATATCATCAGGAGGCACTCCATAGATTTCCATTGTTATGCTGATGACACCCAATTATATTTATCAATGGAGCCAGACAAAACTGATCAGCTCCTGAAACTCCATGGCCTGCCTTAAAGATATAAAGGCTTGGATGACCAGAAATTTCCTGCTGTTGAACTCAGATAAAGCTGAAGTGATCCTATTAGGTCCGAAACACCTGAGGAACACGTTTTCTCCTAAGATAGCCTTGCTGGATGGCATTAACTCGGCCTCCAGCACCACTGTAAGGAACCTCTGTGTTTTATTTGATCAGGATATGTCCTTCGACACCCATATTAAGCATATTTCAAGGTCTGCCTTTTACCACCTGCGCAACAAATTAGGCACTTTCTGTCCCAAAGCGATGCAGAAAAATTAGTGCATGTCGAAAGGGCATAGTCCATGCATTTGTCTCATTCCAGGCTGGATTATTGTAATTCACTTTTATCAGGCTGCCCGAACAAGTTGTTAAAGACTCTACAGCTGGTCCAGAATGCCGCTGCTCGGGTGCTGACTAGAGCCAGGAAAAGTAAAGTATTGGCTTCTCTGCATTGGCTCCCTGTAAAATTTAGAGTGGATTTTAAAATCCTACTCCTCACATATAAGGCTCTACATGGTTTGGTACCATCATATCTTAATGAATTGATGACTCCTTGAGTGCTGCGCTCCCAAAACGCAGGCTTACTTGTAAGTTCCCAGGGTTTCCAGAAGTAGTCTAGGGGGCAGAGCCTTCAGCTATCAGGCCCCTGTTCTCTGGAACCAGCTCCCAGTCTGGATCGGAGAGGCAGACACAGTGTCAGTGTTTAAGAATAGACTTAAAACCTTCCTTTTTGCTAAAGCTTATAATTAGGGTGGGCACAGGCTCACCCTTAGTTATGCTGCTATAGGCTTAGAACTGCTGGGGGCTCCCATGATGCACCGGGCACCTCTCCTCTTCCTCTGTCTCTGCTTCCTCTTTCTCTGCTTCCCCTATTCTTATTTCAAAGCCAAAGCCAAAGTCAAAGCTGCATTTTTGTCAATTTGGCAGCATGTGCAGGACATGCTGGACATGCTGAGGCCTGGTGGGGACATGATCTGTGTCTGTGTTGTGGAGAGAAGGTCGAGTGGCCCAGAGCTCCATATGAGGACATCTAGAGATGCACCTGGACTCACGGACTCATTTCCATTACCTGTGATTCCTTCACACATGGACTAAACCCATGAACTCAGTTTATCTACAATTTATTACGACCCATGTTTAACTCCATATATGACTGAAGATGATGTTCTCTGTACATGTGGCATCTATCTGTCTAAGGGCAGAGGGTGTCACAACTGTACAGATTGTAAAGCCCTCAGAGGCAAACGATGTTTGTGATTTTGGGCTTTAAATAAATAAATGTGATTTTTATTTTACTGTTATGCCTCAGTTCTTGCTGTAAATGCCTTTAGCTTTGTGAAATCAAGAGTGATTGCTTACACTTCATATGATGATTCAACATTGGTGTGAAATAGTTTGAATGCTAAAAGGTGTTCCTCAGTCAAGTGAAGTCAAGGAACAGAAAAGAAAATACAAACTATATTTTTTGTCAGTCAAGTTTAGAGTCAGAGTAAACCATTTGGAAACATAAAAAACAGGACTGATAACACTCCTCTCATTATCCAGTCAACATTATATTTTATGATACAAAACTACACGGGCATAAATGATGATGGTAAAAAATCAATACCCAGTATAATAATAACCAAATATAATACTTGACATGACATGTTCAAATACAATCTGAGTGATTTTTTTTATTGTCTGGCCAAAGTTTCACCTCAGTCCATGCTACTTAAGTGTTGATAGGGTGGCAATTTGGTGAACATTATACATTTAGAATAATTGTGTATGCCTCAGCTCCAATTCAAAAACTGCAAACTACCAAACAACACAAGTTATAGCAGATGTGCAGGGATTGGACAATATCATCTTGGTCGATTTATTACTGTAGGTCTTTTGCTAAGATAGCAAGTACCCTCAGTTTGATGGTGGCTCAGCCCCAAGACCACCAGGTAAGCACCTGGAAGCTGAGATCTGATGTGTCAACACTTTCACCCACTTGTGTGTGAAGCAGCGTAATGCTGCGAGCAAATGGTGACCATGGCTGAACAAACAAACAAAAAAAAAGCCCGATCACTACAGTCAATGAAACATGAAACACAATTTCTGATTATTGCTGGTGCGAAATATGACAGCATGTAAATGTTTGAGATCACAGCTTTAACTCTACAGCCTACCTGTGTACTTATCTTCTCACAGGCTAGTAACCAAAAATAATCAGTCTTAAGCTGGAAAAGCACATTAATAGCAAAGATAAATGTTGCCATCAATCACAATGGAAACCAAGGGTAACTTTCACAGTTTTGTGAGTTACATGTTATTAATTACAGCTTTTCAAGGTAATAGCCTGTTTGTAACAATTACATTTTGAATGTGACCTCCCCCAAATCAGTTTGCAGCATATTGACAGTTTGAAAGGCTGCACTTATACTAAGATGAACTATGCCTGTGGTGCATACACCATTCAGAGGCAGAGCAGCATTAACACCAACGACAGGAGCTATTAACAATCAGACTGTTCAGCTATGTGACACCTACACATGAACACACACACACACACAAACACACACAAATACAAATGTAGTCAGTACACATGGAATATGTACACAATCAGTGCACTTAAACATCTTATATATTCATGCACTCACATCACACACACACACACGCACACACACACACGTTCAAGAACTAACCTGCCCACAGCCAAGGTCAAAGGACTGCAATATAGATGAGCATATTTGATCAAACTAGGAGAGGTTATGCAAATAGGATCCACACAATTAAACCAAATTCATGCATAATACATAAAGCCTCTGAACTGGTCTGTGTGTGTGTGTGTGTGTGTGTGTGTGTGACTGTCTGCCGGCATGTGCTTTTACATCCTTTGGACAAAAAGAGGTGTTGCTACTTCCACCATGTGTATTATTGACATGTTAGACAACATACAGTATTCAGTACAGTACAGTGTATGTACTTGAAGGCCCAGCACCTTTTTACCAAGGCTGGCCTGCCAGTGAATGTTTTCTATCAAAGGACACCAAAAGGTTTGGAGAGGCAGTTCATTGTGTGTTTTCTTTTCTTTCTTTTTGCAGCATGATTATCTTTAGCAGGAAGTGTTTAAGCCCTACACCACAATTTATTCTCTGTGAACAAACCTTAATTAATGTCTGAGATTTCCATTTAAAACAAAAGGGGCAGTTGTGTTTGCAGTCCCACTTCACATTTGGCTCATGAATTGGTGAGATTCACAACATGAAATATTTACTGTAATCATTTTCATCACGTAATCCATTCCTCTTTATACATTTGTCTAAATTCTTAATGATCAAAGATGAAGACAAAGATAAACATTCAGAAAATTCCTACTTTATCTCATTTATTTACCCCATAACATATTTTTTTATTATTTATTATTTTGCATTGCATCAATTAAAATTCAACAATAAAAGCACTAATTATAATCATAATAATCATATCAGCAGCATCTCACATAGCAGTAACCCTTGCAATGTTCTCTTATTTTGATCATACTTATTACACCAAAGGGGTTTAAATTAAAATCAGTGTAATATCAGATTTCCTTGGCCACTTCATCTGTCAAAAAACATTGTTGCTTTAGAAAACAAGATTGTGAATGGTGGAGAATGTGTGTGTGTTATATATCTACCTGAAAGTGTGCATCAGAAGAGCCGACACGACACTTCAGCTCCCCTGAAAAAGATATGTGATTTTTTTTTTTTTCATGTGAAACACAAAGCCCAAAGTCTAATAAATAACTTCAAACACAATGCAATCTGTCGTCCTTTTTAAGCACAGAGTTTATGGACAAAAGTAAGGAAAAGTTGTCAGTTAGCCACTGTAACAGGACTACCAAGCAGGTAGTCTTCATTCAACTCATAAGCACAGATGGCCAGTCCTGTCCGCCTCAAATAACCACAGTCTGTAACAGTATATCACAGATCTGATACCCAACATAATAGGCAGGTGTAATAGAACAATCTTTACTTGTCAAAAGATGGGCATGTGCTTGTGAGAACAGGTCCAGGCAGCTAAAATAAAGGTTTCACTACTCAGGCAACATGGGTAATCTGAAACAATGCGACCACTAGATGGTGGGGACGAGGAGCTTAGTGGGCACGAGAAGGTCAGGTGGTGAGTTAAACTGGTTAACTCAACAGTGACGGCTGGTGGACAGGTGAAAAATTGCAGATCTGTAAAGAAGAGAAGTTACGTTGATTAGTTCATCAGTGTGGCTCAGATCTAGCAGCGAGAGTGGGAGAGTGGAGCAGCTGTTACGCAGGACTAAATAGATTTTGATCTATTTGGGCAGCTCTGGGTAAACTTTCCGTCTGCGTACAGGCGCAGAAAGAGATAAGTTAAAAGACCAGTGTGCATCCCACAGAGATTATTTTGAATATACAGGTTTATCATACATAGTTGAGTTGAGTTAGATTTATACAGAGTAATTTTCTGATATTAATATTCAATTATTTCATCCACTTCTATTTACATAAACAATGTTAGGTCTTGTTTGCACACACTTACTCACAGTATGTGTACTGTGTCTATGTAAGCAAGACCTAGGCGGAGCATGTCTGTCTACTTTCTACTGCAAACAGATTCCACAAAAACAGGTTGACACAGGATGTTTATTTTAGAGAAAGAAATGCATCTACAAATCAATTATCATTGTTTAAAATGCCTATAGTTTTAAAAATACTTGAGCATACATTCTGCTTTGGTTCAGTGCTCACAGCAAGCCATATGCCGTGCTTAATCAGCTGAAAATCAATTTCACTGCACTGAATACATAGATACAAGATTTTCTAGCTCTTTAGTGCAGTGCTCATCTGAACACACCGTGCTGATAAAAGGACAGATCGTATGCGGTCATGTAGGTAAAGTGAATCTGCAGCGTTGGTGCTGCTGAACAACAGTGGGTATAAAATCTTTCAGCCATTAAATTCTGGGCAAGCTGTTTACAGTATCTGTCTGGCTGGGACACTTGCTTACAGACCTCACCATTCCCTGACTGCCTGTCTATCTCACTGTAATTATGCTTATCCTCTTTTGGGGTGACCCCCACCCTCCCAGCCCCATTTGCCCCTGAAATCTTTATGGATCCTGAGCCGGTTGTCATGGAAACAAGGAGTACGCCAGGCACATGGTCCCCCCTTTGAATACAATTAATATGCAGCCTGATTTATCCTTCTTTCTTACGAGGGGGGTGCAGGGAGGGGTAGATGAGAGAGGGGGGGGACTGGTAATTGGGGTAAGAAAAAAAAAAGGGAGGGATGGGGCACATGAAATTAGCTGATTTTTTAAATGCATCTGAATTTTAGGGTGTGAGGATGTGAGGTGGTATGAGGATGGGTGGGTGGCTGGACTGATGGGTAGGGATAAAAGAGGATAAGGAAGTGGAAAGAGATTTTAAATCTGTCTTTAGCTCCCTGCAAAACAGTTTTTCCTCCCGTTCATTTTGGATGCGTGACGGCTGTGACAATGTAAGGATGGGTGTACGGATGACGAAAGGGCAAACTGAAAGAGGAATTATGTGTTGCGTTGTCATCCATCTGTATGCCGTCTACCGAATCAGACTTTTTATCCATAGCTTAACATTTGAGATGTGTAGATATAGAAAGCACTGGAAACATGGAAATTAAAAGGGGACAAAAAGATTTAGTCAAAGTCAGTTAAGCAAAGTAAGAATGTGCATCATATCTGTAGTAAGGGTTGGGCATATTGTATGTGTTTAATGGGATTTAAACCTTGAAATTTCTTTAGTATCTACACAATGTATTTATATTTTTGTCATTCTTTTCTTTCATTTTCTGTCCAACCCCCCCCACACACACACACACACATTATCCTCCCTCATTAGACACAACGTGAGAGTCCTTCAGCTGCAGCAGAGGGCTTGATCTTACAAGGGGGCCTCGACACAGAGAGAGCGGAGAGGGAGGAAGAGAAAGAACGGTGGAAGGGGGAGGATAAAGGGAACATAAGGAGGAGTGAGACTGAGCAAAAAAAAAGGAGAGACGTGGAGAGAGCAGAGGGAGGGGTAAAAGAAAGAGAGATGGAAAGAGAGAGAGAGAGAGAGGGAAGCGAGGAGCGAGAGCCAGGTGACAGCCACACAGAAGCAGTCGGGTGGAAAGAGCCAAACGCTGGAGCCAATTAATTCCCTCCACATGTTTTGAGACAAAAGCCTGTGCACTTGACCCTCCTGTGAGCTGAGGGAAGAGAGGGATGGGTGTAGGCATTAGGGGGAGGGGGAGGATGGAAGGGGTGACAAACTGTAGAAGGAGTAAGAGGATCAAGAGGCTAGAAGAGAGCGATGGAAGAGGGAGACAAACAAATGGACAGAAGAGTAAAAAAGAGGCAGTGTGGAGGAGGTGAGGGAAAGGGAAAGTATACATGGGCAGGAGGAAGACAGAGACACACAGAAAAGAAAATAAGTAATAGAATGAGGAAGCGAGATAAAGTGAAGAAGTCAGGCGCAACTTGTGCCGGGATTTAGGGAGGTCACTGAACTAAGGTTTTCGTTTTACAGTTTTATTTTCTTTTGTTGTAAAATGCACAAGCATGGTGAGGAATTTGGTCTCAAGGTCCCTCAGTGGGATGTCCCAGTAAGACACTGTGCATAGTAGTAGTTGCATGTGTCAGTGTGGCTCTGCAAAGCTCACTGTTTTCATTGCACACCAAGTAAAATCTTGAAACTTTGACATAGGCACCTTAAGAAGTACAATTTCAATCACTCTGCAGGATGTTTTGAAAGAGGGTAAATACACTTCTATCTAATTAGTTTCAAATGAGCTGTAACTCTCGGAGTATATACAGCACTGTTTGTAAAAAGGGATGGAGTGTCTCAGCAATATCTGTGTTTGTCTATGGGTGTGGCCTTCCCGTCCTTGCTTATTCTCAATTACACCAGCTATCCGCCCAAGCCTCATCCCCCAGATGGAGCATGGATGGAGCCTGCTCCTGGTTCCTCTCTGTCGATGGACTGTCCAATACCTGGTCCTGGTTCCTCACTGTCAGTGGCCCAGCCGACTCCTGCGCTTGACTCTGTCCAGCTTCAGCTTTTGAACAAAACAATGACACTGAGATTTATCCTCACCCACAAAATGTCATAAGCCCACTCTCTCCCTATGTGCTCCAGAGCAAGAGCCAAAGTATTCCTTGTGCACATTGTGCTGGCAATTTAACATTTAGTGTTTCCAGATAACACAAAACACGACACACAAACTTTGAAATTAGGTACTTGCAACCAAAGACTGTGCAGTCTATGCTTGTAACACATACTTACTACATACTCGGTTTTCTGATATCATAACAACCAAAGCATCTCAAATGAAAAGACCCTTAAGCACTATGAACTTAACATTTTCAAAAGAGTGCCTGGCGTTTTCAGCTGGGGAAAAAAGTTTTAGTGGACATATGGCCTAAAGTTCCTTAAAGTTGGTTGCAGACCGAGGAATAGTGCAGAACTGTAAACTTTTTTTTTTTTCCATTTAACATGTCATTACTTATTGTGTTGTCAAATGTTTTTGAATACTGAAATTTCTGATTATTTCTAGGTTTACATGAAAATGTTGGATATTTTGTTGGGTTTTGTTTGTCTTAGGCCTATGGATCCTTCCGTATGTCATATTGGTGCATTTGCAAAAAAGGCATGAAAATGAAGTTTGTCTATTACGGTGCAACTGAACACTTTCAGAATCACATTGCAGCAGTCCATAGATCTGGTTTGGTTCAAGTTGGACTTCTGACAAAGGAAATAAAAACTTTCTTAATTGTAGCCTGGGAATGGCTGCGGCATTCCTTCCAGGTGTAGGGCGCTGGTACTGTGAGGATAGGTCCTGCCAAGCCAAAATGACTTGTTCTGTAAAACAAAACAAAAATCAAATATTATTTTGCATGACAACATTAGATCAGTATATTGATTACCCTAATTCAACCCACCTGATAAGTTTGGGATGAAGATTAATATATTTACATTTATGTATTTAAATAAAACATTTCTTTTTAAGCACGGAATCACTAACCTAGACGAAAGAGAGGAATTCAGGCTGGTGATCTGGATGACTGCCACCAGGCTTGTGTGTGTGCAACTGAGAAGGCCTGTCCCATAGTTCTTTGAGACATCATTGTCGAAAGGAAATAAGACTTTTCTTGTGTGCAACAGGGTCCACTGGAACAGCAGGTGAAAGTGCTAGTTAAAGATATATATATATATATATATATACATATTATATAACAGGTACTGCTGCATTCTGCCACATTTTCAGGGAAGCATCGCTTTTACTGCACAGGAGCAACTAAGCTCAGGAGTGGATTCGTTTTTTCACCATTTTGAGCTCAGGACTTTCTGCTGGTGCTTAACGTCCGGAGACAATAAGAAACACTGGATATGTGACATTTCTGTTGACTTTTTAAAAACGCTAGAGGAGCAACCTCGTACAGACAAGCGCAAATACTTAGGTCACCTGAGCCATCAGATAACAGGAGGCAGAGAGCATTGTTATTCAGATCTGTGAAAAGGAGAAATGAAAGACAATCTTGATAATTAGTGATCCGGACCTGATGGCAAAGGATAGAGGGACAAATTCAGTTGTTTTTTTTTTTTATCTCTATCCTTTCCCTTGTCTTTGTGGCATCAAAAGCCAGGGGAGAGGAAAGACATACGGTATCAAAAATGATTGGAAGAGAAAATCCTATCATTTGATTGTCTCAGAGACTGCCCCCCCCCCTCCACCTCCACATGCTCAACAGCCCATTTTAGCAGCATCTCTCTGGAAAAATAGACTGAAACAAGTACTCTGACGGGGGGAGGCAATCTGGTGCTAGAGATGTCATTAGAGGAGACCTAAGAGCAAGCGATTGAGCAGAGAGTGCTTCCCTGGAGAGCCGGTGTAGAGTCTGTTCTTTCACTGAGATTCCCTCTTAACACCCCCTTTATCCTTCTTTCTTGCTTGCTTCTGTCAAATGTGTGATGTCTTCACAGATTTAACAAATACATTCTTGCAGCATTAAAGTACACTGCAAGGCAGGTATCTTTTTGAAAATTGCCGCTCTCACTGAGCAGAAAAGAGCAGAAACAAAGCAGAAACACTGAAAGTTCTGTTAATCAAACTTGTGGAATAAACAGTATGCATTTATATACTGCATGTATATAGAATATAATATAATAAATATTATACTTATACTATATACATAAGTACACGATTTCTTATAAAAACACATTTTCCCACAGGACACATAAACAAAAACAAACAAACAAACAAAAGAGTTCATGACAGAAGTTGACAGATATACCACCCAAACAATGCAAACCTCCCACATCATAACATATGTTTCCAGTTATTATTATTGTTTAGCTTTGGCTGTCCATTTGTTCTGAATAGAGCAGACTATTTTTGATTAAAAAAAAACAATACTTAAATCTTTAGGTTGGTAAATAATACAGTCTGGTGGATTTTATGAGTTAAAAAAAATCTAGTGAAGTCCTAAGGGTTCTGCAACAGAGCAGCTGCATGTTACACACATCTTCTCCGTATACCTCAAGCGTGCATTAAGTTCCAGATAGTCCACTAGTCAAGCAGCTAACAAGTTTCTTCACGGAGGCCTCCTTAAATGAACCCATTTTTGTGTCAAGGAGGAAACTGTAGAATCACTGTTTTGTATTTTAAACTGAATTGCTATGATCCATGAAAAGTTACACATCTACACACTTCATAAATGTACAACTTTGATGGCTATTGTTTTAATCACTTGAAAGTTTGGTGACATAGTAAGCACTGAACTAGCCTCTTGCCCATTAAATTTCATTTCTAGACATTCCTAGAGCTATCCATTGTTACCTTCACTGATCCATTTAGCCAGTTCTCTTTCAGCATGAAGCTGCAAAACTCAATTTTTAACAATTGTTTCTGCTTCAGAAGCAAGGACAATTTATTGTGTTAGTTATGTTATTATTGGAAGTAAAACTCGACATTTAAGCTTACGACCATGGTGCTGCTACTCATCTTCCATGGGTTTCTGTCTTTTTACCACTTTGTTTTCGTGGCTGCAATGCAGACCCTTATTACAAAACTACTGATGTATGCACGGGTTGGTGTCAGTGTATAAGCCTTTTGTTAATGTCAGGCCAGTCCCAATCTATTGTTGAGTTCAACCACATGGACACTTTGTAATTACATTTCTCAAATTACAGTTTATTTAAGTGTGGGTGAAAACACATTATGAAATGTTTGCCATGAGTATAATTATCTCTACAAACAAGTACATGGCAGGAACGAACCCTTTTTACACTTTGCACAGGTTTGTTCTAGCATCCTTGTGTAACACAATCAGTGTTTAACTACACCCATATTTGACAAGTTAACATATGATATTGAATACTTAGAGAGTTGTTTTAAGACATCCATGGTGAATCCTTGTTTCATCTGGTTTATTCAGTCATTAATTTATTACTGCAATGCACTGTTACCACATGAACCTGCCTCTATTATGTTAATAAAGATTTTTCATAAAGCCCAATAAAGCTTTCTATATCTTTAATGTCTTTTCCAAATTTCATCACTTTAAATAACATTCCTGCATTCGGCCTTGACAATCATACTTATCCTTAACTAACGTCTAAAATACTTGTCCAGCTACATACATCACCATCAATTTCCAATGCCATGTGAACATTCCTGCGTATTAACATTTCCAAATGATTGCTGAGCTTTTGACCGGAGGACCAGATGGTGTGTACATTAACCATACCACGCACCATTTTATTACTGTCCCCTCTTCTAACAAGAGGTTAAGTACTTGGAGAGAGCAGTCACTCTGGAGTGTGTCCCTTATGGCAAACTGTCAGGCAGTCGGTGGCCAGAATGTAGTCTGGCTGATTTGATCGCCCTCTAACAAGGTACTATGTCAAAGTGTCTCAGAGAAATTGAGGTTATTATGATTATGAGGCTGGGCAAACACTCACAATATGGGCAGGGATTAACCAGGAAACCTACTGTCTGACCAGAGCAGGATATACAAAGATATGTATTGGCAGGCAGAACACATGAAAAGACCAGTGTACAGAAACTAATGCACTGACATACACAAATCAGACCTGGGATGGGCAAGTCAGGTCAGCAGACCATGGCATGATTACAAATGCAGGCCTGACCTACTTTGGATTCCCTTTATCGCGAGCATGTGGCTTTTCACATGCAAACACACAGACACACAGACACACACACACACAGGAACAGACATATCATAGATAATGGATCAAGTAAAAGGTGTGTGAATGCAAACATAGGGAAAGAAGTCAATAAAGAGTATAGGAGAGTGGGATGGCATAAAGAGGAACGAGAGGGGCGAGACAAGAGTTCGTAGAGACAGAGGATGTGGAGGTGAAAGGACAGGTAGCAGTTGGCAAGATAAGGAGGGATTTGAGAATGAGGAAGGAAGAATAGTGGCTAACTGGAGTGATGAGGAAAAATGAATAAAACACAGACTAGGAGGGGGAAGAACAGAGAGGAACTTAGACATGGTTGAGCTGGGGGAGAGTGGGGAATGAAAGCAAAGAGGCAGGGCACAGAGCTGGACGGACATAGAGAGAGAAAGCAAAGGCGATCAAATAGGAAACAGACAGAATATGAGGGCAAATGTTACAAGAGTGAGAGGTAGAGAGGCAGAGAGGGTGTGGAATAGGGCCAAAAAAGAGCAGAGACATTGATTGGCTCATGTAGTTGCTATGGTGATTTTTTTTCCCCAAGCCCCATCATATTTAAAAACACAAAACCATTTGCATAACATATGCAAATTCTCTGAGGAAGACAGAAAGCTTAGTCAGAAGTTAATCGTGTTGTTCTTGTCTATGATCTTGACTGTAAGAGCCTAAAAATGACTGAAATGATGAGGTTGTAGATATTGTATTATAACAACAATACTGACTGACTCACACTCCAAAACCTTAACTACTCATTACTCTTAGTGAGTTATAAAAGTTTAATGCATGTGGGATTTATGTCTCAGCAGCCAGCTTATGTGGTGAGTGTTTCTTTTTTCTTTTTTTCTGTAGAATTTCCCTTTTCTTATCATGTGTATTTACAGGATTATAAAACACGCATAACCTGTGGAGATGTTTTTATTATTTTTTCCTCTAATCTGTGCTTGCAAAGGCATGGTTAAAATGCAATGTAATAAAACACAGTGAAAGGAAACGGAAACAACCAAATACAGGAACACACTGCAAATACAGACAACATATCCAGGTACAGAAGTGTAGATGTCACAATAACAATGAAATACAGAAACAAGACTACAAATACAGAAACACGCTGCAAATACACAAAACAGCCAAATACATACACACATTGGACGTACAGAGAGCATAACCAACACAGAAGGCATTACTAACTATGGACAACTACTAAGTGCATATGCAACACAACTAAATACAGACTACATCCCTAAATACAGGGAATACATAAAAGAAAACTACTATGACATTATCATCATCTATCTTTTCTCTCAAATAAGCTGCAAACTACAAACACCAACACCAAAACGTTGAGTTTTTGCTTAAACTATTGTAGAGAGGGTGTTGATTCAACTTTAGGGGTTTTTTTTAAAGGTAGATATATCTCTTCTCATATGTCTTCCACCCAAATGCACGTGTTGTATGTTGTTCGTACTACCTGTCACAAACTCTGAAACAGGTACATAATTTATACAGTATCAGGATGTGCACACGTGATCAGACAGTCATCAGTGATGAGACAATCATGCTGTCTTAAAAGTATAAATATGGATCTCTGCCTCTATGCAAGCATGCAGATCAGATCACCACTTACTTCAACCTGAGAGCTTCTGGGTAAGCCTTGGTAGAATAACTTACCAACTTTATTTTTCTTGTGATTTCTACAATGTGTAACTTACATTACGGCTTGATAATGACAAGGCAGTAGTTCCATAATAAATGTATTGATGATGACAAAGAGAATGTCTTAAAATTGAATATTATTGTTTCTAAGTGTGACGGTATGTTTCCCCTCCTGATCTGCAAATGCGATGAAATTATTCAAATAACAATTAAAATGTATTTACTATTACTGCGTGTTGGCAATTTCTCTTTCAATGTATCCTTCTTTCCTCAACGTACAAATCTGCACTCTTCTTTCTTTACTCAGTTGCTTCTTTCTAGCCATTTCCGCAGTAGTTTGTCAGAGATTTGAACGCAGTTGAGATTTATTGGGATTTTTGTATGCTCTGAAAAGCCAAAGAGTTAAAAAACTAAGCCCTTCTTTTCTTTTGTTGACATTTATTCAGCAATGGTCTGGTAACATCAATGTATAACTAAAGGTAAATTTAGGAAAATGGTGCATAACAATGAAAGCAAAGTCTGATCATGCAGTAAATACATCCCAAAATACATATAACTATCATGCTGGTTTTTAAGAAAGGCATTGTGAACAGAAACTTGAAGTTGCTTCCAAATGTTTGGACTGTATTGGCCTTGCTTCCAAACTTTTGGCCTGTATTGTACATAATGTGTGTTTAAGGTTTAATAACATTATATCGGTGTTCCATAGAAATCTCTGCAGTATCATGACTCCAGCTGTGGTCTTTGTCTTGTTGGCTGTTCTGGGACAGATGAGTGGCCTTTCAGGTGAGACTATTCTTTAAATTAGCCCAATCAATCAGTAGATATTTCCCCAATGATTTCCAATTATTAAATGATTCTTCAGAGAGCCATTGGTTTGACAATAGTTTTGGACCCATTTTTGCTGTAAAGAGTCATTCTTATATAAGTTGTTTTTGCAGTAGTCACAGTGAGAGTTCAATCAAATATTCTAATCATCTTTGGTCAAATTCACACAAGTATGTAAGATGTGTGCCTTTCGCAATTATTTTTTCCAGGTGTCAATATTGCTAGAGATGGAAACGTGATGCAGTCCTCCCAGTATGAGGATGGTGTCCCTGAGAGGGCCATTGATGGAAATCGTACTAGCCTGTGGGTACAGCGATCTTGTACCCACACAAACAATGATATAGATCCATGGTGGAGACTGGACCTCCAAAAGTCGTATAAAATCAGCACCATCACTATCACCAACAGAAAGGATTGTTGCTATGAAAGACTCAGTGGTGCTGAGATCCGTATTGGAAACTCACTGAAAGACTGTGGCAATGCTAATCCCAGGTAACAGCACAGAACATCTACATAATTTCCGAAGCAGAAACCCATATTTTTCACCACAATAGCACAATCAGTATCTACAGTAAATGAAACTAGTAGTAAGATTGATGTAACTCGGTTTTATTTTCCATCAGATGCACTGTGATCGGATCCATCGGACCCGGGGTATCCAAGACCTTCTACTGTAGAGGGTTGGAAGGTCGTTACATAAACATTGTGATTCCTGGAAGACGTGAATACCTGACACTGTGTGAGGTGGAAGTGACTGGAACACCATCAGATGATCCAACTGAGTATTCCTGCGACTGAGTCTTAAACAATATATAACAGATATACTCATATACTCATATCCGCCGCATTTCAAAGCTAATTCATGTATGTTTTTGCTCCATTTTGAAGTTTAATGGAATTCAATTTAACACATTGTTCGACCAGTGTCTGCAAGAGGTTTTGTTGCTTTATACTACGAAGGAGTTAACATAACTTGTGCATGGAATAACAACATTGTTTCTGCTGAACGGTTGTTTAATGTCCCTTTCTATAAGGATATAAGGAATTTGATTGATCCAGCTCTAGTCTTTGCTGCTTGTTCTTGTATTATTATTAAACTGCATATCTTGACTTTTGGACTGCTCAGACAAAACAATATATAACAATAAACATTTTATGGCATCAGTTTAACTGGAAATGTGACTTTGTTGCTATTTTCAGAGAATTCATACATGAAACCATCCACTTTTTTTCAAGATAAGCACGAACATTTCATTCCTCACGTTTTTTTTGTTTGTTTTGTTTTTAGTACCAGATTAACATGACCCTCGATCAAAGAGTTGAGTTTGGTCAGTATTCAGTAATTCTGTCTGTACACAGTGTAAATCCAGGGCACCTAGTCAGTAAGTAAGACCGTCAAAGGAACTGGTCTTCATACTGTAATTATTAATTATAATTCTAGTTCTGTGATCACCCTGAGATAGTTTAACCTTTCAACAACAGATTAATTGAAAGAGCCTTTGAAACAGTTAAACTGCTACAGCCCCCATAAAAGACGTAAATTCGCAAAAAAAAAAAATCACGACCATTCTTTTACTGCAATAAAAATATTGATAATCTGTTTTAAGAAATCTTGGGTGAGAAGAAGCAGTCCTAGATGACCATCTACTCAAAACTGGCTGTAGGGCACAAACCAGCCCCTAATGGCCTGATCTAAGGTGGAAATGTCTTGTTACACGCTCGTCTTTAAGATACTTGCGTCCCCATTTTTCATTCCGTCATCTCAATCAACCACATATGTTCATCGTAGATTTATAGTTTTACTTCTTTACTGCACCCACAACTCACCATTTCTCTTTTTTTTTTCTGTCTGAGAACCTGGTTTAACTACTGTACTACTGTAGCACGTCCATATGTCAAGAACTATTCTCTGGGCATTTCTACCATGAGATATGACACATCATCCATCAGTCTCACAGGCAGCAATACTTCCAACGTGGACGTACCATTACTGGGCCACTGTCAGAGGGGAGATATATCTTCTTCTCATATGTCTTCCACCAGAAATCACGTGTTGTATGTTGTTCATACTACCTGTCACAAACTCTGAAAGAGGTACATAATTTACACAGTATCAGGATGTGCGTGATCGGACAGTCACATTGGCAAACAAAGAGGACAGGTCCAAAAACAACACTTCCTATTTGACTAAGAGATTTATCAATAAAACAGCTGCCAATCATGCTGTCTTAAAAGTATAAATATGGATCTCTGCCTCTATGCAAGCATGCAGATCAGATCACCACTACCTTCAACCTGAGAGCTTCTGGGTAAGCCTTGGTAGAATAACTTACCAACTTTATTCTTCTTGTATTTTCTACAATGTGTAACTTACATTACGGCTTGATAATGACAAGGCAGTAGTCCCATAACAAATGTATTGATGATGACAAAGAGAATGTCTTAAAATTGAATATTATTGTTTCTAAGTGTGACGGTACATTTTCCCTCCTGATCTGCAAATGATAAAATTATTCAAGTAACAATTAAAAATGTATTTACTATTACTGCGTGTTGCAATTTCTCTTTCAATGTATCCTTCTTTCCTCAATGTACAAATCTGCACTCTTCTTTCTTTACTCAGTTGCTTCTTTCTAGCCATTTCTGCGTTGTAGTTTGTCAGAGATTTGAACGCAGTTGAGATTTATTGGGATTTTTGTATGCTCTGAAAAGCCAAAGAGTTAAAAAACTAAGCCCTTCTTTTCTTTTGTTGACATTTATTCAGCAATGGTCTGGTAACATCAATGTATAACCTAAAGGTAAATTGAGGAAAATGGTGCATAACAATGAAAGCAAAGTCTGATCATGCAGTAAATACATCCCAAAATACATATAACTCAATGCTGGTTTTTAAGAAAGGCATTGTGAACAGAAACTTGAAGTTGCTTCCAAACTTTTGGCCTGTATTGTACATAATGTGTGTTTAAGGTTTAATAACATTATATCGGTGTTCCATAGAAATCTCTGCAGTATCATGACTCCAGCTGTGGTCTTTGTCTTGTTGGCTGTTCTGGGACAGATGAGTGGCCTTTCAGGTGAGACTATTCTTTAAATTAGCCCAATCAATCAGTAGATATTTCCCCAATGATTTCCAATTAATTAGATGATTCTTCAGAGAGCCATTGGTTTGACAATAGTTTTGCACCCATTTTTGCTGTAAAGAGTCATTCTTATGTAAGTTGTTTTTGCAGTAGTCACAGTGAGAGTTCAATCAAATAGTCTAATCACCTTTGGTTAAATTCACACAAGTATGTAAGATGTGTGCTTTTCGCAATTATCTTTTCCAGGTGTCAATATTGCTAAAGATGGAAAGGTGACGCAATCCTCCCAGTATGAGGATGGTGTCCCTGAGAGGGCCATTGATGGAAATCGTGCTAGCCTGTGGGTACAGCGATCTTGTACCCACACAAACAA
Organism: Scortum barcoo; assembly: GCA_023238725.1. NCBI lineage: Eukaryota > Metazoa > Chordata > Actinopteri > Centrarchiformes > Terapontidae > Scortum > Scortum barcoo. The sequence goes on along the minus strand of CM041546.1, from coordinate 7,501,067 downwards.
TGATATGGATCCATGGTGGAGACTGGACCTCCGAAAGTCGTATAAAATCAGCACCATCACTATCACCAACAGAAAGGATTGTTGCTATGAAAGACTCAGTGGTGCTGAGATCCGTATTGGAAACTCACTGAAAGACTCTGGCAATGCTAATCCTAGGTAACAGCACAGAACATCTACATAATTTCCAAGCAGAAACCCATATTTTTCACCACAAGAGCACTAGTGTAAATTAAACTAGTGGTAAGATTGATGTAACTCAGTTTTATTTTCCATCAGATGCACTGTGATCGGATCCATCAGACCCGGGGTATCCAAGACCTTCTACTGTAGAGGGTTGGAAGGTCGTTACATAAACATTGTGATTCCTGGAAGACGTGAATACCTGACACTGTGTGAGGTGGAAGTGACTGGAACACCATCAGATGATCCAACTGAGTATTCCTGCGACTGAGTCTTAAACAATATATAACAGATATACTCATATACTCATATCCGCCGCATTTCAAAGCTAATTCATGTATGTTTTTGCTCCATTTTGAAGTTTAATGGAATTCAATTTAACACATTGTTCGACCAGTGTCTGCAAGAGGTTTTGTTGCTTTATACTACGAAGGAGTTAACATGACTTGTGCATGGAATAACAACATTGTTTCTGCTGAACGGTTGTTTAATGTCCCTTTCTATAAGGATATAAGGAATTTGATTGATCCAGCTCTAGTCTTTGCTGCTTGTTCTTGTATTATTATTAAACTGCATATCTTGACTTTTGGACTGCTCAGACAAAACAATATATAACAATAAACATTTTATGGCATCAGTTTAACTGGAAATGTGACTTTGTTGCTATTTTCAGAGAATTCATACATGAAACCATCCACTTTTTTTCAAGATAAGCACGAACATTTCATTCCTCACGTTTTTTTTGTTTGTTTTGTTTTTAGTACCAGATTAACATGGCCCTTGATCAAAGAGTTGAGTTTGGTCAGTATTCAGTAATTCTGTCTGTACACAGTGTAAATCCAGGGCACCTGGTCATTAAGTAAGACCGTCAAAGGAACTGGTCTTCATACTGTAATTATTAATTATAATTCTAGTTCTGTGATCACCCTGAGATAGTTTAACCTTTCAACAACAGATTCAGTGAAAAAGCCTTTGAAACAGTTAAACTGCTGCAGCCCCCATAAAAGACGTAAATTCGCAAAAAAAAAAAAAAAATCACGAACCATTCTTTTACCGCAATAAAAATATTGATAATCTGTTTTAAGAAATCTTGGGTGAGAAAAAGCAGTCCTAGATGACCATCTACCCAACACTGGCTGCGGGGCACCAACCAGCCGATCTAGCCCGATCTAAGGTGGAAATGTCTTGTTACACGCTCATCTTTAAGATACTTGCATCCCCATTTTTCATTTCGTCATCTCAACCACATATGTTCATCGTAGATTTATAGTTTTACTTCTTTACTGCACCCACAACTCACCATTTCTCTTTTTTTCTGTCTCAGAACCTGGTTTAACTACTGTACTACTGTAGCACGTCCATATGTCAAGAACTATTCTCTGGGCATTTCTACCATGAGATATGACACATCATCCATCAGTCTCACAGGCAGCAATACTTCCAACATGGGCGTACCATTACTGGGCCACTGTCAGAGGGGGGTCGGTAGTCGTCCACCCTCCCCAACTCCACCCCTATTTCTCTCACACAAGCACACTTTTTTGCCTGCAGAGGTGTCTTTCTTGGATAAAACAACTTGCTGTGGAAACCTTTTTCCAGCATAGATCAAGGCTTCATTGGGGCCAAATAAATCATCCAGTCAGCAGGGGGGTCGAAGAGAGACAACCCCACATCCGCGCATCCTCTGTTATCTTAAAAAGTTTGAAGATGGATGAGTTTGCAAGAACGAAACAAAGTGTCAAACCATATTTTTTGGGAGATGGTGGATTTCAAATGCACCGAGAGCTGTTTCTGCCATTCTCGTGCCTTCGAACAAAAACAAACTATTACTAATCCCATCATGCTTTACTTACTTCTCACAGAACCCCAGGCTAGTATTTTCTAAGGACAAAATGTCATCTTTATGACTTCACTGATTACACTTAATACATATAATAAAATAAAAAGAGAACACAAAATTGCGCTCAATGCAAGTATGTGCCGATTATTGTTTTAAATATTTGTTTCTTTTTCCACTATATAGGACAGTACACTAACCATACAGTTCTGTAGATCTACATCAATATTCAGTCAAGCTGTTTAGAATATACCCTGCTAAGTACTGTAGCTTGATTCAACAGCTTCCCATAATTTTCCATTATGTCCTGTGCTGCGTTTTGTTCACCATGAAGGGGGAAGTCCTACTTTGTAACTTTTCTCAGAGAAAATATAGGATAGGATTTGAACAAAAGTACAATTATTGTTTCCAACTACTAAGTACAGCCCTTTAGAGGCATCTTACACTTGCAATTTGTTGCTGAAATGGATGCAATACAAAACGTCTCTACTTATACAACACTTTGTCCATCTTTCTATGTTTGTAATGGAAAAAATTTGAAAAATAGCCTACCAAAAAGACAATCTATAAACAACACTTTAATGGACATGGTCATGGCATGACCATTAATATCTCCAGCCGCTCAGAAATAAACACTATTGTAGCTTGCATGCACAATGTCCACCAAGGACATTAAGTCATCACAAATCCATTAGGTAATTACAGCCATGCTTAGTTACCAGTTAGACCGGCTCCTGTGCCCTTTGCTGCCAATGCTTGTTGTCTTGACGTTGCTCCTGTTTTCCGGTGGAAAAATGCCTTTGCAGTTGACTAAGAGGGAGTAGAGATGCTAACCTTGACCCTCATGCAACATACTGAAACAGCATGATAGAGTATGTAAAATGAACAATGTAATTTTAAAATGTGAATGTATTTTAGAGCAGTTTTTTTTTCACTTTCTAACGAACAAGGTGTGACTCATGCTCAAAAATAACGTCAGCTTAGGCTTTCTCTAATGCTCAATACAAAAAACTGTACTGGTTGATGGTTAAACTGACCGAGTTGAGCTTTATGTGTTTGTCATTGAACAAGTGCAGGGTTAACTGGTTGTGTGCCTCCTTTGCAGCCCCTCTGGGGGTAAAACAGTGTACAGTAGGTGGTGGGCTGGCTCGCAGTGTCTTCAATACGTTCCATAGCATTAGGTTGATGTAACCTCCTGTCACTTGTCTCTTTTTTTTGATCTACTGAGTGAGGGCATGAGGCACCAGGGCAAATCTCCCCTCTAACCATTAGTTCTTCGTGCTCCACCTAGCATTTAATCACTCTACAGAAGAACAAAATACGTCTTCTTTCTGCACGTGTCTGCGGTGGTGCATGTTGGTGCATGCTTTTCTTGGATGTTAAAATTTTGGTTTTAACATTTATCCTTGATGGTGATGACAGCCTTGTTTGTTTGTGTGTACTGTTCACATACAAGTCTGCTGCCTTGCTAATTTGATATTCAAATTTGTGGCTGCCGGTTGATTTGCCTGTATACCACATTCTGTATCTCCACAGTCTCATTGCGTGCAGTAGTCACTGAGCAGCTAAGACCAGTGTAACTCACACAGGACAACAAGACTGGAATCTGTCATGTTGCTCAGTGAATTTGTGGTAAGTCATATAATTAGGCCAGCATTTGGATAAACAAAACCAATCCAAGATCAAAAACATGTTGGTTAAGAGGAGGAAAAAAGACACAGAGATAAAGAGAGAGAGAAATGGGGATGCTCTGTGAAGGGTTAAAGCTTTACTACTTTATAAGTCAGACTCCTTCAAAAATTGGTCCCAAATATACATGCTTAAAAGTGTGTCTGTGCTCACATACATTTGTAAACATACAAAGAGACTTGCATTCAAATTGACACACTCCAGCACCCAATCACACCATCACTCCATATAATATACACAGACGAAACATGTATTTACACACACACACACACACACACACACACACACACACACACACACAAAGCCATCAGAGCAAGGTCAAGCCTGACAGCAGGCAGATGAAGAGCCACTTAGGAGACCTGTCTCTTGTCTTTATCCTGTGTCTCCCCTTTGAGAGCTCTATGCTCAAAGAGCCAATTGATAGGGAATAAACGATGAAGTCATAGTTGCCGGCAATGTCAGGTGGAAGAGAAATGAATGGAGTAAGTGTTAAGGTAGAGTGGGAAAGTAGAACATAATTGTGTAAAATCACAATTAATCAAAGAATTAGAGGAGGATTAATCATGTTGGGTGTCTTTGGGGAATGCTGTCTCATCAAAGTGCCATAAAGCAGTTTGAAGACTTAAATATTGCAAGTATGAAGATGTATAATCACATCTAATGTCAGGCAGATATAATAGAAAGTGGAGAGCGGAAGAGGTTATTGCAGAAAATCATATCAAGTTTGATTTAGAGCATAAAACTGAAAAGAAAGCACAGAATAAATAATGTTTGACCACAACATAAAACCCTAAATCAACCTTCCACCACACCCAAGGTCCACAATGCCCGAACAAACTAGTGTTAGAAATGAATGCTTTATATCATCAGAGCTTAGTGGAGGGATTGGAGAATCTGTGTGTTCGATATTGTTGATTCTGCTCCACGGAGCAGGCCTATCACCTCTGAAAACACTGGAGACCCAGTGGTTCAGTGCAGATTATAAATATGCATGGAAATCAATACATATTTGGCAGTGGGGGAGAGAAAAAATGAGAAAAACACAGGAAGAGAGCAGAGGCCCTGGAATGTTCATCTTCATTTATTACAGTCATTTATTCTCTTTCTCTCTCTTCCCTCTGCTCTGCTACACATGTGCACACACTCACTTCACTACCTATGCACAGGCACACACACACACACACACACACACACAGAGCCAGTCACAGACACATGCACATGCACAGCAAGAGAGAGGAAGAGAAAGAATATGTCCACATCAGCAAATTATCTATTCTTTTCTCTGCGACCATCCCTGTGGGGCTGTGCAGTGTGTAATAGCAAGTGCACTCCTCTGACGATTAGCCAGACTGTATATTTGTCATTTCAGGTCCATAAGGGAGGCCAGGGAGCAGTCTGAGACATAGGTTCATTCATCCATTGACTTCTATTCCAGATGTTACAGGGGAAACCTGCGAATCCACACAATTCAGATTATTTATTATGCCAAGAGAAATTCAAACTAAAACTATAAAACTGTGATTGCAAAAGTATTAAATAGAATTGTTTTACTTGTAATGTGTCGTCTTTAGGCAGAGCGATATCAGGGTTGTAGCCGGGGCAAATTTTAACAGAGGTCCGGCAGCAGTGGTGGTGGAGAGATTTTTTTTAATGAATTTTCTGTAATCCATGGTAGTACCTTCAGTCTGTCTGACAGTGTCTGCATCATCATCCTCTGAAACTTCTCTTGTTTCTAAGATGACTATGACACTAAAGTAATTGGGAACAGGAGGTGACTTTTTTAATTTATGTGTAAAAAAAAAATTAAAAAAAGCAAAAATATAGGCTAAATATATCCCAGTAAATTGTTATAAATGTAAGTTTGACATATTAAATTGGATTAAAAAGCTTTAGCTTGGATCACATTGTGTTTTATGTCCCAATCCCTGTAAAAATGTAATCATATGGTTGGTGTCTGTGACCATACATACACACATGGAATTATGATATCAAATGGAGTCAGAAAACTTGGGATATTAGGACTTCAGGGATTATAGTAGTTTCCCATTGTTGTATTATTATTTGAATTACTAAGAAGCAACTCACTGCAATTTATGTACTCACTGCAATAATAACTGACAACAAAAAAACAACAACAACAAACAAACAGTCAGATCTTTTGGAAAATTGTCTCATACCGTGGCATTGACACGAGGCTCAGTTAGCGGACTCTGGCTTGCCGGTTACGCTTACTGACTCACTTCATATCTGCCTCAGCTCTCAGCCAAGCTAAACAAAAAATTTCTCAGATCGACTTGAACAGTGAACCATTTTCTATCTGTGGAATGACATAAATAACACACTGCATGAGTTTTGTTTCCCCTCATTTGTGCGGAGATACATTTCATTGCAGTCGGTTGCCTTGACTACTAGGGGGGACAGTTACAGACATAAATGTACACTTTGCAGCTACCCTATAAGTTGAGATCCACAGGGGTACTTAAATTATGTTGCTTTCATTAGCAAAAACAGTAAAAAAAAAAAAAAAAAAAAAAAGGTAACCTGTACTCAAGTTATCGAGGTTTAGACTTAAACTGGAACTGCAGCTTGGAGAAATAATAATATTCAGGCAGAATTAAACAATTTTCAAGTTTTACATCATGCCATTGTGCACTGATGTACTTTGGATGCCCTGCAAATTAAACAAATGTGGAGCTAAAAAAGTTATAGTTAAAACAATGTGTTGGATGATAACAAATATCTTTATGAACATATTACAATAATTTTATCTCAGTTTATGAAAAAGTCAAATTATTTTGTCATAAAAGTGTATTCCAATAATTGACAGAAAAGACAGATATATGCTCTTTCTTGGGCTATTATTGACAAGTTTAGTGATGAGAATATACTAACTGGTTTCATTTTGAATATGTGAAGAGGTACTGAAATTCTTTTGAAAAGAATGATGTATGTATTTTTATTTCTCCACATAATCTATAACCTTAACATGAGTACAGTGTTATCGTACAGCACTGCAGAGTGTACACCAAGACCGGGTGGTCTAAAGGTATTGGAGATATTAGAGCAGTGGACCTGGTCCAAAAGAATACATCTTAGCTTCTTATTCCTCTTTTATGACTAATAACGATAGTCCTGCTTGTCTTGCTCCAGCACCTCTCCACCATCCATTCAGTGTGCAATTTGCTCCATTTCCGTCCATCAAACGCCTCAATACAGACTTAAAGTGTGCCCAAATGACCTCTATGCAACATTAACATTTGACAACAGACAGTATAAATGCACATTTGTGATATTACAACTTATCTTTGTTTAGTAATTGGTGACACTGGGTGGTTGTAATATAGCCCAAGGGGTCATTTGATACTGTAATGATAGCAGGTTGTCATAGAGGCTGGATCATTGTCACTCTTCCCTATCAGTCATTCCTTAATAGTCTGGATAACAGTCCCCTCTTTCATGGTGGGGTAAATGGAACTTCAGTCTGTCTTTATTTGGTGGACTGGATATTGAATATATGTTTTTTTTTTTTTATTAGAATGAACTATATTTTGATTAATAATAAATTCCGGTTAAAGTAGGAAAAGAATAGCTAGTGTTATGTTTCTTCCAGTGTACTTTGAATACACTTTGAACTGTTGTACTTTTACAGAAAGTTGTATTATTTTTTTAATTATTTCTGTAGTAAATATTCCTGTGATTTATTGCAAAGAAGAGCAGTGATTTGGACATCCACTTACTTTCTATCCTCGTACATTTAAATAAATACTACCTCTACTTAACAAGGAAGCTATACTTTATGTTTCTGTTAATGGCTTTCGCTGTAATGTCTTCTTGTCATTACGGGAGATAAATGCATCCCCTTATTATACTTCTTTGTCTATATTGTGAACCCTGCTCTGACACAATGGCCTCCGTGATAATAATAAATGTATCTGTGCGCATGTATCTGATTCACTTAGTGTGCTTTCTGGGAGCACTTGGTTGTATTCCACTGTCTAATGAACTATTCACTTTCTCCCACTCTGTCTCTCTCTCTTTTCCCATTGTATGTCTTTCATCCACCTCTCCCTCCCGCCGCTTTCTTCCCTCTCTTTTTTTCTCTCCTTTCACACTGTTTTTTTTTTTCAAACTGTATCCTCTCCTCTCATATCCCCTCTTATCCTCTCTTTTAATTTCTATCTCCTGTTAACCACCTCTCCATCTCTGCCCTCTTAATAAGCTCTTATGCACGCAAGCCATTGGCTTTTAATGTGTACTCCATATAGACCAAACAGGTGCATCATTAATCCAAGCCCTCTGCAGTGCTGGCTGTGTGTAATGGTAACTGGATAACACATTGTTTCCTGTGTGAGCCAGGGCATCCATATTATCTACCATCACTCCTTAATAAATTACACCTGGAGATGTGGCATTTTGTCTCTGTGTACCTAAGCATTGTGTTGCTGGACTTCCCGAGTGGATGAATGAATATAATGCAAGCGTGTTCACTAATTATCCCGTCTTCTCTTTCTCTCTCTCTCTCTCTTTCCTCTCTTAGGCTTTCATCTGGTTGCAAATGCAAAACAGACATGATTAAACTAAACAACTATAAGTCTTGCATCTGTCCTGATTTAGATGAGAGATTGAGGAGATTGGGTTGGTGTAATTGATAACATTTTGGATACAGGACCTTGCTGGCATAATACCAATATTTGTGAATCTTTTCTCAAACCTTTTATCTCTTTGCTCTTATATTTTAGAAAACAACAATCTAAACATCGCTCCTGGCACCTTTATTAAAATAATTTTTGTAATACTATCCCAGAGTGGAGATTATACTACTTTAAGCACATCATGACAGCGTTTTAACATTAATCAGTAATATTAAATAAATGCACCAAGCTCATGCTCCTTCAAGTTGAAGATAAAGTTCAAGTTAAAGAAAGTTGTTTTAAATCTTAATTTAAAATGATAATCTCCAAGGTTATAATCGTAATTGCAGGTGTGTGGACTTCAGTTCAGTTTCGCTCTCAGGTTTCAATGTCTGCAATCATCAGCCTTTTCTTAGTGTGTTCAGTTATAGTAATCATTAACTCACAATGGTAGCAGAAACCAGTACGATGCTTCAAACACAGCACAGGTGAGTTGAAGAGTGAGCCTGGTGCGTTAAAAGCCTTGTTAAACGTGGAACTGTGCACCACTTATGATGTTTCTGGGAAAGTCACCACCGATACGGGGTCATAATACTCTAAGTGCTGCAGGCTTTCATCAGTGGGCCATGGACTCAATCAACATTGTGTTTGGTGACAGACAGGCTTAACAAACATGTGTTTGAATGAAGATCTTCAAGATTATATCTTTAAATCACTTGCAAACGTTGACCCTCACTTGATTCAGTTATCAGAAAGGATTAGGAAGGATTCAGATTCAATAGTCTAATTTGACACTAAGTTCAAATTTATTTAAATGGTATTAAACCATTACTCAACGCAGAGAGTGGAATCCCAATTAAAAAGCTGTCCTCTTTTAAAAGTACACCTTTTTGTGTATTTGTGATTGAGTCATGGAAGCTAACAAAGTAAATACCCGTACTTCCAAGCATCACCTGTGTTTGGTCAGCTTGCTGTTTAGTCAATAATGTAACTTTGATGCATAAGTTTATAACATAAAAAACAGTGTATGATTTTGTATTTTTCTACTGTACACATGTTAAAAACAAAAACAATAGCTTTGGTAAAGGACCTTTGGTGGAGGCAAGTTTTTTAACCCTTCTTTCAGTCTTCACACTAAGCTGAGCTAAACATGTATTTGACTGGTCTCTCAACTGAACACACAGAGATGAAACTGATATTGATCTAATCTAACTCTCCATAAGACAGCAAGTCTATTTCCCAAAATGAGATTTCCATTAAAAGACACTGAGAGGGGCATTATGTTAAAACCTGTGGTGCTAACTGTGATCTAAGCAGATTGTGTAATAGGCTCTTTAACCTTGCTGTCTTTACAGCGTTTCATTTGTCCCAGGGCGCATCACAGAAATATTCTCATCAGCCATGTCATCTAACTACATCACTCCCCAGAAATAAATAAAAATTTTATAAAACACCATCTGGAAGAATTTGGTTCTCAAAGTGACCCCAGTGAAATGGGGAAAAACAACTTTTTTTTTTTTACTTCCATCTGCCTGTCTATTTTTTAATTTCTTTTTTTTTTTTTAATAAAAAATCAGATTGTTGTTCCTGTCACCTCTATACCAGTGCTTAATTTCCATTATGCCAGCAGTGTGTGAAGAAGCTTTTGTCTTTATTAGGAAATGGTACCCCGTGGCTTTATTTATGTGGGGTTTAGTAAAATATAGGGTCTACAGCCCCATGGTGGTCACAGGATGGGGTTACCGTTTATTAATCTCTGTCAAACGCAGTTAGACGTCCGCAGTGCACACACACTTACAAATGTACCTGCATGTCTGGATGATCTCTTACACACACACACACACACACACATTCATACTTTCGTAGATGTAGACACAAACAAACACACCTGGACAGAGAAAATAAGTGGGCCTCAGATCTTGACAGAAAATACATTAAGGGTTTAAATGTGACGAATTTTCAAGTCCTGATGCTTGGGTCATCATTTTGTCAGATTTTTTCTACATGCTGTTGCACTTATTTCAGTCAGTTGACAGGGAGGAAGAGGGAAGTTGCTGCAACATACAAATCTAAAACAAACCTGACCAGCCACCAGATCATTTCTGACTGCCAAGAAAAAATGGGAACATCTTCTGAAAGCATTAGACCTTAAGAAAAAAAAACAAACAAGTTTCATAAACCAGATGTCCTGGTGCATTTATATAGTGCAGATCATATCCCAGAAGATGACACCTAATCTTGCTTTTTTTTCTTTTTAGGGCTCTGTGTATGAAAAGTTAGAAAAAATATGAAAAATATGAAACACTATCTCTCATAGCCCTTACATTGTGTCTTTGAATCACTTATTTTGTCCAACTAACAGTGTAAATTAAAAACAAATTAAAAAAAGTATTAAACAGAGAAAAAAAGCAACAAATCCTCACGTCTGTTTTTTTTTTTGGCTCAATAAATCACTTAAACAATCATCCATTTATCAAAACTTTGTTATTTGTCTATTGATTGACTAAACAGTTAATTAACTAATTGTTTCAACACTAATTGCGAGACCTGACATTGATCCACCAGCAACCACAAGTCTAAACACATGAGAGTAGATGTCACGTCATCTCTACACACACACGCACAATCTCAAGTGGACTGCATTACTCTATACTATTCTACACACTTACTTTATCTCACAAACCTGCTGTTCTCTGTCTCTCTCTGTGGTCTCTCTGCAGTGTACACACAGAGAAGCACACACCATGCACACCACAATGATACAATTTGCTGTACTCGGGCCAAGTCCAGGGATAGCCTGAGGATGGGGAACAGTTGGCTGCCACATTTGGCTGGTTCCACGCTGTTAGTCAGATATGGGCTCAAGTGTACGGGGGGAATAGTCTTTTAAATGATACCTACCGCTCTGTCTGTGTCGGTGTGCTCGCGTGTTCGTGCCCTGTATGCAAACGTGTAAGGAGACACCCACATACTGTACCGCGCATATGTTTATACATATGTATCTATAAAAGACTGCGTGTGTGTGTACTTGCCTTTGCTTCTGTCATTATTTGACAAGTTTTTTTTTTTTTTTTTTTTCTGAACATAAGCAAGCTGTCCTGTCCAACTGGTCCATTACGCCTGCTAGTGAAAATGTGTGTGTGTGTGTGTGTGCTCATGCAGGCTTAATTTCTTGACTCTCACATTCTCTCATCGACGATGACTTTTTTTTTGTAATAGATCTGTTAGGCATTTCAAAGAAAATGAAAATGTGTGTTAATGGTTACTGCTTTGCAACCACCACTATCATTAGTGAAATCTCTAATGTGTTGTTAAAACATTCTTTGGCCCACAGCACGCTCACATCGGCACGTTATTACCTTGCTTCATTTGAATATTGTGTTACCATAGACAGCCTTCCTTTGTGTCAGTGCAGACCACAGTGTTTTTCCTTCCTTATAGTCTCTGTTCTTTGAACTTCTCACCTCTATCCATCTTTAGTTACTGTCACAGCTCCTGCTCATTCAAATTTTTTTTTTTCAAAATACTTTTTTTTTTTTTTTTGCTGTTAAAACGTGAATAAACTGCTCATTTACCTCTTGTTTTGCTGCCTCTTCACAGATTACTACTTGGACAGACAACATAGATTTATTTATTTATTTATTTAATAATGTATCTATTAGTTTATTTTCCAATTTTACCTTTAAATTTTACTTTAAAAGCACCATGAGGTATCGCCTTCGCACCATTTCATACTTTATAATTCCTTATAAAGTGGCACACACACTTCATCCACTCACAGCAACTTGATGAACGTCATTAGCAGCAGTTGACTGGAACTGTGTCTTTACCGTAAGTTTATAATAAAAATGTATATTGTAAAGAACTAAATAGATGATAAAAGAAATTACCAAAACATATCCCAACAAATGAATGGTTAGCAGCTTTCCCAGTCGTACTGAAAACATCAAAGCTTCTCTACAAACATTCTGCACATCATCATATCACAAATAAAAAAGTAAAATGTTGGAAAGATTTTACATTTTTCTACATATTTTTTTCTCTTTGTTAGGCTTTGTTAGACTCTTTATTGTGGAATACTGTCTGAGGAAGTTGCTTAATTGTCCCATTTAGAAAGCTTGACCTTGCTAGAATCTAATTAATTAGTTTGGTATGAAGGTTAATTAGTAAAGAAGGATGTCCATGCATCATAAAGCCCCTTGTCTTAACCCACTGTGGCAGTCAGGCAGAAAAACAGTCATCAGTCATCCGCTCGGTGAGAGAAATCTGAAGTGATACTCACACATTTACATCAGAGTTAATTTCTGTCCAGCCCTTGCTCACTGACCCCTTCTGCCATGAAAGGCAAAGGATCTACCAGGTGGGATTCTGTATTTGAATAATCAATGAGTTAATGGGATGTCCCATTGTATGTGATGGATGAGGTTTGTGGTGCATAAGGTGAAAGTTGCAGCCATCTTCAGTGCATAAAGCAACTTATAGATAGAAGTAAAATTTTTTGACATTTCGGCATCATTAGGAGAATCTGTCCTTCGGACTGAAACAGCATGTACTGGAAACGCTGGGGAGAAAATAGGGTCAATATCACACAGAGTATAGATCCATTTCAGCATCTTTTCCAACCCGAGGCACTACTTTTAAAGAAACAGTGCTTTGGAGCTGATAGTGTAGGAGGATTTTGTTGTGTTTCCCCTTTTTCCAGACTTTATGCTAAGCTAAGGTAACCGTCTGCTGGCCGCAGTTACACATTTACCGTACAGAGGGTGGTATAAGTCCATCCATCCATTGGAGGCAGCAGTCTAAGCAGAGATGCCCAGACTTCCCTCAACCCAGACACTTCCTCCAGTGTCAAAGTATTCAAAAGTATCATGTCCCAGAAAAAGTATGTAGTAACTGTGCCATTGCTTTTGTTAAGTTCTGTAGCTGTCAATCACACACGCTTAAACTGGGTATGGCCTCATGGCAGCATCATATGTAAGTTGTGATTGCTTTATTAGGTGGAGTAGAGCTAGCAAGGTAATGGAAATCAGTTGGGGTTATTTTAATATTTATAACCCCGACCAGCCGGAGTGGTACATCACAAACATTTCTTGTTATTTCTGTGTGCCATGATGTGTAAACAAGTTTCTAGCCCGAAAAGGTTATTATGACAAAAAGGGAAGATTTTATGGCTAGCTACCCATGGATTTTAAATCATAAGTGAACTTCACGGGTGGTAGTGCTGGTAGTTATGGAGGGCTGTGCTGATAGATGCTAACCATACAGGTCTATTCATAAAGCCGTAATTGACTGTCAAGTAGCGAGGACACCGCGTTATGGGCAGGGCTCCAAACTATTTCTGCACAATCAATGTCAATTAGGTTTAAATACACAGACCCGCAACTAAAATGTAAATAGGGACAAACCAAACAATAGCAATAGTAATTGACATGGTAATGAATCCTCACTTTGAGAGAGCCCTCCGGACAGCCATTGAGACAGCACAGGAATAGAAATATAGTTTATGTGGGCAATAAAGTCATGGCTATTTATTACAATGTCATACAGAAATATACTGTGAACATTGTTTATAGAGGTGGGGGTTGTTCATACATGAGATATTGTTGTACAATACAAGGCATTCACCAGGGCAGCAGAGATATTTATGCTTCTACAGCTCAATTTAGCATTTTAACTAATTTTGATGTACTAAATTAGTCTTCACAGTTAATGTAGCCCAACTCGTTTTACTCACATTGCAGGTAACACAAGGTTTAGTATCATCATGGATTTCCTGTTTGTCAGAAGTCAGCCAAGTTATAGTTTCTTTATAGTTCATTTATTATTTCTTCCTTGTGTTTTTTTAAGTGCAATTGATTCTTCCTGTGGGTCATGCGCTAAAACTGAGCCTTTCATGCTTCTCTATATATTTTTTTCTCCCTTTAAAGGCTTCCTCACTAAAGCTAACACCCATTTGAATGAGATAGTCTTTCTTAAGTCACATCAATTCTTCTGTCACAGACACACACACATATGTGTTGTGAAAGAAGCTGTCCTTTTCATTTGAAAAATATTGTGCCAGCAGAATTCCACTTTTAGTCTTAGTTTTTCCCCAATATAAATGCTTTTGCCTCTTTCCCAACTCCAGTGAAGCTCTCCCAGGGATTTTTTGCAACTCCAGGGCCTTGTTATGTTCAGTTAGGACTTAAAGGCAGCCATTTGTATGCCCTTACATCCCATGGGGAACCATCCTCAAAAGCAGCTACCTCAAGCTTTTCATATGATTTTGCAATCAAAACCTTGGGAAATGCTCAAGGAGAGGTGGCTCTCAAACTGCTTAGATGTGCAGTTTTCCATCTATCTGTGGAGTGGTAATTGACAGGAAAGGTAGGGGAGAGGAAAGCAGAAGGGAGGAAGCCTTTTATTACTGTCACAGGTGTAGGATTGCAAGCCTGTCGCTGAGTCTGCATAGTGGGCCTGTGATTGGGGCAATTCAGCTGCAGGGAATAGGAGATTTGAGGGCATGTGGATGGATTGCCTGTCTGTCAGAGCATCTGTACTGTACATAGTGGATCTCTGATTAGGGTATTTCAAATAACACAAAGGATTTAGAGTGATGTGACGATATATCAAATCGCATCTTTTTGTGGAAGACAGAGGCAAAAAAATACTCTGTCGACACTTCTGTTACTGATCAAAGAGATTTTTAGGGGTGGTTTCAAAAAAACAACAACTGTGATTTAACTTGGTCTTTATACCTGAGCTGCTCTTGACTTCTTCATAAGAATAAATGCAATGCAGTCTTGCCAACTTGACTAGCATCCTATTACTGAGCTGAACAGTGAACATTGAAAGCAAACAGTATTTTCTATACATAGAAAGTGCTCTCATTATATTCTTGTTGAATTATTCCGTCGCATGAAGCTGGGGACAAAGAAGATTAGGAGATATCACATTTGTTTTCTCGTGATAACACATCCTTACCATGCTTCTCACTTCCCTCCTGATCATAGTAAAAACATCATAGTTGACACCCCGTATTAAACTTCCACAAACACTCTTCCTTTACTTGTACTCTAAAAAAAACATTATCCCCCTTCTACTCTCTGCAAAACAGCAATGAAAAATGAGTGTAATAAAATTTTTAAGGTTCCCAAATTAACTATTAATATACGAATATTAACATGAAGAAGTTGTACCTTATAAATACGAGGGACCCCACTGTACGCTGTCTCATCTTTCTTTCTTTAACAGTTAAATGTCACATAAAGAGAAATGAAATTTTGGCAGCAAGATGAGCAGATGGCCCATTCATTAGGGATTCAGAAAATAAATATTTACCTTTTAAGAGGGTTTGCACATTATGCCTTCTCCTCTACACTCTTTGGAAAAAATTGAATTGCAGGCAGAATGAAAAAAAAACATACAGATTATTTCTATTGCAAATTTAATAATGCAAGAATCATTTAGTTTGTGATGGATGCACACAAGGATTACTTTCTTGATGAATTGTGATGGCAATGCATCCCTATTCAGGAAAGGGTATGCTGGTGAAATGCCATGACAAATGGAGGATTGCCACCCCACAGAGAGGGACAACCACCACCACTTCCTATTGATTTTTATTATTAGTTATTTCTACTTTGTTTTAGTATGTTAACTGTATTTATGGCTTCATAAACTACATATAAACATATGATGTCTGCCAAGATTAAGAGCTTTATGACACTTCAATAATGTCCTTCATTTGTGAAAACTTATCTAAAGTGAATTTGTGAATTTCTCTTGGAGATCAATAAAGTATCTATCTATCTATCTATCTATCTATCTATCTAAAGTAATCTAAGGGATCTATCAAAAATAGCTTAAATAGCAATATCTGTTTTAAATACAGTGTAAAGAAAAGATTTTACAGTTCCTGTACAGAGAAAATTGAATATGCTCATAACATTTCTGAAGAGTAAAGAACGGATCATGATTGCACATGTCGGTGCACACTTGTAGGTGTCATCTGATGTGCAATGTCAATACAATATGTGCGCAAGTGTGTGTGTGCACTTATGTTTTTGCACTGTGTTTTTTTTTGTCTTCAGCTTTGTGAAATTGCTTGCGAACCTGTTCATGCGCATGTGTGACCGTGTGTGAGAAAGAGAGAGAGAGAGAGAGAGAGAGAGACAGACAGGCAGAGTGAGAAAGTATGTGTTGTATGTGTAGCAGAGGTACGTCGAGAGATTGCGGAGGACTTGCAAGTCTTGCATGGCAATGAGAAAAGGGACACTAATTCTTTCATTTGATGTTCTATAATTATGGTGTCCATGGCCCAGTCTGGCACACTAGCCAGATTTATGTTCTCCTTTGCTATGAGCGAGTGTGTGTGTGTGTGTGTGTGAGAGAGAGAGAGAGAGCGATAAAGCAAGAGAGATAAAGCAGGATAGAGAGCAGGGAACGGAGAGCTTACAGGCGAGGGGAGGAAGGGGAGGCAGAGCGAGCAAGAACAAGAAATTTAAAGAGTGTTATAAAACAGAGTCTCCTGTCTTAAATCACAGGCCTCGTCCCAGTGGAGGTAGGCTGTGATTACTATGATATAAGGTGTAGGCTGAATACATTTACATGTTCTCAAAGACAAATTCACCTTGTTAGAGCTCAAGCCACTGAGATTTTAGTGTTAAGAGGCATCGTACATGCACAGTACATTATCTTTTCATGATTTTAATTTCTCAAAGCTTTTTTGTCGCATTATGTCCTGCTCAAGCGATGACATTTTTGCCCGCTGAGCATATCAGACAAACTGACAGGCTTACAAACCTTAACCAGTTATATCAAACCATTTGTGTCACTCTTTTATCTATATCCTCAAGGATGGAGGAAAAAGGCCACTAAGATGTTTTAATCATCAATGGGGTTTTTTTTTTCTCTAATTTTGAAGGCCATCAGCAAATCATTCAGAAACCACATGGGATCTTAAGCCAGTAATGTCACTTTGCTAATGGCATTTAGTTGTATTGATTTTCTATAAAAAAAAAAACACGATATATCAGTTTGACAATGGTATTGACCACATTTTCTGTATTGACAAAATCAATATGTTTCTACATGTGGATCGCACATGTGGCTTATTTCAACTTTTAAATGAAAAAAATTCTTGGGACCCTGTGGGGAAGCCGTAAAGAGATATACATAGATGTGAGATGTATTCATGAACATGACAGACCATAAATATTATAATGCATGACTAAAAATAAAGGGAAATTGCATTCTTTTTGGGCTGAGTTACAGCTACAAAAACAAGCTCAACTTGAGGTGAGTCATCTTAAAGGTGGCCTTACCTCATGTTCTCCCACCATGCACTTTTCTGGACTGTACCTCTCATTTGATTCAATTCACATTCGTCTTCAACAGTCTTTTGTAATTTGGTAACATTTATATGAAAACACTTTCATTTATTTTTATCAGAGAAATGTATCAAATTACAGTAAAGAAATGCTTTTCATAAATACTGGCAAAATTGCCAATCTTCATTCACTTAAAATGTGTGTTCTCCATGGCCTTTAGTCATTTGTATTTTGCTCTGACTTAATCAATAACCTCCCAACAATACATCACTTTCAGGTTTCTATCCTGCGCTTGTTCAGTTTCCTTCTCAGTATTTCATGACATCCATTAGGCTCACTTTGGCTGAGGTTACTGTGGTAAAAAATAACAATCGTAAAAGCTGTCCTTTGGTGTCCTTAATTACTGGGGGATATTACGGCCTGTTTGTTGATATTGTAACCTACCTTCCTCATGTCCTGTGAGACTTTTAACCCTTTTAAAGATGATTTATTGCAAATACACATTCTTTTTAATTATCCCTGCAGCTAGGTGTCCAACAGATTTGTAAAGCCATTACTGAAAATCAATACTCAGCTTTTAGGTGATGAATTAATTAATGAAGTGTGAAGTTTCCCTGAGTGAGGGCCCATTGGTGAAGAGAGAAAGAGACACCGAGAAGGAAAAGGAGAGAGAAAGAAGGAGATGTGGTTGAGGTGACTCCTAATGATTCCATATCAGTTGGTTTGGAGCATTTTAGCACTCCGTTAATTGCACTTAATTTGTGTTTTGATTGAAATAATTTGAGGGCAGGGCTGGGAAACAAACATTTCTCTGCTGGAGACGGGTGAGTAATTTCCCCCTCATGCCTTTGGCAGCCAATCTCCCAGACTGGCTAAATGGATCATTATCCTAGGACCAATTCAACCGAAAGAATTTAGTCTTTGAAGCTCAACTGATTCTTTTTCCACCCTTTGTTTTCTTCATTTTGATCTACATGCTTTTCTTGTGCTTTTTCTCCAGACCTTAAGCCCCAGCCTTAAGAGTCCTTTGTTTGAATGAATACTACCCATTTCTGTACACTAACCTGTGACCTTAAATTAACCATCTGTGCCATGGTTACTGTCTACAGGGTGGTGTTGTTGTAGGGTGATAAAGCAGACATAATAGTTAACCCAGTAGATCTTATTATACTGTAACAAACTGTGTCATTACTATTGAACATAAACTTTATTTTGGTGTACATGTGCAGGTAGAGAGAATTAAAGGACCTCTGAAATCCAGTTTACACCTGTGGGACAGAGAAATGTCTATATATATATATATATATATATATATATATATATATATATATATATATTTATGTATGTAAAACATTTTGCAAAATGTCTCATTCTGTGTCATGTCTAAATTAAACAGCCCTGCGGCTGAAATGACTCGTTTTCTCAGAGTGCACTACCTTGCACCTAATAGTCCCCATTATTCATGGCCCTTCAGCAGAGGTCACTGCCATGGGGTTTACTTTTTTTTACCTCTCTAAATTGGAAGTCAAGAGAAAATGAATTGAGACACCCACACATGGAATGAGCTATAGGTTTGACTTTGACTTGTCCTCAAACTGCAAAGTGAAAAAATAGTTTCATATATGTCATGTGGACTGTTGGAGATTGTGCTGGAGGTCAGTAGGGGTGTTGATGTCAAAAGAAATTTTGGTTGAAATATTAGGATGTTTTTCTTTTTTTTTTCTTATCCTTCGTTATTTTCTTTTCACGTTTCACCCAGGTTGTTTTTTTTCTCTACTTGACAAAGAAAATGAAATGTCATGCATCTAATTTGCCAACAGCCATCCCTTGTGCATCATGGTGATTTCCTTGGCTAAACATTAAATGACAGGTAAACTTTTTTTTTTGTAATCCTGTGAATCAAAGCCAAAATATTCAACACCATATGGTGCTGTATCACTCTGTGCTCCCTGGTTTCTGATCAGGTCTGATAAATGTAAAACACTGAGCTCATGCATATTTGCATGAATCCTCGTTTGTGGCTTCTTGACAAGACAAACATTTATTTTTTTAATTCAAAATGACTTCATTATTGAATTTTCAATTCTGACTGTAATACCACTTAAGTGATTGACAGTAATACCAACATAAAATTTAGTGAGTAATAAGTTAGCAATTTAAATAAAAATAATTAGAAACTAAATTTCAACATAAAGTTATATACTGACGCTATTAAGAAAGGATTGCCTAACACTATAAACTTGCTGATTAGCAGATAAGAAATCTTTTGCTCCACCTTTCACTTCTGATATTTCTGAGGTCCCCAGGAAAAAAAGAAGAAATTATTCACCTCAAGCAATATACTGACCACCCAATCCAGAGCGAGTCTTCAATTTGCCACAACTGCCAAGAGCAAGTTATTTCTGATAACACGGACATCTGATAAATTGGTGATTTTAACGACTAGCGGTTGAATTAAGATGATGGGTTGAAGCCTGGAACTGTTTGTCACCTTGCAAGTTCAAGGTCTGCCTTTTGAAAATTGAGACATTTTTGCCATAAGATTGAAAAATCCTCTTTAGCTGATGTTCACTGTGTTGATCTTGACCTTTTCATCTCCCAGGCAGGAATATTACGTTATCACAGAGAGGGACATGGTCATTCGACTGACTCTGGTACGTATAAACACAACTGAAAGATTGCGCTTTTCATGGAGTAGTCAATTGTATTTTCTTATAGGATATTACACCACTAAGACCATCTTACTTTGGTTTTTAACTTTAAATCAACTAAATTGAGACTTTTAAAACACATCATGCATTCATAATATATGCACATACCCATGTACACACCACTAACACAACATGCCTTGGCTTTATTTGAAAAGAAATCAGACAGACCCTTTCAGAAGCATAATGCACAGCTCACACCGTGCAACTATCTGGCATCAATTAGGATCCCATCCACATTTCCTGCCCTCAATATTATGCACATTTGCCTTTTTCATTATTTTTGTAATTACAGGCGAATGGTGGAGTCTGATAGGATTTTATGTCTTTCAGTCGCTCCATTGTCTGTCAAGGAAGATGTATCCCCCCTTGGGCTAAGCAATATATCAGCAACGATGCGGGTCCATATATTGTCTTAAGCATGAGGTAATGTAACACTGATCCATCCAGGTACTCTGATATCAGCATGTAAATTTATGGAGCATTCAGACATTGTAACTGCTCACAGTGTTTAAGGTTCAGGGTTTGGACAACAAGATGACTCATTGTTTTTTGGATCTGTGGTCATGTTAGCCTCTGCTGAAGTTGTAAAGTTATTCCCTCAAGATTACCGCATGCTAGATGGGAAAGTACAAGAAAATATACACATGTAATGTTGTGTGCAGTTATGTTGTCAACATGATAAGATGTTTTTTTTTTTTTCAATTCATAGGCTAGGGCATTTCTTTTTTACAGGCATTAAACATGTAAACAACCCTTTAACAGGATAAGATTTGCCAAAAGCATCCCCATTATAAAGAATGACATTTCTAAAATAGTATTTTTTCCAATTCATGTGTTATGGGCCACAGTGTGTGAGGGCCTTTTTAGGTTCAACCACTGCATATTTCACGCTTATATACTTCTTTTCACAGCACCTTGATTTGACAATATCCTGCCGCTGCTCGGCACATAGAGATTTAAAGACTTGAATGAATAAGTTAAGGAGGGGAATGTGCTCTTGAATAAAATCTGTCACAAATCAAATTAGAAAGATTAATGCTGAGAGGTGTGAAGTGTACCATAAAATGTCAGAGAGTGAAAGACCTACATTTAAAGTGGGATATCTTTCAATGGAATGTGTCTTTTCTGGATTTCCTGGTGAGATACTGTAATTTCAAGGTACTGTAAGTCAGCAAAGGCAAGGGGCCTATTAAAGTTCATGAAGCAAAGGTTTAACTGTTCAATTCCATCATCATCACGTCATCACTTTTGTCACATTTTACTATTTTTGTGATTATTTTATGATATGACAATACTGTATTCTCAGATCGGGACAAGATCAGGTCTGATTTTTTTCTTGCATCGCGGCAACCCCATTTGCAATATCACAAGCGAGACAAAAATGAAGACAGGAAGGAAAGATGCATACATTAAACATAACATTACAATCACAGAAGACAATATTCAAGGCCCTTCAACATACCTTTCATCTGGGATTAAGCTCTATATTTAATTTTAGGATTGACTGGTGAGCAAAAGACCGCTTCAGTCTACCCTTATTAAATTATGAAATCACTGAACCATGTATCTCCGGTTTGATGGCAACAACTGTTGAAGACATGGTCGGGGTCAGAGAAAATCTTGTCGGCCACCCTAAGTATGTTATTATGGTAGGAGTAGAGGAGTAGAGGAGTAGTTTTGACTTTAAAGTAGTGGACAAACACTTGAACCATGTAGTGCAACAATACTGCAGAACACTGACAATAAAAAAAACAAAACAAAAAAAAAACAAAAGATGAATTTGTCTACCCGGCCCAAAAGACCAAAGGCGGCAGAGGAAATAAATTCTTTGTTTTGTCTTTTTGCAGACAAATTCGATATGGTCTTTCCAGGATAACAGATGGCCTATCATTACATTCAAGTATTTGTATGAACATACCTGCTTGACTTTTTCGTTATGAATAACAACTTAGCGAAAGTGAGATGGTGAAGCAAATACAATTTCTTTCATTAATCTCAAGAGCATTATCATCGCCCCACTCGACCACTGTGTTCATGTTGGTAAGAGTTGCTAAGAGTTACTTAGCAGAGATATTAGAGTTGTATTATCAGTATAGTTTGATTTAATGATTTAATGCATCTTGTTCTCATAATTTCCACTGTGCCTTAATATGTAGAATACCTTTACTGCATGAAAAAGGTTGTACAATCATGCATGTTAATTTTCTGTCCAAAAAAACCTTTTAAAAACTTCACACCAGCGGGTAAGAAAGAGTGAAGAGGCAGAAGTGAGGGTGGATGGAAAGACAGACAGACAGAAAGATGGACCTAGCAAGATCATTTGTTGGGTTATTCCCTAGTTTAATATCAGCTCTGATTCTAATATATATTTATGAAGCTCTCCTCTGCACACCGACCTCCTAGTTACAGCAGCAGCAGGTGTTCGGTCGATGTAGTATACAGCCCCGGTCTCAGACAAACACACACAATGGAACATTGGGGATGAAGCCCAGCACATATTACTTCAGGACACACACACACATAGAGACACACACACACACAGACACACTTGTTTCTCAAGCAAGCATTTCCTGGAGGTTGACGAGCTTCACTTTTGGTGCTTCCAAGGTCAAAACGAACTCCATGTCTCATTACAATCTACAGGTGCTTGTTGAATCCCAATGCTAGTGTTTGTGTATGTGTGTGTGTTTGTTGTTGACAATGTGCAGTATGATGATGTGTGTGCTTTTGTGTGTGTGTGTGTGTTGGAATGGAAATGAGCCCTCTGAGTATGGCTAAAGGGCTCTCACCCTCTCTCACAAGATAGATAGGATCTTAACAAGCACGAGAGCAGAAGGGAAGTGTGTGTGTCTGTGTGTGTGTTTGTCCTCTGGCTACAACATTTTTCAGATTTCTATTGGATGAAATCACAGAGACAATTCCCTTGATTTTCTGACTTGTGGCGTGGCCGGTGGTGAGCTGAGAAAAGTCTTCGATCAAATATTTACCAGTATATATCGGCTCACATCACAGCGACCGTTATTTATGTTTGTGGTGAAAGTACAGAACCTGTATTTTGGACAGACACTGTCACCGTAAAGGATAGCGGCGCAGTTTGTATTTTTAATATCGCCAACAAATCCCTTAAAAGACAAAAACAGATAAAAATAAAAACAATTAGAATTTTTATCCTAGTAGTAACTACAGTCTGTGTAGTCAGAGCATATATCTTTACAGACCTCAAGTTTTTACCAAAAACTATTGAAAACACATAAAATAGCAGTAATATTGTATTGGATGACACACACTACCATTCTGATGGTAAATTTATATGTATATAACCTAATCATTAGCTAATCCTACGATAGTCCATGTGTCGCCTCTTTCTTCTCAATGCTCCAATCTTAGCTGGGCAATGGCTCCCAGCTAGTATCACTTTAAAAATCTTCACTGCATAAAAGCCTGGTTCTATGTTAAAGAGGTACTTAAAGATCTCTACGTAGAACTGACATATGGCTTTTTGTATGTGCACAAATGTGAAACGCTTTCCATACTAAAACAGATTAAGTTTAAAGATTGACTGTACAGCTCACATCAATGTCAGCCCTACCTCATCACAGGATATATGGTCAAAGATCAAATAAATATGTTCTTAGCCAAAACATTATTTAGCTAATGCCAGCAAAATCTTTGCTTTAAATTAACCTCTTTTACAATTGTGAAATACAGAACAGTTGAAAAGGAGTCTTGCTCATGAACACAAAAAGATTATTTGTTTGCTTTATCTCCATTCATGGAATTTACTGAAGCCACAAAAGGACGCTTGATGAATATTATCTCTATACGTGCAGTTATGCACAGGTTTACAATTAGATATTCTACAATAACACAGAAATGATTTTATAATTAACTTTTCGAAACCCAAAGGAGATGATTTGGAAAAAAGAAACATTTTATTAATTATAATGTTACGGATCATGCACATACTTTGTATGGAAGTTTTATAAACATAGAAATGTGCTATAGCATGAAATGGATTTACACTGTCAAAAATGACTGGCATGGTTTTCTCTCATTCTCCACTTGATTCCAATCTGATTTCTACAAAAACAAAATGGAAAATGAACTTGTGAAAAAGTAGTCATGTCCACAAGGCACTAATTTGGAGAAATGACTGAGGATCAGCCTACAGGAATAAGGCTGATATAGTCCAGTTGGTATTTGACTTCATGCAAATTCAGTCACTGACTCACAAGCATGGAAGATTACATAACTCACTTTTTACTCAGAGTTGGACAAGAGAGTGTTTGGAAGCAGAACCACCATGCAGAAACAAAGTATAATACTTGCAGTGCATTTGCTTATTTCTTTTAGTTAGGGTTTGGTTTGGATGGTTATTCATTTTGTAAAATGCCAAGCTTTTGTTGGTTTGCTATATAACATTAAAAGTTATATCTTGGGATATATGGACCTGCTGACAGATGGGTGCACTGTACGTAGTGAATTATTGTATTGTATCGTACGAGCAATCAGTGTTTGATGGCAGCATTAAGGGTGATAACACAGTAGATTCAGACAACATTTGGAAACATGACATGGATATAATTTTTGGTCCCAGATTTTTTTTCTGATAGGCAGCTGTAGTCCAAATTTACAGTGTTACACATTTACAGGGAAAAAAAGAAGAAAAAAGATGAAAAAGAATATAAATAAACCAGCACATCTCCGGTTTTGAAATGGAACTGCACAACAGGATAGTAATCCCACATTCAATTTTGTCTACTAAAGTGAATTTGCAAGAGGGATACAGCCAAAACAACTCGGGGCACCCTGATGTTCACTGAAGTGGCACAACACAATGTGGATGGATGAAACGATGGGGAGGGTGGGGGGGGATAGTTGGAGGAGGGTGTAGTGGGGAAAAGGAGAGTAGAGCCGATATCCAGGATGTATTCACCCTTCATTTAACAGGCAAACTCTCACCACCTTACAAGAAAGTATGAACATACTATATCATTTGACTTGCATGAAGTGATTTCTACATGCACAGAAAAAGAGGACTGTATTTTTGGTATTCTGTCTGCTCCACAAATGTCTTGCTACAGTGCTTGTTGAAATTGTGTTATATTTCCCTTGTGCATTAGCTCCATTTCACATTTTTGAGATTTCCACTCGCTGTGTATGTGAGAGAAAATCCTCGCTGGTGGTGAAGTGTGGTGTGATGGCATAGCGTTGGTGGTTCATTGCACAGTGAAATAGCAGGGCCAAATGACAGCCTGGATTCCAGTTGGGTGGGAATGTGCGGCTGCTGACGCATTCTCACAATCTATTGCAGATGTATGGCCCTTCAGTTTCATTGACCGGCTCCTTGGGTTAGGGATTTTGTTTTTCCCTTTCAAGTGTGATACATATAGTTTAAGCACAACTGTGCAAGCTGAAACTCAAGTGACATTTTATATCCTTGAGATATTCAACATAATACAGAGTTGTTATGCCTACTCTGGAGTTTATACAGGCTTACCTCTGTTTTTATGTCTCTCTTACAGAAAGTAAAAAGAGCACACACTCTCCTTCACTTTGACTGATTTGAAAATGTGTTTACTCTACACACACACACATTTGCATTTAGCATAATATCTCTTATAGTTTTGTGGCCAGTGAGAAGATCTGGATGTGAAACGATGGTCACCGTTAATATCAGTATTGCATTCGTGTTGAGTAAGTAGATCCAGTAACTCTGTGTGCTTTTGTGTACATAGTGATGTGGAATAGTGTGTGTTTACGTGCGTCTCAGCATTTGTGTGGAACTGCTGCTTTAAGCGTATGTGCCAATACAGAGGTGTATTTGGGGGTCGCTCATTATTTTTCCTCTACCTGAGAGATCTGGTAGTGCAAGTTCACAACAGTACAGTACTATTGATGGGAAGAACCAGAAAATAGATGTTATATGATACACAGTAGTAATGATAGATTCACTTGCTGTTTTGTTTGCCAACTGCATATCGACTTTTTTTTTTTTTCTGGGACTCCCTACAGAGCTAATGAAGCCTCAATGGCAAATCTTCAACTGCCCAGTTAAATTAAACTTAACTTGCAGTGTTTTTTTTTCTTCTTTGTGTGCCTCATTTGAAAACATTTTTTTATTTATCTTTTCTTTCTGGAGAGAGTATATGAATATACTGTATTGTCATTAAGTAGAGGCCGTACAGTCTTCACAACAGATCTTTTATTTATATGCAGTACATTTGGTCAGCTCTGTAAAGCTGAATCGTTATGTGACGTCTCACCAATTAAAAAAACAAACTCTAAAAATATAATTCACACTGCGTCTCTTTAAAATACTCAAATCAATCATTTGTTTCTTTGTATTTCGTTCAACCTCACTGATTATACAGCACCAGTGCTTCGTTAAAGTAAATGTCAATAGCCAAATGTACAATCTGAAATCTTCATTCCTCTATCCGCCCATGTCTTCCCTTTTCTCTTTTTCTATCCGAAAAACACTCGTCAGGAACTACAGTACATATTCCTATTTTCAATTATTCTGGCTGAGGGCAATATGTTTTAATGATGAGCTGATTCTCTGAGTGCAGTCTCCAGCTTTGCCAGCCCGAGCAGTAATGCTTTTTGCACATGTCAGGGTCGGGGCCTAGTTGTAATCTGAGGCTCATTACAGCTGGTGAGGCCAAGAGCAGAAACGGAACACAACTTCTCCCTGCAGCGCTGAATTACTTTTCCACCAGCGGGTTCCCCTCTCCCTCGTTCAGTGTTTCTCTCCTTGTCTCAGCTGCTTCGTTCTTTGTCTTTGATCTCTCTCTTTCCCGTCTCATTCTCTCCCTTCCAGTCTCTCTCAATCTCAATATCTTGTTCCCCCCCCATCTGCTTCTCCATTTATTTCTTGATCTCTGTTTCTTGCTCTCTCTCTCTCTCTGCCTCTCTCCCTTCATTCTGTCTCGACACTCCTCGGGGGACCTCGCGGAGTGCAGCGGGTTTGGAGTTGGAGGCTAGTTTTATTGAGTTTGCTCAGGGTCCTGGAAAGGCCTATTTACCAATAAGGTCATGATGAGGTGCATCGAGTATATGAGCAAATCCTCAAATCCCTCTCAAACCGGCATGTGTGTGTGTGTGTGTGTGTGTGTTTGACTCTTGCATGTTCTCACATTTTGCCAGTGCCGTGTATTAGATTTCAAGATCCTTCATAGAGAGGGGCTTATCTTGCATATTGAGAAGTGAGCATGAGTATTGATAGAACTGTGAATAACCTTGTTAAATGGATCTGGCTCAGCATCCAAAGTACTATGCTTGCAACCCTTTTCTAGTTAAACTGAAGACATAAATCCTTTAGCATGTAGCTTTTCCTTGCAGGAAATTCTTGGTTACACAAATTGTGGTGGACTCCTATCTTAATAGCTCAAATTATGTGTACCTAATGGTTCTATCATTGTGAAATCAATTAATAGTGTCAGCTGATAGTTGCTGACTTTGATCTAAAACAGAGACTGTCTTATTCTTATCTTAGAAGCAGGCTTTTCTGGGACAAATCAACTTCACTGCCGGTCAAAGGATGTAGAGATTCTGCCATATTTACTTCAATTAAAACAAAGGCCTAATTAAATAATCTTTGTTGAGCTCACACATGCAAATAGCCTCACTTATGTCTCTCATCAGGATCTTTGTTGAAAGACACAATTCTTTTGGTTAAGCAAAAGGGATCTACAAGCAGCCTAATACAAGCAGAAGTGATCTATCGCATAAATATCCACAATACTTATTTGGAATTAATCAGTCTGATGTGTGTGGAGGTATGTGTGGTTTGTATGTAGTGGTCTGTTTGTCGTTTGCATGTGATTTAATGATGGTAAACACGGTGGACAGTTGTTCACAGTGGCGCTGCGATCTGGCGCGGCACTTCTCAAATCAGAGGCAGCGGATTTAATAATGTATCTGTTCTGCTGCCTTCAGGTTGCTTCAGGGATTTAATGAACTGAGTGAGAGGCTTTTCATACAGTATAAAGCAGCTATGGACAGATACTGCCAGAGTCAATCGTGTTCATTTATAGATCAATGCAGGTTGATTTATTGCTGTGCATGCTTTGATTACCTTGATTTGAAAGATCTACTGGCGAAGAGGGGATTTACATTTGAATTATCATTATTTTTTATTGCTGTGCATTTTTTTGGAGTATTTTTTTAAATCATCTCATAGGCAGCAGACATCTGTTACTGTTACCACAAAAAAACGGGGCTCTGTCTACAGGCAACTTAGCTACTCTGTGATGCTGCATTAGGCACAGTGGTATTTTCAGCTAAATGCACCAGCATGCTCACAATGACTATTCTAACATTATGATGTTTATCAAGTACCAGCATTTGCACATAACCGCTGAGGTTGATGAGAACGCTGAATTCTAAATTTTGACTTCATCATGGTGCTTGAAGAAGTCTAAAATCACAAAAGCCATTACAAATCATAGAGGGGGATATGAATGGGTGTTCAACATTCGATGCCAAATCATCTGGCAGTTGTCAAGTTTGTGGCTTTGTGGCTTTAGCAGTTATGAGATATTTCCATCAACAAAGTGGATCACCAGGACAGACAGACAGAAAGTGAGTCCTAAGAGCCAGGTTGCTAGGATAGCTAAAAAGTTGAGAAGCTAAAAAGTTGAGAAATGTTGGAACTAGTGGCTTACAGAATAAAATTTAAAATG
Source organism: Scortum barcoo (assembly GCA_023238725.1). Taxonomy (NCBI): domain Eukaryota; kingdom Metazoa; phylum Chordata; class Actinopteri; order Centrarchiformes; family Terapontidae; genus Scortum; species Scortum barcoo. Next base: position 7,472,021 of record CM041546.1, on the reverse strand, counting down.
AATGTACAGTTTGAAGATTGCAACACGATATCAGGGGAAAACATGGCTTTTCCATTCATTATATTTCTAGTATAATACAAACCCTTAGCATGATCTAATACTTAATTCTACAGTAAATTTAGAACTAAAATTGAAGTAAATCTTCACCTATCTCCTTAAACTTAGTTGCCTCATGTCTAATTTCTGTCAGCACATAACTTGTATTCAAAATAAGGTTACACAGCATTGCACAGATACTCTAAGTGGAAGCGCTTCCTAATAAAACCCATCATGCTCACCCTGGGCTTAATTTAGAGTAGCAGACCGCTTTATTATGCAAGCTTCATTTCAAAGATTATGCCATTGAAATGCCTCTTACATTTCCCTGTTTTAAAATGAACTCTATAAATAAGGGCCATTAATCAAACAAACAAGAGAGATTTCTTGCCAGTTTATTGGAAACATTTTTTTTCTGAGACAAGGAGAATTACTTCCTCTGAACAGCTGTACTTTAAGAGGTCTGGCCTTTCTGCTCTTTCATTTCCCACAATGAATGTTTAAGGAAAACTTTCCTGTCTGTCTGACAGATAGAAATGTGGGATTATGTTAAAGAGAGGAAACTTTCTTGACTCCTCAGGGTATATACGGATAATTTATCCTTTACGGGGATTTGTGTCCATCAAACAAGAGTGAAATGTTATATAAGAAAAGTATATCTGGGAGGAATTTATTCAGCTGTAACTGATCCGTCACTTTTTGACGTTCTTTGATATAATAGAAGAGCTCCGGAATTGACTGGCGTGGACAGCTTTTGAGTGTTTGAATGCTTGAGCGACTGTGTCAGAATAAAGATAGTAGACTTTATTCAATATTCATAGACTGCAGACATGATGGACTATTTGGAAAAGAGAAGCCGGTCATATAATGAAAGAAAAAGGTTCTTGGTTGTCTGAGAAGAGGGATGATATATTCTTAAAATGGTGACTGTACTCTTTTGTAAAGACATAACAGAGGCCCTTTGTAGGAATGTCTAAAGTTCCTTACTCTGGGATTACACTGTACATATGGCGGTGGATATTTCAGGTTTCAAACCTTTTTAAAGTGTTTTAATGCTTGCATAAAACAGATTTCATAAAATAAATTAAGAAAAAAAAAAACAATTTTACATTTAAGTGACTTATATCTCCTGACAGTGAGAAACAGACCCAGGAACTGTGCGTCATATCTCTCCTCTCAGTGTAACTGAGTATCAAATTACAAAGCTTTCTCAAAATAATCTTACTTTACCAAACGCAATCAATGTGCGTTTATCTTGTAGACTGTTTTAAGCATGTTGCTCTTAGATTGCTTGTCTGGAGGGGGTTACTGGAATCACTGTTATGGTCACTGTATGACATGCTTGTGGCCTGGACTGCATCAAGGTTATGGTCAATTTGTTAAGCCAGAGCTGGGAAAATGGACACTCAGATATCATGAGGGGAGGCCTTGGAGGACTGTGAGCTCAGAGAGGTTGGAGGAAGAATGAGGAGGAGAATGTAAGGAGTAAAGAAATATAAACAGGCAAAGAAAAACATAAGGTGGAGTGGAAAATAAAAAAACAGAACAGTTAGTTTCTAGCCAGTGTCTAGAAAGACTTCATCTTCTGTGAAATGATGGCACCATTGTCTTAAAATTGCTAATGACTACTGGGAGGAGGGGGAAAACGAATAAAGGGAAATTAAAACATTAAAAAATGAGACAAGAGAAGATGTAGAAGCAGCTGCATTAGAACTACAGGGAAGTAATAAAGGTAAGAAATATATATATATAAATATATATATAGAACATGAACAAAAGTCATTTGTAAAGATACAAAACATTCAGTTAGCACCCTTTCATTTTTAGCTGGCACTTTGTTGCCGGTGGCAGGTCATATCAGCCGTGGCTAATTGACGCTAATTCCCGCAAGTAACTTGATGACACGCTGAAAGGAAACTTGGCTGTTGTTGGGTTTGTGGGCTCTCTGCGAGCCAGTGTCTGTACAAAGACCATTTGTGAGGGAAGAAACACTGCTTTGTAGCAATACTGTGCAATCATGAGTGTGTTTTTGCAGTTCCAACGAGACCAACAGATTCATACATCTTTTATTGTTAAATGACCTACTGAGTGACACGTCAACTCCAGCTTATATGTTATCTCAGTTCAATTTCCATTCATATCATATGGATCATTTAAGTAGATAAACGTTTTGAATCAAGACACTTTGATCAAGTATCTAGATAAAGATAAAGTAGACATTCAATAAATATTGCACACCTTATATTAGATAAATAAATTGTAGCTAGATAAATCGTAATTTTTACTATCTATATTGTTTGTTGGGATGAGTCATGTTCTATCTTATCTCATTTTAAGGTTGTAGCTTCAGTTAAAGGACCCCAATCAGGATCAGGGCCAAAATGTTTTATAGTGACATCCCTTGTAACTTGTCCTCAGTTTGTTACCGTTATTTGTCCTTTCACAGGGAGTAGTTTTAAATGTTAGCAAAATCTTAGCAGAGTAAATTTCCAACCTCAGGACCACATCAAATCTTCTTTTGTATAACTATGTTTATATGGCCTGTATATACTCAACATATATACTTTCTTGTTTGTTTGTTTCTATGGTTTTTTTTTTTGTTTTTTTGTTTTGGGGGGGGAGGTCTTTGTGTAGCTGTATAATGGTATACTTGCACATCTCTCTTTATGACCTGTGCCACAGATTTAGTTTCTCGCACACCCCTAACCTTTAACCCATCTCTCCAGTTCTCCATCATTAATGCTGAGTCGGTGGGCTGTCGAAAATTCGTCCTAATCTGACACTCAAATTGACATCCTAGTGGCTCTGTTGACACATACGATTCATGGAAGCAGCGCAGGGCTATATGTCAACTCAACAATAATGGTTTTATTATACAATGCTGCCCAAGTCCAACAGACAAGACAAGGGATATATACCACAAAGAGTACGGGGGAGATGGGAATTCTGGCTGCATAATGTATTTTGTGGTACTGTGTTGTTGGCATGTTTTCAGTTTCACTGTGTTCCTCTTATGCAACCCTACTGCGAGTAGATATGAGGGCTAGAGACAAGACGACTCTGGGTTTTCCAAGACGACTGGGAATAATGCTGAATATTAAAGCGGGAGTCAACAAAAGAAAAAACCAACAAAGAAGAGCAAGTACTGTGTGTGTATCAGGACATACAATATGTTCTATGAAACTGTGTGTCACTATTAACAGTTATCCTTTAGAGGGTCACGGAGGTCTGGACTCGATCCCCATTGACACTAGATGAGAGGCCTGGTACACCCCAGAATATTTAGTTCATCAGGACTGACACATAGAAACAGACAACCTTAATCACGGTCACATTTGCACCCAACATGCATGTGTTTGGTCTGTGGTATGAAACCAGAAACGCCACAGAGAAAGTTCCCCAGCTGGCCGGCAGATTCAAACACTGCTCACCACTGAACCAAAGCAACTGTTAATACTAAAATAATAAATATCAATGTGACCATTTACCACTCGGGTCAAACTCATTTCAGACAGCATGAATCGGGCCAAATTCAGGAGGGAATTGCTGCTGAATAGCTGTTTCAGCCATCAAAAAGCCTGAAAAAAAAGCAGGTGACACAATACCACACTCCACATTAATATCTGATATGAAGACAAATCCCTTAGATATGAATGTTAATGCTGAATGATTTGTTTGAAACACATGATGCATAACTGTACTGTTCTACATCTATTTGGTCAATGGACTCATTTTTTCCTACATTTCCTTTTTCTCCACTTCTCCCTCTCCTTCTTTCCATCCCTTTAGCTCTCACTCCCTGTTGCTCGGAGAATTGAACAAATCGAATTACTTGTTCCTCCATGCTGTTAATGTCATTAGATTTTGAAGGACAATCACATAATACATCACGGTTATAGCCATACCTCCAAAAATAATAGGCATAGTTGTAATTGTTTCTCTAATGCAGGTTTGTAGCTACATTGCTGGCTCCATCTTTATATGGCGGCCTGAATAAATAAAATAGGGAACTTTGCTCCAGGCTTTTTTCACTGTTTCTCTGTTCATTAAATTGTTGGATGAAAACATGGAGTCAATTGGTTTCAATTATTTTTACCTCCTGTGAAAATATCCGTGTAATAATCTTTGGTCATCTCCAAAAACACCTCCTAGGATGTGTATATATGGAAGTTGTTGCATTTTATGGGTGTGTTGCTGGAGGGCCCAAGCAGAGAGATGTCAAGGGGTTGTCACCAGTGAACCCTAGCACATGGAACACCTCAGCCATGTTTTTCAGTAATCACATATGAATCACATATGCTTCAGTTTTAATCAGTGCAGCTGTTGATGCTGGCTGAAGCAGCTGGTCAGCTTTATGTGCATAGCTGTGACCTGAAGCATCATTTTATGATTTTCTTTCTACTTTAGCCTGTACAGTGAGTACACATATTGTGTACTGGTCTGGGAACACTGTCAGCCTCACAAGCAAAAATAAACAAGTTAGTAGTATCCAAAGTAATTAAATGTAAATGTAAGTGTATACTTGAAGACTTAAAGCAGCTGGCACAAAACTTGGACATGGACTGAAGGATGAACTGGAATTAGAATTTGGTGGTCAAAGGTCACTGTGGCCTAACAAAATACATTTTTGGCCATAACTCAAGAATTCATACATCAGCATCACCATGACAACATAACATCTGGATTTTTTATTGAGCTGGACCCAAATGTACTTGTGAGTCCCCTCTCCTCACCTCCTCTCCTTGAATGACGCCAGTACAGTGGGCCTCTGTAAAGAAATTGTCTCATGTGTTTGACACATTTACCATGATCATTGTCTTCGTTGGACTGTCTGAAATCTAATAAACAATACATTTCACAGGAAACACATTTTCAAAATGATTCAGCCAAAATGAAGTCAAATCAGACAAATAAAAGAAATACTGGACCCAACAGAAATATCACAATAGAAAACAAGGCTGTTGGTATTTTGCTCACACGCCTGATATAAGAAAGGCCACTTTATGCTCTATTTCAGGTGGACCACTCCCTCTGTGACAGAGAATGGACCAGAACAAAACAGTTGTCTGGTGCTTTGAGCTCCCACCCTGTTCCTCCACGAGCCCATATTCCACACAGCGGGCTGTGAAATCATTTTTGGTCTCCCTCGGAAGACAGCCCCCCATGCAGAAATCCATAAATTCATGAGCATCCACCATCCACATGAAAAGGAAGGATGTGGTGAAAGCAGAATGTGATAGAGGGCAAGGGGAGAGAGAGTGAGAGACCAGAAGAAATGAAGAGGAAAAGCAGGGGAGGTAAACAGAGAGACAGACATGGCAAAAGAGGGTTAGAGAGCGATAGAGAAGAGAAACTGGACAGGCAGTAACAGAGGAGCGGAGAGGAGACAAATGAATGCTGAACAGCAGTGTGAGTGCTTGGAGCGACCCAGCATGAGTCTGGTCTGAACCCCCAACCGATTTAGTGCCGGAAGACACAGACATAGGAATATCAAAATGCTTCGGTTGCTTGCACTTTGCACACACACATACACACACTCACACGCACGCATGCACACCACACACACACACACACACACACATGCACACTGACATATAAACACATTAATGCGTGTACACTTATGCATGCACTCTGCTTTTGATGCACATTCTAATCTTTACACATACACATGCATGAGCATGTATCCGCACACATGCTTTTACACACACATACACACACACAGAGCTGTTCCTTTCCTTAATTCTACTTAGCCCAGCATCTCACTCTCTCTCTACAACTTAGGAGTTCCCAACCTGCCTGTCCTTGTTGAAGCTCTCCCATCTCTTGCACTTCTCCTCTTCTCATCTTATCACCCACTTCCCAACCCCAGGATGTAGGATTGCTAACCCTGGCTCAGTATATGTAGCTTAAATGCAGCAGGAAAGATAATGTACCCCAAACAATGTGACAGTGTTCACTGATTCTTACATAATATGTTACAAAGTGGATTGCCTGAGGCTATATCTTTGATGATGAAAGCTATTCACCATTACTTTTTTGCAGCCAAAAGGCAGAATTTGAATTATTTTGTGAAGTGTTTCATTACAACATAAGATATTTTGTGATATTGAAAGTGGGTCATTTCATTGGCAGTGGGTTTAAAAAGCATTTATTTAAAGAATATGTTAACTGCCTTTTGACATTTCTTTTCATATTATTTCACATTTCACCCCTAATAATGCCATGTTTGGTGTACATGGTACAAAAAGAGTTCCATTGTTAACAAGACTCCTAAACACGTTTTGGAGGTGACAAAAATGAAAAACCATAAAAACGCATCAAAGCTATTGATCACACAAAAACTGAAGGCCTGAATCACAAGCTGTAGTAAAATCTAGTACCCACACAGTACCTGCATAAATCCCATCCCTCTGGTCAGTATGGTGGAGCAAACCAAATCACGCTGGCAGACCAGAAGCACAAAGCTTTAGACAGTTCTGGAGTGACTGTAGTTATATACTTTTCTTCAGTGACGCAGCAAAAGCCTGGACTCATACCCAGATGACAGTTGATGCATGCTCTCCATCCAATCCAACACAGAGTCAACCTGTGCAAAGCTCAGAGAACCATGCAGAAAACAAGACAACAGTAATTATAAGTGGTGTCAGTGACTCTTTAAAGAGTCTTATTATTTAATATTTATAATTCCTTTCTTAGCTTAGGATCTTAGATTTAGTCTTCATGCCTTTTTGATGTCTCATTTAATACCTTTGTTTATTGGATGATACAAAAAACATGTGCTTTTGTGCTTTCTAATAATGAGGTATTCTGTATTCGCTAAAGGCAGAGAAAACAAATGATTTGTTTGTACAGTATAACACAAATTTAAGCAATCATTACAGAATTCACAATAAGAGCACTTACTAAGGAAAGAGTGAGGAGCAGGAGGGACCTGAAAATAAACTGATCATTAATCAGTAGTTTTTGAATAATCTTTCCAGTAAAAGATACTTGTTTTAACCATGAAGTAATGATGGGCTATTTAGTACCTCCCCAGTATGATCTGCCACTTTACTTGGAAGTGCACAGAAAGAGTAACTAATGATTGAGTAATGATTGTTAAATGACTCCTTACTTTTTCGTTTGTGCCTCTTCATAGCTAATCAGGAGTGACTCAGGAACAACTCATAAAGAAAGGAGTGTTATTCCAGTTTACAATATATCATTACCCAGCCATTCCTTTATTTATCAGGTTGTTCCTGATTTGATGCTTACTTTTAACAACTTGTTATTTTTGTGTTCTGTATTGTAAGTTTTAACATCACTGATATTATTTTGCACTGTATCATCTGCAGGGCATGTCATGTATGTTTAAGCAACCACATTTCTAGAATAAATAATCATACACAACCACACTCAGTTCTTATACAACACACACCATACTGTTATCATTTTAGGGTTTGTGGTTGTCACGCTGATCTCTCTGTATGTTGTGTTCTATCTATAACTTTAATTAAGACTGGGGCTCTGCTGCTCAGTAGGTGCTCTGTATCCACCACTGTGACACACACACGCAGAGGAGGCAACTGTGTAAATGCTGTTTATGCTCCACCATGACACAAAGACACACAACCACAGGACACACGCGTGTGTTTCACAGTAAATGCACAGTGCACATACTTGTGCACAAGCAGGATGCACATGTACACACACACACACACACACACACTTACATGGACTGACTGAGTCATTCATTGACAAAAGGTTAACAGGTCCACACAAATGCACCAGGAAGCATAATCACCACAAGTATTCAACCCCAGGTGCCTATTGGCCACTGAGGACAATCACATGACATCTCCTTACAGTCTTTGACATTTGATTGGTTAATATTGTTCATTAGGTGACATGAAGACGACAGATCAATAATTATAGTGGGGGAGGGGGGGTGTTTTTGTGTGGTGATGGTGGAGGTGGTAGGAGCATTACGATTGTTGAAGAGGAGCTCTAAGTCACTGAGCAGAAGGAGAATAAAGGTAAACACATGGGGTTAGTCGTCACAATGTCTGTGCAGGCGCTGACTGACACAGGAGTCACACTGTGAGAGGGAATGACATCGAATCATAAAGAGGATGATGAAATAACTTTTATCACAATGTATTCGCAGGTGTTGGGTGACTTGCAGATATAGAGAGTAGAACAGGGGAACAAAACATAAGGTGATTAATGAAGTGATGTGTGAGGGCTGATTGACTGTGATTCCTCAAGAAATAAACAGATAAGTCTTTGATTAACAAGAATGTGACTTTATTTATAGAGTTTTAGGCAGCGCACACTGAGACACTAACAGAGAGAAAAGTATTGCCATGGACTCATATGGACTAATTGAGAAAATATATATAAGTAGCTCTGCTGTGCTTATGATTATGTTGATTAATTTAAACATTTCATATTTGTCCAATACTAATTAGTCCATGAGCCCTAAAAACAACTAAACATAGCCCTAGTCTTGACTTATATGAAATGATGATAAAAATAAATGTTTTTATAACACACTGATAGGGGGTGGGTGTGAATGTGCGTGATTTTATTTACTTGTTTATTTGTTAAGCCAGACGAGAAGTGAGTGGGATAAATTAGACCTCTTCTGCATCCGACATAAAAGTGCTGAAATGATTCTTTCACAGCGTTCCTGCTTCCAAAGGTCTTGTCTGCCCCCCTCAGGCAGTCGAAGAAATAACATCCACACATGAAGTTGTGAAGTCAGTCCATTGTCTGTGCTCAGTGCAAGCATGATGTCATGGCACATGAGCAGGACATCCATTATTTGACTATTAAGATGCCACAGCCATTCTTCCTGGAGCTATTCTGGTAAGTCATTCTGGGCAGGCAAAAGATAAAGATGAAGATAAAACAAAAAGAAAGAGAAATGAGGGAAGAAAAAGAAATAGAGGAGATGAGATGTCTCAAGCTTCACTCTCTTGACAGTGAAAGGTGAAATATAAAGTTGTCTGAAAAGTTCTTACTCTTTTCATAGACTGAAGACATTATAGAATAGAGCTAGGGCTTAGTGGCATTAATAGCAATAAAGATCCTCCTCAGAGGTTTCTTTGGTCCTGTTGCTGTTTATCTGTCCATGTGGTTGGAATCAGCGTCCTCACACCCAATTTTATTTCACATGTTAAATTTCCTTGTCAGTGATATTGATGGCAGTCCTTTGAAGATCTTGCACGCCCAAACTTTGTTTCTAGATTTTCTTGCTGTAGTCGAATCGACTGTGTTACAGAAAGAAATAGATAAATAAGTGAACGCAGGAATACGAGCAGATAAAGATTTGTAATACGAAAGCACCACAGTCAGTATGTGCAGAGTACCGTGGAGACATAATCACAGTGGAGTTTGCAGTATTTACTATGACACAGTTCAGCTTCACAGATGGATGAGGGCTGATAACAGAGCAAATGAAAACCAAATGAAAATGTTAATGAGTATACTATATCCAAGGTTCTGATAGAAGTAGTCATTCATGTAAGATTATTGCTTTACCGGTTGTCAAGGTCTGTTTTATTTTGGTGTTTACATATTTCTTTTGGTTTTCTTGGCACTACTCAGCATATTATTTAGCTTAGGATGATGAATTAAGAATTACCAGTGTTATGAATAGTTTTTACTACTTGTGAAATGTTCTACCTTCCTCTAAATGCTCCTCAGCATTGTGTCTTCCACTGTGCTTCAGTTAAAGCCCCTGTCATGTAACAACTGTTAGTCTCTAACCTGCCAACTTTTTTATTCATTGAACAAAAGAAAAACCCTCTTTCAGCAAATAAATTTCACTTTAGAGATCTGACTGCGACTCATCTATTCAGCGAACCTTGCATTGACATGTAGTGTCTAGGTTGTTGGGAAAAGAAGGATGCATTTATAGAAAGCCACCTGTTTTGAATTTACTGAATGGCTATCCATTTATTCGCTCAGTTGCTTTTAGATGAGAGATCAGGAGCAATCGCTTACAACATGTACACAAAGACAAGAACGGCAAATCAGGGGAGACCACGACACGTTTTATGTACTTTACTTACCAAACAACCACTCTCTTCTCCTTTGGCCTTTTGGTATTTATAGCCAGTGCAAGCATTGTCTAAATAATGAGGTACCTTTAAACACGTTATTATCCTAAAACAAACATAATTAGATCAGATGCACAACTCAAAGAATGTACATCAGGAAATACACACAGTGAACAGCTCTCCAAACGAACTATTTTTGCTGCCAAGCTAAATGTCCTTTTGCTGAGATGTGGCTACAAATTGATGTCAAAGTTATCACAGATTTATAGTAGGGGCTCTGGCTAAACCCAGGGGTGTAAAGGAATACTGGGGAAATAATGCTTGCTAATGGGAAGGGAATGCTAAATTATGCAAATCAGTCTCTGAGCCATTAATGGACGTAGTATTTTGTAATAAATTGGGGGTATCTTTCTCTTCCTCTGTTCTCTTATTAAGGACATTTGGCTTTGAATCTATAGGCGAGGCGTGTTTATGTTAATTACTCCTCCCTCTTCTGTTATTCTGGCCTGTTTTGGCCCTAATGAGAGGTACATTATTGCAAACTTCTTGGAATGATATTAGCATTTAATAGGGGACAATAAAGTACATTTGGGACACAGTATCTGTGTGACTCTCTGTGACAGAGCAATTAGGAATATGTTTTATGAGTGTCTTGCTGTCTTGAAGTGTGGCCTACACTGTGGAGATTTGCTAATTTGGAGCAGGCCTCAAACATCTTGGGCCATATCTTGGGCGGTGGGGCTCTTGAGAATCGTACAGAAATTGCTGGCAGTGTTTTTTTGCTTTTTCACTTTGTGTGAAAAAGATTTTTAACACATTATTGCAAGATGAGAATTTCTGGGCAAATGTGGACATGTCAGATAGTTATCTTCATGTTAACTTTCCCAATTCAAAGATCAAGTGATCGTAGCAAAACAGTGTTTAACTGACTTTTGCTCTGCTGTCAACATGCAGTTAAGTTGCAATTTCACTGATTTGTGTTTCAGATTGGTAGTTACAAACTAAACTCTTCTAAGGAGTTCATTTGTAATACCATTACAGGGATAAATAAACAGTCATAAATATTATATATACTGTAACTATGCCATGTGAATTTAGTCATAATGCATAACATGCTTGTCATAATGTTAGTTAGTTTTTTTTTTTTTTTCATTCTTTTTCTTTCACTGCACCTGTGGTGATAAGCGGTGTGTTTTTGGACCTCACTTCAGTTTCAGATTTCATTGTCTGCAGTCATAAATCTTTTCTTTGTTCAGCCACAGAAACTGCTAACTCACAACGTTGGTGGAGTTCAGAAAAAAATGTCTGCTGCTTCACACACAGGTAAGTTGAAGAGCAAGTCTCTTGCATTAAAAGCTTGGTGTGATTTTTCCGGGAATGTCGCCACTGTAAATGTAAGGGCTTTCATGAGTGGGCCATTGGCTCAGTTACCATTGTGTGACTTTATTCAGTGATAGTAACATCACAGACATTTATTTATTTAAATGAAAATCTGTTATAAAGGATATGTCATATTTTGGAACAAACTGTTTTTTATCCTTTATATCATATTGATTGGTGGTTACAGTGCCACTGAGTTGAATGTTTGGATTAATCAAATATAAATAAAATGTTTGTTAGATGCAATCTTAGATGTTGCAAAATGATGTACGAAATCAAATTGGACAGTGTGTCTCTATTGTTGGATATGCTGTGTGTGTGTGGGTGGGTGTGTGTGTGTCTAAAGGATCTTGAGTCAATACACCATTTAAGCCTCTTACAGGCTGTTCAAATGTGTGTGTGAGCGTGTGTGTGTATGCACATTAATGTGTAGACTCCCACTGTCCAATTGGGTTTGTTCTGCCATGCCTAGATTATGGAGCTAAGTCTGAATGCATCATGCAGTTACAGTCTATGTGTGTTAAGAGCACCCAAATGACACCTCAGCAGAAGACGTGAGTGGGTAAGCAGCACACACGCAAGGAGACACACACGCACACACACAAATGCACAAATTCTCAAACACAGCACAAAATCATAGGCACACGTATTGACACTTTTGGTGTCGGTGTCACTAATGTATATAATGTATACACATTAATGTGACACATTAACGTATCACCACCAAAAGTGTTTGCTGTGTTTGAGAATTTGTGCGTCTGTGTATGTGTGCGTGTGTGTCTCCTTGCGTGTGTGCCTTAGTGTGCTGTGTGTCTCATGTGTGCTGGTGTCCCTATGCTGTGTGCCGCTTACCCACTCACGTCTTCTACTGAGGTGTCATTTGGGTGCTCTTAACACACACAGACTGTAACTGCATGATGCATTCAGACTTAGCTCCATAATCTAGGCATGGCAGAGAAACCCAATGGCAGAAGAAACCCAGTGATTGGACAGTGGGAGTCTGAACACAGGCATCTGTAATCCTCCACCCAATAGACAATCAATCCCTCCGCTGGCCCTTGGATGACTCCACAGAGTATCCCCACTCACCTCGTCTTTGCTGTTAGTTTTTATCAGTGCACATTTCTGATGCGCCAGAGGACTTGTTGAAATATGCATTGTGTTTTCTGTAAGATGTGATCGACATCATTAGAGGTCAGAAGGATTGCTTATTTTTATTTATTAAATGTGTCTGTGCATGATTTCCTGCATGTTTCTGTCTATTTGTGTTTTTGTTTCTGTGTGCATTTGAATGGAGAAGGAGACAAGATAGCATCCTGCTGTGAATAGAGTTGCAGAATTAGCACAGAGTTCAGTGTAGCTGAACTTGGATCTGCAAAATATTACAATTTGCTAATATCCAGCAAATTTTAGACAGATGGCTGGGATTGACCTTTTTTCAGGAAGTAATTTTGTATATACTGTGTATTAAAGAAATATATGAAGAGCATGAAGAATCTTTCCAGGCTTACATTTAGTTTCTAGCAAGTGGCAACAAAAATCAGTGCTTTGTATTATCATATAAATTACAAGTTTGTGAAATGCTAATTGTGGCTGGCAAATCATTGACCACAATAACTCTCCGGGAAGGCCTCCTGGAAAGAGGACTCTCATAAAAAAAAAGATTTTGATCTCAGGAGGACGTTGTGATTAAATGAAGGTCAAATTTTCCACCAAGGAGTTGCAAGTAAATTTCACCCTGCCATTTCTGGTCTGACCGTACCTTTAGACTCTATTCTGTTCACACAATATGGTTTGTGTGATGCAAATCTCAAGACATTTTGAATAACCAACAAATCGCCTGTTTAATAACTTTGCAGCATGTTCATATTGATGTGTAAAGGTGTTTGGAGTATTGGTAATTTTCCGTCTACACAAGCCCAAGTGGTCCCTCTATTGTTATTCTCATAATCCTGCCCTCTTTGAAACCTTCATACAAGCTCCTGATAGATGTTGCTGGCAAGAACATCTGGTGGGTCTGCCTGTTCGCAAACTGATAGGAGCAGAAAGGGAAAAGAGTTATGCTGCTAGAACTCACAGCCCGAGCAAGGTATTAAAATGGTTGGGCAGAAAGGAGAATGTGCTATTGAGTAAGAGTAGCACTTGAAGGACAGGCAAAAGTCAAACCAAGGGGCGGCCCTGAATTACTCCGAGCCAAATGTGATTTTCAATTTCAGTTAAAAATACAACATCCCAAATCTTCTCGACAGAATTTAAAAACATGAACAAATTATGTATGATTCAAACTGGTAACTAACATCATAGGGCGGGATAAGAAACTCACTTGAAGTCTTTTATAGCAGTGGCTTTCCATCCAGGTCTTCAGGATCAGGAGATCCAGCCGTGTTCAATCCTGAAGACAAGAGTAGGCAAGTAGACAACGCAACAAAGAATCATAAAAAGGGTCTTGGTTGTCTTCCTTTTTTTCAAATATATTTGTTAGTGTTAGTATTGCTGCACCTCTCTGAGTTTCCTGACATTTTCTTTTCCTGGAATAGTGATACCGTCACATGCAGATGTATAGGAGCCATGTAAAAAGTCCAAGAGAAGATACAGAGGCTTGCCTTTCTTGCTCTCTCAAAGATATTTGCTTCTCTATTGATTTCTTCCACCCTGGGCCAAGTAAATGCCTTAACTGTGAAATTAGTAATGCGCGTCGTCACGCATCCCTCACAATCATCAGGAGATTGGGATACGTGCTGGCTGTACCTCCAAGCATAAACATTTGCATGAACCCTCATGTGAGTTTAATAAAAAAGGCAAACTGTAAGATAAACTACTCTGAAAAAGTGTATTTCACATTTCGGAGGATGTCTTCGTAAGAACTGTGATGTACAAAGCTTTGTAACTTATGCCCTGTGATGTGGTGGAGGTTTTGTTTTGTAATACCACTTTGGGATTTTTGTGCATGTCTCTGCTCTTCTTTCCCGTGCCCACACTTGCTATGAAAAGCGTCAATAATGTGCAGGTTATAAGCCCATTTGTTGCAGTTTCACCCGCTCAAAAAAATAACCATTATGAACAACAAAGTGCCGACTTGGCAGGCTCACAGAAATTAACCTCTCAGAGATGTGATTATGTCCGTGCAATCTTCACTGGTCCTTAAACCAATACTGAATGACTCAACCTCATTAGGTGTGTGGATGTGTCTGAGATTTTCATGATGAGGCTTTATGGCAATGAGAAAATAATTGGCATTTCAGTTATGATCAGGCTGGGGGCTTACAGTGGGGAAATGGCTTCCAGTCTGACTTACACTTCAAGAAAAGTGCATAGACAGAAGAAAAAACACACCATGTCTCAGTCTTTGATCTGGCTCATCGACAAGGCTCTGGGAGGGCAATTCCCACAGACAGCCAAGACAGACATTTTTCTATATAGGTATACTGAAAATGAAGTCAAAGCTTCATCAAAACTTGGAGATATTACATGTTGTATAGACACATAAGCCACGAATATACCAGCAAAATATGAATGCAGTATGTATTGCACAATTCCTTTTGGCATGTTACACTGAATCTGCATATAACAAAAATAATCATGTGCTTTTTGATAATTTTTTTTCCTGAAAAACACTTAAAAACTGACCTACTAAAAATACAAAATTTATATATGGAGTTAGTCCAAATGCACATCACAAAATGAGTGTTAGGTAAACATCTGGACGCAAAATTCACATGTTGATCTAGAAAAACAGTCTCTTGTTCACATTTTTCATTCATCAAAATTAGAAATGTTGAATGACTGAACAGTTCCTTTCAAGTGAAGTAAACTGTTTCTTCAATCATGAGCAAACTCAAACAGATGCTTTTGTTACTCCCTGAGCTTCTTTGTTTAATGATTATTTTTCCTTTAGATCAAATTAGGCCAAGCACTAATTGATTGTAATGGAAATGAGTTGACCACTATTGTCATAAGCTGCCATTACCGCATGGCCCCAATCTCAGTGTCTTTACGCTGATGGCTAATTGTTGGTGTGATTGCTTGGCCTTCCAGTGCTGTGGTTTCCATGCTAATAAGCTAATTATTGAACAACAATGTGGTCTCAAATAATTCAATTACTGTAGACACTAATGAACACAGAGTCCAATAACAAGCGCTTGATATTTCAATTCTACTTGCGTCTGTAATTGACAGTTTGGGCCTGTGTATGCTGCTCACTTCGCTGTACATGTGATTTTATAGCAAATGGTGAGGTTAGAGAAACATGCCCTTTAGTCAAAAACGCATTCATTAATTCCAGAGGATCTCAGCTTTGAAAAAGACTTTGGCTTCTATCCACATGCTGTATTTTATCTATGTATTATTTATGTACAAGTTACCAAGCTAGTCCAACTTTTTTTTTTCTTTTTACTTTGAAAATGGTGTGGTTGACTGCTTCTTTCGTAAAAAAAAAAAAACAAAAAAAAAAAAGAAAGAAAAACAGATGTAGCTTTGTGGAACACATACACTTATAAGTATTGACACTTGCTTGATATTCTGGTAACAAACCTGAATCCCATCAAACTCCAGTAGCTGTAGCAGTCATCTCAAATATGGACAAAATATAGAGAGAAAATGATGCATAGCGGACTGTATACTGTGCAGAGATGGCTGTCTGGTAGTACTGATTTTCAGGTGCACAAATTTCCTTTTATGCTACAAACTGACCTTTAATTTATCACTGGTGATTCCTGATTTGATTTAAAGGATAGGTTCATATACTCTTAAGTCCATCTTAATACAGTATTCACGTGTCTATCCTTGTTGAGCCACAGCAGAAGGGTAGTAACACAAAGAGGGAAACTGTACTAAAAACTAAATTTGGAAGAACCCAACTACATTTTTGCAACACAGACTCTCGCTGCTTCATATTAGCTTCAGCTGAACCATAATACATTTTTATACTGAAAGAGGATTGTGGATATTATCTCCTATCACTTACACTGAAATTGTTTAAAGAGGGGATCTCTTGGTAGCAAGTGTCAAGTAATTCTTTATACAAAGTGCTCACAGATTTTTGAAAGACAGTAATACCTGAGACTTGGACCATGTAAGAAAGGTTTGAGTCTTTACAACATAAATTATATTGCAGTCAAAGAGTGCTTTGGAACTACAACTTTAGCCTGTCTCAAAATTACCTTCAAATGAGTGCATCATGGTCTTAATGCATGATAGACAGACAACCAAAACAATAGAAACTGCTATTGCTAAACTGTGATTTTGATATCTGTCTCACTGGTAATCCAAACTATGTGACCCCACCAACTAAACCCCCAATTCGTTTTAAAACAGGGAACGTTTTAAAGATGTTTTAATGTCTGAGTTCCTGTTTGGAGATATCTTTCACATATAAACAATCTCAACAATTTTGGATTTTGCATCATCCCTCTTTGAATCCTATTGACCAAGCACGTGCTCATCACTGATGTGTTGGGATGATAATGTGATGGAATCGATGTATTGTAGACACTTTCTTCTTGATAGATCTTCATGCAGGCTATACTCTATAACCTCACACATCCCACCCATAATAAGGTGGAAGGGGTCAGACCAGAGTTTAATAAGGATAAGGATTCAGGACCTATGAAAGAAGGAACACATCCTCTGATTCTACAAAGCAGAAGACTGCAAAGGGAACAAAAAAAAAAAAACAGATTTGGAGCGTAGGGATGCGATATAAAAGCTCCTGTTAAAATTAAATAAATTTTGTTCCAATTTCCTGGCACAGAGGGATTTGGTGTCACAGAGGTTCATTTCATTGGCCTTTTGACACGACTAAATCAAATGGCGAGGAATTCATTTTACTATTATTTGATGGGCAGAAAGGATTCACAAGGCTGGGGGCTGCCGGCAAAGGCCGGCCAAAGCTTTATCCCCTATTTAATGTCTGCAAGTCACTACTAGACAGAAAGAGAGAAAAACACAGAAAAAAAAAAAACTTTGAAACTAGGGAGTGAAAAATAACTTCAGCGAAGAAATAAGCCAAACCAAAGAACAAGACCAATAGCATGGCACATTTATAATGAAAGCAAAGGAAATGCAGTGAGGGCGAATCTCCTGCCTTAGATGATGGCTCACCTCGCAGCTGGAAACCAAATGAACATTCAGATTTTTTTTTTAACCATAAAATAGACGATTCTGAAGCTTTACTCTGACACAGGGAGAATTAAGCTGGTTTGACTGGGCTTAGGCTGAGTTATCACATCCCCCAGCCGGACACTACACACACAGGCTGAGCCCAGCAGAGAGGACAGAGGAAGAGGACTTGAAAGCAGGTGCAGGATTCCTATGGCATAATGCTGAGTTGAAAAAGACTTGCTGTCTGTACTTTAGGCTTTATTGGTCTCCGTCATACAAAGCGCAGCCAGAGGCAATGTATCAGAGGTGGGAGGCGGGTCGGGGGTGGTTGCAGTACTTACTCTAAGATAGTCTGGAAGTTCTTTGTTGGAGGCCGCGATCTCGCCTAAACTACAGACACTTTTTACATCCTCAATTCCATCAGTCTCTTTCAAACATCACTTTGTCATATACCTGTAATATCAAATGTCTCCTTTGATGTTATTTCTTTTGAAGTGGAAATATACTTTATTTTTTCCTTACAGCATTACCTAAGACTGTCAACTGCTAAGTATACTGTATTTTAAACCTTTCACATGTAGAAATAGGTTTGTGTTTATCAAGTTTAATTATAGCATTTCACAATACATAAACCAAGACCAATTTCCCATCCAATAATTGTTCTTGTGCCTCTTTTTGGGTCTCACAGCTGAGGTCGCTGGTTTGAGCCAGAGGTCAAACAATATCTCTGTACAGGCAACACCTTTTATTTAATTTATTTCCAAGTTCATTCATATTTTACTGTTATTGATGTGATAAGCACGCATGCATAGCATCCACACGTACACATGCATGCACACTTGGCACCTACTTATATATGAGCAAAACCAGCAAACACACACGCAGCACATGCGAGCACAAACACGTGCTCCATCTGCGAACAGAGGAGGTCAGTGTGTTGGTGATGGCTTGGTTAACGGCTCTGTAAATCATTAGTATCTCTATTTGATAGCCATTCAAGGTCATTTTACCTCATGCCACTTATTGCTCTGTATAGAAAAAGCTACAGTGACACCTACACATTGTGGCTTGTGAGGCACAAGCTATAAACATAATCCATTTAAGTACAAACCTCTCCTTTTTTTTTTTTTTTGTTTTTTTTTTGCTTTTATCTCCACAGTGCTGGGGCTTGATCCAAGATGAAATTTTTTTAAACCTGCAACACCCACATCTCTGCGCTTTGTGCTTCATATATCAAGCCCTCTATCATTCTCACCAGCCCAACACGTTTTTCCTTGGAAATGAAGACATAGTAGAATCAATTAGCTTTGATGGACCTGACACTGCTGTGGTCTTTCATGTGCAGTGCAGTTTAGATACTGTTATTGCTGTGATAGCAAAAAGGAAAGTTTTATTATCACCGGAGTGTTCCGTAATGTAATATCTGAGGAGACCCAGTACTCCTATGAAGGCCTGTTTCATTGCGGTCAATGTCTTCAACCATCAACTTTACACACATCAGGAATAGCTCGGCGAAATGTATGAGAATAGAGTGCACTTTAAATTCCTATTCGGACCAATTTACCTTTTCCTTTTCTCTCCCTCTGATACTCTTATGATTGTGTTTATGTGTGTGGAAAAAGCACCTTCAGCCAAAAAGAAGTAGATTTGTGTCCAGTGGGAAGGTTGCTACGAAACGCCACTGTATACTTTTCCCTTAGGCCTGTTGATTCACAGTAATGGCAAGATCTAATTGACCATGGAAATATACAAGACCATACCCGCATCTAATAATGTCACTGAATTTTTGTTGAAAGCTGCAGAGATTAAGCTGCTACAGTAAATCAAGTGTCATGGACAATCAAAAGTATCCCTGAAGTTTCAAATGTGCCCAGGCACACATCATCTCCTCTGCAGATCTGTGGATGCTCAACCACTCATATTTACTGCACTGACGTCTCTGCGGTTTGATTGCGAGTTACTGGAAAAATCTACAAGCAGAATTATTGAAGTCAGAGTTACTGTAAACTGAATTAAGATCTATCCAGTTATATTGTATTTTTCATCTGTCATGGTTTCCAACACGTGCTGTTTCAGAGAAAAGTGCATAATGCTATTTTGGTTATTCAAAATTCCAATTATTTTCCTGCTTGATGTTAAGAATATGAGAAGCTGACTTTCAGCTTGTCTGCCCTTGTCAGTGTTAACCACTTTCAAACATTTGACCGATCTTGGCCGAACACCCTTGGAGACTTTGCTCAAGCTGCTTTAAAAACTGCTGAATTCTTTACTTGACTATCTTCCTTATAACTAATCCCCTTTTTATTTTGTGAGAATGTAAATTTAGACAAATATGTTCAAGAATTATAAAATGAAACAAAAACCATGCCACGCAGGAGCAGAAAAACACAGCTCTGTCTTGACATTGATACCGTGTTTAACATGCATGAACACACTTAAAACTAAGTGTGGTTTCTTACCAGTCATTACATTGTTCTGATAAATGATAATTATGCATAACATTAATTAAGCATGAAAATAAAACTCCTGTAAGTTGTTTTGCCTAATGATCACCTAATATAACCATATAAAAAATGTTTGCATATTAGAGATAAAGCCATATTTTCACTATTCCTCCCTGGTCCCTCCTAAATTATCTGATTATCTACATGCCAGCTTCAAAGCCATAGTCACATAATTCATAAGCAAACCAGAAATTATGATTCCAAGTGTATGTCTCTCTAATATCATGCACTAGGGAAATAATGGATTTTTATTACAACCACAGTCATATATTTGATTAGGTCATAAACATTACTTCTTTGTGCTTCTAGGTCTAAAAAAATGATTAACTTCCATTGGAGGGGCATTAATCAAACTATTAAAAACTGTAATAAATATTACATATTATCTGTATATAACCTGTTATGAATCTTTTTTTTCAATTGTCCTCTAAATTTAAACCAGAGTCTAAAGATATTAATCAGAATACACATCATAGAAGTATTTCACAATTATGAATATGTCAAAATTATCTACTTTTTTTACCACAGAAAGAGAAAAAAAAAGAACATGCTGAGAAAAGTCAAACACTAACATGCTAAAAAGATAAAGGGTAAACAATATATCAGTATAATCCATGTAAATGTCACTATGGATTCACATCACATATGTCATTCACTCTTTTTCATATTCAACCTAAACACACAGAATGAGTAATACTCCACCTGAGAGAGTCTGGAATATAAATTAAATATTTCCACAAAATCACTTCATAGAGTTCTATTCAATCTCCCATTACCTTTGATTCAAAGAGGCCAGATAATGCCTCAATATGCTGGGGTGGCCTATACTTAAAGATAGCCATCCATGTGAATCCT
Organism: Scortum barcoo; assembly: GCA_023238725.1. Taxonomy (NCBI): domain Eukaryota; kingdom Metazoa; phylum Chordata; class Actinopteri; order Centrarchiformes; family Terapontidae; genus Scortum; species Scortum barcoo. Next base: position 7,451,101 of record CM041546.1, on the reverse strand, counting down.
GCCCATACTTGACAAGCTCCAGAGAGCAAGCGATATGCAAGAAAATGGAAGGTGGTGTGAGAGGAGAAGGGAAGGGTGGATGGGGGGCAGTGAGAAAGAATAGTAAAACATAGCAAAAGCACGAAAAAAGCAAAGGGAAAGGAGAAAAGACAGAAAAAAACATCCATATGAGGAGAGATCAACAGCAGATGGGGAAAAAGAGAAAGAAAAGAGAAAGCGAGAGAGAGAGAGAGAGAGAGAGAGAGAGGGAGAGAGAGCACACACACACGACAGATATACTTGGATGAAGAGCTTCCAGCCAAATCCATCATGATGAAACTCTCCTTTGCACCGGGAGGCCTCCACTTCTTTAAGGTCTACAGGCTTTGATGGCTATCATTTTAAAGGTCTAAACATCTTACTCTCAAAACGTGTGTAAAAATGGGAATGGGATTTTTCCAGGTTCTGATGTGGGGAATGAGATATTGGAAAAATTAATAAATGGAAGCACCCGGTTGAATTACGTTTGTAGGAAATTGTGAGAATTTATCGCATTTATGGTAAATGCACCATTTTAATGTTATGACAACAGATTTTCACGAAAATATCTATTTTCAAGAGGTGCTTAACAAATATAGCAATGACAGAGAAGAGACCGAACTAGCTAAGACATCTAAAAAAAAGACAAAATATTCTGTCCAGGTGAAATAATTCCCATCTCTGATTTGCTGTTCAGTGATTTGTAAACATGCCTCGTGGATTAAGCATAGACAGTAGGTCTGTTCTTGAGCTGTAGGTGAACTGCAGGCCAGGATTTTGGTAATTGTCACAAAATTTGCATTACAATGGATGGCATGAATTGGGTGAACACACAAGGGAGCATACAATACAATACAATGCGCAGTACAAATCATCATTGCCTCACAAATATTTGAGACCAAGGAGTCAGCCAATCACAATGCCCCGTGAACATACATACATTATTTTTATTATTATTGTAGTGTTTGTGCCGGTTTTTAACCATTTAAACACAGGGGGACAAAAAATCAAGTTTCAATACCATGGCATCAACTGAAATTAATCATATTTAGCAATCAGTAAAGAGAAAAATAGATAGGCAGCCTCCAGTCCCCCATTATGGGTTGTTTTTGGAGAGGAGAGGAGGAGAGGAGGATGGGAGGATGATGGCGGGGGGAAGGAGCGCGGGAGGGGGAAAGATAGTTGAGAGCAATTAGTTAAGAGTTAAGAGAGAAGCTTTCAAAAGGCACTAGTCACCTATCCCATCCTGTAAAGCTGTACGACTGTGAGAACGAGGTGCCTGTGACCTCTAGAATAATCAATTGCATTTCATTTTCAAGTTTGATTGTCACCTTTGTCTCACTCTGTCCCTGCTTGTTTAGAGTGGGCGTCTGGATGAAAATCCCTCATACGGGTTCAAGTTCAAATCAAAATATTGGCCTTGAGGAAGACATTGTATTCCAACCCTGTTCTGCATCTGACTCTGACCTCTGACACTTATGGAGAAGGTCAAATGTCCCACATGGATCAATAAAGTAATATATTAGCTGCATGCATGAGTGTTTCTGCAATCATGTGTGGGTGTGTTCATGTGTACAACAATGTGTGTTTTACCGTGAGAGAAGAGAGAGGTGGGACAGCGTGTCTCCATGCGAGCCTGGAAATTGTGTTATTTATGTTGTTATTTTGGGGCCATCACATCATCCACACGTAGACAGTGTAAGCTACTCTGCAATCATGTTCATACATGCACTCACAAACACACACAGACACACACACACACACACATCTGTTATGGTGCTGTTGAGGCCAAATGCCATTATTCTAATTCAAGGCTCAAGCATTTCTGGACCACAAGAGGCAGTTGTTGGATAGCCATACCCTTCAAGCCAGTGACACAAAGTCTGTCTCACACACACACACAGACACACACGTCCGTGCAGACATGCATGTAAACCCCCATCTCATCCCATCTCGTCACCTTGCCCCCAAACACCCTGAAACAAAATTTATTCATTCATTTATTCATTCATCCAATCATTTTGGCCTCTTCACTTTTTGAGAGGAGGTGAATAGGCCCATTGTGCTGCAACCTGTGTACCTCCACCCCTCAAGCACTCTGGCCAATTTTTGCTCCCATGCTGTCCCCTTAAGAGGAGAGAGCTGAAATGAAAAGCCCTGTCCTTCTTTCCCCCTCCTGCGCTTCTTCCCCCCGCCATCATCCTCCCATCCTCCTCTCCTCTCCAAAAACAACCCATAATGGGGGACTGGAGGCTGCCTATCTATTTTTCTGCCAAAAGAGGAGAGAGAGAGAGAGAGCACAGAGAGAGACAAGAGAGAGAGAGAGAGAGAGAGAGACCAACAGTGAGCTCATCATCCTTGATTAGGCCTGTCACCACCAGGTAGGAGCAGCAATTAGCCTTGGCCAGGCCTGTTCCACTGAGACACACACATGCACACATGCCCACACGTGCTCCCTCGCACACACATGCATAATTACGCAGACACAACAGGCACTCATGCAGACACACACCCATACACTAGGGAGATCGACTGAATGAGTGCGGCATCTGTTAGAGAGTGATTTGGCTGCCGAAGTGAAAGAAAGGATGGATGAATGTGTGGCAAGGAGGAGAGGAGCAGTGGCACACTGGCATGGAGGGACGGAGAACAGGAAGAGAAGTCATGGTGAAGGACAGGAGAGGAAAAAGAGAGAGGGCGGACAAGTTTTTTTTTTTAAAGTAGGAGATAGAGGAGAGGACAGGTGTGAGAGGACAACGAGTGAAGGAGAGGAAGGAGAAAGGACGGTAAGGATGCGTGTGAAAATGTTTAAACAAGTAGAAGGATGGGAGGGAAGTTAAAGAAGTACTAATGGAGGCACTGAGGGAAGGAAAAGGAGAGGAGGCATCGAGAAATGAAAAGGGGATTAAAAAGCGCGGCTGCTCGGATTGATAGTTTTGCGTTGGGACAAAAGAGGAAAGGACGGAGCAAGGCAAGAGTGGAATGAGGGATGAGGAGGTGGAGAAAGATGGGGAGTGGGGGCAATAGTGCTTGTGAAAAAAAAAAGAGGAAAGGAGGGATAGAGGGAGAGGAGGGGAGGACAGATGGAGTGAGGGGACGGGAAAGGAAAGCAGACACGGAGCAAAAAAGACAGGAGGAGACGAGGGGCGGGGAGAGAGGGGAAGGAGGAGCGGGGCGCTGAGATGGACGGGGGAGAGGAGATTGGCTGTTTGGTTTTGATAGCATGTGCCAAATCGATTGTGGCTGACTAATCCAGTTAGTTATGGCAGAGGCATGCAGAAGAGGCGCTTTTAGGGGTGTTAGGTTATAGTGTAGGGGTGTGTGTGTGTGTGTGTGTGTGTGTAGAGAGAGTGTGTGTGGTCTGGCTGCAATTGTGTGTCTGGTGTATGTTTCCTGCCCTGTGTGTCCGCGTGTGTGTTTATGTGAAGCATGTCCAAAGCTGACATGAGGCAAAGCTACTGCCATGCTGTGAGACTTCGCTCTTGGAGGAAAATAAATAAATAAATAAATAAGTAAATAAATTAAAAAAAAAAAAAACAACAAGCACACACTAGTCGATATTCACTCACACATGCACAGGGTAAGTGCTCAAACGTTAAGCTAAATTAAATTGCTTTTACAAGAAATTAAAGGGCGATCATGACAACAGCAAGAAAGACTAACTTTAATATGTCGTCGAGAGTCTTTTTTGGCGAAATATTCTATTAATTAGATTCTTTCAAGTACGAATTTTGAGGCACGCACAGATGAGGACAGATGGAGTCTGCTGGCAAATATGAGCAGTTACAAAGGGTTTTCTTCAGCTAAAAGTGTTTTCAGTCTCACTACTAGCCGTCCAAGAAATATGGTACAGAATAAAACATTCCTTTGTCGTATTCCATTTAAAGACATTGTCAAAAATTATTGCTATGGCCACAGTCATGACAGCAGTAGTGCTATAGGGTGCTTAGCATGCCGCGGCCCTTTAGCCTGCTCTTTACAATGAGCCACTTATGTAGAAAAGGAATGCTGGCATGTTAAATCACTTCATCTATAATTGCCTGCATTTACTTCTCCTTGGAGGCCCAAACATAAGAAATCCTCCCAGGCCCAATAAATGCAGCTGCTGACCGTATAGGGGCTGGGGGGGGGAGGCGGAGGAAAGGGTTTGACGCTCATTTTTCACAAACAATTTTTCCATTTTTCTTCACAGGCAGACAGTTGGCATTAGATTAGGGCAAGCCTAACAGAAGCAGGGCTGCTTGCAAATTGTGCGGCTTGAAGGGCAAATGCCCCTCTGAATTTATCAACTTATGGCTCCAGTGAGCTGCGAGGGATGGTGATGACCTTAAGATACCCTCCTAAGGATGCCTTTTACCGTCACTCCACGCTACACAGAGAGGCTCTTCACAGGGCCATAGGCTACCGCTCTCAATGAGCACAGTGGTCTTTTTGAAGTTTCATTTTTTAATAAATCTCTAAGTAAATTGGCTACATATAGCTGTGGCAGTTTTATGTGTTCTTCCTCGTGACTGTACCACCAAACTGTACACAGCAGCTACTATAATGTTTTTACCATTACACATAGTATTTATGCACAGGACCCTAAGGGTTTTACCGTTGAATACTGCACAATGATACAACAACTTTAACTTACTTTGGTTGGTATATAGGTTATGTTCATAATTAATTTAGGTCTACAGCTAAAATAAAATGCATATTTTTACTGGTACACCACTGTGCAACTATGGCAGTATGGTTATACAGAGGTAATACTGATGATATAAAAAATTTCCCTTGATTTGAAGTTGTAAAACATTTACAATTTTGGCGATATCGTCATATTGGTGACAAACATATGGTTAGAAAAATGTCAACGTTTGGCTCAGTAAATGCAGCAGTATTATAATAAGTCATTGACACTCTTTATAGGCCTACTTATAAAATAGGCTGAGGTTTGGATACATAGAGTATGACAGAGACTAGCATGTGTACACACAACATGCGCACGACCATGTGTGAGTTCAAGTGCGCACGCTTGTGAGTAAAGCAGGAGTGTGTTTTCCCCGCGCTCCATCACTCACCCTCTGTGACAACTCCATACAAAGAACTGTTGTTCCATCAGGGTCGTACCTCAACTTGAAGGACAGATACAGTGGAAACACACGCATTGCAGTGCTGTTCTAAAATGTACTGTACTACACTGCTGTCTTGACTGTAAGGACTTATTGTATGCTTGAATGAAATGCAGTTGAATGAATACTTTGTGCCTTAAAAAACATGCAGTAAATTATACACCTGACATGTGGCCATGAACGTAGACGGGGAAACAACCATGCAGAGGATCATGAAAAGTAAGCAGGGGAAATTTAAAGTTTTAGTTCTGTGCAGCTTTGGTACAGGCTGAGGTAAATGCACCTGATTGCTTGGCTTCATACTCACACAGCAAGAGAAAGCTTCACGACTGTCTGATAATACATCCTTTTTTCCCTTATTGTGGTCAATTATCTGATACCAACAAAATGCAGACTTTCTTCCATACTGTATTAAATGTAGAAATCTAGTAAATGTCGTATCCTTGAGTTCAGCACTTTCAAAACAAACGCTCCCAACATGACCACAACATCGCAGTCCATACATTAAAAACTCCAAGAGAACACCATGACTGATAATGGCATTATCTAGATAATACATGCATTACCATGGGCATGCTTTATGGGCATGATTTAGTACTCTTACACAGTCATTTATTCTTACTGTAATTATCGTGCAATCTAGATAATCAAAATGCCCGTTAGTAGTTTAGAGTGAAAGGTCACCCTTACTAATACCTACATAATGAAAAATGAGGCGTTTCTATATATGCTAATATCATAAACAGCAGCCATCCAGCCACCAGCGTGGGGCACTGACCGTGACCCACTTCATCATATGATACTTTACTGTCATATTTTACCTGCAGAAACATGCTGTACTGTGAAGGCTTGTTTTCACAGGCAGCGTAGCGTCCAATTAAAGAAGTGGAGGTCTCAGGCACTGTGAATGATATTCTGTATGGTCTGAATGTCATCCAGACACAACATCCTTACAGACTGTGTCGGGAGATGGGCAGAGAGCAAGTAACATAGTGAAGAAACAGATTCAAAGCACATGTGGTTTACCTCAGTATATTATTCTCCACTTCATTTTGATAGCATAGTAGAATGGCTGTGGAGAAGCTGAACCATTACTGAGGAAATTGGCTTAGTTTTTGTGTTTGTCTTCTTGTATTTAGTCTGTTTGTCCCCAGGCACGATTTCTTGAAGGAAGATTGACTTAAAGCATGAAGGAGGGCCTCAATTAAAACAGGAAAGGGACTACTTAAACCAGCATCAACTGCACTGTAGCGACTTCTTTCTCAGTTACTTCTCTTTAACAGTAATAAAAAAATAGCACCCTCCTACCTGATATTTTTAGCTATCATTATTTTCTCATTGATGTAAACATAATATTAGGTGAAACTCCTTTTTCATAGCGACAGATGATTTTTTTTTTTTTAAATAACAAGTTACAGAGCAGGTGTGATCAACACAGAGTTCAAAACTGATTTTTTATTCCTTTAATAACTGTAAATATTGAATAGCAGGTGTTCTGATTAACCTGGAATAGTGATTACATCTCCAATTACAATCTGATGTTTTATAATTTATTCTTAACCTAGGCTGCTCTATGTCAATCATGAATTAAACAAATGTTTTAGTCATAACTGTGCAAAAAAAAATATACTAGTCAGAAACACCCTTGGATTTCAGTTACTGATTTCAGCTATTTTGTGTTAAGTTAAAGAGAAACACTCTTTACACATCAATCATTTTGTCTTTATCCATATGCTGATGTCACCTTCATGCATCTACTGTTTAAATGCTGATGGTGATAATATCCTCTAGAATCAACTTAACCATTAATGTATGCAAACAATTCATAAAGCACACCCTGAGGTCTTTCTTAAAAGGTGCGTTCAGTTTGAGCCATGAGATCTTTTGTTGCCTTTGGCAGGTTGTATTATTTTAGCATTTGATGAATGGATAACTGTCACACATTTGAAAGTGCAAAATGCAGTCATGCCTGGTGGGACTCTCGCTTTATATAGGGTATAAGGGAGTAATGGAATTTACCTCAAATACGTTCTGAGCCTAATCAATGGAATCCCCACTTTCAGCATAGTTTGCGTGATGCCTTTTAAATTGAAATAGCTTTATTTAAGTCCGAGCCATCAATCAAAAGGTTCGGACATATTAAAGTCTGGAGATATTTTTTGATGTTATGACTTTGCTATCCCGTCGGATCACGTGTGTGATTGAGTACCCAGATGCATGTGTGTGCGTTCATATGACTGTGTGAATAAAGAAATCCTCAAGCATAACCATGGGCATTGCACAGTTTTATTTTTCATGATCTGCAGAGACAGATTCAATTGTCACAATATTTTGGGTCATTATCTGTTTGATTATAGTAATTATTAATATCAGAACATGACTAATTAAGACTTTAATTTTAATTTGTTTATAAAGTTCATTATGTGTTAGGGTTAAAGATTTTAATAATGTATTATAAAGAGAAGGAGACATGACATGGGGTAAGGTTGGTTTTTTATGTACAGGATGTATGCCTCAGACTTCACTCGGCTCCTGAGGTGTTTCCGGGCTGCCTGGGACGTATAATCTCTCCGGTGTGTTCTTGGTCTGCCCCCAGGGTTTCCTCCAGGATATCAGTGTTTGAAATACCTCCACAGACTTCATCAGGGAGGTGTACTGATCAGATGCCTAATCGAATGCCTCAGGTTGTTTTTTCTTCAGTGAAAAAGACCATGGCACTACTCTGACCTCATCCAGGCACTCTCATCTCTTAAATCATCTTTTGGTCACTTACCTGACTTTGTGACCGTACAGTAGGTAAGGGTTGGATCATAAAACACATCAACTTCCTCACCACGCTGGTCCAGTACAATGACCACAAGACTGCAATTGCTGTCATTTTGATCTCACTCTCCATATCACTCAGGGAGAGTCACAGGCTCGGGGATAGTTCAAGTCTTTGGCAGCAATTCACCCTCAACCCAGAGGGCGTAATACACCTTTTCCCTATTAAGAACTATGGTGTCAGGCCTGGAATAGACGAGCCCGGTGCTAATGAGGGTCCCTTCCGTCAGTACTTATCTGAAGAATGCATGCCCTGCTGCTCAACTGTCTGAAGACAGATATGGGCAACAGGATGATGATCTTGAGATCATCCTGAGATGATCTTGAGATGATCTTGAGAGTCTGAACAATTTGCCTTGTTTTGATCACCAGCGGGGTACATCATCCACGAATACCCGCTGGGAGTTCATTTCACTTGACCAACAGAGCATAGCAAAGATAGGTTTTAACTTTACTACTTTCTCATTGGTAGTGTGAACTTTGAATGCTGATTTGCAGAATTACCGTTTACAGTCCAGAGGTGGAGTGTTTACGAGGACCCCACAACACACATTAGCATTGGGGTGACCTTCTCACATTGGACAAACTCCAACACCAGGAGCTCAGCTGGGGCCTTGTGAATATTTTCACCACCTGCTCATTACCTCCTACTCTGAACCACTCCAGAAAAAAAAGAGAAGAGAGTCCAACCTTTATCCAGAAGCCAATGAAGTCAACTACAGTATATGTAGGTGGTACTGTACTTGTTACCAAGGAAAAGCCTTTAAACATCTGATCACAAGCCACTAAAGGCTTTGACGAGTGTCGACATGCACCACTGCACCAAAGAGAAATTCAAATTTACGGTGTTAATTGATGAATGTAAAATACATGCAGTCTCCACAACAAGACACAGTTGTTGTCAGTTGTCAGCTGTTGTCCTTTTTTTTCATGCCACATGTCTTAATCTGTCCCAAGACACCTCAGAAAACAAAGTAGTTGATTAAACAATATGCAGAAGGATTACAATTTGTAACACATTGAAATACATTTGGTATGCATTCTGCATGAGGCACCAGATTACATATATGGTCATAACAATGGTTTTGACTGGGAAATAACCCAAATTAAAGACAAATTGTGGGATAGGGACAATCTGAGGGTTCTTTTTTATGAAGTAAGATACAAGTTAAGAAAGAAAATGTTAAAATATAAGCTGCTGATTTCAGTGTAAATCCCAGATCGCAGATTGTTGTGTAATGTGTAATAATGACACATGTCCAGTCCAATATTTGTTCTTAAGTGTATTAAATTACATCAGAGCTACCTTAATGTAATAAAGAAAAATGGGATCTTTTAGAAATCAATGCAATTACTGTAATCAGCAAAATCAAGCTGTTGCAAAGGACCTCTGGGAAATGAATGAACCAAAAATACGAGTTCCAACTACATGATTGCCTTTGCTTTTGCTGTTCAAGCTGTTATGGCTGCATTGAATTATGAACTCTGTTTCATAACCTCAGGTATTGCAGAGCTTAGCAAAGCCAGGGCTGATTCAATTCACTACATATAAAAACCTGGGACAGGGGCCTGTAATCAATGGATAATTTCCACGTTACATGTCCTGTGGACTTCTGTGGTGTCAAATGCAATCAAAAGTGTCAAAACCTGTAAAACTTCCTCTCAGTTTGTGTGTGTGTGTGTGTGTGTGTGTGTGTGTGTGTGTGTGTGTGTGAGAGAGAGAGAGGAGGTGTGTGTGCACTTTATCTTGCCACTCAATATCCGCACTTGCTCGGTGCTCTTTGAACAACACATGGAACCAACCGCTGTGGTGAAAGTCCAATTTTCAACACCCGGTAGGTGTCATTGTGTGCCTCACGCCAATCTCTCTACTTTGCACATTCCATGTTCCATTATTATCATGAAATCATTATTTTCACTTACACTAATCATATTGTGTTTTACCAGTACTAGATGTCACCATCTCTCTTGAATACAACCAAAATCAAGCACACCCTCCAGTATTATATACACTTGCACTGACGAGAATGTCAAACTCAAAGCTTATCTGATCAATGTCCACATGTGCACATTTCAACAAGCAACATTTGATCTTATGTTAAAATATTGTCCCAAATTTTACTTGTTTATACCTTCCTAGTTGGCAGATCAATGTATGAGCATCAAAATATCATTAACATTGTAGGTTATCTTTGATTTATTATGTTCAAACTCTGAGAAAATATTAAGTAAAATATTTATTGCAGCTTTAGATGGTTTAGCATTAACTTATACCAGCTATGCACATTTAATATATACAGCACATCAATGAGACTCAACAATTTCCAGTAACGTATTGGCCAGTCCTAATAGGGAAATATCACTAGTTACAAAGTGCATCTTAACCACTCTACTCTGTTAAGACATGAGAATAAGAGAAATGATTAAATTTCTCCTTTCTTTTTTTTTCTGCTTGCTAATGGCATTACATCTCTTTGTTATGCCTCGCTGGTGCAGACAGCAGTCCCTCAGTAATTAAGTACAAATGCTAGAGAGAGAAAGAGAGCGAGAGGGGGAGAGAAAGAGAAAGAGGCAGGCTCAGCTGGTTCCCCGAACATAAAAACAGGTCTAATTAACAGCGTTGACTTCACACATGAGATTGACTCAAAGGGGAGTGAATTGCAGGCAATTACTCATACAGCAGAATATCATTTATAGACAATTCATTTGGAAACTTCTGCCAATGTATTCCTTTTAGTGCCAAGAAGATTCCAGACAAAGCGGTTTAAAAGTTTAAATGCCTTATAGTCTATGAAATGTGTCACGTACAATAATATTTGTGTTAATATTAGTGATATTTTCTCCCAGCGCGGGTCAAGATCAGAACAAATTTTGGCAGAATTTTCTCCCTGAGCAGCAGAGCAGTTGTCAAATTATGTTTAATTTAGAGTGCAGATTACGTAAAATGAGTTCAAATAAAAAAAAGGATCTTCTATGAATGGTAAATACTACATCATGCACATTTATATTACTTTCCCATACAATCAAGTGCACATACTGTACTGTTGGGAGGACAAAGGAACATATATCTCCCAAAATGTAGGCCAATCATCGCCTCTTATTTTGGCTTTGTATAGAGTTCTTCCGATTTCACAATGGGGAAGTTGCCTTGTGTGTGGATAGTGCTTTGTCATCAGGTTAGTCTGACAAGAGACGGGAAGAAAAAAAAAAAAGAAGCCCTCCACCGTCCTTCTCCCCTCTTCTTTTCTTTTCACAGTGAGGCGTGATAAATGGCTAGTCAGCGTCCCACCAGAGAATAATATAACTCCAGCCTTTACGGTCTGTCCATGCCTCCTGTCTCTACCTCTGCCAGTATTTTCCATTTTCCTTTCCTTTTTTTTTTTTTTTTTACTTACCGCCTTGCAGACACTCCCCACCTCAACACACACACACTCCACACCTCCCGCCCATCTTAACCCTATCTCTCTCTTCTGTCTGGAACACTCTCCTCTCCCTCATACCCTCCCTTTCTCTCTCTCTCTCTCTCTCTCTCTCCATCATCTCCCCTCAGCCCCCTCAGCCCCCACACAGAACAGAGAGGGAAGCCAACATTATTCTAGCAGAGGAGCAGGTGAGGGTTAAAAGGCGACCGCGGCCTAGTCTTCCAGGAATTAAAGGGAAAGAGCTTGGGGAAGCAGGGGATAAAGACAGGGCCTGTTTAAAATTCTGACACCTCTCTGCTATAAAGTAGGATTTCTGAGCCAGTTGGGGCACAGGGAGGAGGAAAAGAGACTTAAGCAGATGCAGAGGGTAAATGCAAGGCTTTGTTATTTCTGACAAGCCCACAGAATGGAAATGTCATTAACTGACTGTAAATATTCTAACTCTATCTCTCTCGCTTTCACTCTCTGATGGAGGTTATTACAATGTTGTTTTGTCTTTAGGCACATGCATAGATAATCCATGTTGTGCACGGAGAAGAAATTCTCAGAGACTTATATCAATAATTCAGGCATATAGGTGAAAAAAAAGAAAAGAAAGAAAGAAAGAAAGGCGTACATAAGTCTCCCCTCGTAGAATTATTCATTTTGTAAGTGTGAGCCTTTTTTGAATGATAAAACTTTGAAATGGGAACAATGTCTTGCATAGTATAGAGGGTGCAGTTTATGAAAATGGCAGGTTTTATGTGTAGGCAGCTGTATTACATTATGCTAAAACTGTTTCATAAGAATTTCATTGGATTTCTGTAGCACACTTTAACTTGAAGACTATAATAGTTCAACTTTTTTTTTTTCCCTCTTACGCTTATGGTGTGGCCTTTGACCGCATATATTCCATTGTATTTTTGCAGATTCTGTTAAAAAAGTGCAGCACATAAGTAGATTTAAACCCTTGGCTACATGGATTTATTTACATTTGGAGGATTTATAATTATACTTAAATGCATTTTTATCGAGCTTTGCATATTCATACGCTGTTCATGGCAGTGTGATAGAGTACCTCAAGGACAGATAAAACAAAAAAGGGGAAAGACAGGAAAGAGTCGAGATTGTAGGAGAGACAGGCGATCTCGTGGAGAGTAAAAGAAGCGAGGCTCAGAAGTCCAAGACCAAGAGAGGAGAGATTTAGAGAAGGTACTGTACACACACAAACTAGGCACAAAAGACAACCCGAGCAGATGACAACATTTTCAGCCAACATCTTCAAGGACAAATGGAACAGCGCTGGCAGCCACGGAGCACCTTAGGGCAGCCAGCAGAATCACTCTCTACCACCAACAACATATATTTGTCATTTAGCCCCTGGCAATTCAGTCCCCCCGAGACATTTGGAATGCCTCATCAAATGATGCCGATGTTCCCTTTCGCTGGTTTTGTGTTGTGTGCCCAAAAGCTGCGAGGCACATTCATCTTTGGAATAACCCAATCCCTTTCTTTCTTTTCTCCCCTTGTGGGTATGTTGAGAGGCCTGCTGATGTGGGTTATTTGTCCCCTCATGCTGAACACACGGAGTAAGTGTATTTGGGTTGATGTTGTTGCAGCATACCTCACACGATTGCAGTAGATTGGAAGACTTTAAAACCCAAAAAGAAATGCGATGTTTTTTTTTCCTTCTTCTTCTTCTCTGCTAATCTTTAAAGAAATGTTTTTGGCGTGGACATGTCAGGCTATTGCTTTGGTCCAGACTGGAATATCTCAGTGCATGATGCTAGAATATTTTGCACAAACATTCATGGTCGCCAGAAGTTGGATACTTTCCTTCTAGCGTTCTAGGTTGACATTTTTTCCTTAAACTGTCTCAACAACCTTTCAGACGGACCACCATAAAAGTTGCTACAGATATCTATGATGCCGGGAGGATGAATGATAATGACTTAGATGATTCCCTGACTTTTCCTCTAGCACCACCAGCAGGTCAGAGTTTTTACTATCCAGTGAAATATCTAAACATCAAAGAATGAATTGGCAAAAAATCTTGTTCATTGTGTCCCAATGACTTCATCCTGTGACTTTTTCCGCTAGTACCGGGACACTTGACATTTGTGAAACTGAGTGAAATGACTGGACGGATTGCCTTGATATTTGGTACACACACTTATGTTCTCCTCAGGTTGAAGTGTAATACATTTTCTGCCAGCACCATCAGTTTAAAATCTGAAATTGTCCAATAATTCATAATAAAATACCAGCGAAACTAATTCTCATCAGTTTAATTTGTATTTACTAAGCATGCTGAAAGGCCAAACTGATGGTGAGTGAGCAAGGTCCCTCTCAGAGAGCCACTAGCATGGCTTTACACTCTTACTCCTGTTAGAATATAACAGAGCTTCACAACCATAGATCCATAAATGGTTGCAATGTCAAGTGGAGAGACGTGAGCTAATAACAACATGGTAAAACACTGTAGATAGTGTGAGTGTAAAGGAATAAAGGTGAAACAACAGGCTGTTATAGATGTTTAAAATATACACACAAAAAAATAAAATAATCAAATCAATAAGAAAAGTTTTTTGATAATTGCTTTTTGAAGCTGACCCAGGGTAATGGTTCTACCTGCAAAAATAAAAATTGTGCAATATCTTTCCAAACCAAGCAAGTGGCAATTCAACAAACAAGAGTTAAAAATGATTATCCATCTATAGCAGGCAGACACACATTTGTAGTGGAATAGGCATGCTCATTATCTGTCCATTTAAAGTCAGAGTTATCCATTCTATACACTGCAGTTCTGTGCAGGCAGCTCGTTATGAAGAATGGAAAGGTACTGAACATCAATAGCATGCATGACTTCTTTTATGAGCCTTGCACACAGTTAAATTGGTGACATTTGGCCTTTAATGGGCTGGCTGAAAACTCATATCCCTTCTAACTACTGAATGAGGACTTCTAATGAACACCCAACCAGCTACGAGAGCTAGTGGCCAGTACTCACTGAACTGAGAAACCAGGAAAGGCAATTATCAAGGATCCCAAACAGTGCTGATCGAGGATTGCTGCCCAGAGCAATGTTTTTAACCTTGGGTTTAGAACCAACCCTTTACTGCAGCCGCCTCGGAGCAGTTTTTTTTTTTATTATTAAACAAATGCCATTACACTCTTTTCAGGGATGTACTTTCCTAAATGTGATCCTCCAGAGCAGCTGTAAAGTCAAAATGAAACACACACAGTCAAAAGAATTTCCAATTTGGGCTTATCAGAAGTTGACTTGTAAGCAGTTTTGAGTCTTTAATCACAGCCTAAGCAACCAAACCTCTAGATCAGCTCATTCACGCTCATCTAAAAAAGCCACACGGCACCAAGTTACTGACCCAGCCAGCTGCAAACTTGCTGAGGGGGGAACACATACCACATGTTTTATACTTCAGCATCACTTTTCATGCCCTCATTTTTAGCACGGGACTGTGCTATTGATCTACGAGTGAGGCGATTGGACGTTGCGATTAATGACCTCAGATGAAAGAAGTATTCCTCTGAGGTCCATTCCCTGAAATGCCACTAGATTACCTTCCACCTTCCACCAGAAGCTTTATCATCAGCGTGAGTGATACAGGGGCAGGAGGACCGAACAAATGACGGCCCCTGAGTCACAAGAGAGCTGTGTAAGTGTAGAGGTAAGGTAATTTTTGTAAAGAGCGGAGTCTCCATCTCTCTCTTTCTGTCATTTATTCATTCTCTCATTCTCCGTCTCCCACTCCTCCCTGTTCCGCATCCTAGCTCCCTCTCTTTACTCACCCCTCCCTTTGCTCTAGCTCAAGTCCTCAATTATTTTCAGACTGCCAGGCAAGGCACTGCGGGGGCACAGGGGACCATTTGGACTTAGTACATTAAAGAATTCATGATTTGAAACCACCACAGCCCACCCTGACGACTCTATGATATGACTTTTCAGTGCCTGAAGCTCCTTCCTTCTTTCCCCTTTTTCCACCAGACTGGCTTTCATTCCCCCTGACGACTGACATTGATCTATCCTTGAGTCTTTTAGCTCCAGGACTCCCATACCTTAAACTTCTGACTCCTGACCATTAAAAGAAACAGAGCAGCCGATATTTATGAATCTGTCCGTAATGATTTCCTTGTCTGTTTCTTGTGTCGCCATCTGTAAATTGGCCTGTTGGTATTAGGGACATGTGGTGACAGACATGACAGCAGACTGCTGAAAAAGAGATGAAATGTCTCAGTGTAACACATGAAATCAATCTATACATAAAGTGGGGGTGCTGTTAAAGAGAAAACGGGACAAGGACACAACAGCATACTGTGTGTTGGACTTTAAATTAATTCTTCACTTTGGCATTTTGCCAAAAAGTTATTTTTCAAGATAGGATGGGATTTAATCCTCATTGGTATTTGATTTTCTCTAAATGTCTAAATGTTCGAAAAGACTATTTGTCTCAGTTGGCTTCATAAGTCTGAACAGCAATACATCCTCAATCTACATTCTCTAAGATGGTAAGGAAAAACCTTTCAGAAAAAACCCAAATAAATAAATCACGTAACAAACAGGAAAGAAAAGTCAATATATTGATGTGCTTCTAGGGTCATTAACAAAACACAGAATTAACAAAGAGTCATCATCTAAAAGCTAAAATTCCTGATAAATGTGAGATTCCTCCAGGCTACTGATATGGATTTATTAGCAAAATCTTAGTTAATTACTGCCTTCGCAAACAAGGACACCTTGGAATTCTTACAGATTTTATCCAACGGAAGTATTATCAATAAACACTTGTGTGTAACATAACATGCCGAGACTCCACATCCTAGAAAGCACCTGTTCGCTCTTCATAGCAGAGGATGACATCACCAGTTTTCTACGTGACAACAGAGTTTGTTTCAGTGGGGAAACGAAGTCGCACCAAACATTAACTGTCACCACTCGGCTCATTCAGAAAATTTCCATCAGCCACTTGTGCAAAAGAGGGACACCAAAAAATATTGTCAGCTTTCTAAACCACTTATGCTTGTGGTGTAATTGTTAACGCCACAGTGAGCAAAAGATCAAATCACAGATGGATCCTTGTGCCAGCTTTTCAAATAATGTTTGCAATCGTTGATTTAACTGAGCAAAGTGAATGGTTTTCTTCTTTATGAATCTGAAATGCAACATCTCATCTCAACATCTAAAGCATTGGGTTTTCTGTAATTTGTTAATTGTTTTGACCTTTCAAAATGTTTGCATGATCAAAGTGCCAACACTATATAAATGCCAGAGGAAAACAAACCATAGGTTTTCACTCAGTCAGCCATTCAAGCTCTACCTTTTCATTCAAGCCCAACTGTGCATCTAATCTTGAGTGTTTTTTTTTTTTTGTGAAACATTCTGCTTTTTTATGATTACAGTATGAGGCATGGGGTTTGCAATATGATGGGAACATACTGCCATCTGCTGGTCAGAGTTGGCTCTGTCACGTTATTGAACAGAAATTGGCTCACTGTCTGAGACATCTGGTGGCAGACATATAATGTGGCTCAATCCCCGGAGACTTGTCTTTCTATCTATATGTGTGTTTCTCTAGATGAAGCAAGAGACTTTGACTTTGCTGTGTGTGTGTAAGAGAAAGAGAAAGAGCGAGAGAGAGAGACCATCTCTGCAGTACCCTCCTAGTCAAGATACTGAATGCCCTAACATGTGTTTCCAGAACGCAGGGGCATTCTTCCACTCCTTGGCTACAACACCCAATGCCAAACAAGCCCTCCTTCACTGTGGGCAGCATGCTACTCTCAGTGTGAGCTCCCTAATGGCCATAATGGAGGACAAGACCATTTATTATTACTGGGGGGTGAGGTATGTATAAGGCTACAATTAAGGAGAAAAACATCCTGGTGCTTGTAAAGGGCAGTAATGTGACTCAGGAGTGATGGATGCTGCGGGAATGAGTCTCGAAGGCCAGTGGGAGTATCTTATTATCTGAGGCAGGTGGGGGATCCGTCATTGAGGTAAATTGGAGAAGGGAGAGAGAAGGGGTGATAGGGAAAGTAAGAAATGGAGGTGAAAGAGAGAGGAAAGAAAGGTGTATGGAACCGGAGATAAGTGAGAGGAGAGGAGCCAAGAAAGCAAGTAAAAGATGTTAAGACAAGAGACGACAAGACTCTGGCGTTGTTTCGTAACAGTAGGTAACAATGGGTGGAGCTTCACTTATCTTTAAGCATATTTATGTTATTCAAGGTAATTGTAAATCTGCTAAGAAAAAAAAGAAAGAGAAAACATGTTCCACCACAATGCAGCCTTAATGCAATGCTTTCCACTTGGCATGTACTACACTCCACTGGGAATTACATCATTGCTGAAATTATTATTGTAGATCATTTCAGATTTCCAACACTGACTTCTCCTTGTTGCCATGGATGTTGCCATGTTCACGTATATGTGTGCGTGTGACAGTGTGCAGTGTTTTTTTCACGCATTTGCATAAAGTATGTCAGTGTGCATTTGTGTCACTGTGCAGCTTTCCAACAAAACTATTAAATTATTAATCATTATGTTGTTTTTCTTTTTCTCTGTGTGTGCATAGGTGTGTACAGTATGCAAGTGTACATTTTTGTGAATGTAATTATGTTTATATAAGTGTATTTTTTTTTCTCTGAAGCCATCCAGTGCAATTATTGTGCCATTGCAGGATCCACAGTCATTAATGTGTGCCAGGAAACACATTCTTGTATGCATGTACGTAACATGCCTGTGTGCTCTTTTTTGCAATCTGTTTGAATTACTGTATGTAGGTACATCCACAACCACTACTTTACCCTGGGGACTCAGTGACAGACAATATGGGTGGTCAGTAGCAAGCAAATCTCAATTACACTGACAGGTGACAGTGAACTGAATAAATTATCATTATGCCTGCAGGGTACAGCCTAATGTATTACAGACTGTATGCACGTCTGTGTATATGTTTGTGTGGGTGCCTGTCCATGTGCGTCCCAATTTGGGATGAGCAGCCATATGCATGAAATCATTCTGTGGGGCAGCAAATGCCAATGAGCTGCTTAATAGAACCATTAGGCTCTGACAAATGAAAACACTAACTTACTCCAAAATGGAGATTCATATGTTTCAGTGCAGTTGGTTTCTTAACCATCACTCCTGGGTCAATCTTATGATTATGTATGGCTGTGACATTTTGAACTGCCATTGATTCAAATGGAACATTCATGTCCATGGATCACAGTTACTCAGGTTGTACAAGAAGTGAAATTGTGGAATGTAATGTGGGTGGATTTCATTATCTTTGGTGATTGGTAATGTCCAGCTCTAATACAGAATAAAGTCTGCTCAAATCAGGCAATCAGGGAGGGTTAACTCTGCACTGACTTAGGTTTTCAAATACTAATATTTCATTAGGCTATGACGGACAAAATCTAATTGAGCCGAACTCTAAATGATCCAGGCTAAACATTGTAAAGATGAGCACATTGTTTCACAGACACAGGGGAAGTTGTTACTCTTTGTGCACAAACAAATTAAACTGCTGCTTAAATTCACTAAATATAATTTTTACAAATATATTTTTTAAGATACAAGGTGTTTACAGAACAACTCATGTGGCAGTGCTCCATGTTGGAGGAAAAATGTAGTATATAACCTTAGAAAAGCAATTGGTATTTCACACATGCACGGAAACTAGGGGACTAAGGAATATCCCATTTAAACCATGCTGATATGCTGTGTAGACACCATGCAACGTTTTTCCATCTCATCCTTATCTGGATAATCCAAAATTCAAAAAATGGGAATAAAATGTCACGGTCCTCTATCTCATGTACATACCCGTGACATTTCTTGAGCATGGGGTAGAAACTTTGTTTATCCACGTGTCTTCGTATGTTGAGCATGTGTCTATACATATGCACCCGTGTCTTTTCGTGTGTGTGTGTGTAATGTGTTCAATGCATACGTGTCCTCAGTTGTTGCCTATGTTTTTCTGAGTGTGTTGCGTGTAATTTCGCGTGCAGGTGGACTTTGTGAATTTACTTTTTGGTAGATGTCCTTGATTTGCAGTGTCAGTGGTGTGCACTGAGAGACGGGCCAGTTTAACGCACAAATAGATAATCCCCAGCCTCATGGTGGTGGATGCAATATGATAAGAAATTTATTGTCATACGGATGTGCTTTCATTGATATCATCATCTGCCAAAAGCAGGGAGGGAGAGTGCGGGAGGGAAAACAAGAGAGAAACAGAGCGGTGCAGGGAAACAGCGGAAGACAGATACTAAGACAATTAGTCATAAAATGAGACAGAATGAGCACGGACGAGAATAAAAACCCATTCAGTTATACAGAAAGAAGGGACGACAAAGACAGTCAGACAGCAGGAGCAGGAGATAGAAAGAGGCAGATGGGGGACATTAAGTCAAAGTTAAGTAACCATCGTCTGCTTCTTTATCTCACCCAGATATGCTAATCCAGTGAGCCTCTGCTGATATGAGTTTAACAGCCTGGCTGGTGTGTGTGTGAGAGAGAGAGAGCTTGAGACTGAGAAAAGACCCAGTTGTCCTTTTTCATCATGCTTCCAGTTACACCAGCTCTGCTTAGCCAGTTCCAGATGACACAGTTATAATCTCATTGCGATGGAAAAGTGAGTATAAATTACCTCTAAGGGACTCAAAAAAATGTGTGTGTGTGTTAAGGCAAAGGGTAAACATGAGTACAGTGGGCGTGTGGGATGGAAAATGTTTCTATGTGTGTGTGCATGTGTGTGTGCATGCGTGTGTGTGATAGGAGGTAAGATAGAGTCGAAGTGTGCTCAGTTCACGGGAGTGATTAATGCGTGCGTGCATACATGTGAATATGCGACAGAGGGATGAGAGAGTATCAGTGCTTGCGGCTTTCTGGTAATCAGATGCAAAGCGACAATTGGTAAATATACATATTTGGAGCTAGAGGGGAAGGTCACTTACATCTGAGTATATTTCTATGGCGTCAAGGCAAAGGTGTTGTTTCAACAAGACTAACACATTATGATTAGGCTCGTTTGTTTTTTTTTGGTGTTTTTTTTTTATCTTTGAGATTGTGTCTGAGCTCTTTGAGATTGTGGTGCAATTTTACTGAGAGTGATCCAAATATTACTAAATGTTTTTTTCTAATGACATATTTACCTGGCTGCATACAATGTGAATGTTTTGGGCTCAGAGAATTTCCATACCAGCAGCATTGGTAATTTCTAGAAATTACATGTTTATGTATGGCAAAACATAAATTATCATGCATTTCTGTACAAGCACAATCCTCTGGCTGTTTACTCTGCCTCTTAGTTTTGACCATGTATCATCAAATTAAAGTCCTGAGAGTAAAGGAACTGTAGAAGCGGCACATAAAAAAGATGACTAACATCACCTGATTTATAGCCCCCACAGTGTACAGTGTTCTTTAAATCTCATACAGTATCATTAAAGTTTCAAACATGGTAGTTGATCATGGGGGAGACTTTTTAGAGGAATGGTCATGGGAGAGTTTATCCTCTTTGGAGCATGAATACTGTCAGCAAATTTGCAATCTGTTGTATTATGATGTGCCTTTTGTCAAAAGTTCAAAACTGACATTATTCATCTTATGGGGAACATAATCACACATAGTAAATTAAATGACCCACTGAAGGGATGTTTCCTAAAAACAAGTGGAAAATCTTTACAGCTCATCTGACACAGGTCTTGGACCCCCTGATTCCTTTGAGGGGAATTCGACTTCTCTCTAGAGTCGGTGCAGTAATCTGCATCCCAATCTCCCCTGAGACTAAACGATCCTCAGGAGAGGGAAGCATCCTGGAGACCATCTTTGATGGTGGTGTTGTCAGCTTTCTCCCCTTGGGATTTGACAGTTACCCATAGAGACTTACACGCAATTAGATTACATACAAAAATGACTCAGTTATAACTATTAATAAATAATTATCTTGCATGTTTGGTTGCAT
Organism: Scortum barcoo; assembly: GCA_023238725.1. Taxonomy (NCBI): domain Eukaryota; kingdom Metazoa; phylum Chordata; class Actinopteri; order Centrarchiformes; family Terapontidae; genus Scortum; species Scortum barcoo. Next base: position 7,429,759 of record CM041546.1, on the reverse strand, counting down.
TCACTCATCCTCTAATGCTTCCTCTGTGTCTCTTTCTGTCAGTCTTTTTTTAGACTCCGGGAAAGTCTGTTAAATGTTGCCCAAGTATTCAACAAAGCCAAGAAGTCCAACAAGATGTCTGCCAAGGTTGGTTGGAGGGTTGGGTTATCAGGGTTGGATCATATGTACCCATCAGATTTAGGTCTAATCCAAAACACATTCCTGAGCCAGCCTGAGAGATTATTATTATTATTTATTTAAATCCTTAAAAAAGTCATAAATTTTAATTTGCAGAGTGTATTTTTAATGGGGCCTTATAGTTCATACAAAGCTGTCCTATTGGTGTTCTGAGTGTTCTACAAAATCAAGTTTTATGGTAAATGTTAAGCAAAATCCTTGGTAAAATTGCCTGATAGGGTTCCATACATATCAGACCTGTAAGATCTGGTGACCCTTAGACACTTTAATTTCGTATCACATGCCTGGTTTATCTTCCATTCTTGTGGCCAATCAATTGGACATGCGCCTTGCTATCTCTGAGACTTGACCTAGTAACACATATAGATTATAATCTAACTAGTACTTGCCATGTCTCGGCAGAGAAACATTGTCAGCGCCGCATTCCCACGTGTGCAGTGTGACCGATCAGGCCGCTGCCACACTGGCATGTAGGATTCAAATGAACCTTGTTTCTTTCTCACTGACACTTGTTCACGGGACTTTGGCGTGGTGAATCCAATTGGTGTTCTACCCTAACGACTGGGGGAATTATTTAACAAAGTATACCATGCTATGAAATCTATGACATCTGCCAGCCCAGACGTGCACACAGATCCATGCATGTCCCCATGAACACCCACACATTTTCACACACCAGAGGTTTCAGAACCCTTTACTGGCAAAATGACTATTTCAAGCCCCGATGGCTAAAGTGAATAAGGCTTCATTAACTCTATCTGTCGTCTTTTCGCCACAGTTCTCTCCATTTTTCTCTCACCCTCTCTGTTTATTTCCTCTTGTTGCTGTTTCTTTCTCCCTCTCTCTCCTCCTCTCCCTCTTTTCCTACTTCCCCCCGCCTTCTATCCATCTAACTCTCCTTCTCAGCCCTCTCTCTAATATCTCCCCTGCAGCCATTTTTGGGACTCTACAGGGAGGGAAGCAATCTTAGATTTATTTTACCTCCAATTTCCAATTTGAGAGACCCCTGCTGCTGGAGGCGAATCTTCACAGGGCCTGATGTGAGTCGTCCTGTTAAATTAAAGGCTGTAAAAAATGGCAAAATATTTCAATGGCTCCCCGTGTTTATAGAGCAACAAAACCCGAACACCATCCATGTTCTGTACACAGAGAAGCCTGCATCTCTTACCATAGTTATTTCTTGGGCTTTGATTCGGGGGCCCAGTGCTGTTTGAGTTCCCATATAACACAAGAAGTAACATGACTCAAAGAGGCAAAACCCAGGGTGAGACAGAAATGGGCCCTAGAGCTACAAAAAAAAAAAAAGTCATGAAAAAACCCAGACTTGAAGAGTAACTGAACAACTCTCATGTGACAAGTAAATCCCTTAAATAGAGATGTTAGGACCGAGAATAAGATTCTGTCTGGTGTCTGTGTATGCAACTTTATATGCTTGTTAAATGCCTTTTGTGCAGCATTATTTGTTGCATAATGTGTCTACAGTATATCTTCAGTGTCTGCCAAAAAAAAAAAAAAAAGACAGTTGCAGAGTGTATCATTCACAACACAATGAAAGCTCTCTCGGTCTCCCTGCAACTGCTAATCTGACCCCCTGCAAAATAAAACCCCATCTATTCCCAAAATGCCCTTTGATAGTCCATTACCACCGAAAAGAATACAGTCTGCCCTGTAGTCTCCATATGTCCATTCTCAAATCCTCACACAAAAGAGCCACGCAGACAATATTTCTTTTTTTTTCTTCTCTTTTTGCTCTTGATCTAACAGAAACACACACTGTCTCCCCCTCTCAAAAACAACACTCACTGCTGTACACACACTGCACTCTCGCATTCACACTCGCGCTGCACACAGTCCTCTATTCCCAGTATAAAGCCCAGAGACAGGTGTTGGATTAGCTTTCTGGAAGAAAAGAGCTCAGCTCCTTTGATAGGAGTTGAGCTGGCCTGGAGAGCAGGGAGGCAGGTGCGCCCCGAGAAGAGAGGGAGGGGAGAGAGGCGTGTGTGTGTGCGCGTACGTGTCTGTCAGAGGATGCAGCCCAGTCATCCCATCTACTGAAAGGAAAAGAGGGGGCTTTTGGCAGTGCTGGCTTCTGTAATTGGAGAGCTTGGCGCGGCCAGAAGTGAAGCGTGGTTGGCTGTTGCCACGTGGTGACAGTTGCTCGCCAGCCGGCCTGTCTGTACGCAAGTAACGCACACACGTCCACGCACGCAAACGCGCAGACACACATAAATACACGCTCGGGCTGATGTTTGAACTTTTCCTGACTCTTGACACCTTTTATTCTTCTCAACCTCGTCCCTTTTCATCATGAATGTTAAAACCAAGCGTTTTATCAGTTTGGATATTTCAATTGCACAAGATCCTAAACACTTACATCACAGGCTCACATACTATAGAAACACACACAAGCTGCCAGCCTGTAACCACGGTAACTGAGAGAGCAAAGGAGGCCTCTTCCAGATGCTTTTGTTCTGAAGGACATCCCTTGGAGACTGTCTGCCATATCACCATGGGACTCTCTCTCTCTCCCTCTCTCTAATATGTAGAGAGAGAGAGAGAGAGGGAGAGAGAGACATGCACCTCTAATCCTCCAATTTGAGGCTTTTTTATTCAAATGACCAATTACAGAAACACTGGGAGAAAGAGAGGAAAAGAGAACCAAAGCAGAGGGGGTTGAGGAGGAGAGTAAACCGAACGGCAGATGGAAGTACAGAATACAAAAAGAGCAGTAGATGGGAGAGCAGCTACAGTGTGAGTGTGTCATGTTAAAGTCCAGCTGGACTCAACCTCCAACCTCGCAGGTGCAAGGTGGCATGTAGCAGGTTCAATTCAGGCTGAGGGTAGGTTTAACTCAGGGAGCTCGCAGTCTTTTGCAAAAACTTTGAATAGTAGCTATGTTAAGAAACAAGATGTGTGTGATACTTTTAATCGAGGGCTGTTAGCAGTTGGGGGGCTCCATTTTCCATCAAGTAGTGGTGATATTATATTTTCAGAACATATCGCCTTCTCACAGATTATGCTGTTGTTATAGGCAGACGTGGTCACATCCATAGATTCTAACACAACGAATACACACTACTTCAAAACCAAACAATCTTTCATTTTAACATGGACATAGCATTTTTCCTAAATCCAGCTTTCTATCAGAAGTGCTTGATATCAGCCTAACCTTTGGAAAACTGTCCTAATCTATATTATACTCTAGTTTTCCTGACATTTACTTTTTTGGCCTAAATGGCTTAAAAAACACAATAGGAAAGTGTATGCGTGTGTGTGTGTGTGTGTGTGTGCCTGTGAGTGTCTGTGGGGTGCGATCCAGCCTGATTAATTGCTGCTAAGTGTGTCTCTCATAAGTGATGTTGTGCCTGGAGAGCAAAGCAGAGACTATTACAGCTAAGACCCATACATCAACCCCCACAGACCGGTGACTGATGACCACTCAGTGCACATGTTTGAAATGGTACAATTAAAATATGGGGGGAGCTGGGGATCACTGTAGGAACACCAGGCTGTAGCCTCAGAGGCTACGTGTGTTTGTGTGTCCGCCGGGGCCTGTAGGTAAAAAGTTGTCACGAAGCTTAAACAAATCACTTGCTATTATTTATGAATGAGGCATGATTATGACTAATATCTGTACACTGACACATCTTCCTAACATCGTGCTTCTACTTAGAATTGTAAAGCAGGAGAGTAAAAATTGAAACACTTGGTCAGCAGTTCCATGTATAACTTTAGTTTACTACCAACACTTATACACTCTTACATTTCAGGTAAGTCCCATGAAATAAATAATATAAGATGGCTTATGTATATGTTTTCTTAACCTAATTACTTAATTGTACTTTCATTTTGAATCCCGTTTTCTTAACTAAATAAACATTAATAATAATAAAAAAATGGACCTGGGCAGTTTTAGAACAAAAAAAGATGCAAGTTTGATTTGCATTGGAAGTCCAAGTGTCTAATGCTGTTATATTTTCATTATAAAGAAAAAAAATCGAAAATTACATTTTGCCCATATAGCTCTACCCCTACTCTAGAATATTTTTTTTATGACTGATTCATTTAGAAATCCCCAACTGTGGCTTTACCATCCTAACCTGATTCTCTTTCCCCCCCCGAAGCTCCTCTGATTGTTAATAAATGATTACAGGAAACATAAGAAATACCTTCTCATAACTAGATTTCTTGAAGGCCAAGTAAAACAGATAGCCTTTGGCCACACTTTTATTTTATCATCAGTGATGGGGGAGGATGTGTTAAGCTTACAATAACATTTTGCATAACAGCCAACTGTTTGTTCTCTCTCTCTTTTTTTTGCGGTCTTTCTCATAAAACTTGAAATAAAACACAGCTCTTGTTTGCTTAAAGGACTCGAAAGGAATTATTGCTTAATTGGAGCGCTCGCCCCGGATTTTTGGAGTATCGCTGGAAAGAGCTGAATAATTGTGACATGTCAGTGCTCTTTGGTGTCTCCATTATTCTACCAAAGGCCACTTAACCAAATAAAGATGAATTTAAACCAATTTATTTCAACAAAGGCAGCTCATTATGTCAGTTTTCCAAATGACACAATAGAGGTTTGATTCTGATGTTTCCTCACATGTGCCACCATTCTTTGAGACTGTATAAATTCTGCCACAGTTTAATAGCAGCGCAGCCATAGCTTTGACAGCTTTGTCCCACAGAGAAAGATCACTTCCATCAGGGCAGCACTTTTCTGCCCCCTCCAGTCAATGGTTTATGAAATACAGCATGGCCCAAGTGGAAAGTCCGAGCTTCCAGCTCTGGTATGGCAGAATGACAGAGGAATCAATAAGATGAAGAATGGACAACAACACCAAGGCTAGGAGTTCCTGAGATGGATAGATCAGGTGTCCCTCCCTCTCATCTATCATGCAGTATAAGAGAGGTGCGGAGGACTAATGCAAGACAGATAAAATCTTGTTTGCATGAACTCTGTAGAAGAACAAGATTTGATTTACTTTTTGTCTCAAGCTATTCTGAAATAAAATGTTATTAATTACTAGCTTGAGTGAAAGAGAAAGAGTGAAATCTGAATGCAAAACTTTAAGTGTCAAACACTTGAGTTTGACTTGAGTTCTGAAAGTTACACCAACATACCTTTCAACACCACAATGTTATTTAAAATGGACACAAATGGTGCACACAATAAACAGAATATCTACAAAGCATTTTTTCACTATTTGATGCAGAACCTATGATGCCCAGTAGATGTCAGCCTTGTTGGTAGGAAGTTATTGTTGACCCCAGTGAGGGTGTTTACAGTGGTGCCTAAATAGCAAATTATGAGCTGTGGTGAGCTGCTTGAATGATTTATCAGCTAACATCATTTTAATGTCAACTATAGCAACATCACTACCATCATAATAGTGTGCCATTTGGATCCGCAGTATTATTAGAGAACACATAATTATAACAATACACAGAGAGAATGGGAGAAAATGTTAAATAATCTGACCAAAATAGATCTCTTGAATATTCTGCCATATTCATGACACCCACTGCATGAATAAAATTAATAATAAATAAAAAAGGGTTTCTCCTACAGTGTTTCTAGTGGTGTAAGTTATATGGACCTTATTTACTTACTAAGACTTCACTATGTAGTTATTAAAGTTACTATTAATACTGTTATTATTATTGTTGTTATTAGACTTTATAATAGCGTATTTGTGCATCTATCTTATATGAATATGTGGATAGTACAGAACCTGGACAAAGATAAGATTCTCGGACTTTACAATTGCATAGAAAAATGTATGAAAACATAAATGAATCACCATCCAGATTTACAGCTCATGTCGTGTCCACTGATACACATGAATGTTGCAGTATGGAAGCACAGGGTGTCAGGGACATAAGCCACTCTGCCATTGTCCTCAATGAGTGTTTGTCATAATTTGCTCTGCATTTTGGTGGACAGAATCTCATGCAGAGGATAGGGGGGAGTTATGGGTGAAGTTGAACTTACAAGAGAATAATAAACTGCACACACTTAAAGGACACATGCCCATAGTTAATCCAAAAGGTAACCAGTATAGCAAACAATACAAGAAAATTACAGGCTACATGCTTGTCTTACAGACTGTCACAGATACATGTACAAACCAAGGTTACGCTTCTAATAAGAAATGATTTAAATTTGTGGGGGGACATGATGATACATTTTGTTGAAATTATTATTTTGCAGTTCAGGTTACTGCAGGTATATTAAGAAAAACAGTACTTTCCTTGGTAATCAGCTCTTGTCATACCTCTGTACTGAAAGAAATGTCTCATGTTGCAATGTAGCTGAGGCACTGCTGCTAATGTAGGTCACAATGTCCTGCCAGGAAACCAGGTAGCCTTGCCCTACATGCCAGTTAAGTCCCCTTGGTTCTGTTGAACTGATAAATATGACAAATATGGCCTATATTACATAAATTTTAGTAGATAAATCTGTCAAGCTTCCAGGTTTGCTGCCTGCGTACAGTATTATTATTCACCTGAATTAGAGAACACAACACTTAGTAGATTAGTTCAAAGTTATAGTCAAAGCTGATTACATTTGTATTTCTTTATGTATGTATAAAGTGAGCACGCTGCACTGCATTTCACCTTAATTGTATTGAATGTGGGATTAGCATCTCTGAACAACTTGGGAGCCTAACATGTTCCCATAACAGAGATATATACTCTGTTATAGGTGCAGCATACCATTAGTATAAATGTTCCATTGTTTCTTTGCTCTGTGACTAATAATGTCTCCCGATACCCCCACCCCATCTCTCTCTTTCTCTCTAATGAGCTGTGGTCTGTTATCAGTCATTACAGGAAGCCCTGATTATCCAACTGGCATTCTGCACACGCTCACAGAGAACTTCCTGAAGGTGACCTTTTCACGTCGCCATAGAAACCGCCTCTCTCCGCTCTGAGATGCTCCGGCTTGTACACACACACAGAGAGAGAGAGAGAGGGAGAGAGAGAGAGAGAGAGAGAGAGAGATGACAGAACATTTTCTTCCAAACAAAAAGTACATTAGTATGCTGCAATGTGATAGCACAAATCATTTCATGATGTGGCAGTGCAGATGTTGTTAACCAATAATAAATAGATATGAACTCACCTATCATTAAACATAGGGCATTCAAAAGATTAAATTTCTCCTGCTTAATGCATACAGTTTATCTTAAAAATAGGATCATAAAGGTCCATTAGTTCCTCTGGCCTGAGAGCAGTTCTCACAAACACTATCACTAACGCGCAAGCCAATTTAAACACATATTTGAAATCCTCTGAAGTGGATTTTTGCACAAAAAAAACACAAACAACTGTCTAAAAGTTAAGCTGTAAACACCTCACTGATACATATTTTCCACTGCATGTGTATGTGGGTGCACGTAGTAATGAAGGCAATGTGTCTGCGAGAATGAGATGTCTAAAGAAACACTGCGAAATCACTCAAGAAGCAATTGCTGACAAGAGCTGCTGGAAGATGTTAAAGGTGCTTGTGTCAGACAGGCTCATTCTGATTGAACTTTTTACAGAATGTGAAATATATAGAGTTGCTTTTAAGAAGCATGTCATGTTACTACTTATGTGCGGTCAAACAATGCACTGCTCATTTTTGACTTGTTGTTGTACGATTCAGTATCATTGATAGGGACCCAGACCTATGGTGACATACATCAGGCAAAAGGTGGGTCCTCCACAGTTGGCTCATAGGCAGTGAAACAAGTATGTACGTGCCACTCCAGTAACTGCAAATAAATTGAGATGCATCTTCACTGAACAGTCACTAATAACATTAGTCTGTATTATCAGACAATAGTCCTGACTTACTATAAGTCATAATACAGTAAAATATACACTTACAGTATATTTAACTAAGTCTCATGCTCATCTTTAGTACACACAATATGATATAATCATTTGTCAGAGACATCATTTTTGTTTAATCTCAAGTGTATTAAAAACAACACAATGCCATGATGCAACACAACGTGACAAACCTTAATGCCATCTTCATGAATAAATGAAAAAAAAGCACCTGTCCTCATACAAGCAAACAGAAATGCTGATCTGAAGCACAAATCAACACAACCTCTCATCCGAGACATGGCAGCCTCAGGAAACATCCACACGACCATTGTCATGGCGACAGCTGCTCCGACCCTCCCAGCTCCCTTTACTGGATCACGTTCAGCTGTTTTGTGAGTACCAACCTCTCCTGATTTGCACTCCTGACAGAAACACACCAATCCACGCCTGCCAATCAGCGATCAGTCTTGTCAGCTGTCAACATTTGTTTCTTCAGTGGTCCAGCGTTTATTCTATCTGTGTTGGTCCTCAGAATAAGGTTTGCCTGAGGTGACTGCCCTTTCACTGCTGACTGAAATCTTGGCTTTTGACCAAATGAAGACTGACTTTACCACCTACTCTGCCTCCCTTCTGAGTCTGAATTGTGGGTGCCAAATCTGCAGTCCAGTATTAAAAATATTTCATTTTTCTAAACAGCCTTTGAAAATGAATTGATGTTGCTGTAGTGCAAGTAGGTGGCACTCATTTTAGCAGTCACTTTGTCAAAACCTCCGAGAGGGAACAGTAATGTGAGTACTAATTCATCCCTGCCTCTTAAATTTCTAAGCCAAACATTTTCTTTTATTAAGATATTCTACAAACCTGATGGATGGCCACTTTTAATGTTTACAAGAACATCTGGTGTTGAGCTCGCTCATTATTTCATGTTGTTACAGTTCGACACACATAGACTGTGTTCGGAAGTCAGCTTGATCTGTGACCAAACTTAAAACCCTGAAAAGTTAAGAAAAAGTTTTTTTTCTCGTTTTGATGACTCTGAATGAATAAATCATGGAGGTTTGACTGAGGAGCAGAGCCGCCCTCATCCTTTATTGAACAGGGATTTTTTTGCGTTTGAGTCATGACGCGGTTTGCCTCCTTCTGTCGTATACCTTTCCTCGAGTGGAGCACTGGGATGGTGACTAACACTTCCTTCGACGGCGTACGTCATTGACTCTGCTAAAAATAGGCTGCCCTGGAATGTGTCTGGAATTCTGGAAAACACTGTGTGTGTGTGTGTGTGAGAGAGAGAGAGAGAGAGAGAGAGAAGAGCATTATTCTTTACCTGCTCTGCATTTTGATGCATGAAACTGTGCCATTATGTGAGGATTTTTATGTTAAAAAATACACACATGGGTAAAGTTTAAGGTAAGTTTATCAGTACATACATGTGTGCTAACCTTGGTTCACATGTGCAGTTTAGCTTGGTAAATGGTATGTATTATGACAGACCTATAAGTACCTCCCAGTTGACTTATTTCCACTGACATTGTTGTTACCAGTGTCTCTGTTCCTATAGAAACATGGCCTAGTTAATAGTCCTTCTATCTGTCTATCTGTCTATCTGTCTATCTGTCTGTCTATCTATCTGTTCATTCATGCATTAATTCATCTGGGCATTGAGGTTCCCTCTTGAATGAACGCGTTTCTGTTCATCTTGCCCTTCCAACCCTCTTGCCTGGTTATTTATATTCGCCATTGAATCATATTTTGTCATGGATGTGACGCCTGCGCAGTAGACGGCGTGAAAATGTGAATCATCGATGGAGAGAGAGAGAGAGAGAGAGAGGTGAGCTGTAGGAGGACTGATGATGTGATGGGACCCGGCTGAAGGAACAGCAGCGAGTGATCACTCTCCGGGCTGGTAATGACAGGTAAATGGCGATTTCTTTTTAATGACTTTGAAGAGTATTTTTGTGCGGTCAGAGAGGCAGATGGCAGGTCGGGAGAAGCTCATTTCCTCCAGCGGTGTCAGCCCTGCGCACGGCTGCGTGCTGCACATCTGGAAGGAGCGCTCCTGTGGGGGGAAAAATATTATTTTAAACTTTGTATCATCACCTTTGACCAAGTGGGTTGATTTTGCGTTTCGGGCGTTGGCAGGAGATGAAATGAAACTTGAGCCCTCTGAGCTTGTACCTGCACGTTATTATCATTACAATTAGTATTTTTAAGAGATGAAATTTCCCACATTTCCCAGGTGTTTAAAATGTGAGCCAACCTGATTTCTCCGGAAGCTTAGACGCAAAGTGCGCCTCTGTAAGTTGAATAGAAAAGCGTGCTGTGTGTGTCTATGTGCGTCTCCCGAGGGGAGGGGGGGTGGATGAGGTGTGCTCTCAGACTGGCGTCACACATTACGTCTGTGTGTTTTCCTGCTGGGCCGAGGATGCTGGATGGTAATAATGGCGCTCAGCATCACGGACATCCTGTAGAGGACATGCTGTAGTCAGGGTTACTGCACCGACTGGACATTTCATTTACGTACTCGTCGTTTTTTCACGCTCGCACCGACGTATTCTGATGCTGATGTGATTTTTTTTTCCACACTTAGTTTGATTTAGGCCAAGATAGGTCGAGCCCTGTTTAGTTTGTTTGATTGGTTGGAGGTTTATTTCATTTACAGCTTGTTCTTGCGTAGGAAAACGCATAAGAGATGTTGTATCTGGATAGGAATGAAAATGATGCCTGTGAGCTGTTAGTTTATCTGAATTTAATCATGTAATCATTTTTTGCACGGTTCGTTTTTGCAGTATTGCATGGTAGTCGACACATTACATTATCCTTATCTTATTCAGTCATTTGAATGCACTTAGGTGGAGTCAGTTTTGATCATTTATATCAGCTACATGTCTGTTTCTCTGCTTCAGTGGTTTCCTGCACTATAAGGTCAAGGGTACTGATCTATGAGCACTTAACCAAGTGTTATAATATTTCAAAAGCATATTATTTTAAATTAGAACATAGTTACCAAAAATTATTTAATTTGAACCAAGAAAAAAAGATATTTATACATGTTCCCAACACAATTTAGGGTTTAATATAAATACATCAGGCCTCTAAGGGGTCTTGGAAAGTAATCACAGCTCATAGCCAGCGACCTCTCACATTTCCATATTTTGTATTTGCCTTCATTTTGCTGAACGACGATGAATATTTAAACTTTCTTGAGTATATGCAGATAAGAGCACAGGCAGACTTCCCAGCATCTGGACAGAACCAGATGTTCACGAGGGTACTCCGTAGGTACAAATTAAGCAGTAATATGATTAACATGGGCTGCCGGGGAACAGCGTGTCTCATCTTAATGCAGCATTTCACTCGGTGCGCTCATATTATGTTATCCGACTGGATCACTGACATTTCCAGTGTGCCATGTGAATTGATGTTTGGCAATTTGTAGAAGTGAGACACCCTCTGCTCCTGTCCACGCATTTCTGAACATCTATCATCTGTGTTATGTTCACATAACAAAGACAGTCGCTGTAGGATGGAATGAAAACATGTTGGCTGTGTCCTGCTATGTTTTAAATGATTCCCCACAGTTTCTTCCACAGTTTTAACACACAGGAGATGAGTAATGACATTGATGGCAGCCTGGACTGTGGGTTAAAGATGCAAAGTGTTCACTTGGACTAACATTTATACAACTGAGTAAATAGTTCCCTGATTAGTTTACCAGAAAGTTTAAATGTTTAACAAATCAAAAACCTTTCCACTATGTCATTAAATTATCTTTTTTCTCCATCGGAGATTTGTAACCACTGCTACTATATTTAATTACATCGCACTATAGATCTGTATTGATTTAAATATCTATCACTTTGAACCAGAAAACCAATGCTTTTGTTTGAAGGTTAAATCTGGTGAGTCACATCACATCCAACATCTCACTTCTTCACACATCTGTACAGAATGCCGCCTTGGAGCCATGACATATTGTAAAGTGATGCATTGCCAAAAAAGGCAAAAAGTGAAGACAAACATCCCAGTGTTTGTCTTCACTTTTTGCCTTTTTGGCATATCCAAGAAACACTGCCAGCACCAGGCTGGGACTGGGATCAATGTTTTATTCCCACTCCTGTACCCCAGTCTATTTATATTGCGCTGCAACAGAAACAGTCGTTGAGATTTAGTGCTTGCCGACAAAACTTGAAACATAGTTGTGTGTGTTTGGACAGAGGCACTGAGCTGTGTAATGCCTCCAGATCTCAAATGGGAACTGAGGGAATTGCAAGTGTGTGTAAAATAACACTTCCTAGAGCAGACGTCTGGTCTTTTTATGCCATTTGTTTTCATCAGGATGCAAGAGTTACTTTTATGACACCTAAACAAATAAAAGGGTAACAAGTTTACAGTGATACATGATATATGTATGAGAGCTTTAACAAAATAACTAGTAACGCCCCCGATCCATTTAAGAAACAATACTATGTTTAAAACCCCACAGAATCCACGTTCGATGGGACAAGCAACATCATATGCATATATTCCTTTAAATCTGATATATTGTCTGTCTTGCAGGACAAAAAGCAAAATAAACTTTACATGGCATGTCCTTAGTTTATATATTCTATTAAGCCATTTGAACTGCATCTTACTAAGCGCATTGCTTTATTTTGATGCACGGCACGAAATATGGGCTGGGATGTTAAGATGTTTGCACAAAACACAATATGAAATGAAAAGAAGGTTAACTCTGTGCATGTTAGCTCTCTCTGCCTTCAGCCGACACAATATCTAATCCAACGAAGGGGATCGCAGTAATATTTCATGGCTTATTTCATAACAGCAGACAAGAAGAATGCATCATTAATCTCAATGTACTGAGGCAGCCATGCCTTCAGTACAATGTTACATAATTTTCTGGCACTGTGTGTGTGAGGGTACATGCTTGTGTGTTTGAATATGTAAATATACTCGTGTGTGTGTGTACATGTTTAAGCATGGTTAAAAGCTGGAGAGAGTTTGTCCACAAACCCGTGTGGGCGGTTACTAAAGCATGTGTGCAGTCATGCACTCATGTGTGTGTGATTTTGTGTGTTGGCGAGCAGGTATACAGATGTGAAGGATGACTTCTTGCTCAGAGATCTGTGGGTCGGACTATGGTGAGCAAGCACAAGCCAACGGGAACTGCCAGCAGTATGGAGTCCGCTCCTACCTACACCAGGTACTCACACACCATTCTCTTCTAGTACAAAATCTTTCACAGTCTCATGCTGTAATCATTTGATTATTTCTTTGTGAAACTTGGGGCTTTTAGATCTTGATCTCTTGTGGGTTTCAGTTTCCATCTTTATCATATAAAATATCTCTCTGATCTCTTATCAAGTTTTATGAGGAGTGCACAGCTTCTATCTGGGAACGTGATGAAGATTTTCAGATTCAGAGATCGCCTAGCAGGTGGAGCTCTTTACTCTGGAAGGTGAGGTTAACCTCCTGCCTGCTCAAGCACAAGCACATTTCACCTGCTGTTATTTGGAGGAGCATACTGTAATTGAAAAAGACTGCAAGCATCGAACTGTAATTACAGCAAGACTTTGCTCCATCAAACATAAAAGGCTTTCATTTATGCTGCATCTTTCTTTATTTCCTGCCAGGTCTGTCTCGCGTTCGGTACCCTGATCTTGTTTGCAGGCCTCATTGTTGTTTTGGTGGGTTATGCCACTCCAGCGAGGATTGAAGCATTTGGCGAGGATGACCTCCTTTTTGTCGACAGGTATAACAACGATACTGTATATTATACACAGTATAATTAGCTTAAATATTTCTTCTTAGCAATATAATAACAGCTGTAATATGGACTGTATTTTGTCCCAACATGACCATAATGTTGCAATGATGCATGCTGTTTTAGTTAAATGTACATGTGGTGGATTCTACATATGGCTAGCCATTGAAAAATCCATGGATTAGACATACACACAAACTACATTTTTATTCTTTACTTTTTTATATTTAGTTTATAATGTGACATTTAAAAACAGTAGTCACAAGATTAACATGTTTTCCGCAAAGTGACTTTTGATTCTTTTAATGATTTTAAATGCACAGTTGGTTGGTTGGTTGCAAAAACTGAAAGTCACACCTCTAACTAATGCTTTCATCCCATTGTCTTTTTTCTTGAACAGCCACGCTGTCAGTTTCAACCGGGCGCTGGATGTTTGTAAGCTGACTGGTGCTGTGTTGTTCTGTGTGGGAGGCACCTCCATGGCTGTGGGCCTCCTGCTGTCTGCCTTTGCCAAAAGCTACTCCAAAGAAGAACTGTATCTGCAGCAGAAGTTTAAGGAGAGGTTGGTAGATCTGCATGCAACAGTTGGTAAGTTTTTCGCTCTCGACTGCCTTGTTATGACACATTACGGAGGGTTAAAAATGCAGAGAGTAAAAAGCAACAGTTTTCTTTTACTGTTATAGTCTTTTGTGAGAATATCCCACACAGCAGAACTGCTTTTTGTCACAGGAACCCCCATAATGAGAGCACCGACCCCTGGGGAGGGAAAGGTCCCAGTCACACTCTCCAAAGTCCAGAACATCCAGCCAACGACCGCAAAGTCAGAGACCTGACAGAAGTCCAGATGAAGGCATGAAGTGAAGACGTGTGTGTGATGACTGACTGGTGCGCAGACTGTGCGAGAGTGCAAACACGTGTGCGATGTGTGTGCGATCCATGTGTGCATTTCACTCTTCTGAAAGGTCAGCTTACATGACTGATTGGTATCGGTTCCTCATCTTTATTTGCCGTCTCCGAAATCAAAGCTTGAGTTTAAGGTTATGTAGGTGCAGAGATAATATGGCCGAGCAAAGTTTAAGTCTTCTGTTTGAACATCAGTTGCATGAAGTTTGTGGTAATCGGAAAGACAACAAAGCACATGCAGGTCTGAAGCCCGAACCCAGAAAATAAACCACAGACAACAAATTAATAGAACACAGCTGCTGAACAACAACATCGTAGTGCATCGAGTATTTTTGCTGTTGAGAGGATTCCCATTTGGTAAAAGAGGACGGTGTTACTGCTGGAGGCTCTCAAACAGCAGATGCAGTGTTTGAAGTTATTGGTGATCGGCCCCCTTTTCCCAGAAATGATGAAAAGAACTACTGAACACAACAGCCATCGTCTCTGCCTGGTGTCGAAAAGGATACAACAGGATGACTTTTCTGTGTGCCGAATACTTTGCGTGTACATTCATACGCGGCGCAATCACATCACAACACTCACGGCGAGAGCTGTCAATCAAAACCGCACAATGTGAACTACCCCACGCCGTGGCTCAAGAGTAATTCGTTTAAGTTCTGTTTTACATGCAAGAACAAGCCGACGCTTCGCTGGAATCTTCACACATCATCGGAGCAGATTAGTGATAAACACAGATTACAGGAGACCTCGAGGGGAGATTTCACACTGACATTTCCTTCTGTCCTATTAGGCCGCTGACCTTGTCTCCCCGAGTGAATCCTCAGACAGGATCGATAGATGAGACCAGACAGACTGATGATGAATGGCACACTGAGCCAGACGCAACATGCAGAACACAGTCTCTCTCTTTTAAAAGATCATAATAAAACAGATTACTTACTCACTAAAAAAAAAGGTGTACATCATGCCTTAATTCATCAACACAATTTTTGCAACATTTTGAGTCAAATCGTTGTCTTGTTGAGTCGGTGTTAAAAAAAAGAAAAAAAATGTGCAGGTGCTGCGTGTTGAAGTGAAAATGGAGCAAGGGCACATCACGAGAGACAGCGTGACAGATGGGTTACATAACAGGAGAAGAGGGGGCCGGGGTGGGGTCGGCGGGGTGGCGTAGTGGAGCGAGCAATTTCCTCTCCAATGGGATCACATCAGCCTCATCGTGTTAGACAGCACTCATTAGTTTTTTCGGGTCCGCCTGGATCCGCTGATGCTTCGGATACAATAACTGCCTTCCTGTGCTCACACGCAAAACTTGAGTCTCTGTAGGATGTGTCGAAGCAAGCTGCACAGTATTCACGATGCGATACTGGAAATGGTGAAATGAAGCATCATCAGTTTTGTTCTTGAACATGCTATTTGCAAGTTACATCAAGAAGGTTTTTTTTATTCTATCTTCATTACTTCATACAAGCTCAGCACTCGTCCATCATTTAACTTTAACTTACAAGCACAATAAGCTCTTAATGGTCATAGTTTGCTGCTTTTTAAAAGTTTTATGTGTGCCGGTATTATAAACATATTTTTGAATATTGTGACTAGGCCACTTGAATTTTTTCTCTGTTTGCTATTGTTTTTTTTGTTTTTCTTGAATTCTTGAATTTATTGCACACAGGTGCATTATTAGAACAATGTTATAGTGGTAGTCACAGTCCAAGTGCCATCAAGCTACATGCCTCCTACTGTGCATCAAAGCTGCAAGTCATTACAAACTTTGTCTCCTCTTCAAATCAATGCAGCGACAACGCCAGATACTTACTGTACGAAATAACGGATCGCCACGCTGGCTTACTTATGTTCATGTAAGTTGACCTTTTGACATTATTCCCACAACTTCCACTCTTCTGTCTTTCTACTCTCTGAACACGTAGCTGTAACTATGAAGAACAACACGTTAACAATTAAGACATTTCCAAGGGAACCTACTCAACCACTGTCAAGCTGCAAACCTACAGTACAAGAAGAAAACCCAAGCTGTAAGAAACAAACCCCCCAGTGTGGTCAGAGCGTTATTAAGTGATCAATAAATGTGCTGACTTGTAGTTTCATGCTGTGAAATGTGAGTTTATTTTTATCCTTACGCTGACCAAAGTTGAGTTCTGCATTATAATCACCAAATCCAACATCTCAATCAAAAAAAAAAAAACGTCTCCCAGTTTAATTGTCTCCTGATGTAACAGTGGATTCTCCCGGTAAATGAAAAAAAAAATTATACTGTACTTATTGGAGTTTGGATTGGATAGAGAGCAAATATTTATCAGTGTCTATATACAATATGTCTTTATTTTTCAAAGAACACAATAAAATGAAAATATCTGCAGCTCAAAATGTGTGAAGATTGTATTCATCCTTACAATCGAAGCATACTCATTAAACTGTGGATGGAAAATTAACAGACAAATGATCAATGATCAACCCTCAGTTAAGTTGTATGCACATCATATACTGAAAATATACCTTCAAGAATGATAATTCTTTATATCCAACATTACTGAGAACAGAAATAAAAGTTCTTACAGTTATCAAAAATGGCATTATGCCACCTGAATGGCCTGAATGAGTACTTTTATAAAAAGGTTTATCTAGTTTTATTATTATTAGCTTTTAATGACTTTTTCAAACATTGTTTTCATTGCATAATAACAATTAAAACAATCATTTGACTTATTTAATCTTCTTTTAAATTTTTAAGTAACTGAGACGCAGGGTTAGTTTATTATTCGGTGCATATTTTATCAAGGTATTCTTTTAGATAAAGCGTCTCCCCTTCACTTCATGGAGGCAAAAACATAAAAGAATGAGTGATTACAAGATTTGATTTTCATTAATGAAAGACTGTCAGTGGTTTTCTGACATACTAAGCTTTCATCAACTATATGGACGCTCTTTCTGTAATCAATTGGGAGATTTAGGTAGGGGAGGCGCAGGAGGGTGTCAGTGCTATTCAGGGCATCATTAACACACCCGCATGCACACACACACACTCTTTCACACACACACAGACACACTGAAAAGGACCAGTGGAGGAGATAAGACAGAACGGATGGTATCGCCAGAAATAGCACCTTGTGGATCATCACCTCGACCAGCCAGGCCGTATGACACACAAACGCCCGCCCCCACCTCCTCTGTGTTTCTCTGTGTCTCTTGCTCTTTGCTCTCTCCCTCCACCCCACCCGCTCTCTCACCCGTGATCTCCGTCTCCCGTGGGATGGTGACTCACAAACGCACTGGCTGCATGAATCCCAATTTTGAACAGCTGCAGGGATGAGAGGGCGGTAAAGACATCACAGAGACTGAATTAGATCACACTTTGCACTACAGTTTCCATCCTGTGGGAGGCAGTTTATAGTGGCTTTATGCAACCCTATTTCATTTTTTTTTTTTCCCAAAATAAGCCGTCTCAGAAAAATACTTTAAATATTGTCTCACTACCATGATTAAAGCTGTTCATAAGTCAAGACTGTTGCTCTGTATCTTGGTTGTCTAAATTAGATTATAGAACTAAATAATTCATGGTTAATAGCCATTAACATTATATTAATTGGAACATTAAGCAATGCCAAAAATCTATTATGAAAATCTCCTTAGTGTATGTAATGTGTAGTGTATAACTTGAAATTTGTTTTGAGTAACTGGTTAAAAACAATACTGTCAGCGGTCAAGTCGACGATTCAACAAATTACTGGTATGCATAATGAACACTAAAACAAACAAAAAAAAAAAACTGGAGATGTTTTCTTCTGGCTGACAAAAGAATGATAAACATGGGATTGCTCAACGTGTTGTCATAGTAATCTTTCTTAACTCCAACATTTTCTATTTCTAACTTTCTTTCAGCTCTAAGGATCAGTTGGCCAAACAATATGGACACATCACTGTTGCTGTTTGTGCTGAAATTTATAACTAATATCTGACAAATAATGATATTTAATATAATGTTCTCCTAAAAGTCTTGTGATTACAGTGGGTGCAGACTCTCCTACCTTTCCATAATGATGAATAATAGGAGACTACCGTTTGTACATTTGAATACATTATGAATGCAGGACTTTCTCTTGAGTATTTTAACATGGTTATATTTCTACTTTTACAGCTCCAAACACGTCAGCAGTAGCATGTTTAGTAATGACCCGGTTCTAAATTGTTCTTGTTCTTCTGCTTTTTGGCTCACTGCATTGAAAGCAAAGGCTTTAAATGATAAATTATCAAGCTGTAGTGAAAGTGCAAACTTTCAAAATAAGTACTTACCTCAGGAGCACTAAAATATTCTTCTTCTTCTAGCAGTAATGACAAACACTGTGAGGTCAATACTGGGAAACACAGTTATTATCACACTTCAAGTATTATTATTTTTATTTCTTTAAAGCATCTTTTAAAAAAGTGCCTAACTGTCATTTTCTTTTATTTTTTTGGTAGAACACAGATGAGACATAGGACATAGAGACTACACAATGGATGATTATGATTTGGAACAGCTTTACAAAGAAGACTTTCAAAGTATATCCATCATCATATAATTTACCCGAACATCCAGACACATTCAGTATTGCTCACAATATCACACGTAGCTTATTGGACTTGCTTAAAAAGTTCATCTGCGTCACTTGCTTTGGAAAAATTGACAAAAATACAATACATACAAAAGCCATCTTTAAAAACAAGCAGCTAGCATAATCCATAACCATCCAAAAACAAACATATTTTAAACACCAATCACTCACTACAGCGCTCACAGACAGCGTATACTGAAACAATAAAGCATCCCAAGAGGTATCTCTTCGTGAAAAATAAGAATACATTACTAAGGCTTTTATTTGTTTGGTCTATTTCAGACATGATACATGACTTGATAATGTGATAAATAGCTTTCGAATACATACCTGAAATGTCGATGGTGTTTTATGTACACTTGACATAAGTTAGCCATTCAAAGCTTCTATTACTTGCTCGGCACTCAGTTTTCTTACCAGCGCAGATTCTACAAGGCCATGGAGTAATATTTCAGAATATGTCTCACTTTGCTTTCTGTGAAGTTGCTCTGCCGCCTCCATTATATTTTTAGATTGTATTGAAGAAGTATAGCTCGCTATTTTCAGCACGGCTCATCCAATAACTTTCCCCTCAACATTTTCTCTCTCTCTCTCTTCTTTCTTCCCTAATCCTTCTCCTTCCTGCTTTTATCTTGATTGTCTTTATAATCATCATCCTGCCCCTTTTCTCCGTTCTCTGTGGCTGACTGTTTCTCCTACGGGTCCGGCTCTGCCTCACTTTCCACCCCATCATCTCCGTTGACCTCCCCGTTCGCCTTTCGCTACTCCTCTCCCGCCTCTTTGGCAGCCCCCTCTTTCGTTTCGCTCCCGTCGTCTTCCTGGTCGCTGCCGCCACTGCTACTGCTTCTGCCGTTGTGGTTCTCTTTTGTCTCGTTATCTGGCTGGGTCTTCCCGGGGTCATCGGCGTTTTCTGTCCCTTTCTCTTCCTCCCCCGTGTCTACATCATTAACTTGCTCCTCGCTGTTATTCTCCCCCTTTCCACTGTCTTCATCTCGCTTCTCTTCGTCTATATTTTTGTCCTGCTCATGCTCCTCACCCTCGGGAGACGCGTGGCTCCCGTCCTCTTTCTCTTTACCGTCCTGGGTCTTATCGCCGCTGTCGTCGCCGGCCCCCTGCTCCTCACTCTTAACCTCCTCCACCTTCTCCTCAGATCCTGGCGGCGCGTCTCCCTCTTTTTCATCACCTTGCTCGTCGCTTTCCCTCTTCTCTTCCCCTCCCTCTTCTTCACCATTTGTCTCCTGGTTCTCCTTATTTTCTTCCTTATCAGCAGAGGAGTCTTCTTCTGTGGTCTCTTCGGCCGCAGCCTCCTCTCTCTCCTCGGCCTTCTCGCCGTCCTCCTCTGCGGCTTTTGTTTCACCGTCTGCAGGTTTCTGTAATGCAATGATACCACAGAAACAATTCATAGCTCTAAATATTTCAACAGTCACGTAGCGTAATTGGATAGTTTACAGTAATTTTTCCTGTGACCTGCACTTTCCTGAAAGAGAGCGACAGCGCCATTGAGTCGTGAGCACTTACAAATCAAGTGGAGCCGAGGCATTATGCTTTTTTTTTTTTTTTTTTCCAAGAATCCTTCCAAGGCATGTCAATCAATATGCAAACAGTAGTGGAGAAACAACAGGCATTTTGGCCTCCTAATGCTCCACGGTATATCAAACAATAGATGTTTTTAATTTACGGATAATAACAAAATAAGTATGACATTATGATGACATTGACATGATATAATTGTATTAAATTATCTTGCAAATCAAACCAATTCTTCACATAGCACGTGGATGATGTTAATAAGAACTCTGTATCCTAAAGTGTTGCAGAGATAACATAGTTTAAATAGATGTTTTTGGCTCAGAAATGCAAAAGAAATATGTGTATTTGCAAAACTGGAGCAATTATTGTTGATGCAAAATCATTTTCCAGGTGTCACGAGGGACGTGAAAAAAAAAAAAAATGAAAAATGAACCCACACCATGACATCTGGAAAAGTGCCCGCTGTGTGTCCTAATGAGAGGTTACATCAAACAGAAGGCACACCTGCATCTCTTTGCACCGACGACTTTGTTTGTTTGCTCCTGTGATAGTCTGTTACATTGTTACATGCGCGTGACTGTCTGTTTACCTCTTCGGCTGGCTGGTCTTGAGGGGTTTTGTCCTCGGCGTTTCCATCATCGGCCCCTCGAATCCACATC
Organism: Scortum barcoo; assembly: GCA_023238725.1. Taxonomy (NCBI): domain Eukaryota; kingdom Metazoa; phylum Chordata; class Actinopteri; order Centrarchiformes; family Terapontidae; genus Scortum; species Scortum barcoo. The sequence goes on along the minus strand of CM041546.1, from coordinate 7,408,295 downwards.
ATCTGGTAATACAGCAAAAAAAAAAAAAAAAAAAAAAAAAATGCAGGTTTTAAAATAAGCATAGCGACTAAGTGAATCTCAGAGTGGGCTGATTTTTTTCAGAAAAAATGGCTCTGTGACGGGCCCTGACTTTGCTGAATGGGCTTGTTAGAGGCAGTATAATATGGAGGTGAGTGATGGGTGTCATCGTGGTGTAAATACTTTCAGTCTCACACAGGCTTAAACAGACTTCTCCCGGTCATATCAGGGAGATACAAGGAGGTAATGAAATGATGGGAAATGCATCAGATATTAATGCATTTTTATTTAAAGACTGATAATCTTTTTTGAGGAGGCTCAACAAGACGAAATAAAGCTGAATGCAAAGTAACTCTACACTGTGTATGACTTTAATGTAAAATATGTTTTAAAAAATCCCAAACAGGCTTTGCGTTTGTTAATTTGGATTAATGTAATGCCTTGTTGGGTAAAATCCATACCATCAGTTTGTTTCATCATCATTCTGATGCAGTTTTATAGGTTACATATTCCTTAATGTGCTGACTACTTTTCAAGACCCTAAAGCCTGAATTCCCCAGTCAGAGTCCATTACATCATTTCAGAAATCCATAAAACCGCTCCTATAAATAAGGGCGTTTTTATTCATCCTCTGGTGAGTGACTAGTTGAAATTATACGCGTTTTATACCCCAGCTGTGTTTTCAGGCTTGAGCAAACACAGCACCAGAGTGACACCTGGTGGTAAAAAGGAAAAACACCCCCCCCTCCCCCGGAGACTATTTCAGGCAAGTAAACAACTTCCACAGACAATGGAAGTGCACCAGAGAGAGCCAGAAAACATTTTACGAGCTCAGGGTGGGGAGAGCGCGGCGGGGAGGTTCAAGGTCGTGAGAGGAGTCATATTACCTCACTGTCATCTTAATCATAATTATTATTATCACCCACAGGTGTGTTAAGGTAGATGTCACTCTACCTCAACCATTGGTTTTAGGTTACACTATAAAACCCATACATACATGCAGAAACACAATGTAATTGCTGATGCTTAGCCCTGATGTGTTTTCAGTGTTGGTGACAGCATTCAGAATTGACCAGCTGAAGCCTTTTCAATTTTCTTTTCTTTTTTTTTTTTTTTAAGACATTGTTTTTAGACTTAATGAATAAAGTAGTCAAGGCAAGTAGATTAGTCACAATAAAAAACAACAACAACAACAACAACAAAAATATGCCATTATAATTGTTGGCAAGCATCATTTACTGTCTAAACAACTGCATAGTGATACTCTGGATCTTGGTGTTGAAAGGAAGACATCACACCACAACTGAACACCAGCAAAGTGCTCATTTTCCACCGAAGCAATCAGCTCGCCAAGGCAGGTTTGTTGGAGTGCAAAATTAATACAGGTTTTTTTTTTTTTTCAGTTTTCAGTATGTGCATCAAAGGCCTTGGAGTAATTAACCCAAAACATCATAAGAGGAATACAACTATACGCTCTGATAAACAACATAATTACACACTTGTTTTAAACCACTGGATGAGACTGAAATTTCCAATCAGAAATAAGCGGCAAAAGAGTTGGGTAGGGGGGGAGAAAAAAAAAAGAAGAGAACAGTGTAATTAATGTCTTTAATATTAGTTTCCCTTTCTACACATACCAGTTAAAGAAGAAAAATGACTCGGGTAGAGATTAGAGGAGTTTATGGAGACATTTAATGCATTTCAAATGCAAAACTGATTGAAGTTTAGCTATGGTGGGAGATGAAACGTTATGGTAATAATAACGGACCTCTTTAAGAATATTTTATGGAAATCGCCCGCATTCATTAACAGCGAGGGCCGAACGATTGAGCGTAAGCAGTAAGCAGTGATGAGCCGCTATGACTCTAAACATCTTAACGTGATTTGAGGATGAGGCACGGGCTCATGAAAATGCTAAATCAAATTAAACACAATATTTAGAATCTCCCCTTCTTGCTCTTCATTTAATCCAGTAGATTTGAGTCCTGTCGTTGCAAAGGGCTAGACAGTTTTTTGTGTACGTGTGTGCAAGGGTGTATGTGTGTATGTGAATGTTTGTCACATTATCAAGGCAAACACACACACACACACTCTTTCTTTCAATTGCCACACGAAGAAACAGACGGAGCGTACCCACATTTCAGAGGTAATGCTGCGTCTCATTCATCAGCGTGAGGTAAAACAAGGATGCAACTGTAAGTGGGTATAATTACTCATACAAATGGACCTCGCTGCCATTCTTGTGAAAGGTAAAGTTATAAATGACTGTTGTTCCAGAGAAATGTAATAAAACACAGCTGAAGATGAAGTGATAGCAGGTAGTAAACTACAATAACCTCCCACTCCTCACACACAAACACACACACTTACATATTCTCCCTTACTGCTGCAGGACTGTACTTTTATGGGACTGGTTTGTAAAGCAAAAAAAAAAAAAAAAACAGGTCTTCTGTGATCTCCGTCTCTCTACACCTTAGCCACGTACAGTAACATTGTGCAGCATCGCTTTGATCTGCGTTTCCATTTGATGTGCTCATCCAATAATAGTAACCCTCACACACCGGGGAACCCAGCGTGCAGTTTACACCAGGTAACATGATGTAAATACTATTCCATGAAATATGTATGACTTATATTAATCAACTTAATTAATAAAACAACGATATATATCACAGAAGAAACAACCCCCTGCGGTTCACTCTGCAGAGACAAACCCTGAACCTGAACTACACTGTCAACAAATTGCCACAGATTTTATTTTATTTACTTATTTTAAATTTTTTTTTAAGTCCCATAACAGTGTGAGCAAACAGGCACGTCATTTCTTCCACAGGATGTATGAGATTGTTGCCCATTTTCACTTGTTTACAGAAGTTGTAGCAATGAGTTAAAACAGAATTTACACTAAATTGAATAATGAGTATGTCAATAAAGCTTTAGTTTATTCATATTTTATATTTTGTTATTTCTGAGCTACGTTGCACATTTTATTATTATATATTTTAACAAAAAGACAGGTGCTGATGTGCATGACATCAGTGTTTGCTTCGGTCCTCCGCTGCAGAGCTGGAGTGCTCGAGTACACCCAGCCAGCAAGGGACTTGCGGGGTCTAATATCTTGTTTAAAAGCTTTTCCACTCCTCCAGGAAGTAATTCTGAGCAAAGCCATACAATGCACTTCGATGCAATCAAGTTCTTGACTCCACAGGAAATCTGTGGCAGACCAGGGCATGAATGAATTTAATTCATTGCAAATGGAAGCATGAATAGGTTTTATTGAGGACGTATGCTGCTTTTAACAGCTGTGAAGTCACTGCGCTGGTGGAAGGCTTCTGTTTTTAATGTTGTGCAAATAATTTATTCCAGTTCCTATAGAGGCTGTTATGTCATTTTTCTTTGTAGGATTAGAAAGTGTTCTCAGTGCTGTAACACTTCTGGGAACAAAACATTAACTGAGGAAAGCTTTTTCCTTGTGTTGAGACGTTATTATAAAACCATAGTGTGGGCTTTCAACTCATATAGAGGACTGAAAATCTAAAAAATTAAAGCATCACATAATAGAAAACAATTGCTTCTTTTGTATTTGTTCTACTTGTTGCACTGCACCAGGAGGAAAATATCTGTATCCAGCACTGTGCAAACCCACAATGACCATGACATCCGTAGTAGGTATTCTTTGAAGGGAAAGCAATGCTGAACATAACCAAGCCTCTATCATCAGAGCTTTATGGAGGACACATTAGTAATAGCTTCCTTTCTGCTGCTAATTTGCACCATGAGACACCGATGCATTGTGAACACTGAGAGGCTGACATCTGCCTGGGAAGACGTGCTCTCAGAAATGCGTTGGATGCCATGGTCAATAGCACTACTGCGTATTATTTAAGTTTGCCGCAGGAAAACAGAATCTTTATTCTTTAAAGGGCACTTCTGGAAAATCAATCTCTAATTGGCAGGAGTCGTAACACTGAATAAATACAAATCACGGTTTTAATAGTCACTGCATTTACGCTTATAAAACAAAAGCAGGGAAAAATCGTTGACATTGCCGCCGCAAGCCAATTCTGCTTCTGGCGGATTAGCTCTGCGGTGTTAAACACTCAAGTCTTGACATGCTACTTAATGTAACTAAATCACTTCAAACAACACTCCCGGTATATCACCACACAGTGCGGTATATTGCTTATTTACACCCAGCTGATTTAACCCACTCAGCACATGGCTGAGTTATGGCAGGGTGTAAAACAACATGGGTAGTAACTCTGAATGGTAATTATGAAATGTTGCCACTCAGCAAGTGTGCTCCAGTCACTGACCAGGGTCCTGTTAAAACATTTAATGAGTGTGTGGCCGGCCCAGTTGGTATTGAGTTTATAGTCATGTGACACACAGAAATACAATCCAGCTGCTTCGTGTAAAAAACTGATGACTGGACATCCTGCTTGTTCGTCTGTCTCTCTTGCTCACATGGATAAAGAAAATACATGATATATTTTCATGCATTTGTACTATACTTACACTCACAGGTTTGCAAGAAATGTTTGAAGTCAAACTGTCGTATCACAGCTGAGCATACCCAACGCATCAGATTTGCAATGCTAATGCTAAACGCTAAATGTGTGACTCAAAATTCACCACTAAAACTCTATTAAATTACCGTTCATTATCTCTTGAGTGAACTTTTTCAGTGTGGTGTAGAAAATGCCACTTATCTACAGTAGCGCGCAGCCCTGTGCTCAGATAGATTTGACATTAAATTATAGGAAAGCTCTGCTTAAAAAAAATGTTGCAGCCAGACAGGCAGAGTAATATTTATAAAGGTCACGGCTTCAGTGAGATATTTTAATAATTTGTGGAGTTTGTTCTGTCTCACTTTTTCTCACAGAGGCAGGAAACCTCACCGTCCTGTGTCTTGATGATACGTATAGCAAGAACTAAAACTGGCATGTGAGTCATCCAACATTTGAAAATGTATGTGCAGCTGCATTATGACTGACAGCGATGAACACAAACACTTTGTTCTGGCAACTCAGCAGCAACTTCAGATGCTTGCCTCCCCCAAAGCTCAGCGCCAACACATGTTGTAAACTTTAGATCTCCACAAATGTCAGACATTCACCCTGGCCATTTAGGTTGAATGTCAGAGCCATTACAGTCTCTCAGGCTGATACAAAGCCTGCAGATGCTGACGCTCCTATCGCAGCTACTCCAGATGTGTCTCTCTTCCGGCTCAAGCTAAAAGAAAATACAAAAACGCGCAATGCAGGCTAGATTAGAAGCGACAGAAATTAAGAAAATTTCTGTCACTGAAAGTGTCACACGTTACCCTAACCCTATACTTTCCGCGTCACAGTCGGCACCGTTGTATGTCACGACTGAAACACTTGTTAGCAGATTAATGTGGCAGATTAATACAGCCACCCTGCTCTTTAATCCAGTAATCCTGCATCAAAGGGTCACGAAGAACCTTTTTTCCCTGCTGTAGTGAAAAAGGAGAGATGAAAGGAGAGCAAGAATGAAGGAGGGATTGGTGAGGATGGCCGTGTTGTCTGAAACGTGACATACAGGGTGCTCGGATGCACATGAAAACAGGCGCCCAAGTAACACACACACAGAAATACTTTTAATGCAGTGCTCACAAGTTTCGCACTTTCTAAGAACTTGGCAAAGGGAAAAAAAAAAAAAAAAAAAAAAAACTTTAAATGTTGCCATCTCTCATCCTTCGCTGCTGAGCCTCTTTTTTGACACATGCAAGCGATTTAAGACACACGGCCTCTTTGTGTACGTGTCTCCTGCCTCCCAATGCTGTTTTGAGTCCTATTTCACTCTGACAGGCATTACAGATACATATGCTAACAGGGCTAATTCCCCAAGGCAGCATCACATTTTATGACACCAGAGGCAGAGGCTGAATCTGACTGAATGTTCTCGTGCCTGTGCAAAAAGCAGCATGCGCACACACACACTCGCATATGCAACAATCGTCATTTATCTGACATTGAACTTACAAATAATAACAAGAATGTTTCCATTTTGACTTTTTGAAACGAGTGTTTCTGAAAAATGCTCTTTGAGGAAAAATAGTAGGAATGGACATAATGCTGATCCATCATGTGGCATAAATTGATTTGGCTCGTGCTACATTCAGAGATGGAGCCCAGCGCATGAAAAGGAGAGAGCAGGCTACTCAGAACACAAGGTTTTTGTGTAAAAGTGGTTGTCCTTGAGGTTTCAGTGCCAGCATGGGCAGAGTTACCTGGGTTATTTGGCGCTCACCATCTCTGGGCTTAGAGATGTGAAACAAAAGGCATGACCCTTACGGAGATATTACTGAGACGGCACAATTGACATACAAAACTGACCTGTCAGTGTCTGTGTGCGAAAGAAAAGAGCTTAGGATGCGTGTCCAATTTGTTTTTTTACTTCAATTAAGCAGAACTTCTTTTCATTTTCTTTAACCAGACGTTTTCTTGTAAAAAAATGATGACCGTGGTGGGTGTGTTTTTTTTCTCACCCTAACTGTTGACAGCTCAAATAGATAAACCACAAAAAGGTCAAAAACCAAACTAGTGAACAGTTACTACATAATGTAATATATTGTTTGCATTGTGCTTCAGCTAGACTCAGGGATCATTGCTCAGTTCAGTCAAATGACGTGCTTACGACGTGCTCATTTATTCCAAAACTCAAACTGCGCCGTTCGGAGCAGCACCTTTCTGTCTTAGTCAAATTCTGACCGTCGTCTAAAGCAGCCAATCATGTTGAGAACAGACAGGACACACACAAAATTTCGTCCACAATAGTGCGCCGCCTCCGAGTCCTGATAATCAGCAGGCGCACCTCTCTGTCAGTGGACACCCCCGTCCTTCCCCTTCTGTTGTGCTTTCTTTCTCTCTTTTTTGCTTTCCCTCTCTCTCCTCTCGTCCATACCTTTCAGTCTGTCCTTCTTTCTTGAAGTACAGGGCTCTTTTGTTGATTTCCAGAGCAGCAATTTCGCCCCTGCGAGGGGCAGAGGCAAGTAAAATTCGGCTTTGATGACTCTAAATGGAGAGATTATCCAAATGAAAGGCAATTATCCAAACCCCACCCATCCCTCTCCCCTTCAATATCTCTGTGCCTTTTTTTTTTTTTTTTTTTTTCGCTCAAGCTCCACCATCTCAGGCTATTCATCATATTCACTATTTGATTTCACCTGCACTCTCTTTTTCCTCCTCTTCTCCGTCCTTATAATGTTCCCCTCCCTTCATCATCTCAACCTTTTTATTCCCTCTTCTTTAACCTTCTCTTTTATCTTCCCTTCTCTTTACATCCCATGTCCCCTCACCTGCCAAAACACATTCTTTATTTTTCTGCTACCTTTTTATTCTCGTCTCTTTCTGCCAGTCCTGCAGCTTCTCATTCTTTACTACTTCTTCTTCTCTCATCTCAAGGGAGCCATTAACCGAACTGGTCACAAAGGCCCTTTGTTGAAGGAGAACACTGATAAACATCCGATTTCTATTTCGAGGTTAGCAACAGCTGCTAATTGGTTATGTAGAGCCGGAGTATGAGCGTGTTTCTGAATGCAAACAAACATCGGTCAAATAGGATCAATAATTCACCCAATCTAAAAGAGCTTCCATTAAGTAATGGTGTTGGGTGGCCTGTACGACAGGCAGCGCTGTCTTGTTGGTTAAGTCTTTAAAGCCAAACGTCTTTGTTATAGTGAGTTCAAATTCATTCTGTGACCTTTGCTGCATGACTTGTCGCGCTGCCTCCCCCCTTGTCTTTGCTGTCACTCACACACTGTGTTCACTCTAATGAAGCAGAAAAGTCAGAAGCTTTACAATACCCCAGACAGAAACTGCCGGAGTTGTCCTCAGCCTGGCTCCTGGCAGCTGATAGACAGTGAATAATGGGGACTGGCATACTAAAAACCCAACCTCGCTGTCACAACAGAGGCAGTGCAGGACAGAGGGGGAATCTCGAGTTACGGGGTCACTCTGTCTCATTCTTTTATCTCTTTCTCTCTTCCTCGCCATCATTCGCTAGTTGGTCTGCCTTCCAGTCTGTACATCTCTTTACCACCCACCCCTCCCCCATTTATAATGACATGACACCTCTATAATAATCTTTTGTTTTCATTCCAGCGTTCCAGCACACCAGAGATCTGAAGTATGGGTTTCACAGTGTGTCCTTTCCACAGCCTCTGTCAGTCAGACAACTTTTTGGCAGCGCTCCGTTTGGCACCAGATCGGGATGTGTTTACCTCATACCCAGCCAGGGCAGGATTTCCCAGAGGGAAAATAACACCCGAAAACACCTCGGTGCTGTTGTGAATCACTCGGCAAAGGTGATACGAACACTGTGTTCTGACTGAGAAGCTGAACCGGACAAACACAGCAAAGATAATAATAAAAAAATAAATAAATAAATAAAAAAAAAAAGACACCTCAACTTACTGTATCTTACAAAACGTCAGTTCAGAACCATGGACAGAGACAGTAACTAACCTAAACCAAACATATGAGGAAAAGCTTAATTCTTGTAACCACGCGTTTGGCAAAAGACTTTATAGGTCAAACAGTGAAGGGTGCATGAGATTGTGATACTATAGCTAAGAGATTCAAACGATCGTGTCTAATGCCTGATCTTGTTTTCTGAGCTGTCTGTTAATTTAATCTTTGGTCAATGTCACCCAAGGGCACCAATAATGCAACATGGTTGTCTCTGCCTATAATACGACATGCCAGGCAATCTGATGTACTGAGGATTTTTGAGGGTGACATTACAGGTTTCAAATGCACACACACACACACACACACACACACACACACACACACACACACACACAGACAAAGCCACACACACACACACACACACAGACACACACATTCCTCATCCCTCTCTTTTGATGCAAAATGCCAGCTCCCCTGAACCACAGACACAATTCTCCACGCTCCTTTTGGCTTCTGCTGTCAACTCTCCAGCCAGACGAGGAAACAGGCAACATCTATCATGAGCCACGAGATGACGTAATGCGGCTCGTGTACCGCAGTAGGCGTTACAATAAGGTCAGGAGCAGTCTGCGGAAAATCAAAATCCGCCAAAATAAAAAAAAAAAAAGTTAAAGCTGTGAAAAGAATTGCTCTCAATCCCCTCTCACATTGTTTTACAAAAACGCCATTCATGGAAAACATCTGTTTAGAGTCCCAGAGCAACTAAACATCTCAGTGTTCACAGGAGAGCCAGCTGCCAATGAGCATAAAAGTAAAAAACTAACTGGAGGTACAGAGTTCCTGCAGGACATTATAATATACTGATCACAAGCACAGAAGATGACGTAATGTGCTTCCTGTAATAGTAGTTAATGTCATCATGCTAGACCTACTTTCAATGTTTCTTCAATGCTCTATTTTTTTTTTTGCAGAGCAACAGCGCCACTATGTGGACATTTGAGAACCCAGCAGGTTACATAAGACACCAAAGGCCATGCATTACATCATATATCTGTACGTCTTCTAACAACTGTATATATGCCCTGCTGGTGGCACACATTTTAATGAATTTATTTTTTAGAGAGGACAATTCAGATATAGAGACATTTTAAAGGCCAGGTAGCAATTAGAAAGATAGATCACGTGACATGGTTTTGAGGAGTATCCTTAAGAAGGAATATCTTCTGAGCCATGCACTCATCCTCTTAAGTTGACGAGCACGAGCCCACACGCACGCATAAATACACCTGGATGTTCACTTTGACATTGATTCCTAAATAGAAACACACACAAACTCTCTTCCACTTTTTGAGTGCATGTAGAAAAAACAGAAATTGATGAGGATGATGATTGTTCAGGAGGATGTTTGGGAGACTGCACTATGTTTCTTTTTTAACTATAGTAACCCCAAATATGTGACATCATAACCCTTTGTGGGGTGAATGCAACAATTCATTATTATAACTACCATTGTTGATTAGAACATACAGAGAACATAAGAATAAGTAAGTAAGCCAATCAATTGTTAAAGAAATACAACGCTGCTGTTTTTTTTTCACTCCATTATTCTCTTATATACACACATACACATATATTCTGAGCCACAAACAAACAACACTTATAGGAGCTGTAGTTTTATCTCCACTCCTCTGACTTCCAATGACACCGTGTTTTTCAGGCAAGTTTGGAATTAGCAGGTAAAAACTCTTTCCCTTCCTTTCTTTACTGTTCTGTCTGTTTTCTGAATTACCGCTGTCAGCGACGCCGAGGGTCATGCTCTGCCCACTCTCCTTCTTCCTGAGGGAGAGGAGTCTGGCCTGAGAGATCTCTCTGACGATGGAGGCCAGATGTTCCCTGCTGCTGCCATTGTGCGCTGGAGGAGAGGCCTTGGAGCCTCCGCTGTCACTGCTTCGGACTACGGACTTACTCTGGAGAAGAACAAGTGAAATTTAGCCGAGGAGACACTTGTGGGAAAGACATCATGGATTAAAATATGTAAAATATTTTCTCTCTGAATTCTCTATTTCTGTTTATCTAAATTCGATGACCTGGCATTTTGTAATAGATTAACAGATAATTTTAGATTTAACAAGCAATATTGTGACAGCTGGAGAAATAAGTGTTAAATAAGTTCACAAACATGAAGGGAAGACAAACATCTTTGAACTTACATTTCAAGACTACTCTAGATCTTTCATCCATCCACCCCTCCATCATTAAACTGACTCAAACAAACTAAATGATACAGCAAATCAAATATAGTTCTCAATTTTGTGTATGCTCAACACTTCTGTGCATTATTTCTGTGGAAGTTGGTGAATGTATGGCACTAAAACAAAACGTGCGAAAGGCACATGCAATTCTTACATTTCCATTTTGCTTGGAGAATCTGTAGATCGGTGGCAGGGAATAAGCTTTCATTCTGTAAACAAAACAGACAAAAGACAGCTTTATTAATATAAATACATGGAATGAAGTGCTCGCCAATAACACTGTTTTACGAACAGAGGCTTGTAATTCCTCCAATAGAAGCAAAGCAATGTGTGTGTGACTGTTTGATATTTGACCAACCAGTAATGTCTCAATTTCCAAAAAAATAATATGATATAATATTTTTTTAAGAAAACTACATAGCTTCTTGTATGTGCATTTGAAATAGTAAACATTATATATTTTCTTCCTGATTTTGTTCATGTAAAACTATTCAAACACCGTGCAGCAACATTTTTATTATTTGTGTGCAGCAAATCATGCATCCTTACAATAATATTTGAAGCTCGGGGTTGTAGGTTTCAGGAGATTTGAAAGCAGATATCAGGCCAAGAGAAGTAATTAGTAATTAAATTTTAATAACCCTTTTATGAAGGACCTTCAGGAATCAAAATACTGCCGGATAATGTGTAGCATTGGTCAGTGTTTTTTATGTTAAATGAATAACTTAAGAGACTTTTCCCAATATAAAGTAAATGAGAGTTTATTGAGTATATACTATATGAAAACAAAAATGCAAAAAGTACCTCTGCTAGTTTCATATAGGATTGAATCATATGTACATTTTCAAATCTATGTACAGTTTTCATATCTGTATTGTAGGACAGATACGAGTGCAGATAACCAACAAAAAAATCCCAAACAATCTTATAATAAATAATACCTTTTATGAATACATTAAAAAGATACAAAGATGATGTTAAAGTGAGTTTCTTTTTTTTTACATATTTTTGTGAAAGCAAATACTAATGTAAAATTACAGGAGTGTGATGGATGAAATCTGTGATTTTAAAGTTGCATCCTCTACCAAGTTTTAAGTCTTCAAACATGTTATCCTGGTGTATTTTTCAAAGTGCAGTGCTTACCCATTGACCCTCCTCGTCCCTCTGGGCTTGGTGAAGAGCAGGTCACTGTAGGGGAGCTTCTTAAACCTCTCTCTTCCCACGGCCACATAAAGCTGACCGCTCTCCAGCTGATTGCCATCGGTCACCTGGTGGCCTTCGTAGGTGTAGAGACTGGAAAACAGACACAAAGTCAAAAGCCCCATGGTTTCCATTATGTGTGTGTGCCAGATTTTCAAAACAAGAGGCCCTCTTTATTGCAGAATACCCGCCCATAATCATCATGTGGTCATTTACTGAGATAGTTACATTAACGGGCACATTACTGTTTTTTTTTTTTTTTAGATATTTAGATGAACTCAGCAGAGGCTCAAAGATAGTCAAAAGTGTAGTGTGAGTGTAATTGAAATTAGTGGCAGTTTGAATAAAATCATTCCTTGTTCATTTATATGCAAATGTATGCAGCAAGGTACTAGACAATGTAATGAGATCATCTGCTATAATGTAAGAACATTTGGTGGAAGTCTGAAACATCTGTCATGTATTGCTCCTGAGTTGCATTATTTAAAAAAGTAAAGCATTTACACCACAATGTAGGGGGAAAAAAAAAAACAGATGTGAAGTGTGAGCATCTTTTAAGCTGTACCTTCGAACACCCCCCAGGACTTTCAAACCCATCTTCTCTGTGATCATCTCTAGGATTCGCTCAAACTGGCCCAGCAACCTCTGGTGGATCAGCAGCCTCATGGCGGGGTTCAAGACGTCGCCGTTTGCTACGACACTACGGAAAGAAGACACGCATAGAGGCATGCATGCATAATGGGCAAATGCTCTGGAAGAACACTGACACAGACCGGTCTCCCCTGTAAAGTATCTCTCTGCGGTGAGTGAAGCCAAACGCATCCCTTTAAGTTCAGGAATCAAAATCACGGTTGACAGTCGCATACGTTATTATACTCGAATGAAGGGACAAACAAAGATATATTTGTTCTGTGGGCAAAAATCAGTGGGTGGGGATTGTGGCAAAAATCATCAAAATGAGGGAAACTTACAATATTGTACACGGCTCCTTAAGGGGTTTCAGGAATCGGGCCGACACAATAATTCTGTTCGGTGGTAGAGGTTTGGCCTGGAAACGAGGAATGAAAAGAGTGAAATATGTCACACAGCTGCTCAAAGATCATCCGAGGTTATCTGGCACACAAACAGGTGAGGTCACTAAAGCTAAAATATAGGGATATACAGTATATACATATTTATCTCTGGGACCCGACTACAGGGAACCTATAACTGAAACTTGAAAGCTTGTTATCGGATCGGCGCATCGAGTTGGGATTTAAGACTTGTTACTCTGTAGGGACTCAGAAAAACAGACCTGTGCAAACTTTAGGGACTTTTACTTTGGGGACTGATGCTAGCACTGGAGTCCAGTTGGTAGGGACAACATTTAAGCCAACACCAGCTCCTAAATATAGCTGCCCACGTCAAGGCAGTCAAATGGGCATAATACTGTGCGAGAATCAGAGCCACAAGGAGTGGCAACTGTTTGATGTAGCAAAGTGATTTTATTGAAGGCATAATTGTGGTCATTTGTTAAAAGAGCCATCCCTTTCAAATTGTTTTAGCATTTTTTCCCCTTGTTTGCTGGGAGAAATTTCAGTAAAAAACAGGAATGTGTGACATCAAAAGCTTTTACCCGCAAAGCCAAAGGGAAAGAGCTATTGTACACACTAAAAGAATCTCTCCCCCATCTCCGTGACAGCAAAAGAATGAGGCCTCGGTAATCCTCCGAGGGTGCAAAGAGTGAGCACTGCAGGTCCTGTCCCATAACACCTGGTAACCCACTGTGACTCCAAGACTAAGATTCGGATCCTCTGAGAGAGGAGAGGAGAGAGAGAGATAAGGGAGGAGATATATTAAAAGGTCTTCTGGGGTTGGTTGAGTGCACCGTGGCAACAGAGGTGTTGCGGCCAAAAGCAGAATTCAAAAACGTACCTCATAAAACAAGGTGTGGGACATGCTCAGAGGTGTACCAGTAACAAGGCATAAGACAATCATATATAAAGTGACTACATAAAATACTAAAGTGAAGGTCACATTAAACATTAACATGCATTTTAATTCATATTTCTGATAAAATCATCTAATTTCACTAAAATGCTTCTTGTTGTTTTAACCATTACCCTTTATGTTTACTATAAACCACAAAGACTAGTATCTACTATACTACATAGCTAGTGACTGATGCAAACAGGGCATGGACCCATCTAAAGAGAAAAGGTACTCAGTTAATTTTGGTGTCCATGCACATATTTAGCATGGCAAACAGCATCACTTTGTACTGTTAGTGCTAAGTTTGCTGTGCACATGACAGACTTGAACTTTATGATGGAAGGATGTTTGATATTGATGAAGGATGGAAGTGTTTCATCTTGACCGGCGGTGGAAATCACTATGACCTCTTTTCATGTCACTTTAACACTCCATCGGCATAAAAACTGCTCCTGTTTACTGAGACCAGCAGAGTTTGAGCACTGCTTGGAGTGGGTCCTCTCAGGCCAGCCCAATCAAACACAGAGCAAAAAAAAGGCAAATTTCAAGGTGAAAAGAAACGTAACAGATCCAGAGTGAGTAAAAAAAAAAAAAAAAAGCATTTCATAAGCGTATTACCAAGAGGCGAATCCTGAGTGGTGGTCAAAATAAGCCACACACAGAGGTACATCTGAGGCAGTAACCTTCCTCGAATTAGTCCTTCCAGTAATGCTCCAAAATCAGTGAGGACAAGACATAAAGTTGCCCAACCATCCAGATACCTGAGAGTTCTCATCATTAATCGACAAAATCAGTAAGGTTAAGTGGGGCGGTGGGGGGAGCAGGGTCCCTTAAAACCAAATTGGCTCTTTTTATGCTCGCCATGTAATCACGGCAGCAACAGCAAGCCCTTCTTGCTAGCAGGTGATAAGGCAAAATCAAGAACACAGAGAGTCGTTCCTGATTTTCTTTATGTTACGGTGGAGGGAGTCAGGGTGCACACAGTTTGTGCTTCTGAGGCTTTGGCCACAAGGCTGAAGGTAAATAAAAGGAACAAAAGTGGGCTGCATAGTTGTGGTACAAAATAGTGACTAAAATTGGCATGTCAAAATGTATTTTTTCACCCCATATATTCCCATTATTAACAATTATTAACAAAGAGTGCTGGTACACATACACTCTATGCACCTTCCCTAGGATACATATTATTATACGTTTTCTCATTTGGAAAGAGGACCTGCAGCTGACTTTACAAAACAGATGAGGCCGTGGGCTAGCTGACTTTAAGCCGCTCTTGTTTTGGCCGTGACTTCATAGCTGGTGATTAAAGATGCATTGAAAGGCGGGATGATTATTATCCATAAATCAATAATGCATGGCCATTGAGACGGCAACAAAGTGATTCTTCACGGAGAACAATGGAGAGGAATGCTCAACATTACACCTCGCTTAAATGATCTTTCTAAAACCTTAACACTGTGGGTGGGGGCCGGAGTACAGAGGTGATGTTCCCAAATCCTCATGTATCTTGCATTTAGTGGTAGTTTCAAATGTTGAAAAGTTGGATTGACTAAGGATATTGTAACTGAAAACCCACTTTGAAAACATAGCTGGTGAGGGTTTCATTAATCTCTAAAACTAAATCAACAGCAATGAAATAAAATAAAAGTATCTTAAGCAATGCATTTATGATTAAGGTACTCATTCTCATGTGGCTACTAAACCTTAACAGACTTTGCACAGTTGGAAATTAAAAAAAAAGAATCAGCTTCTAACATGTTGTTGTTCTTTTGTTTGGCAAAGACTCAGAACTGGATACTAGCTCACTGTTAAGATGCTGTCCACTTTTAAGGTTACCAGAGCTTCTCACTGCTAAACCAAAGGACCAGGAGGTGAAGTGGAACCTGAGGATCTTCTCTGGCAAGGGCATGTGAGGGTGCACCACACCCCAAGACTTTCTGGATGACCGACAAGACCGTGTAAATTATGTAAACAGGTTCCATTTCTGCAGATTGTATTAATATGATGCCAAAGATTATACAGATTGGAGATTCCAGGCACTGCTATGAGGAGCTGCACCTTCATGAAGTGCCAGATTGCTACAGGGCAGCTTGTTTTTTCTAGTCTTTCCTTTTTTTTTTTGCTCAGTACTTTTCTCTTACTACACTTGTCTTTTATCACACTAAAATGATGATTCACAAAGCTGGTTAAATCCTAAAGCAAAGACACACAAACACACACACATACCCATGTACTGTGTGCCTATACAGCTTACAGCTACTGCACTACTTTCCTTTAGACATTTCAGTGCATTCAACAGGAAAATACCTCTCTTGACAGACGTGCAACAAAATGGAAAAAAAAAAAGTTTGTTTGCATTAGCCTTACGTGCATTGGAAGAGTTTGCATCATCTTCTTCCTTCTTGTGCCAATCTGTAGGTAACTGTAGAGAAAACACTGAATGATGTCAGTTAAAACTCAAGGACACACACCACTCACATTTTTAACTTGGGTAATCTGTAACTCAAAGAATTAGTACAATATTTTGGACATGAATGTGCTGACATGTTAATTTATAGCACAGTAAGTAGTAGCCATGATCTTGGGTTTTCTTTGCTGCTAACTGCTGCCACAAGTTAAAATGAATATTCGCCTCTCATTTCCCACAGTCCTCTGGCTACTGAAAAAACAGTGATGGATGCAGTGAGAGGACAGCAGTGCACTATATAGTGAGTTCTGCAGCAAAAGATGTACATAAAATTTATACACTGTACAGACATATTTCCCTGGTATTTTAAAAATAACTGTGTCAAGGAACATGCTGACAGCGCTGACAGTGTGCGAACTCCACAGCTCCGGAACACCTCCCCACTCAGCTGCTTCACCGCTGAATCCTGTGAATAACTTGCAGCACAAATCCCATTATCTGCAGTATAAGTCCACTTATTTTTAGGCCAGGGCAGAGCAAAGGTCTCTACAGTGCTGATCTCATCTGCCTCACGCTGTGACTCAGCAACTGTTGATGCACACAAACTTTAAAACCATGTCTCAGTCAACAGGTCTGATGCTCTGTCACTTATTATATGATGGCAGACAGTGCTCTGACTTTTATTATCTGCCATGAAAAGTAACTGCAACTGATCAGACTGTCTTCCTGCAGGCAATTAGCAGGTGGGTTAATCACCTGGGTCACCCACAGGTATATGCATGGCACATCAGTGTTTACACATATATGGATCTCATTATTTAGGCTTAATCGGTGCAAGAAAAAAACGTTTTATGTGTTTATTATTATTAAGAAACGATGGTTTAGCCTTACTCCAGCCTTTTGAATCTCTCCCTCCCTGCAGCGACGTACTGCTCCCCGCTCTGCAGGCTCTCCAAGCAGTCCACCTTGTGACCTCCTCTCGGCGTGTAGATGTTTCTCACCGCTCCAAACGGGGCTTGTATCCCGCCGGTCACTTCTCTCAGCAGAGTCTCAAAGTTGGACACCCTCTTTTGGTTTATCACGATCCGGCGAGCCTCGTAGTAGGGGTCGCCGTTTCGGAACATGAAGACGTTCTTCACGACGGGCTGCGACCGGAAGTTTGGCTTCTCCGAGCCCATCGTCGTGCGTAAAAGCAGGCTGGAGCGCGAAGGAGAGAGATCTTTGTCACGGCAAGCTTGCAACAGATCGACGCAGATTGCGAGATAAAAGCTCACAGGCCATTATAAAGACATCAGCGCTGCCCAATCCTGGCCAAATGTTTCGGGTTGAGTGCTGCTGGACGCGGCGCGCAGGTCTTGGAGCGGGTCAGCAGTTTGGAGAGGCGCTCAGATGAGAAAAAAAAAACGGTTTAAACAGGTTACTGAATAAAAATATGACCCCGTGCATGCAAGTGTTGATGCGTCCAGGCGTTAAAAATGCCAAGTGTCCATGCAGAGTTTTGCAGAGTGTGTCTCGCTGCAGAGGAAACGGTGCAGATTTATCCGCTCGGTGCGCACCCGCTGCGCAGGAGGTGACGATAAAAAGCCAAGCAGTTCTCTGTGGTTTCCCCGCGTCGTGGGCTGGGTGTCACGGGAGCTCATCTGTTGGGATGTATCTATGGGAACACGCCGCTGCTCCCTCACAGCTTATCAGACACCTCACACAGCAACAGGTAGTCAACCATTAACTGATGGGAGATAAGATATTTAAAAAAGTTGACATGGGTTTGTCTTGTGTCTGATGTGAGGAAAGTCACATGATAAGGTCAAGGGTCATAGCCACTGCCTCATGGGTAGAGAAGTGGCGTGGCTGCTGTGTGTTAGAGATGCTGATCTTACAGATGCAACATCCTACACCAGGTTCATTGAGGCGCACACGGCAATCTAGTTATTATTTGTTTTCTGTTTCTGTTTATTTGTTTACAGTACGGACAGTGTCGGTTTATTTAATGTATGAACGTTTCTGCTTTTCACGTGTTAGCTTGACCTGACTTTTGTTTTTTGTTTTTTGTTTTTTTTTATTTTGTAGTTTACACGGTACGAAAGAAAATAAACAAAGAAGACATCAGTGCGTTTCGTGGCCTTTATTAAATGAACAGCTGCAGCTAAACTCTCAATGCGCAAAGGACATAACCAAAGATGCATGAGGATCTATGTGAGCAGAGAGAGAGAGAGAGAGAGAGAGAGAGAGAGAGAGAGAGAAAGGCTGAAGCCCAGTTTCTCTACTTGGACTTAATTGGGTATCAAGAGACCAATTGGAAACCCGGGCTACCGGTGACATCTCGAATGTGGGACTAAAAAACATGTTTGTTTTGTGCACTATAATTGTGTTGCGCAACAACAGGGAGATCTGTACTCGATGTCCTTTTGCACATTATTGTCAAGTGGCACGTTCTGTGGTGCAGCAATTAAAAGCCAGAGGAATCCATGATACACATGTCTGGTTGCATTTTTTTAATCCAGTTTATTTGGTGTAAATGGATGTGCATATGCCGTTTTGATTGTTTTATTCAATCATGTATGCCATATAATATTTGAATACTACCAAAGCCTGCAGGAGTTTTTATTTGTCATTTTGGCAGCAGCTGCACGGTTCCAGAGGGCTAATCATCACTGAAAGTCTCCTCTAACCTCTTTCCTCCTGCTTCACCTTCATCTCTGTGTCCTCTGACATCATCAGCAGCAATCAGAAGCATAATTGCTCTGCTGGAGGCTGGAGGGGCGTGGGGGGCAACAGAACGGTCATTCAGGGCCAAAATCCCCAAATGAAGAGAATTGCATGGGAAATTTTATTTGATGGAGAAAGAAAGACAGACAGACAGACAGACAGAGAGAAAGAAATAACGTTTTTGTAATAGTAGTGGTATAAGTATTAATATATATCAGTAGATATTCATAGTGTTATTATTCTATAGAATTAATTCTTTCTTCTTCGTATTATTATTATTATTATTATTAGTAGTAGTAGTAGTATGTACCTTATAGCAGCTCTGCCAGCAGCTATAGCGTCGCCTAAACTGCACAGGGGCACCTCTGTATAAATACTATTCAGTCCAACCATTTTTTTTTTTAAGATGTGATTCTCTCCTGAGCCCACCTGATGGTGCTGTCATACAATGTGGAATAAAAATGAGAAAATTGTTCAGTAGGAGAGTTGGTCTTAGAATACACTGAAATACTGACTGTATGCTCAAATATCACAACATACAACATACAACAGCTTACCTTAAAATATGATGTTCAGTTTACAATCACGCCTTTAGAATGAGCCACTATAATGACAGATGTTTATGTGCTTATTTATGCTGATGTGGCTAAGCATATAGTTTCTTCTTTATCAGTTACCTTATAGTGCTACAATTATGGGATTGTAATTTTTTTTATCTTTAATTTTGCTTTGGAAGAGTGACAAGTTTGTCCATGTTTTTTAATGAATATATGTTGTTATGTTTTCTGTCTTTTTTGTTGTTTCTGTTGTCTTTTGATGGTATATGCATGTTTAGAATTTCACTGAATTCAATTTTTTTAACATCCCACAGTCAGAATAGATATAAATGGAGTATTTTTGAATTTGTTTAAAGTGCATACATTGATTTAACTTTTGAACACATTTTTACCATAAATACCAAATATTTTTCGATCCATCCAAACATGTATTCTGTATTTGGATCTGCATCTGCAGTGATGCAAGAACTTACTGTGCTGGTGAACATATTCAACATGAAGTGGTGTGTAGTGCAGCCGTTTTGCCAGTAGAGAGCAGTGTACAACAAAAAAACAACACATACACTGGACCAACAAACAAACACACCTTCATCAGAGAAGAACATGCAATGCAGTGAACAAGTATTTTAGTGCAAAGTCACTAGACTGTGTTTGTCTTTTTTAGTACTTAGCTGTTGCATTTGATCTGCCATCCATTTCTGTACAGTTGAGGAAGGTTTGTTGGACAGTTTTACAGCATTTCTATTTAAATCTAATTGTATAATGATCTGCCTTTCAGTGGTGGTGGATATCTTTAAAATCATTTATTGTCATTTATTATAGCCATATTCAGAACAGAAGATTTGGGAGAACCACAAGATAGAGTTTCAGTTTATGAGGCATTGTTATGGACAGGAACTCCTGTCTGAAAGGTAAGAGGAGAAAGGATCTGAGGCAGATCTAGATACCCACCCAAGAGGTGGTGGTGCAGCATGAAAAGCAGAAATGAGATCCAATAGAAGCAACACAGATCATTCTCTTCACAGCGTCACAGTGCATCGAGATCACCTGAGACTGACGTTCTCAACCAAGGGCAAGGGGAGGTAACTCCATCAAGTATCAAGATACATCAAGGCGAACCATCTCAGTTTCACCCCTTATCCCTCACGTCCTCTGTTGTCTGCAGGAACTTTGGTGGTGGGGGTCACCGACATGATTTGACAATGTATACCTCCACCATAGATGCTCCTATGTCTAGAGGATTCTGGCAATCATACACCCAAGTGGCAGATCCATCATAACCAAACAGAACAACACCCAGGACAGACAGGAGCCAAAACAGGCGCCAACATGCCAACTCTTTTAACTATGAACCTAAGCCATCATCATCTTTTCATGACCAGTACTGGAGAGATATTTTCCGTTAAAACCGCTGACTGGTTGACAGTTGTGTGCATCTTTGCCACAATGCGGTGACAGAGCCAATATCATGAAGCGCGGTGCACGTCGAAAGGAGAAAATCACATTTCCTTCCACCTTCCGTCCTCGTGCATATCCTTTCAGTTTCAACGTCAGTGGCAAGACATGAAATTATACATAATTGCTGTTGTTTATTGGATGTGATAATGGCACCTTTTAAACCCTACCCTCGCATGGCCAAAAATTGTTTTGCAATTGTCTTGGCCTGACAACATTTGGAAAAACCACACAGCTAACGTCTGTCAGAGCCCTTTACCGGTGTCAACTAAGAGAGTAAAGGTGGCATCGACAAACACGTTTAGATTCATTAAGGGTTCCCCTTCCTATAAAATGGAAGAATGACAGAATGACAGTTTGTCATCGGTAGTTGATGTGATGACTAGCATCAGCGGGTTTGTTGCCACCCATCATCAGTGAATTTAGAGTAAGCTGTGTGATATTCAAACAACATATTTGCTGTCTGTGAATGTAGCTTAATGCTAATGTGCCATTTTCAGCTCATCTGACCTCCTGTATGAAAGCTGCAGAGTGCCAACATTCGATGCTTGTTGAATGGGTAATTACTGTGGATTACAGATATGTTAGAGACAAATCACAAAAGGAATATTTACATGTGTCAAAGTCCCTTTTTCCCAGCTGCAGTCTGTTTTAGGATACTGTAAGCACATCAAGCCAGATTGGTCACACATGGCAAATGGTGCAGGCATTTTGCGCTTGGTCAGGGATGAAATAGGATGAAATGACAAAGATGACACATTTTACCCACATATTTATTTGTCTTTTCCTCTCTGAAGGGTCCGAGAAATAACCCATAGTAAGTAACTCCTGGACACGACTAGAATTATTGGACACTACGCTTACATGCTCAACAGGAGATTAGTGTGACCTTCCCCAAATAAATATGACTGGTTCCTTCTGCAAAAGGTCAATAGTGTATAAATCTTTGAGGAAATATATAACTAAAGGATAATAGTCCGGCCACCCACTGATTACAACAGGTGTCAATATATCTGAAAGCTTTTTACACAGTAATCATCCCCAAACAGTTGTCTGCTGTGGATATTGCGTCCTCCGTCTGTGTGGGTTGTCCCAGAGACTCTCTGGTTACTGTAATGAACACTGTTGATTCAGGGTCATGCTGACCAATCTTGAAAAAAACAGAGCAATTATAGGTACTCTTCACTATGTTAGGGCTGCATTTATGTTTCCCTGTTTGTGCTGGAGGCAATTACACGCACTGAGATTTGTTTGGAGGTTTAATGACCAATGTGTCATTTTGGAATATTGAATAAAAAATTATGATGGATCATTAATCTTTATTCATTCTGCACAGTGCAAACATAAAAGAGAAAAACTGACACTTTTGCTAATCATGATAAGAGTATATTTTTCCGATTTCTGCAAAAATCTCCTAAACTAAACATAGTGCAGCATGCATTTTACATCACTGATGATTGTTGACAGTATATGTACAGTGGAATAAAGAAGTGATGTGTCACTCAGTTGTACAGCAATTGGGGAGATGTGTATGTGCAAACCAGGTGCTGCAGCAATACATAGTGTGTATTATTCAGCCATATGAATCATATGATAATGAAAAAAGCTAAATACACTTAATAAATAAAACTCAGATTTGCTTCAGGAAACAAGCTTCACATATTGAGTAAAATGTTGAAATGGTTAGTGGTAATTTTGCCTTTTTGGCTTAAATAACAAGGATGAAGTTTTATGTGTCCCTGTGTGACCTTCTATCTGCAGTGCCAGAGAGAAAGGGATACAAACGTGTAAAAAAAAAAAACGAAATAAACAAAGACAAGGGAAAAACAAAGAGGTACATTTTAAAAGGTAATAATTTAATTAATTATACTTTATTTGACAGTACAAAACAAAGTCATACAGTCCGAAACACCACAAGGCACAGTACAGCAGCACAGGCATACAATTTGGGACATAGTTAACCCTTTAGTGTGTCACATGTACCACAAGGTGAAAAATGTTTTATGGTTTCTGATTAAACAGAAAAACTTCAAGGGGATCACACTTATATGGATTTCCCATGTAATTCTCTTCAAGATCCTTAAGGCTAATATGTATCAACTTCACAGTAACAAAGCAATAATCCATATTTATTTATATTATATATAATCTTGTTGGTCTTGTTATTCAATATTATCATACAGTACAATACGGTACAGGCCCCTCTACAATACATTTACTTACACATATATAATATATAACTTAAATTACTTTATATAATACATTACACACTATTCATTTGCAGTTCAATAAAAAGCAGCTTTTTAAACAGTCTTGAAACACTGAATAAGATTCTGTAAACGGTAAAATTAAAGCTTTATGCTTTCTGGAAATGTGACAGTCGTAACTTTCAAATCACCACCTGAAAATTTGTCGGAAAAAAAAACAAAATCTTTAATTAAAATGTAATAAAATGAAAATGTACACTGACGCTTTTTTGTAATAACGGGGAACATATTGACCCAGTTTGATAAAGTTAACAATCAAGTGGTCTGTTGATTAAAAAGAAAGAAAATCCCTTGGCAAAAAGCTATATCTGAATTTCTTTTTAGTCTTTGGTTGATTTAATCAGCAGTGAGGCTGATGACAATGTTTTTGTCAGTGTGTCAGCGACAATTATTTGGATGTTGTCAAGTTTAAAATGGAGTATTTGTTCACTTATTAGGCAGATAGGACTTTGGGGAAGCTGTTTAAAACTGTTTAAGCCTCATTAGATACAGGTTTAGGGTTTTTTGTGTTTATTCACCCATGTGATGGAATGATAGTGTGAAAATAAACTCTTGATATCTTTTCAGACTGTGTCCATCCATAATAACTTAAAACAGGAACACGGCGAGAGGAAGTGCCTTCTATTTCCAGACAATTGATTCTATTGATTTGTAACTGATTTGTCTCCTTTCTGTTCTTTAAAAAAATTAAAATAAAACTGGCTCTGTGGCTCAGGTCATGTTTATTCAGACATAGTTTACTCAAAGGATCTTGTTTTGGTGTATTGATTAACAACTGTTCTTTCCTGCAAATTCTTCTGATGATAACAAAAGTAGGTGTCTTTTTCTCAAAGTCTGCAGGAACTGTGTGTATTATAACAGTCTTTAAGAAGAGCAAGTAAATAAATACATATTATAAACAAGATATGGACTGGGATTCAGTAAAACCTGTGGCATTCTTTACATGCTAAAAAAAAACTGAAGCGCTTTGATCCGCAAATTGCAAACTACTATAGAAAATATAAAATACGTAGAAATAATATATAAAGAATTTCCCAGAAATAGACCCTGCACTTTGGAAATAAACTCTTCCTAATGTTGTGCATAACTCAACCTCTTTACCCCATGCACAGAGACCAAATGTTTAATCTTTTTATCGTAATCCTTGCCTCAAAGAAACATTTACGTAGTATTTATTATTTTGTGTCACCATGCACGTGACACAGTGCAAAGTAAACTATTCATCCTTTCACCTGTTTACTGGTAATTCTTGGGTAACTGGGTAACTTTAAAATGTTTTCAACTGTAAAAGCCGCAAGGTAAAAATAATTAAGAGGCTAAAACTTGCATGTCATCCCATCCAGAAGAGTTTTGTTTTCATGGAAGAAGCAGCCCGAACGCCACATTACCTGTTCGACTGAATCCCATTCACCAGTGTCAACACAATGGTGGGTCAATGCACAGCTTCACGCACACGCAGACACACGCACACACCGTTGAAATGAAAGAACACTACAGTTTCTATGGATTTTCTGTCGGCACTTTTAAACTGCTCCCACCACCACCACCACCATCGTGATAGATTTGAATGGCTCTTTTCTCTCTTCGTCTTAGCTCTTCAGACCTTTGCTGCGCATGCATTCATCCACCCAATGCCCATTTTCTCACCCTCTCTCACTCTTTCACACTCTCTCTCTCTCTCTCTCAGATTTTTCAGACCACCAGCCAGTGATGCAGCTGTGAGAAAAAAAATGGAATATGTTCATGAAATAAAACAGCAACAACTGTACTAGTCAGAATAGGTGGTTTAAACGTCCTTGAAATAGGATAAAATGTGTAATATTGTCAACATAAACATTTATGCAACATCAATGAACAATTATGAGGATACAATAAAAAAAAAAAAAAGAAGTTAGGACTTACTGTGAACTGCCGAACCTCCCCATTGTCTACCAAATGATGCTCTGTCTCTGGGGTGATGGCATAAGCCAGTCTCTGTTTTAGGAGAAAGGGAGAACAGTGTTTGACACATCTGAAAAAAGTCATTAAAAAAAAAAAAAAGTCAAAATTTTAAAACAAGACTTACTCGATCTGTAATGACACATATTTGCAGGGGCAAAGCAAAGATTTATAGTAGAAATGACAACAATGACAACAAATCATTTCCCCTCGCTCAATTTTTGACTTACATCGCAGAACTTTCCGGGCAGCGTGCAGAGTTTGTAGATGGCATAGAGAGGCACCATGGTCATTGAGGAAATGGCCAAACACCACCCCACCATATTAGCCCATGGAGGAAACATGTAGGAGCCATAGTTTGGGGGGTTGAACGTGGCAAAGCTCACCACCACCATAAACTGTGGAAGTAAAACAGTTTGAATACGAAAGCCTTGAGAAACCATAAGTTCGAAAGATTCAGAGTTCAAATTAATTCAGTGGTCCGATGCAATTTTCTGATACGGGATGAGAGAGCTGGAATTTATACTTGCAGTAAGATATTTCTATTGCCAATTCATTAAAACTATCCACAATAAGAAACAGTTTTGAATGCCAAGCATCATAATCCAAAAATCATTAAATCACATTTCTCATTCTCTAAAGCAAAAACCTGCAAAAATACAAACAAACAAGAATCTGACTGGTTGCCATCATCTTGGAGTGTTTTCTTAAATCCAGAGACCAAAGAGAATCTAATGATCCTGTCTTGTGTCTATGAAGGATTGTTTTTGTTAACATCGCCTTGGCTTAGTTCTCTGCCTTTTTATATACCATTTATAAAGCTTTTTACTAGATGAGTTATATCTTTTAGGTGACCTCGAAGCTCTTAGGGACAAGCTAGAAAACATCTGGGCTTGTCTGTTTGACTTCTGATCACCACTACTGCTGAACTGATTAATTGTTAGAATATAGAATACCATGGTTAAAGTCATTTTTTGAAGTTGTTGCTGTTGGTGGTTCAGTTGGTGGTTCAGAGTCTGTGCACAGACTCACCAGGAGGAAGCAGGGGCTGACAAACTTCCAGCACAGCCTCCAGTACCTTCCTGGTCGCTGGCCAATCATCTCTTCAATGTCATCACTGAATCGGTCCACCCCTGAAACACAAGGTAATAAAGGTAGCACATAGTTTTAAATGTCAAATTCACTTACAGTAGTGCATTTTACATTCCCAAAAGGTTTGGGGTACAGTCCCATTAAATAATTTCAAATCAAACTCTGGCTGTGCAGAAACCCATGACACAATACAATCAACATTCAAACCATCTGTAACTAAAATCACGCTGCAAAGCCATTAATGAGCTACGGCTCCATTTTTACCATATCATGACTTTCTTGCTCTTAATAAACCTGGCTGTAGATTTTTATCTTGTGCCCTCCTGCCCGGAAGGCATCTCTCACTACGGATGAATATATCCGGACTGACGACCAGGTATTCAGCACAGCCAGATGTACTTACGTAGTGGACAGCAGAACGAAAGACCACAGTGATCAGGGGTAAAGGGTTCCTGTCAACAGTTATGAGGATGGGAAAAAAAGGCCCACTGAAGCCTTAGGCTTGATTTATCTGGCTTGCCAAGGTCGGGACCCACCAAAGTGGGGCAATATGCTGACCTCGCCGCCTGGGGCCTGGTTAGTGTTTAGCCCTTTATGGATCCTTCCACAGGCAGGTTCAGTCGATGTAAGACAAAAACTCAATACGGAAGTTCAGGTCAAGCATTTTCCCTGAACTTTAGATTGTTCTTAATATTATTTTGTGACCAGCTGGTGCTTCAAAAGAGGGATGAGTTTTTCACACTCTATGAAAAGTCTGTTTTTATTGGTGGTGCTGTAGGTGAAAAGAGACCTGAAAAGAATATCCATCATTCAGCAGCTCGTCTTTAGTTATTCATTTAAAAAAAAAAACACAAGTGGTCACTAATGAGCACATCATGTACTAGCTACGTATGCATGTATGTATGTATGTATGTATGTATAAATATAAATAAAAGTTATTTACTCCTCAACAACTCAAGTATTTGCTCCATATTGTGCTGATAGATTAGTGGAACTGTGCAGGACAAATCCCCTGGAGACGAGTCATTCTCATTTGTAAACCCTCTTATCACTTGTTGTGATAAACAATTTATTTTAGATTTTGATCGCTGGACAAATTTAACATATATCATTGAAGCGATGGTGGCAAAACAGTCGAAAATCAAGTGTCAGTTGGATTTCTGGAGAGATGGAGAGACATCTGGAGAGAAATTGGCTTTGAGGTCCCCCCCTCACTTACCACCCACAACAATCTACAACCTAGCTATTAGACAGCTGACTCCTTTCCATGACAAATGGAAATTGACTGTTCCCCAGCTGCAATTTTCTTTATGTAGTGACTCACCACTGCTGGGTGAACACAGAGGTTTCACTTGCAGCCGTCAAAACTCGGGACATTTAAGCTCACTGAGCTCTACTGTATGTCTGCGTACCTTAACAGTTAATGCACATCGCATATCTGACCAGAGACTGAAGAGGCCAAAACCATTAGTGGGAATGGACCTTGTGGCTGCAGTATCCTTATGTCTAATAGAGCTATGTTGCACTGAAGCACAGCACACCTATACCGACAGATTTCTCATCACACCCTTAATATAGCATCGGCTTTGCTGACCATGAAAACATGAATCATCTGTTTCTGTTTCTGTTTCATCTCTTTTATCCATCTCTCTCACCATAAAACCATGCGATACCGATGGCTTCAATAAGCACTCCAAAGAGAATCGATGTTCCTGCCGCAAAGTGGTCCAGCAGAGTGAACACATACATCCCACCCTGGAGGGAAAAATAGAATGAATGCATCAGAAATATACTTCTGTAATCAATTATGTTTTGTCATAAAGGTGTCTTTTAAATAGTAAGAGAGCTTTGAAAAAAAAGTTTGTGAAAATAATAAAATTTGAAATCTGCTACAGTCTAACACAGTGCAGAGTTGAATATTAACCTTCTCATGAAAAACATCAGCATGCAAAAACAAACTCCCCAGTTTACTCACATTTGTGACGCAGAAGAGGGATATGAGGAAAGTTGCAACGACAATGAAGAGGGTGAACAGCTCTCTGTGCTTGTGGAGGCATTTAAACTCATCAATCAGGCCCGTTATAACCGATTCCATCCCACCCATCTACAACAGGAGACGCAAGAAGTAGAAAATCACAAAGTCAGCGAGAACTGAGCTGTTAAGACTTTGTAGATGTCCAACTTTTTTTATTGCATAACTGCTGCACTGAAGCTCCGAAACATAAAAACGGCAAAATGAAAACTGTTGTCCGATAAATATCCAAAAAGTATTTTATTTCAGTTTATTACAGTACAGAAACTAAAATACCCACAATAAAATGCAGATATTGCAGAAACATCACAACCGCTCTGACACAATTTATGTCACATACAAGGCGAGGGCTGAAAGAGCATGTGTGTATTTGAGTGTGTGCGCGGGTGTGTTGCATGCTCACAGCGCTGTCAATGCCCAGCGTCAACAGCATGATGAAGAAGATAACCGCCCACACTGACGAGCCAGGTAACGTCGCAATGGCTTCTGGGTAAATGACAAACACCAAACCGGCACCTGAAGGACAAGAAATTCAAGGAAGAAAAGTAGAAATAGCGCAAATACGCATTAGCTTTTGGAAGCATTTAACAGGGAAGCAGACATAAAAACAGCCTCTGAGTTTAATTTTAATCTACTTCCATCCTCTTACAGCACTGGTGGCATTTGAAAATGGTCATTGGGTTCATGTGAGTTTTCCTCATCGACTACTGGCAAATACAGATACCTCCTCCTAAATATCGTTGACACTTGAAATAATTAAACAATGTACATTATCCTGCCTCTACTAAGCTGTTTGTAGCATCAATTAATCATGGAACAGTAGCCCAAAATCAACAAGCCAATACCCTTCACTCCCTTACACTGCTGATATCTGATGATAATCTACAATGGAAGGGGTGGCTCATTGTTAAATGTATGAAGTGCGATAACAAATGCTATGGCTTCTATAAATGTTCTTAAGAAAATGTGTTATTATCCTGTAACACACAGTATGTTCTGTTCAACTTTGTATGCAAAGACAACTAAGCTGGTATATGAGTATATATTTTAAATACACTGTTTCTCATCATTCATTTTTTAAATCTGAGGGAGAAGCCTTAACTTGATGATAGTATCTACATTGAAATAGGCAGACCATATACATATATAGGCGCTACATTACAAAAACAAGGAAATCAAACCTTACCGTCTCTGGCAACTTTGTCCAGGGCCACATTGTGCTTGTGGGACATGTACCCGAGGAAAGAGAAGACCACAAAGCCCGAGAAGAAACTGGTTAAAGAGTTGATGGAGCTGGTGATGATGGCGTCTCTGGACCAATAAAATCAAATAAAATGGGTGAAAAAAAGACCAGAATGCGATTGTAAACAAAAGAACATTAGCTCATCTGTCAGTCATCGGCCATAAAACAATCAATAAATATAACTGATCAGCTAATCAATTAAAGAGGATGTCATAGGCGGGTCAACACCTGTGTCCTCCAGGCTTTTACATTAAAATGATTCTAGCTTGTTGTAATGAGTCCAGGTCGCAGAATAATTTAGAGACCCCTGATAGATTTTATGGATTTTTCAGGTAGTCTGTGTTTTATCCGTTATTTGACAGTAGTCCTTCGGGTTCAATAAAGTGTGACCTCACTCAATTGCAAAAACGTTTAAGCGGAGAAAATGAACAAATAAATGAGTTGGTCAGTGTCGAATAAGGATAGGACCTTAGTGTGTGAAAGGGAAATAACAAAATTTACACATGCAGAAAACTTGGAATCCGTCATTACTTTTCAAAGTCGGACATTTCTGGCATTCTGGGTTACGCTCAAGGAGGAATCCCCAAGGTGGACCGTGTCTTCTGTCACTTATCAGAAACATTTTTTAAAAAAAGGCAAACGAGGAGATAAAAGCCTCCTGCATGGACGCTGATGATTTTCAAAGAGTGCGACAGTTTTGATTGGTGTTACGGCTGTCTGTTGCACAGCATGGTGTCAAAGACATGGCGGGTTTCAAGGAGCTTCAAAGGTTATTGTAATTCACCTGCTTATGTTGTGCGCGTGTCTCTGTGTGTGTGTGTGTGTGTGTCTGTGTGTGTGTGTGCAGGAGCTACTCCCCCTGTGTGTGTCTCTGTGAATCTTGCCTCTCCCTGTGCGTCTTTACCTGTAACAGTTGTTGCTGAATTTGTTGTAGCTGGAAAAGGCAATTAGCACACCAAACCCCACTCCCAGTGAGAAACAGATCTGTGTCGCTGCCTCAATCCAGACCTGGGGAGCGACAGAACAAGCACACTTGTGTGAAGCGGCAAACAAAAGGCACAGGAGAGGAAAAAAGCCATTATTAGGGATAATTGCAGGAAACTCATTCAACGGCAGTAGATGAAAGACGCTAGTGAATACGGGGGGTAATTTTGCAAATTACTGCTTCATGCATCTATCTAATCTAATTCTCCAATTGCTGCCATGCATCTCTCTACCTCTCTTCTTCTTGTTTTCTCTCATTCTCCATAACTGAGTCCTTTAGTCCTGCATGCTTACTTATTGAGCTCTTGGCGCCTGCTACCAAGAAAAATATGATTTTATCACAAGATGTGATAGTCCGTTTCACAGTTTAGAGACTGGTTACAGAACCAATTTTCTCACTTTTTTTCTGCCCCTGAGGAAATACCTCTCTAATGATACTTAACATTGAAAACCTATATTGTGTTTAATTCTTTCTCAAAGTGGTCTGCAGTGGCGGTTGGGTGTATGTATTTGATTAGATCCTGAAAAGCAAGATGGCACCTCACATGCAACCTTCTGCCAATCAGTGTATGAATGTGGTGAATGACATGTGGTGTAATCTAAGTCCATTTACCATTTACAGATAATATCTCTCTGGAATAGTCCACACTCAGGCTCAGATTATTCACAATGAATGAGGATTCATTTTGCCAGGTAAGGCAGGGAATTGCCGTGTGCTGTTTGCAGACTGTGGGATTGCTTTTTGACTCCCTCTCGCCACTGTCCTGCCTTCATTTCTGTCTTTTAACTTTAGTTTAACTCTCATCGATCTTCCATCCTCCATTTACTTTGGGATACGCATTTGTCTTGACATACTTTTTTATTAAAAAAAATATATGAAAAATGTAAAATATACCCTTCATGACTGTGGATACTCATCTGTCACTATTATCAATTCCACAGTGATCTAATATTAACCTATGTGTTTGTTTTCTTTTGCTCTTATTACTGGTATACACTGTCTGTCAGTCATGATGTAATTCAATGACATAGCACTGTCATTTTAAGTCTAGTTTACCACATTAGACACCAAGTCTTTTTCGAGCAGCCCCGCCGTTTTCAGTCGTCAGGTGTCTTTACACGTTGTTTTAAGTACTAATGTTTGAGAAGACAATAAAACTAAAACTTTAAATGTCAAAGCTTTCCTTTAAAGTGTCTTTCAGCCACGGTTATCTCCCCATGCCACTTTTTCTTTCCCTCCACTCTCACCTCACTCGTGTCCACTCCCGTCGACACTCACCTTGGCATCACAGAGTCTCAGGAAGTCCACAGAGAGGTAGGCCTTAATGCCATCGATAGCTCCGGGCAGAGTGACTCCGCGGAGCAGCAGCACAGTCAAGACCACGTAGGGCATTGTGGCTGTGATCCACACAACCTGAAAGGGTCACACGAGGTACACGCACGCACGCACACACAGACACACACATGCAGAATATCCTTTTACACACACACACACAGAGTCAGCACACATTCAAGAGAGTGAAAATGCACATACAAATTCACACACACCCACGTACATGACTCACTTGAAAGATTCTTTACAATACTTTTGTTTTCACATTGAGAGACATGACTACTGTTTCATTTCCCACCTTGCCTGAGGTCTTGACTCCCTTCCACAGACTGAAGTACAGCAGAACAATCACGACAGCCAGACAGGAAGTCAGCTGCCAGCGTGGACGGCCCAGATCATCAATACCATTACTGTCCTGGATGTGGAGCACCCCTCGTCTAAGGAAGAGGGAAATAATGGGAAATAATGAGCGGCCATAATAATAATCCATGGCCTCTCCGACACATTTTGAAATAAAAATAACAGATATGAAAATTGAGAACAGCTGCATCCACATGCTCCGAATGCTGATATAAAGTGTACCTCATACTATACATGACACCAGTACTGTCTCTAAAGCACCAACAGCACCATAAGAATCAGCTTTCAGTGTTGATTCTTCGACCCAAAGTGTGGCTAGCAGTCAAAGGGATGCTGACACAAAGTTCACCGGATCTGTCATTTCAAAGTTCGGAAAATGTGAACGAACCAGAAAACCCTCCAAAGTGTTCTCAGTAGGAAGTGTAAATAAAGGCAAGGCAGGGGTAGATGCCATAGTGACCAAGCCAGAGACAAAGCTTCACTCATGACCTAACCGCAGAGTCCTGCAGGGCTGCAATTTAAGCTCACCTCACCGAGAGACATTTCCCAGTTACTCTGAGTGAACTGATTTGAACCATATGAATCTGAGGATCTGATTGGTTTATGCTGCAGTATTTCTCAAAAACATTATTCACAATCCACAATATCAGTTGAGCTATACACCTGGATCTGGATGTCGTGGTTGATATACTGCATTAAATCAGCTTTTCAATCAAGACTGGCCTTGTTGGAAGCTGATCACCCGGGGAGATATGAAGTGTTGGTACGTCTGTTGCAAATGCTGCAAAATTTTGCATTAGAGTAAATGAAAAGGTCTCAATGATCACAACAGGAGAACTGCATTGGAAGTAAAAAAAAAAAAAAAAGGAACAGATTTAAAAGTGTACTTAGCGTTCTGTAAAGTTGAATTACACGTGTCACCTGAAAGATTATAATATCATTGAACACTGTGGACGCCTCAAATGAGTCTGCATAAGATCAGCCAGTGTTCAGTTGATATGATCAAATTGTCTGCAGGTGGTTCTGTGTAAATAGCACCACCTGCCACGGATGAAATGCCTCAACTGTCAGAACAGCACAACCCCGCACTTGTTGGAACAGAAGACACCTGGTTGGCTTCACAGAGGGGGGGGGCTACATCAGCTAAATGCAGCCAAACTGTGGAGCTAGTGTGAGGAAAATATACCGGATTTATACCTGATACCATTTTGAGTGTTT
Organism: Scortum barcoo; assembly: GCA_023238725.1. Lineage (NCBI taxonomy): Eukaryota > Metazoa > Chordata > Actinopteri > Centrarchiformes > Terapontidae > Scortum > Scortum barcoo. Next base: position 7,374,824 of record CM041546.1, on the reverse strand, counting down.
TATAGTGTGTTTATAGTGTTTATTATTAAGACATTACTAAATGTGGGGTGCCATAATTTTGATATGTCCATATTTGCTGTGGGAAAAAAAGATAGATAATTAAATATTAACAGTTTTAATTTGAACACTTTAGCTTTACATCAGCTAATTTTGTAACAGAATATTGTGTATAAAGTCATTTTACTGATAGAAATTATGTGTTATTATAATTTCTACACGGGACACAATTTAAAGGCACTTAGATTTATATAGCCAGCTATATTGTTGTAGAATCATATTTTTCATTGCCCCAAAATACAATTAGCTGCTAAACTGTTATATAAGTTTGACATATTATTACCAAATTATTTTCAAAAGAATGTTGGGGCTGCTACGTTACTATATGTCTATGTAATACTTTTTTCTTTCTTTTTTTTCTTTCTGTTTCATAATAAATAATAAATAAATGTTTCAGCTTTGGTTTTTGGACAACTTACTCGAAGTACTCCTGAGCAGGGGTGGCCTTGTAAATGTCGCTGACCGAGCTGTTGTCAGCCCAGTCAGAGCAGTTCGGACTGTTCCAGGTGTTGTTGCAGTGAACCCACGGTAGCTCCCCGGTGAATGAGGAGAAGAGGTAGAACAGCGCCCAGGAGATGATGACATTATAGTAGAAACCAACGTAGAGGGAGATGAGGATCACAGTGAAGCCTACACCTGTTGGGGGGAACGCAAATGATTAATATTTATAGGCATTAAGGACGGGGGGGGGGACACCAGAGATACTGAAAGGAGCAACCTAACATCCCACGTGCCCATCAGTGTCTCAGCCCCTCTACATTGTGCTCAGATTACAGAGTATTGATGTACATGGCTGACGTCCACAGCTGCAAAGACGTCAAGTTGTGGAAAGTAACTGAATACATTTCCTCAGGCTACAGCACAAATGTACAATTTTGAGGTGTTTCCAATTATCTATTCCACTGGATATCGGAGGGATATAAAATTGGAATAGTTGATTTTCAAATTAAGAGTTTGCACAAACAAAACATATGATAATGGTACAAAAAAAACAATAAAAATTAAAAATTAAAGCCAGTGATTCCCAACATTCTTGGTTCATAAACTCTTTTTAGTTTTTAGGATATCTTTCTATGGTTTAAGTGCCTTCTTAACTTCTGAGATGGGGGGTGCCCTGGAGGCCTTGGGGTCAAGATGCTGAACTTAACCCTAACCCTATCTGCAGTGTGATATTTGTTGCATGTCACTCCACGTTCTCTTTCTCTCTCTTTTCCCTAAGTAATCTCACGGCACCCTAGATCTGTCCAGTGACTAACCCCTACAGTAAATTGGAAACCACTGGACTGAACTACTGAACTGAAAGGTAAACAGATATAGTTTCTGCAGAACTTGTACCTTTATTTTTGACACTTTAAGTATTGAGTTGATAATACTGTGTGCTTTTATCATGGGCCATACAGTGAAGCAGACCCATGGTAGCGGTTGTGTTAATCTTAAATTGTTAGAAAAAGGCTCTTACTCTCTTTAAATTGCACTAATGTTCAAAAGCTAACCAAGTTATCATTAAGTATTTGTTAATGAAGATCCAATGTCAAACCAGGAGAACCAGTGGGATGTTTCCACACATGGTTCAAACGTAGAGTCTGTTGTAGTAAACTATACAGATTCCACCACCAAAGCGCACAGCAGAAAGCACAATCTCTCGCTCAGTGTGAATACAGTAGACTTGGATGCATGCCTGCGGCCTCGGAGAAGCGCCACAACTTCTGAAGATTGCCTCTTCACGCCTTGATTATCAACACATCTACCCTTTCTATAAGCCCGCAACAATGGCCACTCTTCTAAGGCTGGATTTAATTGTTAACCTTTGCCAAGAGGCATGACCGCAATTGTGCCTTACGGATTCCTTTGTAATGTGGATGTGATATTTGTCCAGGGAGCGATGCCTCTTATTAGCGCCACATGCGGCCATGTTATCTTCCCCCGTCCCTCCTCATCTCCCCTCCTCAGACGCTTTTTTCAAATGCATTGATCCTGAGAGGAAACCAGCTTGTTGATCAGAATAATTACTGTCAATACGGGCATGTGTATGTGTGCGTTTGAATAATTACTGTTATCCCCCCCGCTGAGAGACAGAGCTAAGCTGTGATTAGAACATCAGCCTCCTCAGTGTGGTCCCTGACAGACGGCACGTGTTGGCGTGCAGGGAGGGGGCGCACACGCACCTGGGGGGGGCCACCTTCAGCCAGACAAGGACGTGACGTAACTCTAACTGTGAAGCAACAGATGGTCCGCTGGTAATAATCGCATCTGAGGTCACACCTCTGAGGCATCTTTAGATTCATACTGAGCTGGTAAATATGGACTTAAGCGGAACTGTAACTTTTATAAAATTCATGAAAGATCAGCAGAGAATCCACATCAGAGCAGGATAGACGCTCACACAAGTCACAGCCTGTAAACTGTATAAAAGGCATAAAGGTTGAATCGCGCAAAGAGTGTTATTATACTTTCAGCCGCTGACTTTTCACAGAAACATGAATTGGTCTTAATGTTTGTTTCTCCATTAGTGCACCTCTGGATGGCATTCTCCTCTGCTTACTGATGTGTTGAAAAGTACCCCTAGAGAGTGTCAGCCAGTCCTCCCGCGCCACTGCGTGACAGAAGGATTTGGACAATCAGGACAAGAGTCTAAAAGCCCAATTTTCATTTGCTTTCCATCCGAGTGGCAACAGAACCTGTCGTTCTCGGGGGGATAAACAATGCCTGTCGCTGCTCAGCACAGAGACGAGCGGACAAAAGAGACTGGCATGTGGACAGACAGGCATGTGGGCAGACAGAAAGACGTGTTGATATTAAAGGACGTGTGTTGTCAGACAGACAGGCACGTGGGCAGACGGACGGACGGACGGGACGCAGCTCACACCACGTCAGGTTTTAAGATACATGTGCAAAGACACGCAGGTGTCAGGAAAGGGTGATTTGCATTTGTCCCACGAAGTGTCACGTCCTACCTTTGAATATGGGACAGATCTTCCAGACCCCTGCTGCCCCCTCTCTGTTATACTGCCCCAGAGCCAGCTCCATGTAGAAGAGAGGCATGCCCGCGATCACCATGAAGAACAGGTACGGCACCAGGAACGCACCTACACACACACACACACACACACACACACACACACACACAGGTACAACTTCATTAACACATGTAAAAATGCTTTATACATGCATGCAATTATAAAATTACTATTCTTGCATCAAATAGTACTGATATTTATTGGTTAACCAGTTCAATTCAATTTTATTTTATTTTTGAGCATAATGATGCAATCCTAACTTACAGCAAATGAATGGTACAAACATTCACTGGGCATCAGGTGATGCCTCGGCAAAAATAAAATGCTTTAATTCTTGTTTGACACTAAATGCAAATCCTTACATGTGATTGTTGATGCCAATTAGAGGGGTGTCAGGTGTAACGATACCTCTCATTGCATTACTACTTTTTGTTAAAGAGGCCAGGTCCTTTTTTTTTAAAGCTGTTATGACAGCCTATGTTAGGTTTATGGAGATATTATGATCTACCACAAATGATTAGATTACACAGTACCAAAGCAGTTGCAGAGTAGGGAAAATGGTGATAATCAGCCCTCCTAAATATAGTTTGGGCTTTAGGAGTTAAGGCGCAGACGGTGAACCACAGCTTCTCTGGTCCTTCCCCACGTCTCTCTCCCTTAATTCTCTGTCATCTTTATGCTGTTGGCTATCAAACACAGGCATAAAATACCCCCAAAAACATAAAAATATAAATTATTGCCACACATGAACCCTTTTCATAAACCCAGGTACAATAACATGCAGGATTTGGGGACATGAAGGGACATGAAGGGACATATAGTCAGCCTCGGCTATGGCTACAGTATCATTTCCAGCTCTTAAACGTAATGAGAGCTCCATGTTAAACAGCCGTAATTAGTGGCACTGATTGTTAGAGCTAATCTATTCGGAGCAGCTGTGGTGGTTTTTCCCCTATTTTGATCTCTGTAAAAGGGTTGAAAAAAAATCCCAAACAACAAGCAGCACACACGCACACACATACACACACACACGCATAAATGTGCAAATACTTATATAGCAGACGCAGCTGAAAATATACAGTATGCAAGCATGTGTAAATATTTTTTACTTCTCTCCTTTTCCCTATATTTCTCTTTTTTCTCCCCATCTTTTCTTTTAATGCGACAATGCACAAACACTCCACCACCAACAATCCAGTTCCCTCCTTCACTACTCACGTAGGAGGGGAGGATGATCCTATTATCACACATTAAAACACACCCATCCTTCACTTCCTCTCTCCCCTCCCACTCTACACACCCTCTAGTAGTGGACCCTTTACAAATCAGCTTCCCCCTCTCGCCTCTTTAATCAGGCTCACCTCCTCCATTCTTATAGCAGAGGTAGGGGAATCTCCAGACGTTGGCGAGGTCCACGGCGAATCCGATCACAGAGAGGAGGAAGTCGATTTTCTTTCCCCAGGTCTCCCTCTCCTCCTCCCCGCTGGGGTTGGTCTGAGTCGGAGTGGGAGCCACCAAGGTGGTGGAGGTGAACTGAACCCCATTCTGCTCCTTCACCAGGATCAGCTCCACCTAAAGAGTTGGAAGTCAACAGGTGCAGAACAGACAAACAGAGCGGATGGATCAAATTTAGAGGTACAAGCATGTGTATGTGATTTAATGATGAACTGGTCTCCTTTAGTCACCAAAGTCTCACCCTCATTTTATCATTCTGTCACTTCACACACATCACAGACACTGACTGCACCAGTCGAGGCTTAATATTTTGTCCTCTGAGTAAATTAAATGAATCATAAAGGGCAAAAAAAAAAATCTGCTCTTGAAATATTAAAACTATTTCAGATTCCAAAAAATGTGGCTTTTGTTCCCATTATGGCTCCATTTCCCACCTAACACTTTTTCGGTCTGCATAAATTGAATCAGACAGGCCAGTTTGAGAGAGAAAAGAGTTTAATTAGGAAGCTTGCACCATGCAGTGTTTAGATTAGGTTTTCTTAATAGACTGAATGGCATGCCATTAATCCACTACAATCGTGTCAGAGCTGCACTGACCTCTTTGGGGCCCATGGTGTTGGAGGTGGGTTTTTCCGGGGCGACGACTGAGGACATCAGGCCGACAGGGACTCTCTCCGTCAGCATGGAGGGGTGGCGCAGCCTTTCGCGTGCGAAATGCCGGCAGTTGTAGAAGAAGCAGGAGGGTGTAAGAGCAGCTGAAGAGTCTTGACTGCAGAGTGAGAAAAACACGAGATGGATCTTTGTTAATCACTGTCTGGGAAAAAAAAAAAAAAAAGAGTTACCATTGCAAACATAACCAAACTTGACAGGACTTCACACTAAAGAGGGACAAAAATTCTGCAATAAATAACATAACATAAAAATAAAAAATCTTTTAAACACTTAAGCAATGCATTACAAAAAATATGGCATTTACAAAAATGCTCATGAATTTTTCATCATGTTAAATGAAGGGAGAGAAATACACAAAGAGGTCATTACATTTATTTATTTCAAGCTTCGGAGGTGTTATATAGAATACAGAAGGAGCAAAAGGAGGGTGGAAAAACAAAAGGAGCAGAGAGTGATGGGACCCTGTCTGAGAGAAGCAAGTGGGTGTGGGGGAGCGTCTCTACCAGGCCATCGCCGTGTGCTCATTTCATGTCACACTTGTTGATCGCCATTTTGCTCACAGATTTGACTGAGTGTCTGCTAACCACAGTCTAACCACAACATGTTGTCCACGAGATTTAGTTCAGTTCAGACTTCAGTTTATCACTTTTCAGTACAATAATAGACGAGTATTAGGCCCAGTTTATCTCTTAAATAAATATGAGTGTTAATAGTTTTTTTATTTCTACAATAGAGCATTTGATTTTTTTTTTTGCCATAACATAAAGCTGTTGTTTTCAGTTTTTAGATGGAGTATAATAAATGAAAACTGAATATTGATCTGTTTACCTAAGGACCATAAGAAACATTTTCAACATTAAAAACACCCAAATCTCTCAAGCCTACAAATCATCATCATTTAAATCTTTGTTACTCCACTAAATTGCTAAAACAGTTTTTTCCAAATCCAATCATTCATTCTCTAAATTTCATATCACCATTTGAAAACATATAACACGATAGGTTGGGCCAACTTATGTATTATTAACAGCAACATTACTCTTCAAATATCCCACACTTTACAAAAGAAGGAACATTTTCCAGGAAATAAAACACTCACCTTTAAAAAAAAAAAAAAAAGACAGGTGAGAGCTCCTTCACTTGTCGGTTTGAACAATTTAATTCCAGTTGTGCTGATGGTCTTCGGTGTGCCGCAAACTGACGCTGACCATATTTACGCAGACCTTCCTTTCTAAGTTAGACTCAGACTCAGATTGAAGCAATAAATAAAATGTAAGAAAGAGTGCAAGAGCAGTCTATGAAGAGTTGGAGAAAGTCCTCCCACCCTCCTTGGCTCCAGTGACAGACACAGAGCCCAGAGTACCCTGTGGTCTGGTGTGGAGATCTGTCTGCGATACCACTCTTGTATGAGAAACAATCAACAACACCCCCCCACCACCCCCCATCGCCGTCACTCTCCTCCCTCCCTCCTCACCCAAGCTTCATCCCTCCCTCCTCACCCAAGCTTCATCCCTCCCTCCTCACCCAAGCTTCATCCCTCCCTCCTCCTCTCTCTCCCTTCATTACTTATTTTCTCACCTGAGTTAAGCATTTTGCCAGGGTGACTTTTCTCATTCTGAGGAGGTAATTTTGCTGGGTAAAAACAAACATGAACAAATAAAATGCTTCAACATGCACGCACACATACAATAAAATTCAATGAAGTCGGTGTAATATGAAATTATGAAACGTTTATCCTGTCATAAGCTTCAGAGTAAATAAATCTTACCGTGGCCTGAAAGAAAACTCTATAATGTTCATTTCTTCCCCCTAAAATCAGAAACCTTATGAAATTCTGATCTGAAAACCAGAATCTAAAATAAACTGATTAAGCAGGGGCCAAATCAGCCCAAACCGCTGGATATGACATTTCTTTATATATTTTAATTAAAATATGTTAAATACATGAAATTTAATTTATATTATAATCTTTTTTTTTTCTTACTTCTCTTTTTATTTGACTGGCTGTCTTAATTCTGCTACTATTCTACAGTCAGTGGTGTGGGTGGCACAATAGTGACACAGATGTGGCTGAAACTTCTTGTTTTTATGTTAAAGTGACTCAGCTAATGTGTGTAACTGTGGCAGGGCTGCCAGTAAAGTAGTGCTGACTCCTTGACAGCTGATCAAAACAGTAAGATGGTGTCTGTGATGTGTGAACAGTGGGAGAAAAGATGTAAAAAAACTATAATTAAAGGACACAAAGTTTTTTTTCCCAATACAATTAAATATATGACTAAATATGCAGCAGATGAAAAAAAACTGTAGTTTTTTATTTCTAACTGTAAAAAAACCTGCTGTATCAGGATTGTGTGGATGCTTAGACTTATTGATGTTCTGGTGTATAGGAGCACATCAATCATTAAAATTAAAGCAGCCACTTTCCATATAATCAGTTGGACTTTTTCTTTCTTCTTCCTTTTCCTCGCCTCTTGCTCCACCCCTCAATAGAACCCAATGACCCACCCACCCTGTCATTAGACAGAAATCTCATTACCTGTAATGTCCAGCAGGCCTAAACACAATCAGGCCCGGCGCCCAGACCTCTCCCATTCTAAGTCAACCAAAACAGGAGCGGGGGAGTCAAATAACCCAATCAGCCCGCTTCCCACGAACAGATTTATGGCCCTCGTGTCCAGAACGACCGCTTGTTGTTTGAAAACCAATCGTGATGATCAATCAGCCACTAATCCCTAACACCAACGCCGCCGCCGCCACAACTCACACACCTCTCAAATCGCAATCACCCGTCATAGCCTCGGGGCCTCGCATCAGAAATTGTTGGGTCGATGCAAGCCGCGCTGGATGTATGAGGTTTCCGATGGAGCTCGGACAACGACGAGCTGAGCATAATCGAGTGTCTTGTTTTCATAAATGCAACAGCTGGGGCCCACGGAGAAGGAGAAGGGTGGAGATGTGGAGGGGGATGGGTGGGGGAGAGAAGGACAGGTGAGGCAGGGGAGAAAGGAGGATAAAGAGGGGGCTTGAGGAACAGTGGGGAAATGGAGGGGGAATGCTAAAAAGTGGCAGAAAAAAGTGGATAAAAATGAAAATATTGAAGGCCTGTATTGGACTATATCGTAATCGGGACATAGAACTCAATTAGACCTAGATCCTGGGACTTTAAGAATAATCTGTCCTCCAAAAAAACAAAACAAAATGTGAATAACTAAAGCTTCCCTTCCAGCCGAACCCATACAGTACCTCCCTGTCGTCTGCTGTGCTGGATAAAGTTCTGTTCATCTAACTCAAGCTGTTAGATCTGGATCTCAAAAGGCAGAATATAGACTTTGAAAGTTGGAGCTGAACCACAAGTTTTTCTTCCACGTGTCTTGCTTTGTCTGAGCACTGTTGGTTGACTCCTGCAGGAACGAAAAAAAAAAAAAAGACACAAAAGAGGAATGAGGACAAATTCTTTGTCTGCTGAATCATGACCACAACCACTGATTCCACACAATTAAAACACTGCCCCCCCAAACACGCTCAACCATTTTACCTGCTGAGCAAACGCAGTCAGGGGTCTCGACGGAGCCTCAGTCGGTGATAAAGGATGGATAATAAGATCTGCGAGAGAGAATAGTCCTTGATTAAAAGAAAACATTGCATTAGTAAGCGAACACTTTAAACACTCGCTACATTGTCCGTTAATGAGAAAACGACACGATCACTTTGTCGAGTCACATACCGAGAACGAGAGCAGCTAAGCCCTCATTACACACAAAGCAATATTAATCATCTTTCTATACACTTTAGGCGGAAGTTTTCCATTGACTGACTATGAGTCTGCAGCTCTGTTAGGCCGTATGCAGCACTGCTTTGAGCTGAATGCCAACATGCTCACAATTACAATTTTTAGCACATGCAATGTTTATCATGTTCACCATTTTAATTTAACATGCAAATATCTTCTAACTAGCACTACAGACAGAGTAGTTGTTTTTGTTTTTTTAATAAAAAATGTTGTGATGAAGGCGAAATGTATGAGTATCTGTACCTCATTTCATTGCAATCCATCCATTAGTTGTGGAGACATGTTGCTCAAACCCACACAAGCATGGATTGTGGTGCAAAAGGAAAAATGTGTATATGTCCCAATTCATATATGTAGATGTTGAGATATTTCTCAGGACTACAGGTAAAAACTTTGAAACAGGTTTTGTCTTCTGGGCACATCATTGTCCGCACAGACTGTCACGACAAACCATCCAACAGCTGTAGAGACTCTTCAGTCTGGACCAAAGTGAACTGAGCCATGCCATAGTAGAGCAATAAAAATAAAAAAAGTTAACATTAACATCTCATCAAGAGAAGCAAAGGCAGGCTGAGTAAAGGAAAAATTTTGATCTTGGTAACCTCAGCCTTTAGAGCCACATCATATATTGTGCACATTTGATTAAAAGCTAAATATCACCACATTGAACTCCTGCTGCCATCTTGTTAATACCATCCACAACCATCCACAACCTGAAACAGGAAAAATGCACAACACAGCTCTGAAGAATGTAGTTATGACACTTCAGTGTTTATGCATGAGGCAATTGGACTCAGTGCTCAAGGCTGCATGGTCACTATGTCGCCTCAAGAGGGAGACATTTACGTCAAAAGACAGAAGGTGAGGATGGGAATGTGGTTGCAGTAGATGTGCCCACAATCAGATATGTATTTGAAGTTTTAACACCTTTAAACCTCAAGCTGCCCGAGAGAATGGCTTTATGGTTTAAAAATGAGAATGCAGAATAACATTTAAACTCAGTGAAGGTGCTTTAAGTTAGGTTTTTTTTTTGGTTATTTTTTTAAATGAAAGTACTTTATTAACATCACACTTTGACCATGCTGTAGAAGAATCTATTTAAATCTGAGCAGAGTAAATCAGAGCAAACAGTATTGTGGTAAAGCTCATCACATGACGCGCACACACATTCACACTTTGTGTCACGCGACCAAACACATCAACCTTATCGACTACCACTGAGAACAACAGTGACGCAGCTGTGTGTTAACGTTTCTTTTTTAATTCAATCCAAGAGTCACATTGACAAGTTATATCATAGCAGTCCTGAACAGACAAATTCAAAGTAGCTTGCAGTAATGACTCTTCATCAAAATGCATTAATAAAATAAAACCTGTTGAGTATAGAAAAAGACAGGAAGTAAAGCCACAGAGAAGACAAGAGTTCAGTTTCTCGGTCCACAGACAGTAAGCCATCAGAAAGACACTATCGCTCTGTCAGAGTACACAAGTCTTTCGTCTTAGGCTCACTGCTGGACAAACTGTGGTAAGCAGGCAGCAGTAGCATAAATACAAGTTTATCTCTTGCAGGTTTACATTTCCTCAGACTGACAGCAAGTAGAAAAATGAGATTCGCCTCAACTGAGGTATTCAAAATAAAGGGAAGTGAAACGAGTGTGAAAAGACGCGGACCCAGTATTTTCATACAGCCCCAACGTGGAGTTGTTCTGATTGTAAATATTGAATATATATATATAAATGTACATATTTGATTTGCTGATGAAATATCATCCTTTAGATGTTCAAATGGACATTTGTTAAAATAAACAAAACAAAAAAACTGCATGAGGAGTTACTGTGGCTCGATTCAAGGTAATTCTGGGTCAGATCTTGAAAAAACAAAAAAAACAAAAACAAAAAAAACAATCCTTTGTTTCAGTTCCAGCTATGTACAAAAACAGTATGGTTTCCCTCAAACATACAGAGCAGACTGTAGAATTAACCACCTGTTGTAAAATCACATCACTTAGGAGTACATTTAATACTTATCCATTCCACGGTGCAAACAGTTTTTAGTCATTCAAATCTGTAGTTGTTGCCAAGTCTTGCAAGTTTACAAAGTAATTTGAAGCTACAAAATTTCCACAATCCTGAGACAAAGCAGAAAAGTATGTCTAAAAAGTGGGCTGAAACTAACCAAACCATTTCTTATTGTACAAAAACAAGTGTGGGGACAATGGACAACTTCCTTTTATGTGTTGATCCTAAAATTTTTTCTGTGCTCCCATTATTGCAGCAAATATATGAATGCAAAAACTATTCAGATAAACAAAATTGAGCTACAATACTTCAACCTACAAACTTAACATGCTTTACAGCAATGTGATATTTCTTTAAAAAAAATAAAGAAAATAATCTAAAGTGCAAGCACAAATACGTATAATTAAAAAAAAATAGTACGGGGAAATACTAAAAGATTGTGATTTAACATATAATGTTAGTTTATATGTGCATACAGCCTGCTGTGTTAGTGCGATGGGGCCCGTCATGTGGTGGCAGACATCACCTCAAGGCCCGACGCACTCACACCTTTGCTTGTTTCAATCTGCACACTTTAGACATAAAAACAAAAAGTCAATGGAGAGAGGGTTCAAACTGGATAAAAAGCATACATTTGAAAACCATGACTTCTTCGGGAAATGTCCACTGGAGATCAGCGCTTTGAGTAGCTTCTGATTGTGACAAGATTGTCTATACATTCTCTTTTTTAGCATAAAAATTCTATAGATTCAAGGCTATCGGTTTCCATAAGAAATCTGCATTTTGTTTCTAAGCAGTCAACTCAGCAATAATAGTAATAATATAACAACAATAAAACTTTACACTGTGTAGGAGCAATACAGCACAAAACAATTGCAGTATCATACAAAGAAAAAAAAATGTGGCTCATTTTTCACCATCAATACAATCTGCAGAGGAGAGAAGATCACAGATCTTTGTCATGGCAGTGAAAATAAAAAATCATTCATATACGTATATCAAAAATTCACAAAATGTCCTGCATTTGGAATATTCAAAATACATATCAGAACTCTTCAAAAGCATATATCTTGAGAAGGCTTAAGAGATGTGAAATATTGCTTCACTGAAAGCCATAACGGGGGATACATGTACAGTATGCATGGTCATAAAAGCGGTGGGAATGTGAGGCTCACCGACACAATGAACTTGCAGGAATTAAAAAAAAAAAAAAAGTGACTGAAGTGAAAAAAAGTGTGATATCCATGAACAAAACCTCAACAGAATCAAACCATGAATGCACAGATCCCAAGTACAACTGGCTACAAACAGATTGTAATGCGTTTCATTTCATCTGCTCACGAGAGGTATTCCCTTTAACAATTAGTTGTCCTATAAAACGACATGATGTAAAGCACTGTACATTTTGAGATGAGTTGCAGCATCATCTAATTTTAATTTTGTGGGATTTGTTTTGGTACTAGGATACTTAGTGTGCTGCCAGAGACAGAAAGTACATGAAAACCAGCCAATTAATTGTTGGCAAAAGATTAAGATGTGTGTAAAACTTTGTCAACACATCCAAAAAGTGATTGTAAATCAAGATAAAATCTTTAATTTGACAAAACAGAAAAGAGTACTGGACAAATTACAAAATGTAAGGAAAAAATTGTTACAGTACAATTTTCTTTGCAGTGCCAACTAAGATGATTGTGTTTTAAAGTCAATAATTTAAAAGACTACTAAAGACTAATGAACAGCTCCACTGTTCACTGCGCAATATGAGATACTACTTGATACTTTAAATATTCCTTCATTTTAATTAAATTTGAAAACATGGCCACAGGATGCACGTCAGTCCACTAAGTAGTAATTAAATTACATTCAGTGACATATATTTTTGTGCCAATTAGACCACCGTTTGTAAAAACTTTTATACAAGGCAGAAATATTTCCATGGATGGATATTTTCTAATTCCACTCCTCAAATGTCATAGGATGCAAAGGTGGTTGCCTCTCTTTTAAAAACTGACTGAGAATAAAACCAGCACACAAGTTTCTCCCATGTATAACTGAAACAGAGCATGGGGGGTTAAAATTACAGGTGACTGAGAAGCCAGTGATTAATTATTACATCGCTCCAAAGCACACAGGAACAGTAGGAATTTCAGATGGAGGAATAACAGGAGGAATGATCACAAATGTAGTGGTGTAAGGCAGAAAGGGAGGCAATGGGAACTTAAAAACCCAACAAAGCCACCTTACTGAATGTGCTTTCAATGGCCACACATTGTGAACCCCCCCCCCACTCTTTAACCATTACACCACTGACTGAAAAGGACAGTACAAACATGACAGGTGACATTAAAAATCAATCACCCAATGTATTTTTGGTCCACGTTTTGTAATTTCAACCATTAAAAAAAAAAGACACTTGAATTTGCCAACCTGAAAGAAATAACATCGGTGAGGTTGATGTGAATGATGAAGAACTGGGCAGAGAAGTACTGATGCTGTCAGAAAAAGAAAAAAAAAAAAAAAAGACATGCGCATGACCCAGTGAGCGTCAAAAATGATGACATCATACAAGTTTTTCATTTTTGTCACTGAACCCTGAGCTAAATCAAATATATCATTGTGTATATATATATTGTATATATATATATATATATATATATATATATATATATATATATATATATATATATATATATATATATATATATATATATATATATATATACAGGCTTTAAAGGCAAATAGTAAATATGACTCACCGAGACCTGAGTTCACCTCAAATGTGGCTACTGCAGATAAACGCTCCAAGCAGTCACGCAACTGTCACTGGTACCCTCAGGTCTTCATCTTTCCGTAAATTAGCCTCAATACTGCTCAAAATGACATGAGGCCATGCGTTCTGCACTCAGTTAAAAAAAAAAGGCAGCTACCATTAAAGAGAAGAAATAGATAAAAGTTTCAAATAAAAGAGAATCGAACACTGATTTCACTAAAAAATTTGTTTACTTCACTGTCCAGGGCTTGTTTTTTTTCTTGCTTCCCTCATGTTTAAAACATGCAGCTAGCACTATGTTGGAGGGAAAAGAAAAAAAAAATAAATCATTTGCCCGAGGAATTTTTATAAGTGCTTGCTCTTCAAGTATTCAAGCACTGTATCCGAAACGGCCATTGTTTGGCATTTTGGCAATTCCTACTGTGAAAAAAAAAGAAAAAAAAAAAGAATTTATAACAAAATAAACTGTTACTAGGCTTAATATAACCTCAGAGATTTCATGGACACAATACTAATAAAAAAGGGTAAGGTAAACTTGTTCATTTTTGTACTTGTGGTTACTGAAATGTAGTCCCTTACTGTTCAAACGAGTTACTAAGTAACTAGCTACCCTCCGTCCCCCACACAACGTCCTCTCACCAGGAGAGGCGTTACTTTTTCCTTCCACTACATCTTTTAACCCGTTTCAGTTGTGTTTCTTGAGAAGTCCATCTATTGTGCCGTGGTCGTTGGGGCTGAAGTCGGGGCAGATACCGTTAGCTGTTTTGGTGGTGGCAGTGCCTTGCGGGTTCGGGGAAGACAAGCTGGGCTTCGTTTGGTGACCGTGGCAGGGGCTGCTGTGGAGACCTTCGTTTTCTGTGTACAGGTACTCCTCGGCAAAGTCTGGATGCTGCTCCACAAAGCTTCTGAACTTGTCTGTGGAAAGACCACAAGAGGGCGCCAGAGACAAAGGCAAGATGAAACAAAGGCTGAAAAAAAAAAAAGTGGCCTGGTTGTGAAATCTACTGCTCCTCATGAGATGAAACATGCCAGACAGAAGACTACTACTATGATGACAGAATTCAAAACAAAACATTAGTCAATTAAGGACTAGGTGTGGCTTATTTTACTGTCTCTTACCAAATGTGATCTTCTCTGTGTCTTCAGCATCAATGGCAGTAAACAGACGTGACACGCTGAGGTGAGTCACTCCTAAAGCCGTCTTCAGAATAACTGCCAACTCCATCTCTGTGATGGCACCGTCCTCCTCTGCCTCAAACATCTGGAGAACATACAACGGGAAGAAACGCAGATGTCATCTGTCTGACACAGACTGCAGGCGTTTCACCCTGACAGGGTTGTCAGATTAGGAGCCAGTTTGTAGAATAGGCACACTTTTTCTGATATAATTATACATGGGTTAGGGTTAGGGGTTAGAGAGGTTGCTCGACTTTAACAACCACAGAGAAGCAATTCAAGTGAAAACAAGAAGATGGCTCAAACTTGAGCCATTTGCTTTTATGCAACCACTACAGCAGATCGGTTGCAAAGATAACCCATGAATGCACATTTCATCAGATGTGATGAAATGCAGGTCTGAGCATGAACACGGGGAAGAAAATTAAGTAAACAGTACAAACATGTCAGAGCTCTACGAACTAATGATGGAAAGATAATTATTGCATTACTCTGCGGTGTAAAACACAAGGCACACCACAGTAAGTGGCATTTTAACCAAGCAAATGTCATGCCGATCACAGGCAAGCACAGAAAACTCTTCTGCCTGGTGGTAAGATAAGCATAATGCTTGAAACAGAACATACCTTGAAGGCCAATTTCATCGTTTCCAGAGTTTTGGCAGGTCTGCATACTACAGATAAGGCTATCACGTATTCTCTGATATCAATGCAGTTATCTTCATGCTGGAAAGACGAGAGACAAACAACACGTTACGTGAGATTAAGACAGAGGATGTGAGCCATACTACTTATTTATTTCACAGAAGTAGCTGCGGGTGATTGTTGCTTAGGCCATGAACACACTGCTGCAATAAAACCTTTATTGTTGGTTTGGGTGCTACACTGCAAATCTATCCCTGAATGAAAAACAAGGTGCGGTCATTAGTTTGAAAAAGCATCTGGTATTCAATTCTGCTTCCAGTCTTAGCAGCGTTTTTATAGAGGTACTTTGTCAACTGACTGCTTGGAGTGTATTTGTGCCCTAAACTGAAGCAGATATTAGTCGCTATATATACATATCTCAAGTTGCATAATGTAACTATATTAGTGTATTACAGTTCTGCATTTCCAGTGAACGCAAGTGTGACATATTGTGAGCATGATCATGGAGATAAAGTCAACTCAAGTTATTCAGTCTTGGAAATTGAGAAAGACTATTGAGCTACCGTGGTTGAGTGAAAACACAGTATTTACCTCGTCAAAAAGAGCAAACATGTCTCGCAGCATGTCTGAAACTGGCACGTCGAGGAACTGAGCAAAGTCGTCCAAGTCCAGTTTCTGTCCTTCCAGCTTCCTGGCTCTATTCCCGTACTCCTGCAGAAGCTTCTCGGTGTTCCGGGGTTTCAACCTGGAATGGGGAAGGAAGGAAAAATTTGTTAATTACTAACCTGGTCATACTGTGTACATAAAAGAATTAAAACACAATCAGTGCAGCAGATACTCTGTTCCTCCCCTGTTTTCTACCCCTCCTTTCCTCTCCCCTGCACTGTCAGTGGGCCTTGTCACTGCCGACTGTCTGATCGGGGAAGGAGCAGACAGTCGTGTGGCTCCTCCAATACACAATTCGGCCAGTTGGTTCTTTTTACCTGCCAGAGAGGAGTTTCATCAAGAAACTCTACCTTAGGATCCCCTCCTGTGCAGGCACCTTACCAACTAGTGGGAGACACTAGCACAGCGACAAGGACACAACCCACAACTGCCTTCCCATCCCTACACACGACCGGTTGTGTTTGCTGGAATGTAAAACCATGCCCAAGGTGCCAGGAATTGAATCCGGGTCCCTGCTGTGTTTGGTGAGTGTTTTCCCCTGACTCACCCTGTCCTCTGTTACTTGGTTCTCTCTGATGGGAGCATGGCACTGGAAGGTTTAAGTGACTCACCCCAGTCTCCTGACGAGCTTGGCATACTCCAGCAGACAGGTGTCGACTGGCAGTCTCAACTGGCCTTCTGCCATGGCCAGCTGGCAGTCTTCAAATGAATAGTCTGTGATGGGTACCCCCAGGGCTCTGAACATAGCACAGAGGAGACAATGGCGGGACATCAGTATGTGCAAATCGATACAAACTTTGCTTAAGGCTTATAAGGCCAGCGTAGTAGTCGATAGCAGTACTTTCATGTTGAGAACAATGTGTTCAGCTTTTCTTGTCCATCTGCAGAACTTAAGTTTCCCATCCCAGGCTTAAAGTAGTGAAGCACAGAATGTGGGAGTGTATGTAATAAGTATAGCCAGCGTAACCTGAGCACTGCAAAACAGAGTTTATGTGGATCGTAACGCTGGGTGGTGCAGAATTTTAATAATGCTTCAGGTGTCAACTTCAAGCGAGATGACATTAATGATCTTACATATGATTAACACTCATGCAGGGGAAATTATCAAAGTTAAAATGTCTATTAAAAGTTTAGATTTTATATATCATTATTAAACTGAGAGGAAACACAGATTTGTGTTTGAGAGGCAAGACTTCGACACTCATAACTGCCTTTATAAACTGTTCACCCCTGACAGTGATGGATGTAAAATCCTGGCCCCCATCCTGATCCCTGGTAAAATAACAGGACCTGTCCTTGCTGACCCAACATCTAACACGAGGCTTCCCTTGCTTGTTGCTCTACGTGAGAGAGTTATTTAAAAGTCTATGCAAGTGATGAGCTGCCCCACAGCTCTATGTCCTCTCCTGAGACAGACTAAACAAAAGTAATGTCTACTGCGTTTGTTGTTTGTAAGTCAACAACAGTCAAAATAAATGAGGTATCAAGTATCAGCTAACAGTCAAGTTTTTTTTTTTTTTTGCAAAAAGCAAAGAAAAAAAAAAAAAGAAAGGTTGGACTCATATGAACAATAAAATTTTACTTACTGAGCCATGACACGTCTCACATTGATAGCAAAGAGAGCAGGGTTCTTCTTCTCCTCCTCTGTTGGTGTGTAGATGGGAAGGAACTGCAGAGAGAAATGAACAAGATGATTTAACCAAATCTCAGACATTGCAAGAGATTATTCTCATTGTATGGATATTTCAAAAGGTGTGTATTTATGGTTATGTATATGTATATTTTTTATTTAATATTTATTCTGTTGCAAGAAATTAAGAAACCATCAGAACTTTTCTTTGCAAATACAAACTCATAAAACACAGAAATGAGAACAAAGATGAGTCTACTGTTGAGATAAACAGAGGGCCAAAGGGGAAAAACCAGCAGAACAGAAAGGATGTTATCCATGAGCCGCCTTTCACTTGTATTTAGTCATTTGGAATACTGGAAGTGCAGCAATCAGCAAAGTGGGTGATTAGGGAATGATCTACAGTAACAAACACATGCAGTATAGAGAGAGAGAGAGGTTCACTCTTACCTCTATCACAAACTCATTGTGCAGCTGGCAGAGCGTCAGCCACAAGATTTCAAACCTGGATCATAAAACGGACATCAACAACTGTAAACAACTTATTGCACAATCATTTCCATATTACTATTTTTAGAGTGTTGCGAACTGTCAGTGTTTATATGTACCAGTCTTTTAAAGTATCTTTATGTTTTCAGTATTTTAAGACAAATATGCATCACAGCACAATCTAAGTATCAGAGCAAAGGGTATGACTACATATGTAAATGTAGCACTACTATTAAACTTACTATGCAGTGTTTGGATGGAAATATCACTTCATACTCTACATGCATATGCTTGACTTTGTGTGTGTGTGTGTCTTCTACAGACTCAGTTAAATAGTGTATAGTTCTGCTCAGCTGAGCTGGAAAGACGGCCAACTGTATTCAGAGGCCAACCATAATGATGGAAGCCGAACCAAAGGGGGACATAGTATTCCATGGACACTATAGAGAGAGATAACAAGGGCACTCTTTCTCCTCCAGCCATAACAAATCTGCTTCCAGTCTATTTGAGATCTCATTCTGAGATTCTGGTTCAGACCACAATGTTCATTTCCAAAATAGTAGTCTGCACTTGACTTGAAGAATGTTATCATTGACAACCTTCAATATGATAGCGAGCGTAATTAAAGACAGAACAGATAAAAAAAATAAAGATGGAGTTAATTTTCTTAATAGCTAATAGTCACTAAACCTACAGAGAAGATTTTTTCATTTATACTCGTTTTATTTTAGTTGTTTTATATATTGTTTAAGTCAGAATTACTCTCTTCCTGTTTAAGAGTGGTTTATGATGTGCACCTGGATACTGAATGACCACAACCATGTATTATTTGTTATATCATTGATATTTTTGCATTTATTCATTAACAGTTTGACTTTGACATAAAGCTAACACAAAGTGCAGATAGAACTAGGTAGCATCTTAACAACAAGTAGAAGCAGAAGTACACCATATATGAAATTACAATAAATGTGTACTTACGCTCCAGGTCCTTGCCATGTCCATGTGATTGAGTCCTGTAAAATACAAAAATAAAAACTAATGAAAATACTTACAGGATGCCTTTTTAACCCAATTGGTAACCTGCAGAGGCTGCTCTGCCTTAGACAAACCACTCAAAACACTGATTTAATGCAATCTGATTTCTGAAGATTTCTTGTCCACCTACTTTTTTTTTTAATACCAGTTGTGACTTTGCTAAAAGCTATTTACATCAATGTCCTATTTTGAACACATTTTTTCTTAAACAGGAAAGACTTGGACATTTATGAAATGAGGAAACTGCAATGCATGTAAAGTCACAGTGACATGCATATTAGTAACATTTGTCACTTCTGCTTTTGATCTCAAACACTGCAGAACATCTCAGCACTGCCTCCTTCAGGTACAGGTTTACTGGAGTTAAAAAGAATAAAATAATTCCTTCTCCCAGTGTCCTCAGTTTAAGTCGGTTTTCCACAGCCTCACCAACAACACGCCTGAGCAATGCCTTGGACTCGCCTTCTGAGTCACATCATGATTAGCCAGATTCCCAGTCAGCCTATCAGAAAGTAGCTCTGCATGCTTCACTGAACCCTTCTCATAACCAGACTTCAGCGACGTCAACTAAACGAGCCTCTGGCCCGCCAGTAGGGTTCCACTGAATCAAGAGTCCATCGTTCTACACGGGGAGTCGGGCACAAATGTGTGGTTGACAAACTCGGCCTCGTCTGAGCATCCAGAATTTGTGGCCTTGAGGCTAGAACAGAGTTGCTCAAACTTGAACAGAGCAAACTCAGGCTCTCAATTAAAGCTTTACCTTTATATAATTATTGCCATGGGCTTTTTAAGGCCCAACGGGGAAGTAAATATGTAAATTAAATTAAATCAACAGATGTAAATTACTGAGTCATGAATAAAACAAAATAATGCAGTCACTCAAAATTGCTGCTGCAGCTGCATGAGTCCCATGAGCCCAGAGCATGGTGTATCTACATAACTGCTGTACTCCACTGGATTACAAAGCCTTTAAACAGACTACAGACCTGCATGATATCTGTGGACTGCTGCAGTGGAGCGATGCAGTACAGCAGGCATGGGAGCAAAGCACCATGCAGCCACATCTAGCGTGACTTCTCATGGCGCTGAATGTGCTTTTACAGATTAATTATTTGCCTTTGAAAGCTAGACTGTAATATCAAGGCACTTATTTTAGCTATTAGATTTAGAGTCAGTCTATTTCTGCCACTTTTCATGTGAACTACAAGTGCTACACTATGAATGTCTTTGAGGAGAGACTCGAGTTTGAAAACGTGCTGTGTTATCCCCATATTTAAACAATATCACATCCCCCTCTCTTGACGACAGCCAGCTTTTCGCTCTGCCTCCAAACGTGGCTGCCTGAAATAGGTATACATAAATACTTGTAACTCCCTTTAGGATCAGACGGCATATCATACTGACTAGTTCTGTTGGAGCACAATCACAATAGACAATACGAGGAGGCTGAGGTCTTTTGGAGTGCAGGGACCACTCCTCAGGACCTTTTATGACTCTGTGGTGGCATCAGCCATCTATTTATGGGATAGTCTGCTGGGCCGGCAGCATCACGGACAGGGACAGGAGGAGAATGGACAGACTGGTGAGGAGGGCCAGCTCTGTCCTGGGATGCCCCCTGGACTCAGTGGAGGTGGTGGGAGACAGAGCAATGATGGCTAAGCTGTCATCCCTGTTAAACAACACGTCCCACCCTCTACAGGACACTCTGACAGCTCTGGGCAGCTCCTTCAGTGAGCGGCTGCTCCATCCACGCTGTGTGAAGGAGAGGTACCGCAGGTCCTTCCTGCCTGCTGCTGTCAGACTGTACAACAAACAAAATTCCCGCTAGTCTGCAAATAATAGACAACAAACAACAAAAAACTGACTTATAACTGGACTCTGTGCAACAACACTACACTTCTGTTCACTATTCATTTCACTGTTTTGTACTCTTTGAGATACTATATATTTCTTATATGTATATTATCAGGCACACTCTCTCTGTACTATGTACAGGTTTACTTACAGTTATAGTTATATTTATTTATCTTGGATTGTTTTATTTTTTATTTCATCTTATATCTCATCATCTCATATTTTATTTTATCATATTTGTTATATGTCTTACATTTCTTACTGTCTATTTTCCACTGTGTGTTTTCGCTGCTGTTATGCGTCCATAAATTTCCCCGCTGTGGGACTAATAAAAGGAATCTGAAACGACAACAGCACCTAGTGTTGACTGAAGGAGAACCTCACAGTACCGTGTGGGATTCTGCTGAATTTGCTAAATGTTTCTGCATTACTCAGAACATTTTCTTCTTCATGGATACTATATATACACAACTGCAATATCTTTCCCCCACCATATGACCGACAAACCACTGAGTGAGATTCTGGTAAGATGCCAAGCAGGCTACAGGGTATGCATAGTATACATACAGACGCACACAATTAAGTCCATGCATATCGGCACAGAACTAACAGAGCACCAACATTTTAGCATTGGACGCTTCATATAATCTGATCTCCTACCATTGCCACATGCATAACATGTACCTCTAATATGTTCATACAGCTGGGATACCTGGCGAATACCCCTAAGTGTTTAGTTTGTAGTTTCAGTTTGTGGACAGTTAACATTAAAATATCAGCAGCAAAACAGAGATTATTCAACTAACTCCATAAATCAAAGATATGTGATATGAGATGTGATTTTTCCACAAAAGTTGTGTCATTAAACTGTGTTATAAATGTATTCAGAGACAATCTTACCAGTTTATTAGGGTAACGAATCACCACGGGCTGCACTGGTACAGCTGGGATGAAGGCCCCTGTAAGAATAATAAATAAATAAAAAAAAAAAACATAAAAAGGTTTCGTTTCAATTTGCCATATCTGCACAAACAAGGCATTAGGTTGAGGACAACAGCACATGATTTGAATACTAATTGCCTGCGTGAAAAAGTGCACTCAATGATGACATTTTATTGTCAGCCAAAAACCCGTGTAATAAATTCAGAGGCATAAATGTGCTTATTTCATGATTTAAAAATCTCCCAAATGAAGTCCATCAGCCACCGATACAGTCAGCTGTGCAACCCATAATGATGTAAGCCGAACCAAAGGGACTATTTGTTATTATAGTTGCAGTGACAGAGTAAATGTCAGATTAATATTTTAACTTTCACTTCATAATTCAAACTTCAGGAATGCCAACAATAATTATTCCTGAATAATTAAGACCGTACGGCACACTTAGAGCTAAATTGGATGTTAATTTAATGTGTAATGTCATTTAAATAAGTGAAAATGCCCACTAGGTTGAGTATGAAATATCAGTCCACGCTATGAGTAAACAGCTGGCAGCAAGAATTTCAAAGAGTCAGAAGAAAGTCGACTGGACTTGCTTGAGGTACTTGAAGACGTTGGACCTCTAAAGCAAGTCCAGTTGACTTTCTTCTAACTCTTTGAAATTACCATGACCTGGAAGGCTGAGAATCTTCACAGAGCTGGCAGCATGATTTCAAAGGAAGAAAGAGAGGAAAGCTGAAAAAGATTAAAAACTATGATGGAAAAGCTTTACCTGGCTTAAAGGTGATGAGGCAGGATCTATTGGTGCATGTTCCCTCTGGAAAAATCATGATCTGTAGGAAAGAAAGAATGGTTAGTATGTTACAAAAAACAGTGCTCGTGTCTGTAACAATAAAGACAGTAAAGTAAATTTTAGAAATGTTACAAAGCATAAATATGTACATTACCTTTAATAACATTTCATGACACTGTTTGGTTGCTTTTTTTGAAAAATGGGATTTTACTGGTAAAATACATATTTATTGTGTCCAGTTCTTTTTCAAATGTCAGTTTATGTTGAAATCAGGTGATGCTGTGTGCAGGTTTTCCTTTTGTAGGTGAAGCAGAATTTCCACCCTTTTACCTGAGGCCATTCCCCTCCAGAGTGGGCTCTGCGTTTGATCTCCTCCACAGTCTTCTTTCTGGAGTCCTGGTCTGACCGTGACACAAACACTGGCCTGATGTACTTAATCAAAGCTAGAAGCAAAAGAAAGAAAGAAAGTAGAGAAAACAAATAAAATACAAATGAACACAGAAAGTCTTTTTTACTTCTTTTCATAGCTAAGCAACTAAATCTCATCTTCATGATCTACATCTACACTGAATTTAGTGGTTCAGTTAAGTGGGAGGGGGAGCTCTGACTCAGACCTTTTCACTTAAGCTGTTAATACAGGAGATGTCTGTATTGCTTTAAACAATAAATATTTTGGCAGTGAATATTATGATCATAACTTTAAAACGACGTGATGCATTCAGTAGCACAAACACTTTGCTGTTCTAGCTCAGACAAACAGAGCAGGGAACAGAGCAAAGCCCCTTTATAACCAACCACCACTCTAGTGTCCTTAAACAAAGCACTTAAATCCAAATCACTTCGCAACAGAGCTGCACATTTGAGAGGTGAGCAAGAATGTGGTTGTACTGATGCACATTCTTGTGTTAATATGACATTAATATAACAGTTAAGCACTGTTGAATAAATAGTCTGTAATCTATACAGAAAGCAGAAACCACCACTGGTACAAGACCAACATTAGCCAGAAATGTTTTATCAGTTTCAATATAATAAATTATTTAACACTGGGTACTGTGAAAGCCAGGGGTGATACCTACAGTTAATACTGTGTCATGTAAATTGTATAAGATTGCTTAAAGCTAGAAATATATCAGGAAATATAAGCATTTATGGGCCTTGCTAACCTGCGATTACATTGTTCACACACAGACTGGAAGCAGGATTAAGCAGCCAACCTCACCACATCATATGTAGAAAAAGTCATCAGAACTGTTTTATTTAGATGCTGTATCTTCTATATTTAACACATGGTCATGCGGACGCTGGTTGCATAAGTCAGATGAGTCTCACATGATCACAAATGCAAGAAACATCTGGCTCCCCTCTCTTAGTAGATGCTTCAAATATCGTGGTTTCAGTTGAAGGTTGATAATCTGCTCGGGGGTTTTGGCAGCCGACGGGTAACAATAAAATGTAAACAATAGCAGCGGTGGAGTCTGGAACAGCTGGCTGGGCTGATGATGATCAGTCATGAAGGATTTAAAGCTGACATTTGTAAATCAGCAGACTAAATCCACATTGACTGATATCAGCTAACTGTGCTTATGTAAACTCAGCCAAACTGGGGTGCAGGGAGAAGTCAGTCTAGTCTTGTTGTTTTGGATGTGTAAAACAGTTTTAATGTAATGCTTTTTTAACACATTTGCCGTATCATGATTGATACCAATACATATGACAAAAGTATTTGCACAGTCTCAAAAAGCTGTTTGTCTTAAAAAACTACATCAGACCACTTAAAAAAACAACTTTAGCAACAACCTGGTGTATAAATGAGTGTTTGAAATAACCTGACACAACAGTCCACTCACCACTATACTGTACAACATTCATTTTTTTCAAGAGCAATACACAAGTCAACAAAGGGTTTTACCACGAATGTCAATTTCACTTCCCATAGCTACTTTATCGCTTCAGACAAAGACAACCTTCTTCAGGGTTTGACTGAGAGTAACTCAATTGTGTGTATTATGAGAGGAGAACTGGGGTGAATGACTTGTCTAGTGTTAAATCTGCAGGACAAAGGTTGAGGGTGTCTTTAGCATTTGAGAACTGTTCAGCAAAGCTACAAAATCTACAAAGCCAAGATTTACAAGGAAATGAAAAATTAACTGTGATCAGACAAAGTCTGGGGTTAAATATTCTAGGTTACATCTGCAGGGGCTTTGTAAGATGCTGGGAGCATTTTCAACTACATCCCACCTTTAATCACAACAAACAATTTCCAAAAGCAATATTTTTGGAAAGCCCACAGAGTGAAAGAGACAGTGAGAGACACAACAAGTGAAGGTAAAAGATGGTAACAAGATAAGATGAGCAAAGACGACAGTGAGGCCATGAGAAGAAGAAATTGATTCCAACTGTGAGCTGCCTGCCAACAGGAAGGGATTAGGGCTCTAGCTAGTACCCTGAGAGACACTCTACACACGTCACTGTGGCTGATCAGGTCTTAATGCTTATTCTGGATTCCACTTGGCCAGGCACTGGTGCCAGGTTCCTACTGCAAGACCAAAATGAGTAGGAAACTTAAACCTGAGCAGAAATTAGTGGACAGCCTTTTAACATAATCAGGACAGCACCGTATACAGGAACCGGACCCAACGAAAATAAATTTTTATGAAATTGTAGGATGCATCCAGTGTTTATGCTCATTAGGTTTCTTCAAAACAATTAAATATTTTAGCTGATTGCATGTTGTTGACAGATGCAGATGAGAAAATATCTCCAAATATGGTTTAAATTCTGCAATACAAGTAAGGCTGCAGTCACTTGGCAAGCTTCACTCAGCCTGGAGTGAACAAAGTGGATAATTACTGACTTAGTAGGGAGAGCAGGAGGAGCAGAAAAGAAGGCTAAAATAACACACCTTTGACTAGATGTCCTGCTGCCAGGGGCATAAGACAAATGCCCAAACTGGCAAGTAGAAAGGGAACTGAACTTATAAGCTAGTTAATAGGATCTGCTGTTACACTACTGTACGTACTGACTGCAACTGAACACAGCCTACTTAACCACTGTATGTGGCCTTGGGCAGCGCACAGACAATAACTCCAGTTAGATATATTAATGATCCTGCCACTTGGCAGAATCCATCACTGGCAGTGGTGAAACTACAATAACTTATAAAGTCACAATAATTTCTTCTTTTACGAGTTTCATGACAACAACAGAAGATGGGTGATTTCATCTGTGATACCACTGTCTCTAACATCTTTAACTGACTGGCAGGAACTGGGTCAGCCATGCAGGCTGAAACCAAATATGCCAAACCGTGAGATTCACATACAATTCCAGTCCCAAGGCTCTCCACCTTATTCACATCATGAAACAATCGTTTTTCCCCCCTCAACATTTCTGGTTCAACATTTTACATTTCTGGTTTAACATTTAATTTTTTGATCCATAGCATTGAGTAGTTTAAGGATAGTCTGAGTTATTTTCCTTTCCCTATTTCCCTTTCTTTGAGTTGGATCATTTAGCCACAGAGGAACATTTGATCTCCGCTTCCTCATGTCATGGGTGGTTTTATGAGTTTTACAGTGTCATCGGAACTATGTAAAAACACTGCAGATGCACAGAACTGACAACTATAATGAGTAAAATTGCAAAGTCAGAACTGACAAATCAAGAATTGCATTTTTGGAAATAACATCTGCTTCCACGACAGCAATGTGGGTGTATTTTTATTGCACGGCTTTAAATGTTTCCTGGTATACCACGGCTGTGAACATTAGCCAAACTATGCTTGGCTTCGGCTCAAACAGATATTGTAATGCTGTGACGAGAAATCAAATCACTTAGATCACATGTTCTCTCCCTCACAATATAGGTCATAAAGGTAACAGTGTATAACAGTATATCCTTTTATGTGTTGTGTTACTTACTGCCCCAGAGAGGTATGTCCTTGCTCTCAGCCTTCATCACAATTGAGGCCATTGTCATCGTGACCGGGATGGCATCAAAGTAAGAA
Organism: Scortum barcoo; assembly: GCA_023238725.1. Lineage (NCBI taxonomy): Eukaryota > Metazoa > Chordata > Actinopteri > Centrarchiformes > Terapontidae > Scortum > Scortum barcoo. Next base: position 7,347,806 of record CM041546.1, on the reverse strand, counting down.
GAGTGGGGTGCCAGGGTGAGGATGGGTGCTTCTGCAGGCAATGCTCTTTGCCCTTTCACAGTCATCCAATGGAAACCTCCCGCAAACCACATGACCCGCATGATGATCTTCAGAATAATGTCCACCAGTCTGGAAACAAGATCATGCACGTGTGAGGGGCATGTTTCATATTGGTATCCTTAATAAATCACACTCGTATCAATACCATAGCTGCTTACCAATTGTGCCTTTTTCTGCATTTCACCTACTTTTCTTTTTGAGTTCCTACTTCACCTTAACTGAGTTTAAAAAAAAAAAAAAAAAAACCACCCAGTTTCAATTACAAGAACCATCTAAACTCAAGTCTCCTATAAAAATGTGATATTATTCACCTGTATGTTCATTAACCTTTCAGGTGGTATTTTTAGTCTTTTGTTCGAGACAAGTGTTCAAGAAAAATCCGAGACCTGTAGCTGCTGTGGGAGTTTCCTGGACAGAAAATTGCACAATCAGGGACCATGGTGCACAAGACTGAGACAGAGGGTCGAAGGACTGAACTATAAAAGCTCAAGAATGACTCAGAATAAAATCAGATGAGTAATATCATATTGTGTTGTTTTTTTTTTTTTTTTTTTTTACCTTAAACTGGCACTGTGATACATGTTAGACATTTCAGATTTCATATTTTATGCAATGGTCCACTTACTGACACATAAAAGTAAAAATTAAACAATCCTCTTGTATAGTATTACTGTTTGTAAGAAAACTTGTATGGGAAGCAGCATTTTTAAGCCATGTGATTTTCTATTCATACTGAAAGCAGCATTGTTGATTGTATGACTAACTGCCCATAGCTTTGTACCACTGCCGATGTCAAATATGAAAATATGGTATGAAATCACTTGTAAGAATTGTAGTGCTTCCTGAAATAGAAAACAAAAGTCAACTTCAAACAGACAATCATATGCATAACAAAGTGCCCACCTTCTCCAGAGGCACTGGGGTTCAACAGTGGTCTCTGAGCGCCCTACCGAGGCCAGGAAGGCGAAAGGCCAAGCCAGCAGCATCATGAATGCAGCAATAAGTAGACGGATGGGGAAGAGTGTGACTGTCATTAACGCAATCTGTGAGAGATTGCGGAGAAGAGAAAAAAGGAGGAGGTTAAAAAAGGAACAGATCTGTAAAGACAATCACAACACATGACATGCATGGTTTATCAGTCATCGTGGTACTGTTACAAGCTCAGCTTGACTTTAGTCTATGCAGTATTAAGCTCATGGACACTAACCTAACATTTTTTTTTTTTATTTACTTCACAATAAGTGCTTTCAATTTTAAATTTTTACACTTAGAAAGCACATTTACTTTTTGTCAGGAGGAAAGAACATTGCTGATTTAATGAAGACCTTAGTGTTACATAAACAAAAATAAAATAAAATTTAAATGAGATGGGAGATAGTCACACACTATCATCATTATCATGTTAATGTTACCGATAACATGTTCTTCAGTCTCTAAGGCTCTGACAAAGCCTGGCACTTCACTGTTTGGGCCCACTAGTGACTGTTTACTTTACAGCTTTTTATGACTCCCTGATTGCTGCGCCTATCTTCTGTCAACATTTGACTTGACAGCATCTACTACTGGGATGTATGAAGTAGCTGATATCTGCACTCTTATCAAGAGTTCCCGTCTGACAGCATGGTCAAGTTAAAATCAATCAAGTCAAAGCTTAGCCGACTTGTCACACTACTTGCAAACAATACACAGCAAACACATTTCGGAGGCTGGAGGGTGGTTATCCTTACAGTGACCACTTCCTACTTTTTAACTAAAAACATACCCCTGGCCTGAGAAATAACCATGTCTATATTGTGGATGTGTGTGTTTTTTTTGTGGTATGGGGTTAGGGAGTTGCAAAACGACATTTCACACTAACCTTGTAACTGCTGTGGCAGCACACACTAGTTTCTGTCTCTTTTCTTAGTTCTCCAAACTGTTTACTTTCCCAAGATCCTCTTAAGATACAATTAATTATACATGCCTACCACACATAGCTCTCTTTTTATACGGATCTGAAGTATACACTTTTGCACAAGAAAGAGCCAACAACTGAGTAAGCACGGGTACTTTTTTCCCTCTAATAAAAAGGGCCTTGCCGGGGAATGGTTGAGAACCACTGTATAATGCATTTGTTAAAAGATTTATTCAGACCCAAAGCATGAGAATGCAGGAATGTCACTAAGAATTAAAATAAAGGCAATGTTACAAAAGCACATAGGTTATTTAGGAGTTAAGAGTGAACTCAGACATTGCATTAAAAGGCATCTTTAAATCTACATAATAAGGCTTGTCGCAGCCGTAACGGTGAATGAGAAAACAAAATAAGCATTCATCTGGACTGACGCAACTTAGGAAGAGTACTGTAGCTGCCAACATAGGGGCTGTACTGTAACAGTACTGGAAATGCACAAAATGAACTTGTAGAGTAGGTATGAACAAAACTCAAACCAACAACTGAAGTGAAGTGTAAGCCAGATGTTACTGGTATGTTTTTGTGACCATTAATAAGCAATAGCAGGTTAGGAGTAGACCTGCATGTCAATACAATAATCTGTGGCCCATCATGTAGCTGATATCCATTTATCATTTATTTCTGTTTGTCTTTTAATTTTGTCATCAGATCTGTATGTTCTTCAAACTTGTGACAAACCCACAACCATTTTCTGGACTAAACCCACACTGAAACAGGAAACCGTTAAATGAAGCAGAAAAAAAAAAATATACATTCAAACAGAGAACTTGAACTGTATCCTCTCTGGTTGTAGTAGAGACATATGTATGAGCTTCCTGTTTTCAAAACGCTGATGCTCACACTCTAACAAGCCTGAACAGTTTCCTTGTTGGACTGCGTTTGAGGTCAGGGAGAATGTGCAGCAGTGTTTAGTTTCTCTAACTCTTTGGTAAGATTGCGCTGAGTGTTGGGGGCATGTAAACAAAATCAGCACTTTGATAATTATGAATGCATTAACCATAACTATATGTGATAATATATATTTAAATGGGGTAGTTCTGCTTTTTTGAAGTGGGGTTGTATGAAGTTCTTATCCATAGTTTGTGTGTTAACTGCAGTAGATGGTGGTTGGCAAGCTCCCAGTTTGGAGAACCAGTCAGAGGGCATGGCACAAAAGCTAAGCTATGTACTGCTGTCGACAGGGCCAACAGTAAAAGAAATACTCATTTTGGCCATCCTGTCTCTTCACACTGGGAGGGCACTGACCACCATCCACAGAAGGGAATACACTGATGATTGTATGTGCTTAATACAACCCCACTTCAAAAAAATCTGAGCTATCTCCTTAAGATCTCAAGCTGTGACAGATTGTGCAAGTAGATTAGCATGGAGAGAAAAAGAACTGTGAAATCATCCCCCATTCTGGCCACTTAAAAAGGGGAAATCACTAAATATTTTACTGTCTTTGCACAGGATGATCATAATTTGTGGGATGGGCCTCACAAGAGTTAGTGATCAGTTACCACTTGTGTTACCTCGGGTAGCGGTGAGAAGATGAAAAATATTAATACATCCATGAGTTTGTAAAGTTCAATGGATGAACTACTCAGCAAAATACAAAAGACGAGTTCATGGTGGAGACGTCTTATGCTTTACTCTACCCACCACCTCAGGTGTCAATGATAAGCAATGCCATACAATTGCTATTGAAAATATATTAGAATTTATTGAACCCTTTTCACCCTTTAGCATTGCACTTTCAAACCCTGTATGATAAATATATATATATGCCTACTCTTGCGAAGAAACACATAAGTCGCCCACTTCTGATAGCAATCCACAGGAATACTGATCTATATAGTGTGGGAATGAGCTATTGAATCATTGCTGCTCCAGTGGGATCAAAACAGATTTAGGTCTTTGTGGGGTTCCCCAATAAATCACACGAGGAATGTAAATTAGGCTTGTCAAAGCTAAGCTGCGAATTAAATCAAATGTAACATTAGCAGCTTGCCCTTTGACACGTTACCAACTTTTAAAGGTTTAAGGCAAGCTTAGGACAGGAATGTTTGCGGATACGCCTAAATCAGCAAGAAAGAAAAAAAAAGGACTAACTCACATTAGGTCTATTCCAATCAACTATGTACATCAATTAGCTCATCAAGGTGCAAGACTGCAAAAGCATCATTTGGATTGAAAGGTCAGGCTACTGAATCACAGTACAGCCTACTAATCAGCATCTGCATGTCTTCACAGTTACTACAATGGGAAAAGTTATCTGACACATCCACGTTTTTAAACTTTGCCCTTATTTCTGAACAGCAACCCCCTATGTCACACAATAACTCAGTGTCACAGGTTAAAGCAAGAGGTCTCCAGTTCCCCTCAGTTGTGCGGTCTACTGCACACACACTCTTGTGCTGTGAGAAACAATGCTTATTTGGCTTGTTACAAACGGGGACAGTTTTTAATTCGGCTGCTGCCTACTAGCTTTAGGGCCTTTAGCCTTTACACTTACAGGCAGTAATTAAGCTTTATGGTCTAACAACAAGAAAACTCTCATCCAGCAAAACTCATCTGTTCTTATTATAATCCATTACCCCTCTGAGTGGGCATTATGGACGGCCTTACAAATATAATATATAGGCAAAAATGGCTAACCACTGCAACACAAGAAACCCCCACAAAAAACCCAGTAAAAACTGACTAATAGATTTCATTATAGAAACAGACACAGATGAAACATATCATGCCATTGAGATAGTCTGCCACCATACTTTTACGATCGATTTTACGATATACTGCCATTTCTTCTGTCTTTGAACTTCTTTTGAACCCATCAACGGATGTGTGTATCACTTTTGGCTCCAGTTTGCAGGGTTTCACTTCAGACTGCATCTTCCCCACGTGACTGTGCATGTGAAAGTATGACCACCGCAACGTGCTAAAATGGTTGTTCTCAATTACGCCAGAACAATTGGGAAACTTTATTCCATTACTTCATGACCACTTAGTGTTTACAAGAAACTAATTTGAGCACAAGTTGTGTGAAATATTTGGATGTTTTTTTTGGCGCAATCGGAATCAAAGAATGTGCACAAGTAATCAAGTGGTGGGGAAGAAGCATTCCCAGCAGCAGATTTCGCAAGCGGTCTGAATAAATAACTTAAGCACTACTTCCTTGACTTCATATGGTGGCCTTCGAGGAGAAAGCAGGAAACCTAACAACTCCCTTGGCTTCGATCCACCTGACATTCTACCTTTTTACCCTTCAGCTTCTGTCAAAAGAGCCAGTAAGAAACAAATGTGTGTGAACCTCCCACCGTCACTATTCTTACTTGTAAACAAGATCCTTGCCATGCCGGAGTAGCGCCATTCATAAAACTGAAGTTCTCCCATTAGACTGAAGTGTTACTGAAAATACCTCACAGCTGTGTCCCAATTCCACACTGTTTACAAATACTGTGCAGTATTTCTACAGTTTATACATTTTATATGTAGTAGTCTTTATGGTAACCATTTTAGAAGTTAGCGTAACAGGAATAAATGTGCTTAACTGTTTTGTACTTACTGCTGGACATCAATCAAGCCGTAACTTTCCAAATCTGAGGCCAATTTCAAGTTTGGAAGATTTACAAAGAGAAGGAAAACTATTTTTTCAAAGCTATAATACATTAATTCATAAGTTTTTCTGAGAGCTGTGAGTGATAAGAGCCCACCAACAATACACTAATAAAGTAATTTTATGTATTTATAATTATACTTTTTAGGGCATTTTTGTTTGCGTGAATGTACTACATGCTCATATAATTCATATAACATTTAACAGGGAGGCTTAAGCCCTGGAAGGTGGCTCTCAAACCCCATCTGAATCAATGCAAAAATGTATGTTTAATTGGACCAGGACTGAATTCACTCAATGTGGCTCAGGGTAGACACACATACATACACAAAACACACACACAGATCTCTAACTGTAGAGCTATTCGGAGATTCACACGAGGTGAACTATAAAAAACGGTCCACGTGTCTCCAAATTTATGAGCAGCCCTCGTTTGAGAGAACTAAATAAACCACCGCTCAGCCGTCTACATGATGGCTGGGGGTTTCCTTCATCTGTGCATTATGACACATGTTGCAACGCTTGCACTTAAAAATCAAGTAGCACGCGCACATAGTCAATCTGAAACTGAAGCCTCTCTGTTTAAGCGCTCTCTTGTCATGCATCGCTGCAGCAGGCTGCATCCCAATGAGACACTCTTTGGAGCATTGAAGCTCAATTATATGTATTTAAAAAAAAAAAAACATACAAGCAAATAGTGGCTTGAAATAGACTGCAAGTTAAACGCCTTTTGCAAGAGAAGCCCAAAAGCTTTAAATCTGATTATCAGCAGCAGACATGGTTGGGTGGCTTGGCTGCTCTTCAATTCAATCAGGTTTTATTTGCATTTTAAAATAAAAAAAATATATAATAATAAAAAAAGAAGAGACATAGGACGTGTGAACGTTAAGAGCAGGAGGACAATGTATGCAAAAGAGGAGAAAAAAACATGTTTCACTGTCATCTTTTCGTCCCCCCTTCCTCCATCCTGCACATCCACACGTGTTGGTTGGGACGCGGCAGAGGAAACAGCCAGAGCCACAAAACGAGGCCGTGTTTCTAATAAACAGCACTGACATGAACATAAAATCCTGCTAAATTAAGGTAAAGAAAAAAACAACACGTTTGTTAGCTTTCTTGCTTGCTTGTAGCAGCCGTGAGAACAGCTGAGGAGCAACAAGCTAGGCCCATCCTGGACAGGCGGCCATGCTCCAATAGCTGTGTTCAATTTTAGTGGATTGTTAGCGGATTCATGGGTGAGCAGGGACTGGTGTGGGGAGGGGGATTTCTACGTTTTTTATAGACTAATGTGCTAAAATACAAGCCCCTGTTGCAGCTAAACAGGCATCTTTAAAACAACAAATAAGAAAGCACCTCCCTAGTCTTTTTTTTTTTTATTAAAGCAAGCAAACAAGACTGGAGGAGAGAAGAAAGCAACATGTATGTAGCTCCTGTTAGCTGGCGTGCTAACAGTAGCTCAGCTGACTGCATGCAATAAGGACGGGGGGGGGTGAAAGAGGAAAAAAAAAGCTGCCAAGTTAAATGATGGTGACAGCCACTCCACTGTGTCGCATTATGGTTATTAATGTCTTTCCAGAAAAATAAAAATAATTTAAAAAATGGCTCCAACGTTGAGGCATCAGCACGGGAGTGACACATAAGCGTGCAGGCGTGATTTATTGTCATTTTTCTTTCTTCTTACCTTTGCCTTTTCCAGGGGGGTGAATTTCAAGACGTGCACAAAAGGGTTTCTGATCGGAGGAGCTTGGTCCATCTTCTTCCCGTCTCCTTCCGTCGCACACTGCCTGTTACTCGGCAACCTCATTCTTCCGAGGAGTCACGTCAAGGCTCCAGTTATGTATTCTTAAATATATATATATATATATAAAACAAGGGGGGGGAATAAAGAAAGACAAAACAGAAAGTGCCCGTGAAGGAGGACTCCTCACGCAGCACGCAGTTCCCCTTATCTGTCGTGCACGGCGGCTAATTACGGCGGGTTATTACCGGTGTCTCTTCTCTCCCGGACAGCATGGAGGGATAATGGTGTGCTCGAGGATTAGCTGGGGGAGGTGGTGGTGGTGGTGGGGGGGTATTTGAAGTCTTTCTTCCGACAGTAACGCCTTCCTCCGCGCCGTGCTGCCCGACCAGCACGCTAGCTAGCTCTGGATGCTAACGGAGCCACGGGTCCTCTGTCAGTGCGCATGCGCAGGAGCACATCTTTTTCGCTGTGTGATGTGATGCTGCCTTCACAGCTGTCCGGGATGTGGTAATTTAGAGAGCACAACGTGGGGCTGCTGGACCTTTCCAGCTGTTTACTGCATGCTGTGCACATAAAAAAACATTTGAGCAACAGATGTGTCCAAACCCCCCCAAAAAAAAAGAAAAAGAAAACATGCAACAGTCCTATCATAACCTATTTGCAAATTTAGGTCTAAATGTGAGTTATTGCTGTGTGAATTTTGTGTTTGGTAATAATAAAACAATAAAACGGCTGAATCAAAAACTTTACTGGACTCTAAGCCTCAGAAATTTTTTTTTCAGTGTGTTATAATGACCAGATGATGCTTGTTTCGTCCATAGGCTGCACTTGCACACAGTGTTAATATTATATTCCACTTGCCATAGTTTAATATTTATGAAAATGTCTGTAGTGGTTAGCACTGTTGCCTCACAGCAAGAGGGTTCAATCCCTGGTTGAGGCAGGCCCTTCTGTGTGGAGTTTGCATGTTCTCCCTGTGCCTCATGCGTGGGTTCTCTCTGGGTACTCCAGCTTCCTTTCACAAAGACATGCAGGTTAGTTAAGTTAACTGACAACTCTAAATTGCCCCTAGGTGTGGATGTGAGTGTGAATGGTTGCCTGTCTTTCAGTGTTAGCTCCTGCGACTGACTGGCGTCCAGTCCAGGGTGTACCCCGCCTCTCGCCCAAGATAGCTGGGACAGGCTCCAGCACCCCTGCGACCCTGTGTGTGCTCAGGATAAGCAGTTTTAGAAGATGGATGGATGGATGGGTTGGTTCAGGGCGCCCTCACTGAACCAATAATTAATTAATATATGCCGCTGGCAGCCTTAACTCACAGCCAGTTAATGAGAGACGCGCCAGAGGTGAGTCATTCAGCACAGCACTGAGCACAAACTTGTGTGTTAATGTCCATATGTACATCGTGTGAACATTACAATTCATGGAGATGTTACAGAGAAGTGTCCTATATAACTTTAGGACATATATATATCTATCTCTCTCTCTCTCTCTCTCTCTATATATATATATATATATATATATATATATATATATATATATATATATATATATATATATATATGCAAAACTTACTTTACAATAAACCTGTCTTTCATTTCAATGATAACAGACGATTAGTAGAAAATACTGTATGTTGCTGTAATACAGCATGTGTAGCTTACTTTATCTTTGTTATTCATCTCAGAAATATAACATCAAATAGAGTGTCTTTACAGGCCCATATGAAAACAGGAACTTACCATTGCTACAACTTAAGTGTGTGGGTGTGTGCTAATGCATAGCTGCATATAAAATGAATAGGTACTGTAGTGAGATCTGCTGATCACTTTGTCTCTGTGCAACCAGCTGAAAATGGTGTAACCTTGTTCCATCTCTAGATGGGATCTATTTATCAATATTTTTTTATCAATATTCTCATCGATCAATGATGTGTCTTTCAACATGTGCATATCTATCTATCTATCTATCTATCTATCTATCTATCTATCTATCTATCTATCTATCTATCTATCTATCTATCTATCTATCTATCTATCTATCTATCTATCTATCTATCTATCTATCTATCTATCATGTCAGTCAGTCTGTCGAGTGGAGCACTCTGGTGGCTCAAGCTGCTAATGAGGAGGCAGTACCACCTGCTTTGCTTGGAACAAAAGGAAAGGTTATAACTATTATTAGCGGACTAGAATTGGTGTCCAGCTCTTTGCGTAGCAGAGGAGTGGGAGTCACAAAAGTCGGTGTTTATTACTGGATTGAAAAATGTACTGTAAAGTGGGCTGTATTGTCCACAAGAGCTGTATCTGACTGTAATGTGTGTGTGTAAAAGTGCGTGTACACATAAGTAATTGAGTGGGTGTAATGCTCTCATTGGCTCTGTGAAATGACTCAGTCAGATGTGATATTACATCATAAATATTATATTTATAGATTACATATATTTATGTGACCATTACATAATTGTTCAAAACTATAAATTGTATACTGATGCTAAGTTAACATCCTATGATTTTACCCATTGTTAATATACAGTATGTGTTCACAACACCAAAAGTCCAGCTGTTTGCTTTATTTTTGTCTGAATGAATACAAAGGCTTCACTTTACCTGAATGGATATGAGCAAATGTTTTACATAATGGACACCACTGATGCATTGCTATGAACGGTGAAGTTATTTTTAAATGACTTAGTCAAACCCATATACAAATTAAAAAGAAAATGACTTTGACTTTGCTTTGTTGCATGTATGTTGTACAGAACATAAAAAGATTCTGAACTGGTGGATTATCCCTTGTATGTATTTAAACACTTGCATGCATTCAGCACGTTTTAAATCTATAGAATATATATAATATCAATATAATAAATGCAGTGCATAGGAAATTTGTTAGTGTTGGACCTGATGCCTCTATGTATTTTACTTACATTTACATTTGTGCCTTCTTTCAAGTTCATGGGTCTCTAAAAGTGATTATATGCTTCCCTCTAGTGGTGAAAAGCGTACACTACAGAAGCGTGTATTTCAGAGGACTATTTCAGAAAAAAATAAAAACAACATCAAAAAAAAAAAAAACAAAAAAAAAACAAGGGCATTACACCACTCAGTCATATGCACGCACACACACACAGTTGCAGATACATCTCTTATGGGCCACACAGTCCACTTTGTAGTACATTTGAACCCATTTATGTAGTACTTGAAAACCTGAACACCAATTCTCATCTGCAAATAATAGATATAACCTTTCCCTTTGTTATCAACAAAGCAGCAAGTACAGTGTCCCTAGCTATTAGAGTGTGTGCAGACTCTTCACTCGTCACGTAAAAACGTTGTGTTAAGATTTTTACATTTTATATGGGTATTTTCTTTATCAGTCCACTGTCCCAGTATGTGGTGAAGTTCTGAAAGTTCTGAAAGCAGCATTCATCTTAACCACAGCGCTTTACTCTCTTGCTGATAAGCTGAGTTGTGTTTGCACAGCAGTTTCTAAAGTCATTTTTGAGATGCAGTCCCCCATTCGCAAACCTATTGATTGGACTACATGTTCATATAGGTACTGAAGCATGTGGTGCGGTGTTGTATTTTGGAAACTACTTTATTTATCACACTTGATTTCTCTCTGTCCTCTCAGCAATCATGTTCTTGCTTACATTTTTTTTTTTGTAATTGCAAGTCAAGATCAGCCAGTCAAACATACACATGTGCACAAACATGTGGCACACACACACATTTTGCCAGCACAGACACACAAACACACACACACACACCATTCAACATTGTTTTTTAATTTGGATGTAGAACATGTAGTCAAAGTGCCCTGTGGGCTGACCATATCAGGTCGTGACATTTGCATTTGACAGGAATCACATCAGACAGGGTTAATACTGGAGAAGATGGAGGGATAGAAAGAGGAAAAAAAATAGGGGAAAAGGTTTCCCCCGTTCCTCCTGCATCCCCTTCCTCTCTCTCTCCCTCCTTCAATCCCATAGCTGAGGTGCTTAAATTAAAAAGGAAGAAATGCAATTTAAAGACATGGGGTAAACAATCACAAAACACTTGTTTCTGGAGGAGACACAATTTCCTGGTGCCTTGTCCAATTTCTTATGGCCTGGAGGGCTGCCGCATGCGTTTTAACACCTGGTTCTACACCGCTGATTAAAATTGTAATGCCAGTGTTGAATCAATCCATATGACATTTTGGAAATACCCAAGTATCAGGACATTTTATATATACAGCGTTTTTTCTATTGTTTTCATTTGGAAACAGAAAGGTGCAAGGTGGTGACTCGCACATAGTGTCACTACTATGCCTTCCAACTGTTTGAAGAGGAAAAAAAAAGGAAGTTTCAATATCCTGAACAAGTATAAATATGCCACTATCATTACTGTATGTAGTATTTACTTAAAAGGCACATGTAGAGTGTACCGCAAAACCTGATATGGAACAATTATCTGTTTATTCAGGTGGTTTTATCAACATTACTCTGTTCATTCATTATTAAAAGTGGCCTAAGGTTTATTGCTTTAGGAAATTTCAGGGGAGATTTTGGCGTATTCCACTTCTGAGGGGGGTGTGTGAATGATGCCAGTGTCTCAGGTGTCAATGTGCCTTTAAACCCAGGTCCAAAACTGAAACACCCTCCTGCACTTGGCCTAATCAACTCATGAAAATTGGCAGTAAAGGAAATTTGAAGCCCGAATGTGTCTGAAACAGAAGAAAATAGAGGCAAAGCACAAGACCAAGACACGCAGCCCATCAGTGCAGACAGTCGGAAGGCCATGTTGAGCGTTGAAAGATAATTCAAGGGCAAAAATACAAATGAGAACGCTTTAGAGCAGCAAGAGCGAGCGAAAGTGAGGCGAGAGAACGTCCAGATTTTTGTACCACTGTTATATCAGTACAGCCCCTCAGGCCAAACATCTGAGGCAGAGTGACAGACGGACCGTTGTTTGCTTCACACCACAGTAATGTTTTACCAGCCCCTGCGCCCATGTCAATCAATGGCCGGCATGTTCCAAAACATATTCAACACACAAAGAGAACACTTTGGCTTGAGGAAATGGATTGTGCGCAAGATTGGCAGGGGGACTCTGTGGATGTGTCAATCACCAAAGGCCCTTTTGTTTTACCCCTGTCACAAGCTTCTCGAACAGAGACGTTTCCTTTTGTTTCATTTGTCTTTGTATGTGATATAAACGCATTGCATTTTCTGTTTTACATTTGGCTGCAGGAGAAAACACTTTTCCCTTTCTGAGATAAAAAAGCTCAAAACAACAGGGGATTTTGCCCAACAGGTAAAAGCAGAACTCACAATACTCTGCTCTGTGTAGCGTGCTTTTGTGAAAGCGCTAATCTACACATTTCCTGATATGCTGATGACGAGTGCGGGATGACGGGTGGGGAGGCAGTCGGATTGTTAGCGTTTGAAACCACAATTTCACACAACGGACATTTGAAATCTGAGAGAGCTGCCGGCCCCTTCTCTGGCATCGAATCTAAGCGGCTTCTCTCTGTTTTTTTTTCTTTTTTTCTCATCTCTCTCCTCTGGTCTCTTGTCCTTTCTTCCTGTCTGGCCTCTCCAGGTGCCGCGCTATCTCACAGCTAACACAGGAATCCGTGAGCCATGTACATCCGCGGCCCTTTGAAAGAGGAAGCCACTTTGCCGCTCGTCTTGGAAAGCACCTTCCATCGTCCTCTGTGTTGCTCAGGGAGATGAAGGGGTCTCCTGCTCGAAGAGCGGGTTTTGTAACCAAAGCCACATGCTGGGCAGGACAGCCAGTTGTAAGACAAGAAAGATCTTTGTGGCGAACACAAGTGCTTGGCTGTCCTCTTGCGTGCCTGTCTGTCAGCGTTGCTTTGCCGGCTGGACACCTGTACAACTGTAATTTTACACAGGCAAAAACAAAGACGCGCTACACAGGGGGGCGTGTAAAGAGGGATTATACAGGCATGTGTTTGTGTGCGCGTTTGCTTTGTGAGGAATTCAGTAAGTGGTGCTGAGTGCCCTCTTCTGAAGGGTATTGTTTGATGGGGACAATCATCGCCGTCCATCTCAAAAGAGGCGGCCTTTCAGGAGGTGAGAGTGATACGCCGAAGAAACAAATGTGACATTTGACACTTGTGAAAAATGTTGCTGGAATATTCAGGAGATGACCTTTGACCTTGAGCGAAAGCTGGGCTTTGACCGCTGTGAGCACTGAGCGACCTGGGATTTTCTATATAAAGCTTCACTTTTAATGGTGTTTGAGAAAGAAAAGTAAAAGAAAGAGAATCAGAGAAAATAAGATATAAACAGAGGAAGGACAGTAAATAGAGACATGAGCCTGTTTTGGGAATGCAAAGGAGGGTTTGGGTGGGTGGGTCATGGCTTTTTGGAATGTGACTTGATGATAGAGAACAGGAAGAGGAAACAGATAAACTCTTGCATGCTGCCGTTACGCACGCACACACGCACACAATACAGATACCCATGCGCTGTTGTGCTATCATCAAGGGTCGAGTGTTAGTTGACAGAAACCACTGATCTGCCTCAGTGCTAAAACCGTGATAAGGCACGAGGACACCGGCGACCCGCGTCTGCATGTGTGTGAGAATGAAAGGGGGATGCATGTAAAACCTAAGTCTTCGCTTCAGAGGGGAAAACAGAGGCTATAGGCTATGATCTATTGTATAGTTTAAGGTCTTTCATCAGTGATTCCTACTATAACTGGAAAGCTAAATTCATCTCGCACCAGACCGTCATGATACACTGGTTAAGGAGCAGATCTTTCAGCATCTTCCTCTTTCCTCTGGTTTCTTAAGTATAAAAACAACGCTGCCAACATCATAATGTGGCAATGGTGTTATGCAGGTGTTATGCATTATTTAGTAGGAAATATCATCATATTGGCATGTTAGTATATGAGAAATATCCATTATGCATATGTTTAAATTTGGTTTACTAATGCTACTCACTAAAAGGCACACCCATCACTTTAGTGGTCCACATCTCCTGATATGTGGTAGGTCATCAGATGGAGATCATAAAATATGTCCTATAGATATAGTTTGTGTTTGCCAAATATTCATTTCTGCCTCTTGTTCACAAATTAAGGGGATTAAGGATTTTGAAGGTGAAGATGCAGGTTTATCTTATGCGTCCACATCAAATTTGCGGTCAGTGAAGTATAAGCATCACATCAGCGTTAAAGGAATAGTTAGACAATAGTTGACACTTTTGGAAATGGGCTTATTCCTGCTGAGAGTTACATGAAGAGGATGATACCACTGAGATGTGCCTGAGATGAATGTGAAGCTGCTGGTTAGCTTAGCTTAGCACAAAGACTGGAAACAGGGGGAAACAGCCAGACTTGCTTTTTTTTTTTTAAAAGGCACATACAAAAAATTAAAGTGTAAAAAAGATGTAATGTTGTAGTGCAATGGTAGGGTATATGCCGAACTTTCTTGAATTTCCAGAGTTGCCATGCGAGGACTGACCTGCCTACTGGGAGTAATGTTGGGTTCAGTGTCTTGCAAGTAAGTGTCCATTAGCTCGCAGGTTACTGCTGAAGGACACTTGACTTAGACATACCATGTGACCGCACTGAAAGCGGTCAAGGGCTCTTGTTTTCTGTGATTCCCAAGATTCTTGTGACCTTCATCACTGTACGCTAAAAAGAAAGGCAAACACGCCAACAGTTATCCTCAATTTTTTTCAATTAGTGACAGAAATTAGTTCCTTTCCTTTCTACTTTCATTTTCTGTACCCATCAGGCCCTCTCACCCTCTATGCCGGACTCTCTCAGAGTAGTATATGTCAACACTCATTCAAATGCGGCAACACAGGCAACATAATCAGCCCATCAAAAGACAGCTTTGGCGCAATTACGTGACACAGTAGAGGACCAACACAAACATTATATCAACAGATAGGGCAGATGTCAAGTAGACAAGGCTGGGCTGAGAGGGAGAGGGAGAAACAGAGGGTGACTTCTTTTCTCGACAGGCAGATTGAAAAGATGTAGACAAAAACAAAATTACCCCCCTTTGATAGGAACAAGTGGTCAGGGAATGCAGGAATGGAAGAGGAGGGATGGCGGGAGGGGGAGATGAATTTGCAGTACGATTGGTGAAAGGCTTATGTCACATTTCTTGTGTCAAATGTTCTTGGTAAGTTTCTTTTGGAGGAAATGTCCCTCCTTGTCTCCACATCTGTCAACACTGCAACAAATGTGTCCCTTTTTTTCTGTCTCTCTCTCTCTCTCTCTCCGACTCTCTTGCCACGTCCTGTTCTGTAAGGCAGATACTGTTTAGTCTAATTGACCATCTATGGTGATGACAAAAATATCAAAGCAATGGGATTTTGATTTCACGCTCCCTTTTCCTGTTGAACTTTTCTGTCTCCTTCCCTTGGTCATTTCCTGGTCTTCTCCAGGGCATTCAGTCCAAATCTCTATGGCGGTGGTGACAACCCAGAGGTTAGAGATTATGACTGTAGGGTAGCCAGTTCTAATCCTCAGAACTGAAAATACGAGTGTAGAATGTAAACGAATAAGAAGAGCCCCCTTTCCCTTAATAGTAACATTACCAACCAAATAACCTTTTTAAAATAACCATCAATAAATAATATGGGGCTGCTCAGTATAACATGGTAATACTGTATGGTAATTTTTTCAAGAAATAATACAGCCTTACTGTAACACTGATCCTCTTTACAATAAAGTGCAATCAGTCACATTTAATTGGTCTTCAAATGTTTATTGTCATGTTCACTTGTCAAATTTGGGGTTACTTTGTTTAATGAAGACTTCATGTTGTGGATTTGCTTTTGTTTTGCATGCTCACTTGAGGTGTGCATGGTATAACTGATATTTGACTACCTGATATTAAGTATTTTTGCTCTGACAAATGACACATACAAATAGGCAACATGTAGAGTAAACACACGCTACAAATTCAAGTATGTGTTATGAGACATTTTGCATCACATATGGTTCAAATAGGATTTTTATGGTATAGAAAATGTAGTCACAACTTTCTACACTATATCTTTACACCTAATTGCACCTAAGCTTACTGTGATTTTGGTGCCCATTTTCTACTCATGTGGGTAAATGTGTAAAAAGTAAGATATGGACATATGGCAGAGTGTTATTACTTATAATGCAAAAAAAAAACAAACAAACAAACAAAAAAACAAACACTTGCAATGATGTTATATAAAATGTATATGATATATTTCCTAAATAGATATCTATTGATAGAAAAATTAAAAATGTATGTGTTGTCAAGTAGGATATGCTACACAGGATGTTTTCGTTGCAGTACTAGCTGTGAGCAAATGGAGGAGCTCTAGTGATGTTCTTTTGACCACTTAGGAGGACCGCTGGGAGCACCACAAGACAAACACTGTGTCTGTGTATGTGTGTGAACATCTACATATGCATGAAAGTGTGTATACGCCTCCTTACTGTATGTGCTGCTGCTACAGTATGTGCGTATATTCCTGCACGTACATACACTTGGATGTGTGCACAATGATTTGTTTATGTGTGTCTCAGCATGGGGGCCAACTGTGGTTTCATATGTATGTTTAATTGTATCTGTTTACAATATGCATATGTCCCGACATGCATAATGTGCATTCTGGACCACCATAAAAACAATGTGTTTGCGAAGTATCAAATAACTAGTGGTATGTCTGGTGCTTTGGCTACAGAGGAAATATTTCTCTTTTAGACAAAAATAAAAGGTTTGTCCTCTTTATGATATACAATTTGGGTGATTATTCCATTTCTGCAGAATCACATAATGGATGATCCTGATTTGAAGGTTTTAGCTGCAGTTAAATTGAACTGTACAATGTTAACAAATCAGGAGCACATCCCAAGCACGTCTCTTGACTTTAGAGCAAAGATCACACGTATATGTAACAACGACATACAAACATGGCCACAAGCATCAATTGGCAGCGTCAAAGAACCATGGGTGCTCTGGATTCTTTCTTTATGTTATTATATTTCAAGTGAGTATAAGTTTGTATTTTTTACTTTACAGATTGACATAGACTGCATAGACTGATTCAAGAAAAAAAAATAAATAAACATATGGAATTTATTATGAAGTACTTGGTCTGAAATTTCATGACACTTGGAGTGCTTAGTATGTGGACAAGGATGAATACCACATGTGAAGATGATTGGATATTATGAGTGATTTAAAAAAATATATAGAACAGTCAAATTGTCAATAAACAGACTTTAATATGGGTTATGTTGGGATGCAAAGAGGCATGCTGATATTGATCAGTAAGTAAAAGTGATTGCTATGGTGTCAACATCAGTCAGGAAACTCCAATTACTTGAAATTTCAGCAAGATTTGGAAACTATCTGTAAACTTTGGCTGTTTTGGGTCTTGAAGAAGACTGGATTGTTGGAGACCCATTACAATCCTGTCAAATTCTCCAAATCTGTAGTAACTGGTTGCCGAGCGCCAGCAGCCATAGACCTTTCACATTATACTTCAGTAGTTTAGCATTTTAAATGAATTCAGTAGGTTTCTGCTTTTACCAAGCATAACTGATTCTCTTCTTCTCAGAATCTACTTCTTGAGAGAACAGAGCTAAATACGAGAACTTAGAAAGTTAAATTCACAGACTGCATTACAACGTACAAACTGCACGACTAAATCTTCCTGTCTGTAATCGTGTAAGTGTAATTATAGCTCAAATAACGTTCGCCTTGCATATTGGGGGATGAGGAGAAATGCATTTGTCTGAGATTAAAGAATTAATTGAAGGAGACAGAACTCAAAACAGACAGCCATTTAACAAAGACATCCAACAGAGGACGGCAAAGATATGAAGGTCAGTGTGCATTTGACTCTGGTGACTCGGGGTGACATATTTGCCATTGCCATAAGTTGTAATTATGAGATAGAGAAAAAGATTAAACCTCTCACAAGTGTTTTGCGAAGGAAAGAAAAAAAAATCAAATGTATGAGAGGATTCGATGTAGTTTTGAAGAGTAAATGTAATTTTCCTCTGCGGCTGCGTACGATGACATTCAACAGCAGACAGATTATCAAGCAGGAACAACTTTTCTACATCTAAAACCCAGCTGTCTCGCAGCCCTTACATGGTGTTAAAACTGTCCCGGCACAATGCTTGACATTGGTCTTGCAGCAAAGAAAACAATGGCCCTACACGCTCCTATCAAACTCTTACTTAAATCCCCCCTTTTACCCCGCTTTCATTCTGTGTCATTCTGCCTTGTATCTGGCCAGGACTTACAAGTCTCTGGCTGTGACATAAGGGATTCCATGTTGTCCACTCCTAACAGATTACACAAGGACACAAGACAAAAGAACAGCAACACGGCCTGTGCATTTATTTGCCTTGGTAAAGAGAAGGGGGGGAGGAAGGGAGTCGAGAGGGCGATGGGAGAGAGGGGGTGTAAGGAGAGGAGGGAGAGGAGAAGAAAAAAAGAGAGGGGGAATGAAATGGTTGTTTATGGATATGGATATTTATGGCCTAAAGAATAGAGAGAGGGGAAAAGGAAAGGGGAAGAGGAAAGGAAGGAAAAGAGGGGAGCAACAAAAAAGGAAGCGTTTCCTTTTACTCTCTCCGGTTATCGTGGGTCCAGGCCGGCATCTTTATTCTACCAGGAGAAAATGCTAATCATCAATCTCAGGCTGCATGCTATGCCTCTGTTTAATAGCTGATAGGGAGTCTCCACAGGCTGCTTTGCTTCTTTGTTTAAAATGACATATAATGGGACTGAGCCTTATCAGTGTCTCAATGCATTCTCTCTCTCTCTCTCTCTTTCTCTCTCTCTGGGATTGTGGTCCAGTGTAAGGAAGAAGGAAGAGCAAGCCACAATTGATTTTGAGCCAGGGATAACTTAATCCATCAATTTAACATGAAATGAATATGCAAAAGTGAGGGAGGAGGACCGGGGGGGGGGGGGCATCAGCCAACCACTTCAGTGATGACAAAAGAGGAGGACAAATGCATGGAAGGGAGGAGAGAGAGAGAGAGAGAGGAAGAGGAAGGAAGAAGGAGAAGAGAGATAACAGATGGGGACGGGTTTGATATTATTACCTCTACCTCTGAAAACCATACTCTCCTTTTCGAGTAAAATCCATCACTAAATGTTTTGGTTTTCAACATATTTCAAAATGAAACATGTACAGGAACTAAACCACAATCAAAATTCATTGTTACACACACAAAAATAAATCTACTGATGGAAATATGAAAATATCACCGCTGCAACACGATTTAACATGAATCAAAAGACCTGTAAGGGAAACTCTCAAGAAAGCTTGTATGTGAGACTGCATCAGTACAAGGTCCAGTTTCTGCTGTGAGATAAGTTGTACGTCTTTTTCTTTTCCATCACTGGACTGACAACACCTCCTAATAGCCCAAAATAATTTCTGTATCTGATCAGCTATGATGTTTTTTTTCTGCCTATGCACATATATAACAGGGAGAGACGGTGATATGTCTGATATTAAACCGGGACGTGCGAGTATTGATTCTATAATTTTGACTGATGATTGATTGTCTGATTGATATCTTATAAAATCTGTACTTTGACGTGTCTGGCTGTGTGTGACATAGATAGGCACAGAGGCACATTCACACTGACACTACATTTAAGGTGTTGATCAATATTGTGAGAATAGTTCTGTTTCTCTACACAAATGCAAACATAGATCACCGATCACTCAATAAGTTTAAACTTCTAGGACGTCCTCTACCTATAGGGCTTAATCTGGCAGTCATTCATAATCCATAAACCCATTAACATGCATGACCGGCTGTTGGCTTCTATAGTGATTCTAACCATCAAAAAAATCCAAACATTTTTTTACTTCATGCCTGTCTTGACTCATTTTTTGACACAATAGTGGATGTGATTATGTGATTATCCAATTAATCTTTCTGGAGTAAAAAAAAAAAAAAAAAAGACTGCCAGACCCGTCTTAACTGTCCCAAAGAAGTCGATGAACGTCGGAGGAAAGTGTAGTTGCCTTTGTGTTTTTATTGAATTCACTGTATCTGTGTATGTCTCCGCTGGCCTGAGAGGGACCTCAGTCTTGTGAGTCCCTCACTTAAGTGTATTTTTCTTTATTGACTCTCTTTTATTTCTTGTTCCCAGCAGAAGCAGGCTGTATTTAAGCTCCCAAAGTATATATCGCTTTTGAATAACTTCAGCTTAATATGAGATATAACAAATTTACATTTCTTCATCCGGGATATTTCTGAAATTCATTTTTGTACCCTTACATTTTCGTACCAAGGTTCAGAAAAGTTTGCAAACTCCAGCACTAGCCCCGTCTGAGTATAATGACTTTAAATCAAAATCAAATAATCTCGCTCCATATTTCCATTTCCTCACCGTCATGCACTTACAGGTTGCCACTGTTTATGGTGGTTTCGGGTCAGCTGCTTGTCTGTCACATGATCAGGAAGGAAGAAAAACATTAACATTGAACATGGGCTGGAGCAGATGAAAGCTCTTGGCCTGACTGTCAGTGCTGTGAGGTGATGAGAGATGTCATTACTTATTCATGAGTCCTAAATGCAGAGCAGAGGAGATGGGCATGGCTGACCCCGAATCATAGGGGGTGGGTTACGTGTGTGTGTGTGGTGTGGGATATTAGATGAAAGCAGTGTGATTGAATCAAACTCAGCGCGCCAGCTGTGATATTGACTTTATCCACGGAGCCATCGAAGATAAACAAAGCGCACATATTCAATCTTTATTTATACAACACGTTCTTTGCTCATGCCTAAAGTTTTTGACAGAGACAGAGGAGGGCAGGCCAGGGGAGTTTGGAGTGTGTGCTATCTCTGGGGTTCTTTGAGGATATGTTCAACTTTAATTAGTGCTCTGGATATACTTTTAGCATATGTACATTGGTTGGAAAAACCTTCTCGCTAACCTATAGGTGGCTTTACCTGTTGTAACCATGTTGTAACCCATCACCAACAAATCACATGAACTGTACGCATGTACAATTTTTCAAAATACAGCAAAGGATTTTAGATCAGTGGGATGGTGCTGGCCTGAATCTGGTACTGGAAGCTGAGTGGACAGTTTTGAAATATGTTACTATTAGTATAAATGAACTAAGAATGTGCAATTTACAATTAACTAAAGTCTGTGATTATGGGGACAAAAGTATGAGCACGCTATAGTTGGGTAAAGAGGCTAAAATACTAAAAACACTTGGAAAGTTACAGTAGGGAAAGACTGTGGTTAAAGTTGTAAGACCCAACTTTAACCCGATTTTAACTTTTTTTTTATTTTAACTCACTACAGGCAAACCACTTCACTCACTGGCACTGAATGTAAATGATGAGGTGCAGAATCATCCCATATGAATGTGGTTCTTTGGTGTATTTGCTGAATTCAACAAATCGCTTTTTATGTGCTTCCCACTATTTAATTTAGATTTGAAAAAAAAAGATATTATTTTGCTAAATTAATCTGTATCACATACAGTTAAAAGTAAAAATAATAACTTTTGCTTTTGCATTCTGAACCTCTGGTATGATTATTTCAGTAAACCTAGAAATTGAACTGAAAATTCCTTTTACTCTAATTGAAAGTCAGTGTGCAACCAACAAGTCCGAATATAAAGTGACAGAGACTGGAGCCATTGTTGTGGCAAGTACAACAACACAGCACAAAATACACTGTCCTGGCCAAAATACATCAAAATATTCAAAATACTAATTTCAAGTTATACAGTGATGTAGTTGAATGAAATTACAGTGTCGAAAAAGAATTATTTATAGAACTTATTTTGCTATCAAATTAAAGAAGCACTTTGTTGCTTCCGAATACTACGAACAAAACGTCAAGTGACTTGGAATAGTCTGAATATAGTTTTTCATTCTTTTTGCACCGTGAACACGAGGAGACACCTGTTCCTGTTTTCTCTTGACACTTTGTTTGAACTCTCCACTCCTCCTCCCTCCTCTGCTTGAGCCGAGTGCTTGAGAGAGGAGTGCTTTGGACGGGATATTTCGAGAGAACAGCATCTTTTCTAATCCGTTCCCAGTTATCCAGTGACTCAGTTTTCCGGCTGAATACCGGTCTTGTGTGATCAGAGACAGCACGCAGCTGAGGGCGCTACTGTTTCAAAGCAGCTGGAAACGACCTGTCATCAGACGGGGGGGAGATGAAGATAATGGATGGGTATTATGGGTTGTATCTGAAAAGCTTAGGGACATCATACACGCTTAACACATGTGCGCACAAATCCTGTGGGTTTAACTGTGATACCTGAACGACAGGGTTTGGAAACTCAAACCAGACAGCTGAACTGGAACAATCTTACTTTGTTAATGCACACCAAAAGACAAATTGCCGAAGAGAATTCAACATAATGTCCGTGAATTATCACCTCGACTGCTACGACTGCGCCCGTACCCGGGGACCTCGCGAGCCCAGCGAGCGGTTTGCCCGATTTGATAAAGCTGGCTGCGGATAAAAAATGTAAACCCAGTCCCGGGCTTGTAGCTAGACAGATGATAGCGGGTAAAAAACAGTGTTGCCCCGTGTTTCCAACCTGATTTACAAACTCTGCGCTCTGTTTTCTATCTACCAGACTCCCGAGCAAACAGGCCAAGAGGTTACACTACAGGAAATGAACTCAATATCACGTAACTGTTTCTATTTGATAGAGGTGGGTGTAAAATATGCACAGCTGGACTCCGTGGGACAACCCCGCCAAGATATTATTGACTGTTCATTTTTCCCTGCTTGTCATTGATGTATGTGGGCAAAGGAATAAGTAATGCATATGTAACCTATAGCGTATACACTCCTTTTTAAATATACATTGGCCAAGAAGTAAAACGCTGCCCCAGTGATTTTTCCACAGTCCTTATCTGCATTTGCAGGTTGCCCGGATCCATCAATGTTTATGAAGCCAAGGCCAGTGTAATTCTAGCACATTTGTCCAGCTGGAACACACACACACGTGTGTAGACATGCACATGGAAACATACGGACACAAGCACACACACTTAGAGGGGGTTTTCCATTATGCCATGAATATCTCTGGCATGACCAGTATGATTTTTTTTTCTCCATTTCTTAATATCCAACCCAGACAAAAATCTTGAATTATTTTCAGAGGAAAAATTCCCAAATATTTTATGGTAGATAAGGCTAAGATATGGCTTAGGGAGGCTCCTGGCTGAGCGTCATTGGAAGATAACTAGGTTTTATTAATGACCTGACAGAGGAACAGGCTAAAGTAATTAGGCTCTTTCCTCTCTCCTTCTCTTCTGCCCTCCTTCCCACTTTCCACCTCGATAGATGGGCGAGCAAATTTTGGCGATAGTTTGATAACCAAAGGGACACCAGCATCCAGTGGACAACACAACAAAACAAAACAAAAAAAAAAAAAAAGAACAATGAATGAGTGCAGGAAAAAAAAAGAGGGATGCCATTGATGTTATCGAAGTTCGTTCGATTTGCTGCAGAGAAAGCAAGGCGCCCATCGGTTACATTCACCTGTGAATGGTTAATTGTCCAGCACATGCATATGGGCGAGTCATTAATAACATTTGACTAATGCTTTAATTCTCTCGCTCTCTCTATCTTTCTCTCTCCTTCCTCATTTCCCCAATCTGAAATACATGAAACACCATTGCTGATGTTTTCATATTGTAGCTGGTAAGCTGGTAAGAGTAGGACCACAGTAAATAAAACTCACATTCGCAACAACCTAAAGGAAACTTTTACCATTTAACTTCTTACTTCACATAGTCTTGTCATCTTAAGTATATTTTGTGATCTATATTTGCAATGGTAGATGGTATTTTCATCATCCATTCTTTTGATTTAGTCAAAAAATAATGCAATAATGGTGTATCTCAGTTGTTATTTAGTTTGGCATATGATATGTCGGGCTTATTGCAGTGTCTCTAGTAGGAGACGCTGCAATAAGCCCTGAGTGTTTGAAACATTTTGAAGTGTGAATATGAGTATTTTTAGTATTTTATTTTGGCGGGAGAGTCATGCACCTTCATACTAATAAGTCGCAACCAAGAAAAAAAAAAAAAAACTTTTAGTCAAAAGAAGGCCACTCAACTCAACAAAATAACCCTGACAAACACTCTCATTTGCCATAGTCTTTAAGCTGTAGTGTAAAAATCACCCAACATTCACTAGTAACAATGCAATGTCATCTTTTATTAGCTGTTCAAGATGACAGCCGCCCATGACAAAATCACCGGGTACAGAAAATCATAAAACATGCAGCTTACAATGTGATACATTGTGCTGTTGCAGTTGCGGAATACATTTTCGGCTGAGCTAATAAAAAATAGCATATGATAAAATCGCCAGACAAAGAATATGTCACATAATTATCTCCTCAAGACACACCACCCCTGTGGGGCAGCTCTCCCTTTTAAAGCCCCATTTGTCTTTTGATTCATTAGTAGAAACATCTGCAGTATCTGTCTATCTCTCACAGCAGCTGTAGGGTGGAGAGGAAGAGCCTGAGATACATTAAGACAGCCAGTTGGTCTGTTAAGTGTTTAAATGTGATGCTATCCATCCCCTGGGTGCTCAGCCAGACCCTCAGACTGTGTGTGTGTGTGAGTATCAGAGAGAGAGAGAGAGAGAGAGAGTCCAATAGTGTGTGTGTGTGCTGAAAAACTTGTATGTGTGTGATCTGAAAATGACCCTGACAATGTTTCTGAATATGTGTATGTCTTTGTACATTTGTGTATTGTCAGACTTTTTGTGCGTGAGAGCATGGACGTGTGTGTGTGTGTGTGTGTGTGTGTCAGAGAGGACAATCAGGCAGGCAGACAGAGAGCAGCAGTGAGTCGCTCCAGATAGATCCAACCAATCTCATCCAGAAGTCTTTGAGATGAGCTGCGGTTCAGTTGTCTCACCCTGAGTGGACTGTTTCCTCCCTGAAGGAGCTCTGTAAATGTGTCAAGTTCAAGCGCCTGGGAGTCGACAGAAAATTGGGATCAGGCGTGTATGCGCCTGTGCGGTGAGAAGGTTTAAGGGGTGATGAACTGATGTAATCATGCTATATTTTAAAGAAAATTCAACCTGCTGAAAACACAACAGCAAAATAGGAACATGGAAGCAAGAAGTTTCAGCTGTGAATTTGTTAGTGCGCAATCAGAACAGTAATAACAAGAGAACTTATGGGACACAATTTATGTGCAACTCCATCACTGAATGAGCAGAATGGATGTAAAATGTGTTTGACTTTGACACTGGAGACAGGGGTTTGTGCCCCGTCTCAGTCAGTTGTTTCTTTTAATATTTGCCCAGGATGACAACCTTTTCCTCTGATTAAAATGAATTAAAAGTGTATTAATTCATTACAGGTATACCATGACACTAAACCTCTTCTGGGTATCAAACACTCACCTGCTGCACTAAGCTTGGACACACAGCGGTTGCGAAAAAGATCCAGAGACCCAGTTTTACCCTGAAAATCAAACCCATCACAAATGTCCACTGAAACTGGTTGTGTGCTTGCCAAATATAAATGATGTCTGTCACAGTGAGACATCTCATATGTGGATTTAACCAGTAAAAGCAAAAGACAGTGAAGGCACCATCAAAGCTTCAAAGCAGAATTGCTTACATTTTCACATGGCTCACTTCCAAGCAAAGAAAGAAGCTTAAGGAGTATTTTTAAAGGCTAAAAGAATATTTAATTTTTTGTATATTGTATTTTGTATATTGTTTCCCAATGAAGCATCACCTGTAAGTGGTGAACTAAATTATGCTATTTGGATTGAGTTTAACTTTACTTCCACAGAGTTTAGTTTTACTTATAGTTCTGAGGAACATTTTGGACTCGAATGTTTATTGGTCTGGCGCTGACACCATTAAATGAACAGATAGTGAACAATAGTGTAATTGGCCCTCAGGACAATATTTGACAGCAAAACGTTCAATTTACCATGGATTATACTTACGGGCTGTGTGTGTGTTAGTACTTGAACATATGTTTATGCATGAACTTGGAAGGAGCACAGTTATTTTTATGTATTTCTGTGCATGTGAGAGTCAGACAAGGGACTTTGACTGGACTTCCCAATACGGCTGTCAGAACATATGCGTACATTTATTTGTGCTATTTATGTTCTTGTAATTAAGTCACTGTGTAATGGTGTGTGTACAGCAGATGCATTATGCGCATATGCTCAGATCAATATAACATTTTCTGTGCATGTGTGCGTGCGTGTAAAATCCATGAAGCCGTAATTGTCTCAATTTGCAGTCTTCGGTTTGTAACAAGACAGACTAGATGTTCTTCACCGAGTACAATGATGGACCCTTGATTTAAGATGTAGTACAGCGGTTTAGCTTTAGCGTGTGTGTTAGACAGACAAGATGTTCTACAGCCTTTACAATGACAGATCTGCATGGTCGGAGGTGTACGAGTAGCGCGTGAATGTGTGAGTGTGTGTGTGTGTGTGTTCCTGAGTGTGATGGATCAGCCCCGAGTTGACATGATGTCCAACAGGAGTGTAGTACAAGCTCCGAGAAACCATGTTGCTTCTGGTCAACATGCTCTGTGCATTTGCTCAGCTAACTAGGTTTCCTCTTGTGGTAAGCAACCAGCACTTTCCACCTCGGGGCAGCTTTCTTTCCTCTCTGGCATCCCTCCTTCCTTTGGTCTTTCATTTGACCTTCTCTTTTAAATTTCTTGATATGCTTTGGTGTAGTGAATGGTTAGATGTCTGCATCTGATGATATACGGTGCTAAAAGTAATGCATTAATAAATAAATCCAAGGCGTGCACAAAAAAGGGCACTGCCTCAAAAACAAGCACAATTTTGATTTTAAGTGGCTTCCTTTGTGTTTACTAATGATTTTCCATGTGGACAGATGTGTTTGGGGGTTAATTAGGGCATAAAAGTTGCTGGATGAGATATGTTTTCCCTGTACTGAGCCGCTACAGCTGCCTGCCACCACAACTCAAATCCCCACAGAAAAGCTCAGTCACTCCTCCTCCTCAATTTACTGTGTCTACAAGGGCTGGAGTGTCCCCGCAGAGCATCACTACAATGCAACACTGACACACACACACACAAAGGGCCATTATAAAATGCCATTTTATATTTCATATGTTCCTGTTTGAATCTGTTTGGGCCACACAGTTACAAATGGAGGCGACGTGGTTAAAGTATTTATGCTATGCAGCGCAACAGTCTATCCATTAGTAATACGGGGGAGTGAAGGGAAACATATTCTTTGTCTTATATCCCATTTGTTGTCAGGACGGATTCACTCATTCAGCGGGATGCCATACGGGGATAAGAAGAGGATCATGACGAGCAGAGAGGAGTGTGCGTGTGTGTGTGTTTACGAGGAGAACTTTACTTGTCTTGTGCGAGTGTCGGCTGGGTTGAGGCAGAGCTGAGAGAAGACGTATGTAACCGTTATGTTGTATTCACATGTTTCCTGCAGTATATTTTTACTGTGTTCTTTGCATTATTATCCGCTGTGTGTCTACCTGTCCGGTATCCATACATTCAGAGTACAGGAGCTAAATCATCTATTATTTACACGTGTTTATATATGTTCTTCATAATTTATATATGGTTTGCTGTTCATTGTTCCTGTACAAATACGGTGAATGGATAAATAAACTGTTTTTAGTTGAGCTGCCGTAGCCGACCATTTAGATCAGGGCACAGAGACACACCTGGAACCTGTGGCGCACACTACAAAAGAACTGCATGGTGGAAAATACAGTATGCACAGTACAAACTGCTCAGGGAGATACTGTTGCACTATAGCTTTTTTTACTTGGAGAATTCCTCGGTGCCATAGCAGGGAAAAATAAATATATTTACAGCAATTACCACAAAGAGGCCAGTGTATAAATAGCAAGTCATGCATGTACAGAGAGTAAATCCTGTCCACTTCTAGTATTACTCCCAGCAGTAAAGGAACACACCATTTAAGTGTAGTCAACAGCTCAAATAATGACCATATTACCCCACAGTCAACCATAATGATGATGCAATCTTGTTTACTTGACTTGCAAAGCAGCTGACTCACACTTATACTGTAGGTATTCTGGTAGCATCGGATCTATTTGTTGAATCGCTTTAGGAAACAGACAAACTAATGTAACCGCAGTGGTAGTAGTCAGGGTAACATCATGTTGGATGCTGCATTAGGCCAAATGACAAGTTAAATCTAAGGCATTCAGTGCTGGTAGCGATATGCCAAGTAGCAGACAGCAAAACAAAAGGAGGGATGTTTACAATAGTGTGACAATGAGCCATGCCAGGGAGAAAGGTAAGAATTAATAGTTACAAAGTGAAATCTTGCTCGGGATGCATGTTTACCTCTGGTTAAATGCATATTAGATGACTGGGTGGAACTTCAAAATAAAAACAAATAAAATTTCAGAGACAGGGCCGAGGTGCACAGGGGCAAATTGTAATCACAACATGCCGGAACATAAGTCAAAAGTCTTTCAGAATTTATATAACATGGAAGTAACATTATTTTGCATGTAAGTGAGGGGGAGAATTTGCATGAGATGTGAATAACTTATAAGGGCACAACACAAGTTTTTTAGTACTGTAGGCACCAATCAAAATTAATTATTTCTATTGTTAATTTTTTATTGTCTCAACACACGACTGAGAAAATGCATTAGTCACTTAGCATCCATTAAATTTTTCATGGCAAGCTGCCTGAGAGAAAAAAATACAGTCACCAAAGAGAAAACAACAAAATGGAACCACATTATGCAGCGACATACTGTTGTCACAGAGGGAGACAGCTGTAGCCAAAGTAATATATATTTGCACTGAAGTGCAATAATTTAGTATTTCACGTAAGTTTTAAACCCATATGACTTTATTCATATTTTACTGAACCAAATTAGAAAATGTACCATAGAGATTGAATTTAAGATCTCACAAGTTAGGTTGACAGTATTGTTTTTTTTTTTATTCAGTACAGCTGACTGCTTCAGAAAGTAGCTATATACGGTTTGTGATGTTATAGTTAAGAATGCAAACTATCATTTGAAAACTACCTTACAAACTCTTACAAATGACATTTGAATGTTTTTCTTTTTTTGTTGCTAGAATTACTTTTAAAAGCATGAGATCTTCAAATAAATTAAAACATTAAAATGTTGCTGAATACATGCCTCATCCCAGCAACATGTCTGTCCCTCATTCAGCAGCAGCGTGAGGGACAGGGGCCTCACAGTATATGTTTTTTTCATTTTTCTAAATCTCTCTCAATCTCGCTCGTATTATTACCATGCTAACGGTATATGACAGGCCCCATGCATATTAAAAGACATTCGTGTTAGTGGCAAGCCATGATGATGATTTGTCTGAAAATATGCTCAATTAGCTATTAATCCTTTACCTCGGCACAATTAGCATTCTTTATGGAGGAGGGGGAGATGGGTGCCTGCTTATAACAGTTTGGTTCCAGAGGTACTGGAGGTTTTCAATCTGATCAATAATACAGGCCTTAATGAGGCGCAACCTGCCCCCAACTGGGAAGATTTCATCCAAAATTAATTAATTTCCTGTTTTATTAATCTGGAACCACAAGCTGAGATGTTCAAAGCTGCAGGAAGGCCAGAACCTGTGGTGCAGGAAAGAGGGCAAATAAGTGAGGGAGAGAGAGAGACAGAGGAATTATGTATGCGTGTTTTCCAACACTTCATCAGGAGCCCCTACCATCCCTATTTTCAAAGTTATCTGGAAAGTCACTAAACTCTTAGCAGGTGTAAGCTGCCTTTCATTGGTTTTTGAAAGGTTAAACTACAGTACAGTACAGTATTTTCCTCATTATTTTAGTGAATGCATTATAAAAAAGGATGATGTCCGTTCTGGCAGAAAAGGTGTGTAGAGAGGGTGACAATGCATATTTCAACTCAAAATGTCAGTACACAACAGCACACATACAAGGGGTAGGAACAATAACACCTGCAATCAATAAAATACCTCTATAGTACACATTGTCAAGCTTAATTGCATCAGAGCTGGACTCATTCAGTCATTTTGGTGCTGTTTTCTAATTGTAGGTATTTATATATTTATAAGTATGTCTATTTAGAATATATACTCATCAATCAAACAATGTGAGCGTGAATATGAAAGACCTGTCATAATGTACTGTATACTGTTTGCTTCTGTTGACTTAAACTTTCAATCTATCCAGCTTTCTCACAATTAAATGGCTTACTGGTCATATACATTCACCCACTCACAGTGTTGATGTTTATTTCCATTCATTTATCTGGGGCGGCATGATGTCCCAAGGTCACAGGGCGTCACGTTTTTTAAACTGACAGGGTTTTTGCATTCACATTGTGTGGAAGAAGAAAGTAAGGAGAGGGTGGGGGAGGTGGAAGGGAATGTTGAGCCACGGCAAAAGAATATGGGTGGTGAACTGGAGATGGAACGACAGAGAGAGAGAGAGGATTGAGAGAAGGGTGATGTATGGAGGGATATAAATGAGGGGAATGCAGAAATCAAGGTGAAGTCACGAAGAAATGAAGAAATAAAATGTTATAATGAGCACTGAGAAAAAAGGAGAGAAGGAAAGTTTGAGTTATTTTTGTCTGGTCACATCCACCAGAAGAGTTTCAAGGTTTTGTTTAAAGACAACAGGATGGATTAGGCTTCACCTGATCGGAAAAAAAAGGTTAACCAGTATTTTAAACCCATCCATTTGTACTTTCCTATCTAGTAAGGGTTAGGCCTTCTGTGCTCTTTGAACACATCTTTTTCTAAAGTACACCCCTCTCCATGCTCCTGGACCTCCCATGGCTGGCCTTGCCTCCATTTGCATTCATTTTCATGATTGCTCCATGCCTGTCTCTCCCTCCCTGCCTCGCCCTCCTATTACCTGCCTGTCCACTTGGCTTTGCGTCAGTCTACAGACAGAATTCACTATATTCGCCTCCTTTTCAAAACCACAGGCATGGTTGAGGGGAGCTGTAGTCGAAACCGTTCAAGTGTGCTCGTTCACTTTTTTTAGGGGCTTGTCATTTCACGATTCTACCTTTTCCGACGCTGCTGTCGGAGAGAAGGGGATTAATAGGCATCACCTCAGTGCTCTTCAGACCAGATTTTTTCTTTGCCTTTGAAAATATTAATATAAATTCATCTTTTTTTTTGCTGAATTTATGTATTTTAAAACATCTCTCCTGACTGAGAGCATATCAATGACATTTAACAATCAAGGCAATGAAAGGCGTTTTCTAAGACCTACACAGGTGAGACTCACGTCAATGTTTTCACTTTTCATCGATAACAGCATCTTAAACTCACTGACATTGACTAAAGCAGTGATTCTTTTATTACTAGATTTTTTTTTTAATTCAGATTTTGACATAACTCAGGCATTTATATGGTGAGACTCTTCAGCGGTAATAAAGACGGTGCATATGGACCCTGGTCACTTGAAAAACATCATAATAGAGTCAATAAATTGCTTGGAATTTCACCAGAATTTCTCGGTGTGACTTGCATTGACACTTACTGTAACATGCAAACATCTGCATGCTAATATGCTCACAATAAGACACGCTGATGCAATGCTCACTATGTTCATCATCTCAGTTCAGCCTGTTAACATGCTAATAATTGTTAATTAAAGCTAAACACAAAGCTGAGGATGATGGGAAATGAATCGCTTTTGGTATTTGATCATATAGCAAGGACAGGTACAGTATATGTCACTTGAGACCAAAGTGGTCCTAGAATCCTTTTTTCCAACATATAGCCAGGTAATCTGAAATGCTTCAATTTGAAAATCTGTGTCAGCGTACGTACTGTATATGTCCAAACATACACACATACATCGTTATTACAGTGCTTGTCAAATTATAACACTTATATGGGCTATGCACAGCGCTCACCTAAACCTAGTGTGATCTTAATAATGAAAAACAAGTCCAAATGGCAACAGTGTTCGCTCTTTTAAGGCTCAAAATGCTTTTCATTACGGTAGTAGAAAGCGCACAGGAACACACACATACACACACACACACGCCTCTCTGCATTTGTAATGTACAGTATCATGCCACTCTCACGTCAGGGAACTTATCAAGGCCGGGCCGTATTCTGAAGTGCCTATGGTATAAAAAATAAAACCACTGTCATTATAATATTCATGAGCCTTCACATCCCTCCCCTCCCCCCTTTCCTGCTCTCCTCTTCTCTCCTTTCCTCACTCCCTTTCCTCTTTAACTCCCCCTCTCCTCACTCCTGAACGTCAGAGGTGACAGACAGAGACTTTCTTGTCTCTTCCCCACAGCTCTTAAATACAGAAAAGGTTAATTCCTTCTGTGTGTGCAGACCTCATTTCAACCGCTGGGGTTATATCCCTGCCCCCGTCTTTTAAAGACGACGTTTAAATTTTTAAAACCTACAAGTCCTAACCAATTTAACTCCAGCTGATCATAGAAAAGCACATGGGGCAATAAAAGATGCATCGCAACCAATCTTGGAGAAGTTTTTAATGGTTGGGATGGAGAAACAGAAACAATTCTTGTATTTCATTTTCATAATGAGGAGGACTTTTTGATCTGAGAAAACTTGGAGATCTTATCAGATTTAACCAACATGTCGGGTTGTCTTTATAGGCCAGTAGGGGTGTCATATTTCAAAAACATTAAATTGAAACAAATTTGAACATTTAATTCAATAATACACGTATAATTCAAATAAAAATGTAGCTTTATATGTAGCCCCATTTAAACATAGCGTATGACTGTTGTAAAACCAGATTTTGCTTCCTATTATTTTCTATGGGGAACAGTTGTAAATTCATCCCACCGCATCCACCTCACAGAGACTTCTAAGGTTGAATTTGGAAAATCGTTATGATCTGTTTATTAGAAGTGTGTCCGCTGCCTCACAAGAGCAACAAGCTAACTTGCAACTTGGCTACAAGAAACCAATGTTGACTTCTGGTGGGAAACAGGAAATGGACAGTGATCTTCTGTGTTGAAGTCCATTGTTTTGTTGATCCATCCTAAATAACTGATGCTGTTGTTTCTCTTGAGAGGACAGTCTCTCTGCAAGGCTACTGCATTTTAGTATTTAAAGTAAATAAGTCAAGGCCTGTTGCACAGAGCTATTTTTTTTCTTAAAAAACAAAAAAAGTGATCACGGATAGATCCAAAAAATTATTTTAACTTTTAAGTTGGATCGAATTCTGTGTTTCAACTTTCAGGCACCCCGTTGGACTGGTAATTATATGAGCTCCTGTAATTATGTAACTGCAGTGCCCTGGTTGAGTTAGGCCAAAGACCTCGTTTAATGTCAGTGATAGATGATCCCTCTCCTCAAACCCCTGGAGCTATTCACTGTCAGCCATCTATTAAAGGTTAAATGTCATCATAGTAATCAAAAGGTTTTCATCTTACAGCAGGAGTAGCCACCACTGTTTTTTTTTTCATAATTGCTATTTCAGCCATCACGTGTAGGCCCTCGTACTTTAAACTGTACTTTAAACATTATTCAAACTGCAGTCTCCCACTCACACAATGCTTCACCTACTCAACGTCTCTCTCTCTATCACACACAAGCATAACTCACACAGGACCTATCACAGTCCCTTTGCCTCACTCTGTCCCTCCTTATCTCCGGCCTTTCTAACAAATAAGACGACACCAAGCAGGAGAAGTCCGCCGAATGTACACACGCACACACACACCGCCCGTGCCTCGGCATCTCTGCACCGCAAACAACAAGCATCTGGCCGTTATCGCCCTTCGCCATGCTTGCTGAGCAAAGTTTAAGCTGATTCGGTGACAACCCAA
This sequence comes from Scortum barcoo, assembly GCA_023238725.1. NCBI lineage: Eukaryota > Metazoa > Chordata > Actinopteri > Centrarchiformes > Terapontidae > Scortum > Scortum barcoo. The sequence goes on along the minus strand of CM041546.1, from coordinate 7,313,632 downwards.
ACCGAGCCACCCCGGCATTTCCTTACAGCGAGGCTCCTAATCTGCCAGACTGGGGGAGAGACAGAGAGTGGTCCGCTCTCTAATTCGACAGAGAAGCGAGGCTCGAAACAGCACAATTAAAAAGATACTGTTGTGTTTACACTCGCTGGCCTGTGTAACTGCTGAATGGCGGACATAAACAGCTTAGCCGCAGCCAGTGTAAGTGGCCAGCGCAGGCCTCCTCCCGCTGAATGCGAGGAGAGCTACTGTATTCTGTCACACCACATTTGACAGGAATTTGAAATCTGCTGCATTATGTGGCGCTCACAATAAACCTTGTGTTGTTTGAAAAGCCGGCATTAGACAGCAGAAAACTGGCATCGGCGGAAGGGAAATAATTTGATCTTGTCTAATCTGGCTGAGGGGGGGGAAATATTGTAATGCCTTCCGTGCTCTGTGATTGCACAAATGCACGGGGCTGCATCTGGCTGCGCGTTTGTAAAAGTGCGAGTTTGTGTGCTCATGTAGGGTTGTGCGCATGCATTTGTTACCATCCAAGACAGAGAGGTTTTTTTTTTTGAAAGCATAATTCTGATATGTGGTCCTTTGTGAAATTGTTGATATTGCCTTTTCTGTTGAGGCTCCCAAAGGTGTTTCTCACACAGCAGATAATAACAGGAGACTGATTTAGAGCTGGAAATCCATTGTACACACACACACACACACAGTTACACACACAGTCCTTGCGGGCCCATCACAGCTCCATTGTAAAAGCTTCTGGTTTTATGAGGAGTGCAGATGTAAATCCTCGCATTCTGCGCGATATCTCTTCGGCATCCCGTTGTCTCTATCTTTGATCACCTATCTTCTGGGGGGAGTGATGAGCGCTGAGAGCCAGAAACCGCAAACAACAGGCACATTAGGCCTCTTGTATTTATACCCGCCCCGGAAACAATGGACCTGTGTCACGGCCGATTGTTTCCCCCAGCGACTCTCAGGGAAGCCTTTGAAAATTGAAAAACAAAAAAACTTTCTGTTTCACGCGAGCCCGCTCCATCTTTCACCGCCATTGTCGCGCCTCTTTGATAACAGGCGGGAACAAAACCCCAAGCTAATCTCACATGCTTTCATTCATCACAATCCCGGATCATAAAAATGGACATTTCTGGATTGTTCTTCGACCAAACTCTTTGTCGCCGTTGTTTTTTCGTGCCAAAATGCCGTTTGTTAGATGTTGTTTTGTTTGATGAAAGCTGGCGTGTGGTTATGACCGCATAATAGGTAATCAGGTGTTGTGAGAAAGGGGGCTTTCCCCTCACTCTGTCCTCGTGGCTGGGGGGGGGGGATCAGGGGAATGATTAGCAGGGCGCGCTCGCCCAGGGAGGGGAGACAATGAGCGGAGTAGATTGTCTTGTGTACGACGATAAACTAAGAGGCTCATTATTATCTGTAGAGTGATAAACCACATGGATGGTTCAGATATAACGCTTATACAGCTGCTGTGTGGTTTGGTCTCATGCTTCAATCTGAGCACATTCCACTGGATTAAAGCGTGAACTTTTTTGTTTTTCTCTTTCCGAAATCACTGTAATAGTTTTCAGAGGCAATGTAGAACTACTTTGCTCAGCCAATCACGCAAAGATGGACAGTATATACAGCCTTAACCACGCAGCTTTAGCTATAGGTTTTTGTATTCTGTTGCTGTTTGGGGGAAGTTTTCCTACCCTACATCTTTGTGTTTTAATCCATTCTCTTTTTCTATTAAACCACTCTGTCTAATTATTTATAGTTATTTACATTCACGTCTTTTATTCTGAGCAAATGTTGTAGCACTTTGCCGCCTCCAAATTGGCCGATATTAAGAGTTCAAATGGTTTTGGTGGCTCTCAACACAACCACAAAGAAGGTGTATGTGCTCCTTTAAAAACACTAAACCTCCAAAAAAAATGACACGTAATTCATGTTATCTGGCCATTTCGCTAATCCTGCTTCTTGAAAAACTCAGACGGATCGGGAGAGTTGTGTGACTTATTTACCTGTCCAGCTTCTCTGTGTACAGCGTTGTCAACAAGATGTTAGCACTCAAAGGGGAAAATAACTGCAAATATAAACATGGTGAGGTACATCTCGAGCTGGAACAAACCTGCCTTTCTGACAGCTTGACAGTCACCTGAGGGTGAAACAGATTCCAAAATCACTGTCCAACCGGCCACACGTTGTCTTGCTTTGTCTGACTTATACACACACGCACAGACATAAACAGATGCACACACACACACACACACACACACAGTCAGTCCGCAGAGGGTCCATGCAGGAAAAGAGGCTGTCTCTGGCTGGGCAGCTGTACGGTCAAGCAGAAATATCTGGATGTTTCCCCTCCAGCAAACTGCTAGTATCAGTGGTGACAGACAGACAGTCTGACAGTCAGCCTCTCTCTCTCTCTCTCTCTCTCTCTCTCTTTCTTCCTCTCCCTCTTACAGACACACACATACAGGCACACGCACAAACACACAGTGATCGACAGAGAGATGGACAGACAAGACTGGCAGACAAAAAGGACACATCCTGTACATCACATGTAGCAGAGAAACAAGCACAAAAAAACACAGTGATGCAGCATTCCCTCTACACACACACACACACACACACACATCAACACACACAGCAACATGCACTGGGTTGTTAAATCCTTCATTTTATCTATTAAAACACAGATTTTGACAGGAATATCTGTTTTGGTCCTTTACATAACTTTGCCCACATGTTTTGGAAGTTGATATAAAGCTTATTGTATGATATTTCCACATTATCTAATTTGAGTAGCTCCAAGGTGAAATAATATATTAATAAAATAATATTTTGACCCATGATTAAATCAATTTTTTTGGGCTTAAATCCAAGCCATCAAACTTCATGTTCTCCTCGAATTCTGTAGTTCCATTTTCAAACCATAGAGGTCACTGTTGCTTTACATACTACTTAAAAAGATTGGCTCCTTGTAAACCTCGCTCTGTCCCTCACAAAGTATCCTGATCCACACTTTTTTCCTGCAGAGATGCCTCTTACTTTCTAATTAAATATGTTTTGAAGTGTTATTTAAGGTGCCACTGTGATGTATGGAGAGGTAGATTTCTGTATGTGGTTCAGACTCTGGTCACGACAGAGTGTCTAAATTGTAAGGGAGCGTAAGCACTTAAAGCGTAACCTCAAACTAACCCCAAACACTTTGCAGAGCACTTAAGACTCACTTCATGTGGTTAAACTTGCTACGAGGAACATACCTCAAGTTTTTAGCTGGCAATATGGAAACCTTACTGAATTACTGCACCTATTTGGAACCACAAAATCAGTAATGGTCAATGTTACACGACAGTAAGTATGTAGGTAAGGGGGAAAACTCCTTAAGCACCAATTATAACCATTTAGATTTAATTCAGTAAATGCAGGAAAGGTATTAGGAGTAAAATGTAGACAAAGTAAAATGTAAAAGAATCTAAAAGTGTTAAATCTGTCACACATTAACGCTCCTTTTGTGATATTCAACTTTTGTCTAACTCTTACACAGTACAACAGAATTGTACTTTCTGCAAAGTAAGTAAAAATTTTAGTCTTTAAACAAGGAAAAAGCTAAATTACCTGTATCTTTATATGCAGCAGGCCTGACTGCAGCAGGCTAATAAAATAAAATGCTATGTTTAACGTGGTCCAGACACATTAGTAGCATTTTAAGATATACTCCTTGAATTTGTTTTACCACCCCAACAGCACATCTGGATCCCACAGTTTCCTTCCAGCACACCACTTTCATGGTTTAAAATGTAACATAGTCCACAGTAAAGTTTCACCAACATTTTTTTCCTCCCAATTTGAGCTGTCTACTTCCATAGCAGACACTATTTTGGTGTCAGTCCACATGCTGAATATTGGACAGGATGACAAATTGGACAAAATGTCTAGATGTTGCTGGAATATGAATGTTTTATGTAAAATTAGTAACAGTATCAATCTGCAAAAAACACATTTTCAGTGTAATCCCACAAAAAGAGCAGAAGATGTTTCTGAAATGTGAACTCAAGATCTTTGAACACAGCATTAAAAAAAAAAAAAAGAAGAAGCTGGAAGCTGAAAAAAAAATCTATGTGACTTGAAGACCAAAAACAACTTGGAATTTATGTCTTGACAGCAGCTCTAGCTTTAGGCTATAATTTTTAGTGTAGCTCACACTCATCTCTGACTCCACTGTGGAAACTCCTGTCAGGTCTACTCACCTGACAGACTACCTCATGAAAAATAGCATGTTTACATCAGCTGTCATGAAACACAATTTCTAAAATGGTCATAAATGTATTTGTTATTATTTGTCGGAGTACTGTCTGTTGGTTTCAGCTACAATTTGTAATTTATATAATGCATTTGAAAAACAAAATGACATTGACTTCCTGAAGTAGAACGTGTTTGTTTTTCTTATTCTCTTTTATATAACTACAAAGTGATGTTTTTGATGAGCTTTTAAGGCAGTGAAAGATAGAAAGACACACACACACATACACACAAACCCACCTACAGCCGAGTCTGCTTGCATACAGAAAAAAAAAAACACTCACACACCGAAGCCACCAGACGGGCAAAAGTGAGTCTGTGTGTGAGGCCTCCGTTACCCAGACATGCTGTGTAAGAGTATACAAAGTGTGCAAGTGTCCGTGGGACATGCTAAGCAAGTTCAACACACCTCTATACACGCTGACAACCATGCCCACATTTAACACATGAACTGCCAGTGCCAAATGTTCAGGCTCTGCTGGCTTGTTCTGGGGGTTTGCGCCCACACACACACACACACACACACACACACACACACAGAAGAACTCACTAGAGACGTTGTGGCTTGGTATTTGGCCCATCAACATTCTATTTCCTCTCTGCCCCTCTCTCCTGAAGTCTCATTTCCATTGCCTGACAAACACAAAGGCAGGATCCTCCTTGCCCACTGAATCTGTTAAAATAAATAAATAAATCTCCACTCCACTGTACATCAGTTAATTATCTGTTTCACTGAGTGGCAGACTGTCTCCACCTTACTTTCTGCCTGCATGTTTCCACTCACACACACACACACACACACACGGAGAGGAAGAGAGGGAGGGAGAAAGAGAGAGATGGCAGACTGCCACAGTGGCTTTCACTGTGAACTTGTTTAGTCAAAATAACGAGTCGGAGGATTATGAAAGACTGTAATTAGGTGTTGCCGAATGATTGTGCAAAAGAGTGAGTGACTGCGCGGCGTACTCCCGACTTACCTTGTTAAAAAGTCCTTAAGGTGAGTTGGCATGTCATTCAGGCTGTAATGCCTTACGCCCAGTGGGGGAGTTTTAAGTCATTTTGGCATGTAATTATCAAAGGAACACTTTGTGATAGATGGCAGAGTCAACGGCGGAGAGATCAAGGGAGCAGGAGGAAAAGAGAGAGTGAGACACCCAGTCTGAACCTCATCATAATTAGAGGATTTCTCTGACTTTGATCCAAAGGATAAGAGTTTTCTCATGAAACCCCCCTTTTAAAGTTGATGTATTAGACCTGTACCTGAGACACAGCCGTGCACCTGTCAAACAAGCTTTTCTAATTAGCTGTCAAAGGGAAAACTTACTAAATGTTAACCTTTGGTGATAACAAAGTGCTCAAGTCAAAGTGTGTGGGAAAAAAAGGACAAATAAAGCTTAGCGTGTGGTGATATGTATTATTGATGGTGGCAATCCTTCAATATGCTGCAGTTACTTGGCATTAAGTACAGCGGGTACTAAGACAAGAATGTTGCACTTACTGAAATGATGAAGTAATCTTGAATGTTTGCTTGCAGCCTATTGCATCTGGCGTCACGACCGCCATAAACACGATTTCAATTTACGCGGTCCAAACAACGAGGACATCATGCTGATGGAATACAAGGACATAACGCTGTTGAAAAGCACAGTCAAAGAGTGTCTTGGCGAATTTCATATGGATGTCGAAGAGGCCTACGAGGTTTGGTGAAGCAGGGACCACACCGAGGACAAGTCGGTGAACTGCTGTCGCTGGTGAGCTAAACACTAACATGCTCGCCAGACGGGAATATGCTTGCATAGATTGATCACGATAGATCTACAAGTGTCATTCTATTTTCCCTGTACCGTCCCATGTGCTTACTTTTGTTCTCAGGATTGTGCGTCATCTCATTCAGTAAGAATTTACTTAAGTTAGAGGGGGAAAAAAAGCTCTCTGAGCAAGCGAGTCTGCTGTGAATGAACAAAGTTGTCAGTTTGTTGCTAATGGCACAATAAGTCCACAAAATTTTGTACAAGCAACTCCTGTTTCCTAAGAGTCAACAAATTATTCCTCTTTTGTGGAGCAGTTTACACTCCAACAGAGGAGTTTGAATGCCGTATTTGTCAGAATATGCTAAAATAAGAAGACAAAACCATAAAAAAGTCTTTCTGAGGATAAAACACCTGTCAGGAAAGTTTCCCTGAGACACCATTAATCCAAAGAGAAGAGAGTTCTCATCTTTGAAGACTTCTCTGATAAAAGTGAAATAACACCATTAAAGCAGAACTAAAATCCCATATTTGTGTAGCTTGTCTATCCATCACACACTTGCAAACCCCCCTGTCATTCTCAGGCAATTTGTATTTTTCACACCGTCTTCGTTTAGCCTTTTTTTTAGCTCCTCATCATCTGTGACAGCTCGAAAGACGTCGGGGGAGGTTTATGACCTGTTTTCACTCGTCATAAATTTTCCTCCGTGGCAGCAAAAGACACTAAACAGGCCTCGAGAAATGCTTTGGGTTAAGTTGGGATGAATCACTAGTATCGCACACAAACCGTAAGAGACACGTCTATAAACAGAGTTGACAAGCCATAATAATGCAGCAGTCTCCAAAAAGAACAGCATCTGCTAACATCTGCTGTTGTAAATATACAATTGTCTTTTTCTTGGAATATAAGATAACATCCACCTGTTAAACATAATTCCAGCAGAAAATTGTATATTTGAGGCACTGTTGTGATAGCAGATGTTGCAGCACAGCTAATAAGCTCCAATAGCCTCCATCATTTTGGACTCTGGGTCTCCCGTCCCTCAAAGGTCAGCACCGTCAAGAAATTTTATTATTGGTCAATGTCACATTTGTGCACTTGGATGTTTAAGTTGTAAGTTGAAAGTAAGTTAAATCCACCCCTGCGAGTGAATCAATTGATTGCAGCACTTCCATTACATTACAATTTTACAGTTTAAAAGCTGATATGCCTTTACATAACACAATTTTTAAAGTGTTTTACAAGACAAAACATCTGGAAAATGTTGATTCCAGAGCATATTTCTACATTTTTATGCATTTTTTAATTAACCATTTCCCTCTCACAGTTCAGTGTCACGGTCCTGGGTCGGCCACCAGTCATCTCCCTGGTATTTCCTCGTATTTCCCTCTCCATGTGTCCTCTGTGACCCTGTTCGTCTCTCTTTTATTGTGTCCTTGTCCCTGCTCAAGTCTTGTCTTTGTCTGTTCTGTAGTTTAGTTATGCACTTTCCCATCAGCCACACTACATATCAGTCTCCTTCCTTTGTTCCTGGTCATTTCATCTGTGTTTTGTCCTCGTGTTTTTATGAACTCTATTCCTGAATTTGTCCCTGAAGTTTTTCCCCATGTCTCCCTGGATGTTCCCATGTTCCTGACCCTACCTGTTCTGCCCGCCTGATCCTTCTAATAAGCCTACATTACTAATAAAACCACCTTCACCTGCATCAGCTCTGCCCCCTTTGCTGTCTTGCGTTCGCGTCCAACCCTGCATCACGTAACATTCGGAGCTATCATTGAACTGCTGCCATGCAGAGGAAAGGGCATAATGATTCAACTCAGAGATGCTGGCCAAATCTGTTCTGTACATATGCATGGCATTCCTGTTTAGAGGATGTGTAAATATAGGACAGATGTTAGTTCAAACACAGAGACCTGTGCAACCTTTTACTCTCTGCAACATTTTCGCTCCACTCATATGGGAGAGGGGAACATGAAAGATTCAAAGTACAGTTAAGACAATATTGCAAATTAATGCATGTAAGGTAATATTTTAAATTTCTTATAGTAACATATTGGTGTAATTAAAGGCCTATAATAAAAATAAAGCATTCTCTGCTAGTGTCCAAATGATTTCCTTTCTCTTCTTTTCCTTCACCTTTCCTTTCCTGTAAGCTTCATCTTCAGAATAAATCAATATAAATCCTCAACTCTGTTCAAGGGAAATAGCCATTTATTGTCCGGATTTACTTAAAATTAAATACAACAAAGACATTTCTGGGAACATTCCTTTAACAATGCAGGAGAAATGCCAGGTCACATAGAAAACACAATACATTACACACTCTGCGAGCGACGTGCCAGGGGACAAACACTTTTTTTTTTCTTTATCCAAGTCATATTTATTTTATTAGGTGTATTCTCCATAGGCTTCATGGTGGTAGGACCGCCATGCGCTCAGACACTCACTCACAACACACACACACATACACACACGCGACAGGACCCCAGATGTCCACTGGTGCATGTAGTGATTCTATTATTTTTTTTTTTTTTGCCTCTTGGAGTTTTTATTTTTTTCCTTCATCCAGGGAGGATAACACACACCAGCAGCCAGACATAATTAGTATTGGAGAAGACACAAAGAGTAGCTCCTAATGACTACAAACATCTATGTGGTTGACTTTTGTGTATGTAATTGAAAGGAGGTGAAAATCAATAGCATTCAATGAAAACTAATTGCGAGAGGTGAGAGTGGGGAGCTGTTAGGCGTCTATTAGAGGCGGCAGCAGCAGACCACAGTTACGATTCTTCAGTCAGTTAGAAAAGCGCTCTGAGCGCAAATTTGTGTGAAACTGTGCGTGAAAAATGGCTGAATAAAATACCCATAATTCTTCTATTATTTAGTAACTTTCAGGCAACATGGAGTGATGTGGAGGAGGTGGAAAACAAGGGGGAAGAGAGAAGCATTATCTCAGTATTTTTGCTGTTGGTGACATTGCAGAGTGTTTGATGGGGAAAAAAAAGATTAAAATAAAAGGATTTTAACTTTTCAAATTCTTCTTGGGTGCATTGGTGTTTTGCTAAAAAATCATACATACCTGAAGATATACTATGGATTGAGCCTGGATATGGCCTATAGGTTTTCAGAACACACACAAATAAATAAAATCAAATAAAAAATTCCAAACTTATTTTTGCCATTGAGTTGGTTTATGTCCAGTCACTTGCACCAATATCAAATCTTATTACTGCAACTACTGTATATAGTCAACATGTAATTGACTCTTAAATTCCATTAAATGATAATGGGAATATGTACAGTGAGGTGAAGACAGTGAAATTTGAGGACAAAAAAAATAAGTAAAGAAATATTGTTGTATTGTTGTAATGTGAAATTAACACTCTTTTCTATTTCATCTTTTAATTCTCTCTCTATATTTCCAACATTCCTGAAACTCAAGTGTGGTAATATGGTTCAAAATGTGAAACATCCCACTAGTCGGTGTGTCTGAAAACACTTAACACACCTACAAACCTATAAATCCTGCAAAATAGCACACATTTACTGAAGTGATTATTCCTATGCAGACTGAATAAACAGGATATCGATGGCATCAAAGGCAAACAGCCGGGCCATCGGGAGGATAGATACTGGCTATAGACATCTGCCAAGTTCACAGGGGTGCATGTTTACACTGTGAGTTGAAGCCTAGAGTAACAAAGGGCGAGCCCTGACAAGCAAGTGAACACGTTTCTATCACGCAAAGGGACCCCTAATAAGCCCCTTCATTTAAACCGCATTGTGTGTTTATATCGTTCATTTTGCAGCCTTTATTCGGTTGTGAGTCGCGGCCCACATGCAACTTTACTTTACATTTCCCACATTTTCAGAGACAGCACACTGTCAGCACTTTGGTTCCCGAGGTCCTGGCACTGCTACACTTCAAACATCACCTGTGGTCCTGTACACACACTCACACACACACACACACACACAGGATCACAATTAATTACACAGAGATTAGGCGGGGGGCTGCACAACAAGCACAGCCGAAGCTCACACTCGCTTCACACACAAAATGTCAGCCGGCCATGGTCGCTGGCAGTGGCCTTGCTATAATCTCTCTCTAATTATATACACAGCCAGGCTTACTGTTTTAATGCAGAGACCTGAGAAAATACAACCTACTAATCTTATTTGCACACAGCAGCAATAACCTGCCGGGGGAGAGGACAGGAGAGGAGGAGAGGATGAAGGAAATTACAGAAGATTACTTTACATTACTGACTTCTGAATGTAATTGTAATTTGTCCTATGAGTCTATTTTTCTATATATATATATTTCAATATATTATATATATATACTTACATATATATATATATATACTTTTTTTTTCTTTTTTCATTTAAGTGTTGATACCGGAAGATATTTTTTTAAGTATTAGCACTTTGTTAGTCCCTATAGCTTTATAATAGCCTATGTGAAAAATGGATTTGAATACAATGAATTATAACTGACATTCATTTCTTTTTATGTGACAGTAACAGTGACAGTAACTCCCTTCAAATGCCAGACTTAACCTTTCTCATTTAGTCTCTTTTTGCATCTCTTAACTGATGCAGCTCCCAGTTAAGGTATCAGAATACTTGTAATTTCAGCCATAGTTGCTTTCTGACTGTGTATATAGTCTATATGGACAATGACTGAGTCTTTGGGTCCACTTGGATGCCCCATGATAGAATATATTCCTTCGCCAAAGGAGGTGCGATGCAGACAGGGTGTCTCACACAGACACAGGCCTACACAGCTACACACACTATGTAAATAATGCATGTGTCTTAAAGGGTTTCACCCCACCACAGCTGGCCCACTTCAATTAGAACGCTTTGCACTCATCTTTTCCCTCCTTTCTCTCGCGCTCTTTCTGTTCTTCCAGTAAGTGTGCTTTTTTACCATTTTCACAGATAATTGCAACTACTGTAAAATAAATTTTTTTCCAACAGTATTCAAGCTTTCCATTTCACCAAGCAAGATTTTTTTCCTACTGTAACATTGATATGTATGCATTTATAAAACATTAAACGTCATGCAACCTTTCTGCCTTCTAAAATTTCAAGCTTTTGCATGTGACAAGCTAAGTAATAAATGCAAAAAGTAAAATCTCTGCTTTATTCTTACACAGTTGTTTTATTTTATTTCCCTGCAGCAGCCATAGTTGAGTATTAACTAGGTCAGAGAAGCCATTGCAACACTTGTTTGATCTGTTGGGCAACATGTTAAACTGTGCCCTGCGTGGAGCTTCATTTCATCTCTCCAGCTGGTCCATGCTTCCAAGGTGAGGTAGCGTTTGAATATCAAGTCAATAATATCAAGTGTTCTTCTATATTTCACTCTCTTTAAACTTGGATGATGTTAAAGCTTTCTTATCTTCCTCTCTCTATTTCTGCCTGTATCTCCTGATCTCTTAAATTTAGAGGCCTTGCGTGACCCTTGCTCCTCAACCTTACCACTCCCTCGTTGACTCCCCCCCCTGCCCTCCCTCCCTCCCTCTTTACTTCCACTCACCGTAAGTGGAGGCCCTGGCCTGGTCTAGTCTCCTCCAAACACATCTAATTACCCCAATGCCAAGCATTTCCCATCCATCACATTATCTTTCAGAGACGAGGTATTAGCGCTCCCCGTCCCGTCAGCCAATTACCTGCTGCCTTCTGCTTGAGTCACCTGCATTGCAAATGTGACCTTTACTTAGAGGGCTGATTGCATGTTTCCTAGAGTGTGTGAGAGAACGTAGGGTTTTGAAGCGCAGTGTGTGTGTGTGTGTGAGAGAGAGAGAGAGCATGTGATCTCCGAAAGAGTGTGTTAAGAGAATGAAAATGTGTAAGTGCATGTGTGTGCGTGCACGCATGCAAGAGTTCATACGTATTATCTATCTAAGAGCCTGCATACGCTGCAAGTGTAAGTGTGTCGTTAGGTGTGTTATGTATGTGTATATGTGCATGTATGAAATGCAGATCTACTGCGTGCACGTGACATGCCTGAAGGCCCCGTGTGTGTGTGTGTGTGTGTGTGTGTGTGTGTGTGTGACTGGGCTGGGGTAGTGAGCAAACCCTCTCAGACACCCCCCCCCCCTCCCAACCCTCCCTCATGTGACGGGCTGTCGTGAATGTTAATGTTCTGTGATGGCTGTGGAGCAAATAAGTGTTTCTGACACAGTACAGGCTCCCATTACAGGAGCAGGCCAAATGGGCTCGCTAGTGCCTTAATGAGCAGGCAGGTCAGTCAGCCGCAGCCACTGTACCAGTCCCACATGCTGCTTATGCAGGGACGAACCTCAGCACCCCTCGACCAGACCAGGGAATAACTGACTTCCGCAGTGGGCTCCTTACTTAAGTTTTACAGATTTTTTTTCTTTTGCTTCATATCATGGGCTTACTGAAAAACCAGGACTTAATGTCAAATAAAACCATTAGAAAATTATACACATTTATGGAATTTCCTGCTGACTAATTATGAAAGCAACTCATTCTCCTCTTCACTTCTGAAAAAAAACTTACATCTTTAAGCAAGATTTTTTTTTCCAGACGCTCTCAATATACTGACACTTTTCTGAGTGATTCAGTTGCTACTAAAAGTCTAAATGTTAAATGTATAAAGTCTCTCAAATCACCTAAATGAAACAAAAAATATTTGTTCCATTTTTAAAGAGAAAAAATGTTGTTCTCTGAATATACATAATGATTGTAGGGTTGTTTTGCTGTAGTGGCATAATTTAAATTTGTGAACAATTATTCCGCATATAACAAATTAAAAAAATGTTATGACTTCTCCACTGTGATATATGTTACTTAACAGGAATATATAGGCCCAAATATACTTTTATTTGCATTTTCCCAAATGAACTATATGATGCGTGTGTGTGTGTTGGTGTGGAGAAGAAGAACACAGAGAGAAAAAAAACACAATGGTCATAACTAACTTTGACCTTGATCATTAATATCAGTTAGCACTTGACTAACAGTCACAAAACATTTAGGATTTTTATGTGCCAAGACAAACAATGACACTGACATATATACAGAAGGTCTTCAACGTAGAAATCCTTAAATAAGTGTCTGTCACAGATCTTTTTGTTTGCAATATTCATATGGATGTCAGATGTCAAAATCTAGGGTAGAAAAATAAAAATTGGGAACGCTTGCAAAACATCCCACCGAATGGCAAACCAAGAGCCTTGTTCGTCGTAAAGTCCCAGTTAGCCTGACAGCCTGTGGACACTGTAAACTCAGTCACAACCAGTCCAGTGCAGCTACAAGCTTGTGAACAAAGAAGCTGTCTCCCCCTTCTCCCTCCGGACTGTCAAGAGAAAGTACAGCTTGTAGGTTGAGTCAAACAGTTATTTCTGAAAAAGGTGGAAAAGCACATCGCTTGGCTGACTCATCATAATTTAGAGGGAAAATGAATGCCCCTTCTTACACCTGAGGAGAGTAGTGGTTGGAGAAAAAAAAACTGAGAGGAAAGGGGAGAGAAGGGTAAAGAGAGAGAAGCCGGGAAGCGGACATTAGGCTTGATTGAGACGCATGGCAGACGGAGAATCACCTAGCGCGTCAGAGCACATCCTCACAGTTGGCCAGGCTGTCTCTCAAAACTCTCCAAATAGTCTAAAGTCGACCTGTTGGAGTTACTGAGTCGTCACACTACATGTTGTAGCCCAGGAGCAATGGGCCCACAAAGGTGTCTCTTTTCCTCTCTCTGTGGGACTTGTTAGAGGTTCTATTTTGGATCCTCTCTGCCTTCACTCTCGCTGCTGCAGAACATCTTAAGGTGTACCACACATTTTATATACTTTCTGTATGAATTCCTGTTCAATAAAATCAATCCATGGTAGATTCTCGAATTTGAACTAAAAAAATGTGAATGTTTTCATTGCAGGTAGCGCAAGACGAACAAGTAGTTTTCATGTGTGACCACAAAACTACTCTTGTGTTCATGATCGTGGTACAGAAAACAGTCTTTGCCATCTTTAACTTGTAAACCACATACATTCAAACAAATACCTGGTTTCTCTAATATGTACAATGATGTTTTGCAACACTTTGCACTCTCTGCCGGTGACGTGTGTACTTCATGTCTGCAAAGACAAGGATGAATGGTTAAATCTTACTGCAAAGGAAATTGAACCTAACAACATCCTCATCTTGTATTTATTTAATATAGTTTATACTGATTTGGTTGTACCCATAGCCTTCATAGGACTGTTAACATCCCTCACTGAAAACAATGATTTCTGCATTACACTGAGTGGGATGACGCCATTTTCAGATAATGGAAGTGCCAATGCAAAAACTTTTCCCTATAATGAGACTTGAAAGGTCACGGCAGCACTTAAAAGGGAAAACCTTCACAAGCAAACAAGACAGATAAAAAAAAAACAAAACACAGATGATTTACTGAAAAACTAATTGGCAAACAGTCTAACAAGACTCCCCATTGTTAGACATTAAAGCATGAGGAGAATTAAAATGTGAAATGCGTGATTTGGCAAAACTCTCAGTTGTGTTCAGTGTCAGTGGTTTTTGGTCAGTGGTTCCAGATGTCTGTGGTATCTGCACATATTAACGGTGGTATGGTTAAGGTTTGGGAACATGTTGAGAGCTGCTGAAACAGTGAACATGCAGGTCTGTGACAGGGCGTGAACTCGAATTTCAAGCATGAAAGATGGCACCACCACCTCAACACCAATGGACGTGGTAGTGGACATAAATTGAGGAGGTCCAGAGTCATCCAATATAAATGTAACTCCTAAGATACTGGGCTGTACTGGACTATTGACAGCTGTTCATACATGGGCCAACAATTAAAAAGTACAGTGCCATGCTGCACATACCCACACTGTAGCCAGTGATCAAGGGGAGTTTACAGTTGTGTGATTTACTAGAATAGTCATGCTGAAACATAAAAGTTGGATGAATTTAATTTCAATTTACACAAGAGCAAACTGTTAAACCGCTGCCACCACTGAGCAAACTCATTTGCATCAAAGCACACGATCAGACAAGCACCAAAAATGATTATCAGCAACCGTGCAGCTGAACAAGCCCGTTATGGCTGATGGGAAATAGCAACAGTCTGCAGCACTGTGCACTTCCTAACTAGAAAACAGGCCTCATATTGCAGCATCGCTATGTTTGACTTGGTGGTTTTTGTATAATTAAGTTACATCATGTTGATTTTGGGTTTTGTAGCAGATGCAACCGTTTTTACAGATGCTCTCTCACACATTACATTTCGTAAGGAAACGTAATTGTTGCCTGGATTATTCTTCTTGGCACATTGTTTTTTTTAAGGAAGTACTAAATTTAGACGTTGCAAACTCTGAAGAACCACTGTGCACTATCAACTCAGCAACAAACAGCAGACCAGACAGACACAGCTGGAGATGAGCTGGTGAACATAGTGGAGCATTTAGCAGCTAAAGAGCCAGATATTTCCCTCAGGAGTTGGCAGAAACCAAAAACAGAGCTTAAATAGGGTGAATATCAGATTTAGATTCATCAGATAACTCTGAATAAATGGCAACATTCAGAAGTGTCTGGATGTTTAAATAAGCTGTTAACTTAAATAAGCTATTATAAGCTATTAACTATTTACCAACTTTTCTATATCAACTCAAAAGGTGACGATTGACAGAGTATTGTTCATAACATTTTTTTGATGCCCCCAAACAGCCAAAAACCCAGTTATTGTTGTTTTAACTGAGGGTGATCTAAACATAACCTTAAAAAAAATTACTTTAGTTCCTATGAGCGGGTGTTATGGGGCAACAAATTAAACAAGTTGCCAGTGCACATTTAGCTGATGCTTTCAGTACCATCATGTTACAACCTGGCAATACTTATTTATGTTATGTTATGTTATGTTCGCTGAGTATGTTGATTAGAAAACACATAATCCAATCACCATTGTGTTTTTACCTAAAATATATTTGTTGTTATAAATTAGTAGTCTATAAACTGAATTTCCAGGGGGCAAGGTTGCAGATGACACCATGAGGCCAGTGTCTAAACGGTATCAGTAAAGGAAAGAGGGGCAAACTTGGTAATAACAAGTAGCTAAAGCTATTTCTGCCAGTTGCATGTTGCTCTTAATTCTTCTTTTTTTAACATTTGAACAATGGACAAAAGGTCTCCTGATGTGTTTTTTTAAGGGAAATTTGTTGTACAGAAAAAGTATCTAATACGTTCCACAGTTAAACACCCGATCAGCACTTTAAGAAAGCTTTTATTTCCAGAGAAACCTGAGGGCCTCATTTGTATGTTTTGTTGGACCTCCTGAACACAATGGGAAATGGAAGCAAAGGTCAGTGTTAAGTCTCCCCTGGCTTTTGTTCTTTAAAACAACAATATTGTATTGATCTGTCCTGAATGATAAACACAAATGTGTTGGTAAAACACAGTCGCTTTTGACCTTTAGCAATTACTTCTACATGGCTTTAGCAGTACTGTAGATGAAAAAAAAACAATGTCCAACTCATTTTCTTTGGGTTTTTTTTTTCATCTTTCATCTCACATCTTACCGAAGTGCAGCTGGCTTACACAATGGTAGATTTTACAGATGCTGCTCTATAGTGTAATCGCAACAAACACTTTATGATTACAAGATGCTGTGGCGTTGCTATAGTAGACGTACATCTGATCCACAAGTAACAAGATGTGACATTTGGTTATGTTTTTGACCTTTGATTACCTGTTGGTGGGTGTTTCCCTCATTAGAAATATCAAGTGTGCATCATCAAATCCCCTAATGAAACAGTCCATATAATGAAACATCTTAAACTAAGTAATATTGGATGTAGGTGTCCTCAATTATGTTGGATCAAGCAGCCTGAATATCCTCAGTTTTCTGATCTACTATCGTAATGTGACATAATTACTGAACTTGGAAGATGCTGGTATTGTGCTATAGGCTATTATTATAGTCTATACATAAAAGTCACACCACAGCCTCATTATAAACAGCAAACAACTCAGACACCTGCCAACAGAATCTCAGTTATCTTATGGGGAACTTAACCGAGTCTAAGTTGTCTGACAGAGTTGAAGTGTGTCGTGATGACCCACGATTAGACCTCCTTGACCTTAAGAGGGTCTGAGATTAGAATCCTTGGCTCTTTGTTTTTGCGGGACCACAACTACCGGTGAGGATAGTGAGGTGATCAAGTAAACTCTTATTTTAGAAACAAGAAGAGAAACAAGACAATTCATCTCCCATTCAACTGGTTGAGAATGAACATAGACACATTTAAGTAAAGAAGAAAAAAATCAAATTTTATGAGCTTTTAGAGGCCGTTAAGAGCATTTTTAGAACATTTTATTGTGTTTTTATCCATGAAAGTAAAACGATATAATACAAAAAATAGTACTTGACACGAGTAGCATTTTTCTATCTATAACATACACTCTTAAAAGTTCAGTGAGTCAGACTGAGGCGACTCAGATGCTGAAAAGCGATGCCCCTCAGGCTAAAACCTCTTGACCTGCAGAACCACTGCAGGGAGGCGATGATAGAGGCCTGATAGAGGCCAGTCACTGGGGCCCAAAGGCACATCTTGGACATGTCCTTTTGGCAGCAGGGCTCTGAACCAGAAATACACACACACACACACAAACATAGGCCACATCTCCAAGCAGCGGAGGAAGAATAAGAGGAGGCACTTCAGATTTTAAAGTGGAATATTCTCCACCTCATCCTGACAGCTGTGGAGGGGCGTCCTGGTGGCGGTGTGAATGATGATGAGAGAGGATGCAACTCTCGCTCATCAAAAAAATAAATAAATAAATAAAAAGAAACACGGAAACTTACTGGAGCCACAAGATCCACGTTTAATTTGTGTGAAGTGCTTTATTTTCTCCCCCTTGCTTGACTCTGTAAACACTTCTACTGATCTGCTTGGCGTATTATATCAATATATTCATTTGCTAAGATCAGCCATGCCAAGCATTCACATCAGCTGACATTTAGATGCAATTTAATCCTCAAAAGAAAAAAATATGTTTTTGAAATGATACGATCACACACCTACAGGCTGTTTTGTTTATTGTCGCCGGGAATTCATATTTTCTAATAATAATGCGCTTCATTTTTAATTGGAATTAAAGGCCATTCCATTGATTCTTGTAGTGGGGGGGGGGCGTTCAGGCCATAGCAGCATTGTGCCTTCTGCTGCTGTGTGTGTGTGTGTGTGTGTGTGTGTGTGTGTGTGTGTGGTCTCTCTCCACTGCTCTTTGTGTGAGGTCGTGCTTCATATTTCCATTTAAGCTTTGATCACATTACGGCTATTTTCACCATATTAATGTTAGTCAATGAATAGATTAAATATTCAATTAAGCCTGATGCCTCTGTGTGTGTGTGTGTGTGTGTGTGCGTGTGCGAAAGTGTGCGTGTGAAAACAGCGTGCAAGCATTTGATATGTGATTCTACGCATGCATGTGTGAGAGTTTGAGTGAGTGTATGTTGATATGTAATGATGTGTAAATATATTTATAGCTCAGGGTCACAGTGGTATTAACCTGACCCAGACCCTCTCTTTCTCCCCCCTCTCCCCTTTCTTTCTCTCTCTCTCTCTCTCTCTCTGTCTCTCTCTCTGGGGAAGCTGCTGATTGTTCTGTGTTTCACTCAGCTCTTCTGTTCTGGGCCTTCGAACCACATGTCTGTGTTTGACAGGATGTTTTGGAAAGAAGAAGTAACCAAATGGCTCCATAACTTTTCAGAGATCATTTTAACCACTGTGGGGAAAAACAAAAACAAAACACACACACAAAAAAAGAAACTTCTCTAGACAATCACGCTGCTGGTTTTTAGAAAAATTAGACAAAGCTTTATGTGAATCTCTGGACTCAGGAGGGGGGGACCACACTAACATACTGCGCTCCTTTTATGTGCCACCTTTACCAAGCGGGGAAGGTATTCAGTTAAATGTCCCATCAGTCAGGCATATGCCAAAGGCCTACATCTTATTCAAGTTTTAAACCTCTAATTGGTAACGTTTAAAAGGCGTTTAAGAGTGCCCTTTCTTCTCCCTTTTCTCATTTCCCATTTAATGTGTTGTGTCAAAGTCTATTACCTCAGTTGGACGTTTCTGTCCCTTAAGTTGAAAAAAAGGGGGGAGAAGGAGGAGGGGAAGAGGGAGAGAGAGGAGAGAGGTCGGTGTGTGTGTGTGTGTGTGTGTGTTGGTGAAAAAAAAAAGAAGCCATCAGCTGAGGTTTGCCAGGTCGATAAAGCTTTTAGATTTGGAGATGTTTTCAGGGGGAGCCCATTTCCTGCGGCTAAGAGTTGTTAATGGAGCTTAAGGAATTATCTTATGACTCTCGGTCTGAGAGCAGGTTTATTCCAGCGGACCCGGACCCCCTCCCATCCCCACACCTCTCCTCCTCCTCCTCTGACACGGAGCGGCTGAATATGCTGCTGTCAGAGCCGCTTAATGAAAAGTAACGCGTCGCTGATTACAGTTTTATTTGGTCTCTATGTAAAAAGCGCCTGTTAATTTACCATCCCCGCTCCCTCTCCTCTGTGTGTTCGTATTTGCCACGGCTGAATGATTTAGTTATAGCCAAGGCCTTTCTCTCTCTCTCTCTCTCTCTCTCTCTCTCTCTCTGGGATCTGTCCCCTTACTCCGCGTCTCTCTCAAATAAAAAGCCACTTGGTTCGGAGGTCTAATAAAATCCGTCTTCATGCTAAATTAATTAAACGTCGGGGCTGTATTGTCTTATCTGTGGGGACTTTAACTCTGGCCTAATTTTTCTATCAGCGGCTATGAAAAATTAAATACACAGTTTGGTATGGGGTGGAGGTTGGAGGAGGGAGGGGGGGGGTAATAAACACGCCTATGTTAGAGCAGGAAAATGTGAATGAAAAGAAAAAAAAAGTGCCTATTAACCCCGCACACACCTGTCAGATATCTCACCTCCACTTTTGTTGCGATCATGTCAACTTTGGTTCGGCAGAGCTGCAGGGGAGAGAGTTTTTTTTTTTTTTTCCCAGAGATAAAAAAGCAAATAAAAACACACACCCCGACTCCGATTTATATAGAAAATCCCTTTTGTCCACCATGGCACTTTCGTCCAAGAGGAGTGTGTGTGTGTGAGAGAGAGAGAGAGAGAGAGAGGGGGGTATGCTTTCCCATTAAAATTCATCACCAAAGCCCCCTCCCTCCTCTTCCCTTCCTTCCTCTCTCCTCCTCCACCCCCCCCCTCACAGGTGGGACAGACAGAGTCCCCCGAGAGCTCCACTTTCGCCATTACTGTCAAGTACCCTTGACTCCTTTCTTTTTGCCCTTTTTATCTACAACAACTAATTCGAGTTCCTTTGCCCTTTTCACTTTTAGACGACGTGAGAGCCTCTCCCCGCGAAGCCCTTTCACTTTTCAGAATCAGTATATCCAGATATCCAGACTGTTTTTCTTTTTTTTCCTGCATCCCCTCTCCACCCACCCACCGACCAAAGTCTCTCGGAAATTGAGGGGTTAGTGTCAAAGCGAAAACTCCTCACTTCAAATTATTTAGCAGCCCCCCCCCCCTTCAGTCTTGAACCCTTTAATGGACGCGTAGGGAGAATAACTTACCCTCCTGACAGCCGCATCATGGACGCTGTTGAGATGTTTCGATAATATTATCAGAGAGCAGAGAGGGATGGATGGGTGGGGAGGTGTGTGTGTGTGTGTGTGTGTGTGTGTATGGGGGATCGATAGCCTGACATGAAATATGACTGCGAACATCCCAATTACAGCCTGTTTAGAGGGAATTAATGAGGCAGATCTTAGATACTGATATTGTTCCGTCTTGAGCTGCCTCATTTTCTCGCTGTCACTAAACGAGGGTGGATGTTTCTTTTTTTTTTTTTTTTTTTTCCTGTACAAATAAATAAATAATCAAACAAACAAACGCATGGCGGAAGATGTCAGCCTGCGTGCGTCTGTTTGAACGGGTTAAAAACGGAGAGAAATGAGAAGATTTGCTTTATTTAACAGCATTTAGGCCCCTTACTTGTGTCTCTTAACTGGGGGGAGGGGGGGGGGGTCGGATGTCATTTTAGACAGAGAAACAAACAAAACATGCAAAAAACAGATGAAGAAGAACAGCAAAGGGCCCAGGACAAATCCGAGCCTCCATCCCTCCCCCTGTTTTTTTTTCCTTTTTGCATTTCAGCACCACAGACAGCGACATCCCATTGACCTCACATCACAAGCTCTTCAGAAACCGACTGCTTTTTATTTTTTCAGTGAACAAAGTTGAGACGCTCTCATCCACTTCCCGCGAGAGCTGTGCATTTGTGAGACTCTTATTTTTTTTTTCTTCTTCCTCTTTTAATAGTGATACTCAACTGCTGAGACCTAAATAATATTCAATTACATTTGCATGCGCATAGAAAAAGAAAAAAAAGAAAGTAAAAAAAAGGAAAAGGAAAAATCATGTAAACCATAGGCCTATTTCTTTTTTTTTTTTTTATCCCAAGATGTAAACTTTTAGTTATACATTTCGATAAGTTTTGTGCGTGCGTTGAAATCAAATGAGCCAAAAACGGATCGGGGTGTTTCACTCGTGTGACGCCAATGAAACAGTATATTTGCTACCATTTGCTTTAAAAAAAATCGAATAGAACATAATGAGAAGGGATCATGGAGGCGAAATAGGCTTTTCCATCCGACTTTCAGCCAGTCACAAAAAAGTCTCTTCTCTCTTTTTTTTAAATGTCGCATTAAAAGTGTCTTTTGGTTTTGTTAGGAGCAGAAAAGCTTGTTGAGAGTTTTTGGGAAAGCCATGGCACTGTCTTTGGGGGGGTCTTGCTGCTGCTGCTGCTGCTGCTGCAGGGCCGCCGCGCTCCTCTCTGCCTCCAGGATGGCGCCTTTGGTGTTCGTGGTCCAGGAGACGGTGGTGTTGGTCAGGGCCTGGCTCAAAGTGCTGTGCCTGAACAAGGGGTCGTGGAAGACCCCGTCCACCCAGTTTCTCAGGGTCGTGACCGGCGAGTCCTGCCTGGTGTCCAGGCCGGTCACGGGTGAGGTAGCGGCGGGGGATGGGGTGAGGGAGGAGGAGGGGGGCGGCGGCTGGCACCTCAGCATGCAGGACGGGTACTCAGTCTGGTTCAGGGAGGTCGCAGTCTGGGCCAGAGACCAGATCCGGGGTTTGCCGTCTAATATCTGGTGGCCTTGCTGCTGCTGCTGCTGGTTGTAGCACGCCTTCACCTGCTGCCTGCTGTCCGCCTGGAAGTCCTCCGGGCTCGTTTTGAGGCAGCTTTTGCCCAAGTCCTGCTCCCCTCCCATAGAAACCGGGATGGAGATCTTCAGAGACGCGTCCTTGATGAGGTGCTCGGCGGGACAGTCGCTCGTCGTCGTCATGTGCGCGTTCATGTGGTACCGGTGCTTGAGCTCGCACTCCGAGCTCTCCGACTCCAGCGTGTCGAAGTCGTCCAGGTCGCTCAGCTGGAGATCCTTATCGGCCCGGCTTCTGGTCTCTGAGAGAAAAAAAAGGGGGTAAAAAGGAAGAAAAAAAAAAGAAAAGAGGGACAGGAGATGTGTCAGTGAGAGATCTGGCATCAGCTCTGATAATGACATCCTGAACTGTCACGGTACTCCACAGTCGAGCACTGGACTTCACATCACACTTTTAAAATTACAGCTCTTCGACTTCAATTAAAGAATCAGGCCTGATAATAAACACGTGAATAAATACCCAGCCAGGAAAACTATATTTAAACATCATTCAGAATTTATTAACCGTTTTAATTATAAACTAAATTAATAAAGGCCTGCGACAAATATGAAGTCACTGTCACCTCAAATAAGCTGGAAAAAAACAAAAGGTACTTAAACTTCCTCTCCTGATTTAGGCCTCTCTAAATGTATTCTATAGCTTAAAGTTTGTTATGATGACCAAACTCATGTCACATCTGGTGCTGTTGGCAGGTTTATTTAAAAAAAAAAAAAAGCCAATAAATGAATTTATTTCACCACATCATCAGGATAGAATGTAAAACCAAACAAATTGTAAGGCCTCGTTGTCATTTGCCTCCTCTTACCAGTATGTTGCAGTTTTTTACAATAAGAATAGTATCACACAAAATTGTTAAAATTATGTCTTAAAATTAAGTCTTAAAAATAAAATAAGATGCAACACTAATATGCTTTTAGAGAATCAAATGTTTTAAATTGATATTGTAAATTTTATCAAATCTAATTTGTAAGCTGACAGTTCTGAGCAGAGGAAAAAAATGACCACGTGGAAACATCACAGCAGTTTGTAGAGTGTCAAATGAAAACAGAGTAGATTTAAGTTTCTAAGATGGATGGAGACTTTGCACAGGAATGTGATCACGGTGACTGTTCTGTTGTTTTTCAGTAATTATTTTGATCTCTCCAAGTGACTGACTCTGAGAGGAATGAAATGAGAAACTGTTTTTTTTTTTTTTGCACATGCTCTCATTTTCTACTGATACTATCCAAACAGGACAAGTGTTATTTTATGATAACAGCAATAAGGACCTGACCTTTAAGAGTACATGTCATGAATGCTCAAGTTTTTTCTGACATTCTTTTGAGATAAAAGACAGCTGCAATAATCTGCCAAAACAATTCAGCATGAAGCTTCATACTTTATTTCTGCAGAGCAACGAGACGCCTTGACACTAACCATCCTCGTTGTTCTCGCTCTTTATCTGCTCCTCCTGAGACCCATCTTCGTCCTCGTCATATCTCTTCTCCTCTGAGCCCTTGTTTCTTGGCGGCCACGTCATCTTGTTCTCCTTCTTGAGCCTCCTCCGGGCGTTGGCGAACCAGGTGGAGACCTGCGTCAGCGTCATCTTGGTGATGATGGCCAGCATGATCTTCTCTCCTTTGGTCGGGTACGGGTTCTTCCTGTGCTCCTGCAGCCAGGCCTTCAGCGTACTGGTCGTCTCACGCGTGGCGTTCTTCCGCCTTGTTCCCCCGTCCATGGAACCGTATCTGTTAATTGAGAGCAACACAACCACAATGGTAATGAGAGGGTAAACACAATAAGAGATGCTCGCTGCGTGACGATCTCGAAAGTGTTGACCCGGCAGGTTCTCTCCTGAAAACCATGACAGAGCCATCTGCTTCTGATTCTTCTGGAAATTATGCATACCATGTTTTATAAGCCTGACAGTCCTACTTACAAAGCTAGATCTGAAAATGAAATGTATGCAACACAAACACAAGTCAGTTAAGAGAGAGAGAGTACTCAGAAAGTACAGGAAAGGGGTCACTAAAAAGTAAGACACCCTCCTTAAAACACACTGAACAGTAAAAGCATTGTCTTTCCTTTGAAAAACTACAAAATTAATATTGTATTTTCATTATTTCATATAATTGTACATAAGTATCGGACCTGCTTGGATCATGTGCAGTAACTTTGTTGCACATAACTTCCCTGAAACCCCTCCAACAATCCCTCATAGAGCCTAAGCTGATATCTAAACTAAATCTGCTCTCAGTCAGAAAAATGTAAAATAAGTAAAATGTTTTACACTTAATATTACATCAGTGATGGTGTATTATATGCACATATATTTTCCCATATCAATGCACGACCCATTAAAACCTCTTAGCGCGACTCCTTCCCTAACGCTCTCCTCTCCGACAAATAACAACTGCGGTCCTACATTTAAAATGTACAGTGTTGATTTTCAGTCAGCAGTGAGCTGTAAAAGTCCTCTCAGGGGAGGCTTTTATGAGGCCTTTATTGCTCCGTATAGCTTAGTGCAGGTCAAGCACTGCTCAGGGAATCAGAAGGAGAGGAGCGCTGCACCTTTCCATACCCCTCGGTTGTTCCCTCACAGATAAAACAGACTGTAAAATTGCTTTATTGAGTGTAATGATGAGCCCTCAGGTGAAAGACGGGAGCAGACAGAGCGGACCTGCTGTAGGCCTGCTTGTTCTTCTGAGTGCCACTAATTCCGTTTTGCCTTTTGACTCAGGCTTTTGCTGTATGTGCACATATTAGCATTCCTGCTGACACCTTTTTTATACTTTATACTGAATTTAGAGTGATTGGTGAAAGAGGCCGGCTCTTGGGTTTTGGGTTATGTGGACTCTCATTTTGCTACAAAGCTAATCAATATGACACTTGGCTGATCAATGAACATGCAACGCTGTAAAAGCCAGTGTTTTTACGGCGCCATCCCACGCAGTTCTGCTAGTACTGGCTTCTTTAAAGTTGCTGGTTCTACGAAAAGTGCATGCCAAGCACAATCAGCTGTGGTTACCGCTCACGCCCCACACTTTCACCGGTATCTCAGGCTTCATTTGGGCTCATTATTGGGAAGACCTTTCGATAGGGCAGACATGCTCTCTTCACAGCGCTGACGAGGCCTCGTGAAGAAATGTGTCATGAGATGAAGGTGATCACCCGGCGCTGCTAGACGTGATGAGAATGGCCTCGACCTCTGCGGGATGATTGATTTAATGCTGGGGAAAACTCAACCCTGAGCTTGTGCACAATACTTTGAGTTACTTTTTGATCGCGTCATGTTTTAGCCACTGAAAGCAGCTGACATAATCCTGCAAACATGTGTGACAGTGGATTAATATGAGATCTGATGTAATTCTAACTTTATTTATTCCACCTTGTACTAAATTTAATTAAACTACAGGTTCCACATTTCACTCAAAGTGGTCTTTTGTTTGCACTGATAATCACCTTTCTTCCATTATGAAAAATCAACAGAAGTAATGGAAACAACATACCTGTCATACTGATACTGTCCCAAGGTAGGATCATAGGGGTAGTAGGCTGTTGCCTGGGTTATTCCCGCATGCGCAGAAGCTGTGGCATCTTTAGTGTCAAATGTGCCCTGCGATCGTAGACAAAGATAAAAGTTTGAAAGAGTGACACAAATAAGAAATCAACCGGTACATTAAATGACTCGCCTGGTGCTGAAAAAATTATATACGTAAACAGACTGGAATTGGAAATATAAGTTTGGTTCATTATGGGTATTAAAGAGGCTGAACTATCCTCCTGCAAAATAAAACATGGGAAAAACTATACAGTTTGCTACAATGACAAATTGTCAGTGGTGTGTGTTATATTCAGATATGTGGTAACTGAAGTGACAAAACTTTTTACTAAATCAAACTTTTGACATAACATCAGGAAACAGCAGGTTTGTGTGCCTGATTAGTGCAGAGATCTGGATTAATGACGATGAGAGGGGGTTCTATGAGCAACATATTGGCCGCTTTAAATTATTATAGCACAAATCACCAGCTAGAAAATCACATCCTAAATAGTCCTGTCATCACATTTATTCTAACCACAAATGGTGGCACCTAATGTATCCCAACAGAAAACCAGCTGGAACAAACAACATTCTTGTACTTTAGAGGCCCAAATTTTCCTGTTTGAGTCCCTTATGAAGAATTCATTTTTAATAACATATTGATAATTATATAAAATGCAGAGTCAGACCCTTCTTGTCCTTTCTCATGCAAGCTATGTCTCAATATTGTGATTCACCTTCTTTGCACTGTTTAATAAACGTGATTTGTCCCAGGGCAAACTCTGACGGGAGAAAGTGAGCATATGTGCCTTGCTTAGAATATAATATTTTTTCTTTCTTCATTTAGTAAACAAAAGTTGACTTAAAGTATGATATGAGTATAAATCGCGTGTAATAAAAAAAGGAAAGTACTATGAGGTGTAAAGCAAAAGAGAAAAGAAAAAGAGGTGCGCCTGGCTCAGGTCTCACCCTGCACCCTGCGGCTCCATTAATCAATGCCAAAGGGGATCAGATGAAAAAGGGGGGCTTACCAGCGAGTAGAAAGCCGAGGCGTCCGTGCCGTATGTAACGTAATTCCCGTAGCCTTGGCCGCCGGTGTACGGGCTCCCGTACACGCCCAGCGCGGCGGCGGAGCTCAGCTCGTGCCTCGCCGTGGCCAGCAGCCGGCTCTCGTACACGGGACAGTAGACCGGCGTCTGCCCCGAAGCCGCAACCCCGGAGTCGGCTATGGATCTGCCGGTGGACTCGCAGCAAGTGGTCAGAGAGTTGGTTGTCATCAGGAACTGCGAGGAAACCGCCAGAGAATTTAGTTTTTTTTTTTTATCTTGAATCACTGGTATGTTTCTATGTTTGGTCGTGCATTGAAACAAATCATCTGATGTTAAGCCCCGAGCACTTAAATCTCCAAGTTGGTTCAGAAGTTTTAGCTTTTTTTTTTTTACTAAACGTGACAGAAAAATCATCTTAGTAAAAAGAGCAACATCATTTAACTCGTCTGATCCCAAAATGAAACGTGACTTAAGTAAGTTTCTGCAGAAAAATTAAAAAGCTTCTTCAGCTCAACCTTAATGGCACTTTCAGCCTTTAAAAAAAGTGCATTTCAACATCAGGTGACTTTGTAAAGAGTGGTATTTTGGTGATGAACGATGCCTCACACTCTCGTGGTGATGTGCGCGTAATAATGCTAAAAAAAACAGCTCGGATCCAAAGGAAACACGCGCGGCGCAAAAACAGACGCGACGTGTTTTCCCAGCGTCGCCCTGTAATACGCGAAGTAAATGCCCAAATGATTTTTAATGGCTCAAAGCCAAACAGGCAAAAACAGCAGCTGGGGTTATGGCGCAAAACACACACACACACACACACTCTCTCTCTCACACACACGCGGGGAGAGAGCGTGAGGAACAAGTTGGCACGCGTGCTCCGGCGCAGATAAACATATGGTTGACATTACGGAGCGGTTATTATCTTGCAGAAATCAGTGGCCGGGGGTCGTGCTGCAGTTTTTTTGGGGGCTATCCTCTTCTTACCTCCTTTTTTTCCCACACCCCCCCTTTATCCCTGCAGGAGCACAGGTAACACAGGCTGTAACGCAAAACCTTTCCCGATACCCGAAAAAAAAGGAAAGCTCCTCTGATTCTTGGCCAGAAAAAAAACGCGTAAAAGGATCGATGAGCTGATCAATCGCCGCGACATCAAAACCAAAACTATTAAACGAGCAAAGGCACTTAAGGTGGACTTACTTGTGGAGCAGACGAGTAGGGATATCCAAATTGTGGATATGACATGGTAGAGAGGTCCCCCAATATCCAGAAATAAAGCGAGACTGAAGGTCTCCACTCTCACGCAGGCTGCGGCTCTCTTTGACTGTACCAATTGATTGGTAAGCACAGGCTCCTAGGATGCTTATAGGGCGAAGCAGAGTAGCATGTTTAATTTGTGTAAAATGCCCCCCACTCAGACGCCTTTCAGATGGGGGAAGAAAAATAAAAAAATAAAAAAGCAAATCTTCCAGCTCTCCTTTCTTTTTTTTTCTTTCCCTTTTTTCCAAAATAATAAAAAAAAAGTCTGTTAGAAATAATGAAATGAATCGCAGAGACACTCGCTCCCTTCGCCTAGAATAATCACTTTGTTGTCAGATACATATTTTTGCCTTATAAAAAAGTAGTATAAAAGACGTCAGCAGCAGAGGCAGGTTGTTTTAAACGGCGGGCGACTCTGACGTCAGAAGTTTCCCACTCTAAAAATGACCAGACTGTAACTTTAATATGCATTTTCTTTCCCGGGATGACGACAAAAAAAAAAAAGAAAGAAAGAACAATCCAACAAGAAAGGGGACAGAGGAAGGACTACTTTTTTTTTCTTCTTTTACAAAAGATATCCTGGAGATTAATTTGAAGTCCCAATCAATCAATTAAGCCAATCAGTGTCTTGAATATGCAAA
Organism: Scortum barcoo; assembly: GCA_023238725.1. Classification (NCBI taxonomy): domain Eukaryota; kingdom Metazoa; phylum Chordata; class Actinopteri; order Centrarchiformes; family Terapontidae; genus Scortum; species Scortum barcoo. The sequence goes on along the minus strand of CM041546.1, from coordinate 7,284,869 downwards.
CGTATGTATCAATTTAAATGCATTAGGGCCTAATTAAGCCAATTCTTATCATTCCTCCGCACTGATGCTAACCACGCGGGGAACTAATTGATTTTAAATGAATTAGTAAAGAATATATATATATATATATATATATATATATATATATATATATATATATATATATATATATATATATCTCATGTGGGGCAGAAAGAGACATTGCAGCACACTAGCAGACTGAACAAACACATCAACAAGAATAAATAATGATAAACAATGTTTGTTTTTATGATAATTGTACTTAAAACAGACCATCTTTTGGGTTCATATCATGCTCTAATTCCACCTGGAGCAATGAGTCCCTGGAGTGGTGTAATTACCCCCATGCCCCCCCCCAAAAAAAGGGTTTAATTGGATGGAGTTTGGATGAACTTTGCACCTTTGAATGTTACACACGTCTTACACAACATAACTGTTTTTGGTAATAAAATCTATGTAAAAGTTATCAGATGTAAAAGTTGTTTTTCTTTAAGTTTTGCATCTATCTATCTATCTATCTATCTATCTATCTATCTATCTATCTATTGCATGTGTTTTGGTCAGCAGCTAAAATGCAGTCTCCCCCTCCCCCCCCACCCAAAGAAACAGCCAAAAAGACCCCTTAAAACGGACTCTTGCGCGCTGCCTTGCTTTGCTTGGAGAATCCCAGGGTTGAGACATGTGGATAGCCCCAGGGGGTCACTCCTCAAATTAATGATGATGTACTCCTCCTCCTCCTCCTCCTCCTCCTCTCTCCTCCTCCCTCCTCTCTCCTCTCCCAGCTGGATCTCTGCCTGCCGGTGACAGGTCGATTGAGAGTGATTGATGACTATCTAGGGGACCAGGGGCCAACATAATAATATGATACCGGCACCTTGCAATAATTGCTCGCTTTCATTTACAGATGAAAGAAGTAATAAACAGCCATAAAGACGGAGAGAGGCTCTTTTGCTCCGGTTAAGTAACTTTTGTCTTGCTCTTTTTTTTCCTCTTTTATTTGGGGAGAAAGGTGCAATTTTTTTTTTTTTTTTGGGTGGGCGGTGGTGTGTGTGTAGGAGCTGCTCTCTCATTCATTTTGACAAATTGAATTATTATAGGGGGGTTAGTACCTCCAAGCAAATGGCCATGCCGCATTAACGCAGTGAACAGGGGAAAGGGTCAAAAGGGATCAGCCAGCGCTTTTTAATTTGCATTAACTCTAATGCCACCTTAACATTAACAACCCGTCTGAGCCGCTCAGCCGATACACTCATTCACACCTCACACACACACACACACACACACGCAGCTCCATTTTGTCTTATTAATTTAGACTTTTTTTTTTAAAGATGCATTGGGGTTAATGTGACACGCAGTGCATTAAGGCAACATCACACCCAGTGGAGGAAAGAGAAAAAAAAAGTTGACGCGTTGCTTTTTTGTGTTGGTGGGGGGGGGTTAGTGCGCGCACGACGCACGCACACATCCATCCCATAATCATAATCATCAGCTATTACTATTCACTGGTCTTTTGCATGGACCTCCACCTCTGTGCAGGCCTGTGTGCAGAATTAGGCTAAAAGCTGTGCTAAAAGTGTAATAATAATAATAATAATAATAATAGACACATTCACTAAACTATACTGTTATACCACCCTCCTCTTCCTCCTCTCCCCCCCTCAGTGTAAACCTTTTCATTATCCACTGCGTTACCCAGTGTTATCTGGCTCCTATAATGAAATATTTAGGCACACTAGTATATGCTTTTAGATGGAAAATGAAGGCGATGGCAGGAGTTCATGCTTGTTTAGCGTTTAAAGATTAAAAGAGGAGTCTCTCTCTCTCTCACTCTCTCTCTTCTTTCTTGGACAGATGTGGGGAAGGAGGGATGCTCTGCTCTTTAAAGTGGAGCAAGTGAGGGAGGAGAGGATGCTGTTCGAGGTCAGGACAAAAGCGGGCCTCGTGGGCCTGCTTGCATTTGACTTTCTCTTCTTTTTTTTGGTCATGAAATTCAAAGTCACAGTTGACCAGTCAACGCCAGTTACAAGTGATCCAGATTAATGAGCGATTTGAAGATGATTTTTACTGTACAGATTAGGATAGATAGCAGCAGTTCAGCGGTGATCCAGTGTTGGGGTGTGTGCATGGGGGGGGCATCCATCATGTTGATGAGAAGCATAAATCAGCCCCCTTCGCTCCAATTGCACTAACTAATGGGGGCAATTATGACTGTATCACAGTTCAACTCTGCAGTCCTGAATGCAGCCACAGAGATCTTCTTTAGTAAGTCTGTAACATTCAGCGGCCTTTATGCTCATTTACTAATGTATTCAAGTTTTGTTTTTTTTTGTCACATGCCATCAGCCTCAAACTGCTGTAATCTGAATAAGGAGCTGTGTTGCACTTTGCAGTAAGACTGCTAATTTGCATCTCCTCTCGAACCAAACTCATATTAAAAAAGTTCCCCAGAAACGTTGTAATCAGGAAGGTGTCACTTTCCACAATGATAATCTGTCGTTGAATTAATGAGCCACAGGGAGGGGAGTTTGTGAGTGCAGCTGTGTGTGTGTGTGTGTGTGTGTGTGTGTGTGTGCCAGATTATGTGTGTGAGAAACAGAGAAAGAGAGAGAGGTGAAGGGAGGAGGGTAAAACATCCTCCTCCACCCCAATTTTTGAGTCTAAAGTGAGACAGACTGCAAAACAAAGGTCAGCGGCGTCGACGAGGCGCCAAGCTCACGATGGGTGATGTTAAACGTTGATGAAGTTTTTTTCTGCTTTATGTCGAACAATGCTGTTTATTTAGATTCTTTATGTCACAGAGTATGTTGTGCAGATTGTAAAGACCTTAGACAAATATGTTTTGAGGCTTCATATTGAAATGGACTGGAATTTCAAAGTAAGTGGTGTGAGCGACCACTGACATCAACATAGTCAGAATCTACAAGATACCTACAAAATACCTGCCTGACAACTGAGTTGATCCCTTTTTTCCACACTGAACATCTTTGCAAATACTTCAGAACATGTATCAATTAAAGTTAATAGCTTTTGCCACAACAGAGGAGAAGAGTTAGTAGTCATAATGTAAAACCGTGTGTATTAGTGTTAAATTTATACAGCCATGGAGTGGAGTTACAGATTAGAGCTGCGGGAATGTCTCACCCAGTGTAGGAATCAACCATTGTCAACCACCTGTTTAAATTGCTTGGGAATGTTTGAATTTCCATCACCATTAATGCATAACAATGAGACTTTGACAGTGATTTTAAACTCAGAATCTGCTGTATGAAACTAATTTTTACAGCAACTGTGGGTTTTGTTTCTCCTGATAGAAAAGTTTCTGTCTTTTGATGATACGATGGAGGAAAGAGTTTCAGTGTATACAATCTGATTTATAATAAATTGTAAGTTCATCAACTTGTTCATAAATTGAACTTGTCCCCCTGTTTTGTATCTCTTCTAGATCTCCTTATCGCTCGTTCTGTTGGGCTCTGAACATTTTCTTCTCCTCTCCGTCTGGCACATTTATTAAAAAAAAGGAAATGTTTCGCCAAAAGGTGAGTCTATAATCTCAGAGCTCTGCCTTGTTTCGTTACAGTATGTATGCTTTATGTTCATGAAACATCAGCTCTGTTCTGCCCTCCTCTATTCTATTTCACCCTGTTTTGAGGATAATGTCCCGGCGCTCTGATGTCTTGTGGTCCACCATCTCACGCATTGTTTTTTGAGTCAACAATGCAGAAACTCAAGCTGACCTCAATAGTTGAAGACAGCTGCACACGCCGGCTTGCTCTGCGACATGAAGCCCCGAGCACCTCCCAGGCTCTCCGATGGCTACCGTGTTTCTCTTTCTGCAGTCCTAGAAATAATGTCCAAGCATTTGTACACACACACACACACATTCACACACACAAGCACACGGTGCTTATCCAGCAAAACATTAGCCTATGTCTATTGTCTAGTCTTGCCTTGGAGTCCAAATGGAATATTGATCTCCAACGATCTTCTCAATGTATTTCTTATTTCTTCTCTTGAACAACACAATGATTTTTTCCCCCTCATTCTCTTTTGGCCCTAAAACCCTAATGGTTTTTGCATGAGTTGGATAGTAGGCCGGGCTGCTTCGGGCACTTTTGTTGTTGTTGTTGCTGCTGCTGGAGATGTCTGAGATGTTTCCAAGTGGCCATAAATACTTTTATTTGGTTGATTATGTAGCATTCTCTATCTTTACCAGCTGAGGTGACTTTTTTTTAATGTGGTTTTTATCAGGTTAGCTTGATCAGTCCATCAATTAAGGAATTCGGTCTGGACAAAAAGGACAGATGAGACAGCGGTGCTGATATTACAGTACAATTATGTTACAGTATCATTCACTGCCTTTTAATTCTAATTCACTAACAAACACATTTTACTTTTAGGAAACTAAATTAAATTTATCACAATAAAACATTTAATTATGGGGTTCATTTTATTAATGAAGTGTACATCAAAACAACCTTGCAGCTGTGGTTATAAAATACAATATCTGATGATGAAAATGACTGTTAAAGTATAACCTAGACAAGCTCTTTGTCCTGTCATATCATGAATTCATACAATTAAAGGTTCCCTGTGGAGGTTTTGACCTCTGCCAGCACTATGGAGCTGCTTTTCTGAGTGGCCCCCGTTTTATTTATCTCGTGCATAAGGATGCAAGCACATGCAAGTGATGCAATTCACCGTCCTACCTATTATATTACGTGATTCCACTGATCTACAGGTGGTGGTAACATGCCAAGATATGTTGCAATGCGCCAGAGAAGACAGGGAAGGAGAAGACCACGAGCAACAAACATGCATGTAGACAATGCTGGATTTGAAATATTTTTCATAAATCAGCTTTGCAAATGTTTTAGGAAGAAAGAAATGCACTCAACACTTTTTCTAGGCACAGACAGCATTTTGGTAAGTTACACTAAAGGTGAATTTCTTGTTTATTCACAAGAAGATTTCAATTTAAGGGGCCAAATTTGTCACATTAGTCACAAAACAAACTTTATTGAGGTTTAATAGACAGCATCTAAAGAGCTACACCAGAGAAAGCAGAGAACAGTGTTTTTTATTTTTGGATTAAACTAAAGTAGCATATTTCTGCATGTTACACAACTTTCGAAGGCAACTTTTTAGTCACTCAGACAACATGCAGCAGACAGAGCAGCTTCCATGTGGACTGCATTAAACTCATCACGAAGGTGGACGTCCAAATGCATTATGCAAATCATGCAGCATTAGCGCCTTTGACGATAGCATTTCCATTATCCCTCATGTATTATCCCAAGCAGGGACATGCAGAGGTGGTGGTGGAATTCAGTGAAAGTGGACCATCTAGTTTTTTTTTTTTTTAAACAATTTTTAAACCACAATACCATATGTCTAATATGTCTGAGATGAGCCTTCCCATCCCTCTCTTTCTCAGTCTTGCTCTCACTCCCATCTCTCTCGCTGTTCTTCCTCTCCAGCCTCTCTAAGTGGTTTAACATGTCAAAGTTCTCTCAGCTCATCCATAATTGATCACCACAACGGGAGCATCTTCGCTGCACTTAGTTAACTAGCTATCTGCAGGTGTTTCCTCAGCAACTGACCAGGGACTGAAACACTGAAATCCTGTATGTAGACTCCCAAGCCCCAAAAATGTGAACCCGATGTGTCTTGTAAATCCTGGTGTTTGCCCCTTGTTCGCTGGTTGTGTTCTTGGACTCAGTATGTATGTCTGCCCATTACACAGTCCAGGATATGGGTGAAAACAATCAAATGTCTTGCAACACTGGCATTTGCACGTGCTCCTCTGTGGTCATCTCTGTGATTTAAACGCTGAGTGTCTCTTTTTTTTTACACTACTGGAGTCTAATAAATGTATCAGTAAAATGTATTTACATATTATTTAGATTGGACATATGTGACACAGCAACAGCAACACTTTCTCATATAAACTCATATAAACTATAAATATAAATATTTGTCCTGTTAAGGGCCACAAAGTTGTAATTCTTGCTGGAAGCCACACCATATTACAATAAATGCCCAGTGGTTGGTCAGATTGGAGTGGGGTTGGGAGTATTTAATTATCAAGTTAAAATCAATTCAACCAAGAAGATAACAGATTTTAGATTTTAAAAAAATAGTGGCATTTAACCACCCACCAGGAAAGCAAATTAACTGTGTTAATGAAACTAATCACCCCAGCACCAAGTGGTCAACTGCCCGAGAAACTTCCAAAATAAAAAATGATGAATAAAATAAATAACATAAAATAAAATAGGTGTTAATGGCTGTGTGTTTGTCTTTGCTAAACTCCCTTTTTTAAAGCATCTGATGTGAAATCCACAGTTGCAACCTAAGGAATCAACAATGCAGCTGTGTACAGTATCCTGAGTAGAGCTAATGTCTTGCATCACTTTGCTCCAGCTGCTTAAACCCATTGATGCTGGAGGCAGTTTTATAATCTGTGTTTCTTTGAAAGTGAATCTATAAATCATACAACCCCACAAGTTCTTCTCATCTGCAGAACATAAAACTGTAACAGGTTGCAGGCAACGAAGGCAGCTGACAAATGTTACTGTATCTCATGGGCAAATCCACCGAGCAAGCTCTTTTGTTTAACTTCAACATTTTTATTTTGCTGATCTTTGGAAGCTTATGGAAACACAGCTGACACAGGCAGTTGTTGAATTTTACTACAAATCCTCTCTACAGTAATACAGTGGTGAACATTGCAAGCAGTGTTTAAGTTTTAAGCCACATTTAAATAAAACAAAAGGTCTAGAAGTACATTATATTTGAGAATTTCAGGAAACACTGAGTGCAATCGAGGGAAAGATAAAAACATGCGTGTGCAGGAGCTAACCTAAGCAAACAAAGAAGACAGACCAGAAGACCAGATAGATTGTAATTTTTTTTATCTGATTACAACATAGCTTTCTTTTCCCTCTTCTTCTTTTGCAAGGGAAATGCAAACAGGCTAGCTGGCCAAACAATGAGACTTGTCAATCACCTTTCTGCCTGAATGTGTCCCGTCCGGAGGGTGTGTGTGTGTGCACGCGTGAGTGTGTATGTGCATGTGTCACCAACGGCAGACCCATCATGTCAGACACTGGAATGACACTGATCACGGTGTGATGCGCACACACACACACAGGCGCACACACAGGGGCCAGGTGGCTGCTCTCTCTGTCATGACAGACCCCAGACCAGACCACTGACTCCCTCGACTCCCCCGACACCTGCGACCGCCACCATAGCAGCCAGCCCAGCAGCAGCCATGCGCATCCACCAGTTATTGAATACATTTTCACCATCTGAAATTTGCAAGGAACATTGTGTTTTATATTAATATACAGACTGTTGTACCAGCCCGGGTTGCTGTTTATTACTGTTTTGATGCTTATAACATGGCTTAAAGGAGTGGCTCTTACCCGTGCACCATCACTGCACAAGCATGCCAGTTTTTATTCAAACCAATAATACAACAAGCTTTTAAAAATAGATACCTGCTGTGTAGTCACCAATGATCAAATAGTCTCAGCCTGGTATCGGGCAACAGATATGCCATTTAATGTAATGTTAAATCCATGCTGCCCTATAGATGAATGAATTGCAGGAGTGATTTCAGCGTACTTTCTCTGTACTTGTCTATCTGACATGACTTCACCATGATGTGCCCGAGTATCATAGACAAGTACTTGAGCGAGTCAGTTCAAACTCCAAATTCGGCCTTGAAAGTAAGCTCTGAAAGTAATGTCAGTACATCTTTTAAGACATGGTTGTACCTCGAGTGGCTTCTGTCTTCCTCTTTTTTAAATAACTCTCTTTTCTCCCCTCCCTCTTCCCTCTCCTTCTCTTTGTCTTGAAATAACCACAGACAGCACGGCTCGTTTCCATCCCTTCTGCCATCTATCCATTTGTTTCTGCTCCTGATGCACATAGATATTATAAAGTCATGATCCTCTTTCAATATTCACCTACATAATAGAACTAGTACATTGAGCGTAGCTGCGTTAAGGGGCAGAGAATGTGTTATAGGCAGGTGATTATCTTCCTGAGGACGACCCAGCCTAGGCAGGCACTTACAATTATTTATTCATAATGCATCCACTGAAACACAAATGCACTTTATTGTCTCATTCTGCATCTTATTTTACCCATAAACCAGAAAATGGGCTGGGTTTCTAATGAAAGAGCCATGTTAATATCAAGGCAGATAAGGGCTGGCATGTGCAGATGGGAGCACAATGTGGAAACCCAATCACAAGTTCCTTCAATCACTCAAAAGCAGAACAAGAGGGAATGGATGCATTTGAATATTTTCCACTACCTGGAGGTATTAAAAGTATACAATTTTAATACCTATTTAACATGCAGTTGCTTTTTGTGCCTCTCATTTTTGCAGTTCTGCATAAAAAGCAGGCAGGTAATGCAAGAGTAACTGTGGCAGCTATGGGCATGACATGGTTTTTCAACCAGGCTCGTCTGCTGCATTCCCCGACTTTAATCGCTGCATTAAGATCTTACTCACTGAGTGGGCTGGTCTCTCCCAGCAGTCTAATTCTGGCTTTCTTCTTTATTCTGTTGTCTTTGTCGTGCTCCAAAAGGCCAGATATTTGGGCCTCATAAAGAACTTTGTTCTTCATAATGCAATACTTTACTCCCTTTAGCTGAGCACGTCCCTGCATATCAAAAACATGTTTTTTTTGTATTAAGAAGCAATTGGGAATTCAGTCTGTAAAGAAAACACATATATAGTGTGTAGGTATCCCCATGAGCTTGTGGTATCTATACTATCTATACTAAATTGCCTCATAAAGTCAAAGCAGGGTAAGACACTCAGGAATAGCATATGGTAAATATGAGGTGAGTTTGGAAGAATGTTTGCATGAGCTTTTACACAAAATTTAAAGCAATGCAATGGATTCCCAGTGGACTGTATAAAAGTCACTTCCCTCTATATGATGCTATGATGGTGGGCTCCAGTTCACTCATGACTTCTGGCCCCTGAGACGAAACTTGTTCCAAAACTTTGTACATCTGTTTGAAACAAATACAGTAAATCAAAAGGTTTTTGAGCTTAGTAAATGTTATGAGAAAATGAGATAAATGAGGTAAATGTTCGGGTTAGGTCAACACTTATGGTTTGAGTCTCCCAATAATATGATTTGTATACAACCTATAAGGAAGTGCAGTCTCAGGATCATTCAGGAAAGCCCCCAGACACTGGCTTTTGGGACAGAAAAATTAGGGAAAATGAAAATGAATCAGGGTATGAACACACTAATCAGTTAAGGAGGTGGGATAATTATAAAGAACAACAGCAACACAGAACCTTTGCTCTACATAATTTTAGGGACACATTTTCAGTTCATTCTAACCATACTTCCACCACTGACATAAGAAATTAATGCGATCAGACACAGTTGCATATGAGGTCAATGGAGGTGTGAGTCAAAAGTTGCAGATTTTCGCAGGGTGGTGCAAACTGTGGTGTAGACACATCACAGCAAGTTGAAAAGCTTCCAATTTTTGTGTCTGTATGACTGTGGTTACCTCATAAGCATACATACAAACAGATAAAAAAGAGACTTTGCTCCGCTCTCTGCCTGACGACGCCTTTTCTTTGGGGGAGAATTAAAAAAAAAAAAAAAAAAAAAAATAAATTTCAACTAAATGTGCTTCATGTCAATGCATGCTGCAGCTCCAGAGGAACACAGATGCAGTGGTAACTGGTCACAGGCAGATAAAAATGATATGATTTTAACATTGCTTATACCATCTCATTCATTAGAAACATTAGCTCCCCCAAAACATCAGATTGTGTGTCCCCCCTCCAGTGTCAGGGTCACTTTGAAAAACAAAGTGAAAGAGAAAATGAGTGGTGATATGAATATTATGAAGGAGTATAGAGAAGAGGGAAGTCATTCCACCCATCCACGTTTCTTTATTTTCCACTCCGCTGATCACATTTGAATATTTTGAAAGGAGTGCCTATGTTTGCCTTATCATGCATTATTCTGAAGCATTACCTGGGCCTTAACACTGCATGGCTCTCCCTTTTCATAAAGATGGCTGGGAAGTCTCTCTCCCTTTTTCACAGAGATGCACAACAATAATAATATTCATACCCTGCCCGCCTCAAGAAGAGGGGTCTTTCGTTTGACTTTATAATCCCTTTAAAGATGTGCATGTTAGTAGCTGAGATTTATCCAGTGGGAATGAGACTGAGGTGGTGTTTTTTTTTAATGTTGCGATACAAGGACAACTTTTTGAGCCAATGAAGAGGAGCAATATTACCTTCAGTTGAGATGCAAAGTGCCAAATTGTTGTGGGAATCCTATAATCACTATGGATAACATGGTAAACTGTAAGGGATTCAGTTATAGTGGGAAATGTGGGGCGGCTCTGACAAAGCTGTGTGAGGGCTACAGGAGTCTGATGGACAAAAAAAATTCCCAATGTTAATTTTGTCTAACTAAACCAAATTATTATTATTATGATTATTATAATTATTATTATTATTATCTTGTATTGATTGTTAAAATTGTCAGAAAACTTTTTACACAAGGTTTGATGTTTGCAACAAATGACATAATAATTAAAGCAACACAGCCTCATTTGATAATGGACAATTGGAAGTTGCAGTGTATCTGCGTTACATTAATTCATTCTGGGACTCATCATTCCTTCTTCCACCTGCACATGCAGCGACCACCTCCTTGTCTTACACTGTCAGACCTATCTCCACACTTCTGACCCACCACCCCAACACACACTTACACACCTAGCACGGCAGGTTTAGACAAGGTGTCACGTCGTTCCCTTATCTCTAACTTCTTTCATTAGGGTATACAATGCCCTCAACATGTGTTTTTTTCTTTACCAAAATGATAAAAGAGGACATTCTTCTTCACATGGGCCTGCCAAAGCAACACTGGGAAGCATGACAGCTGAAATGTGATATTGCATTGTTTTAGTCTGTTGCCACTTAAAGAGTCGTCTTCTGGGAAGAGTGAGAATAAAGGGGGAGAGAAAAACCTTTGAACTTTCTTTAATTTCTTTAACTTTTTTTAATGCAATATAATAAACAAAGAAAAAAATATGGCTTTTAAGTGCCTTGGCTTTGAGGATAATTCTCAAATTATGAAATTTTAATCAAGACAGCATCATAATATGTTTGTTATTGGAGATAAATAAAAAATGTAAACCTTTCTCTTGCTACTTTATGTCCCTAAATGATACCTGAAGAGCACTGTGGACTTATTTTCAGGTATTTGCATGTAGGTGATGTGACATTGGTATTATTTTTTCAGCTGTTACAGTATATGCTCCACAAACTGCTCCGTCGCTGCCTATGTTCTTTTTTGCCCCAGTGCTCACAGACAAATAATATGTGTTGGCCTTTCGCCCTCCGTGTCAAAAAAGTTTGAGCTGATCTGAGAAACAATCACATTTTCTGTGGAGATAGTTGAGGGAAATGAGAGGGTCTCCTGGCTTGGTGATGGAGATTTGTTGCTTGGGGGTTTACACCTTTCTTGTGACATTAGTCTTTGAACAAGCACAGTGCCCTGAAAGCATGAATAGAAATACATTTTCCTGCTTTCACCCTGACCCTGAGCCCTATACCCCACGGCCATTACTGTCACACACCCACAAAGGGTCAACTCTCCAAACCCCTGAATAAAACCTTTTTTCTACCTTTCAGAGACAGACAGAGGCGGTGGTGGGGCAGCGCAGACAGACAGACAAAAACAGACAGAAAGACAGGACAAGAGAGAAGCATCCCAGTGTCCTATGAGCTGTTGTTTGTCTCCTTGAGCTCGCCTGCAGCCTTGATGCTTTTTGTCTAGCCTCTGGACCTATTTTACTCCCTCCTCTCCTCTTACCTCCCTCAGTCTCTCTCATCCTTGCTCCATCTCTTCCCCTTGTTCACCCCATCACTCTCGCTCCATCTGTGTCTCTCTCTGCCTCTCTCGCTCTCTCCCTACCCACTTTCCCTTCCGAAGGCTAAGGATTCCTGCAGCCCCTCTGAGAGAAGTGTGTGAAAATGCACAATGCAGATCCCCCGGCGTGCCCACCCCCGGCACAGAGTGTGAGAAGAGGGCCCTGCATTTGATGCCTGACTGACCAAATCTTCTGCCAGATAGCTGGGCCTTTCTATTCCCAGCGGCGCGGCGAGAGCGTGGCCAGAAGTGGTGCGGAAGGAGAGGGGAAGGCACAGTAATTGTATCAAGGTCTGTAGAGATTCCCCACCCATCCGCACCCCCCCTCCCCTCCTAAACCGCTCCTCAACCGCTTCTCAGTTAAAAGGAAAAGTGTCCCTTGGCAGCAAGAAGCAACTTCTCTCCAGAATAACCAAAAAACAGTGTGCACTCATATATGAATAACGTTCAATTTATCACATGAAAGCCCATATATTGAATACAACACCTTGCACTGTCCCCAATTCCATCTATTTTTCAACACTCCCGATGAAAAAAGAAAGAAAAGCTGAGTTTAATTCCCAAAGTCACTTTTGTATTGTATTCTGCCAAGGAAATCCATGCTGTAAACACAGATTTTTTTGTCAAAAAATTGTCATTACAACAACAACCTTTACATATTTGCAGCTGAGAGCAAGGTTTTTACACATCTTGCACTTGAGTTTGTGTGTCTCCTGCTTCTTGGAGACTTTTGTCACAGTGCTGCCTATATCGCCATGTCATGCAAACATCCGAGGGCGTACCGTCTCCGATTCTTGTCAATCTGATATCCATCAGATATGACCATGATCACAAAATAACCGTGGCGACTATTATTCAAAATACCACTGACTGACATCAGAAACACACAATAACAGCGCAGGAACACAACAATGGATCCAAGTCAGCGACACCCTCCTCCCTTAAAGAGGCTGCTATTGTAATGCTAAATATTTCATCAGTTGACTGAGAGAGAAGTTCAGAGGGCCTCGAGAGAGAATGCCATCCACTTCAAGTACTTGTCAAACCTGTGCACTCCATGAAATTTCCAGATATGACTCGGAGACAAGGAAAGAGAGAAGGTCCTAATACCCTATATATATTAATATTATTTGACATAGAAATCCATGAGGCAAAATAGCCATAAACTCATACTTTGCTATTATTTGCTATCATACAATTGCTATCATTTTGGACAAATAGACTAATTGGGGGAATTTGGAAAGATGCAAAAATACAATTAAGCACACATAATTCATAACTGCACTGTAAAAATAAAGCATTTTTTAATATATATTTTGAACATATTCTTTACCAAACATGTATTGTGTTTTTGCAGCTGATGTCGTAGCATCATAATGCCGGTTATTCAATGTAAAACTCGCTTGATGAGGACAGGATTGTAAAAGCCACAATCCACACATCCTGACCTGTAGTACAGAACAACAGCGATCTGACTCTTTGAGGCTGCGAAATGCTTTCATCTGGCCAGAGAGTGAGCCGCCGCCACAGAGGCTTGACATCGTCGCCATAACGGAGGAACAGCTGGTGTGAGAGTCACAAAGATGCTGTACGTTCAACAAAGCCAGAGCTCACACGAGAGGCAAACATTTCTTTGCAAGATGGAAAAAAGGCCATCAAGCATTGGGCTGCACCATCTGCGAGCTTGAAGATGCAGAACATGCAAGGCTTTTGGCTACGAGCATCACTTCAGTCATCTCAAACAAACAAACAGCTCAAGTAGACTGACGAATCATTAATTCATCTTGCAAAAGTCACTATTAAGCACAATACTGGCTTAAAGGACTGGCTTTCAGATCGGTCTTTTTCACCCCACTTGTACATATCAAACATGACCATGTCAACAAATACAGAGAGCCATAACGTCAGAATCTGCTGGAGGAGAGCAATCTCTCTTGGACAAAGATGATTCAGAGGGCATCTGAGTCGTATGTGCTGCAAACTCACCATCCATTTCAAAGGGCTATGCTCAGCGCTGCACATTTTCTGCATCCCTTCCAATTCATTACCCCCTCGCCCACATGTATTATTCTGCCCTGCTCCGCGTTCCCTCTCGTCTCTGGGGGCAAATTTATTGGTTGAAGCATTTTGACTCCATTTACCTTTTAAAAGCTACCGTTTAAAGCTTGATATTTCCACTCAGCCCTGTTCCTCGATAGCCTGGGATCTATGAGCTCGCCTTCCTTCTGCTTTGATGAGCAGTGTAACTTTATTCACTTTCCTATATTATTGGAAATATTGGAGGCGGTTTGCTGATTTTTAGTATGTTAAAGTTGCAGCTGTAACTTCGTTTAAGAAACAAGACAGATGATTTTATACACATACACACACATATACCTGTATTTAGGTATTTCTTGGCTGAACGGTTCCTTAGTGTCAATTGACAGTCAATAATAGATTGACATTATATTTTTAAATGCTTGTTCACCTGGAATAATTGTTTGATAAGCACTAACTATTTCACTAAAATGACAACATATAGTAACTAAGTGCAATAAAGCATTATTATGTTGACACTTTTGTATTTAATGTTGTCGCTGTTCTTCAGTAATACATGATGTGCACCAAACTGAGCACTGTATCTGAGCCTAAATGAGCTGGTGGCACGCCGCTATATAGGACATGACTCTCCTATCTCACTTCTCACTGAAGGCAAGATAGGGAACATTATGCATATTTCAGATGAATTTAAGCAGCGTCCTGTGGGTCCTTTAAGAGCCTAACATATTTATGAGGACGGCGTATTATCGCCATCAGGAGAGTGTCACAGAAGCTCGCAGAGGAGATGACTCTAATTGTTGCTGGCGTTTGGAGAACGTGCCTCTGCTGAAGAGGATGATAGCCTGAGTCTGAGCATGGATTGCAGTCAGGGAAGGGTGGCGATTGTACTGTAACACCTGACCCCAACTAACTGAAGTTTCTATTCTTCCAATTTTAAAACAAGCTAATTAAATTTGTCATTTTAAAAATCCCCATGACTTTTCTTGCCAGGGAGTAAAATGTCCCAGTAGAAGAGAGTTGTACATTGTTAGTTAGACCATAGAGTTCAGTGTTAGCCAATTGAAAAGTTTAACTGTCCCAATACGGGACCCCCCCAGCAGTATCAGAGGTGTTCACATACCCATATACGTTCATTCTCATACACACTCACAAGCCTACACTTACACAGGAGCAGACAGTGGTATTGTAAGTGAAGGCCACAGTGGTTCATCTGCGGGACAGAGACATAAATCTTGGAGCCCGGAGGACAGGTGTGGGAAAAGTTTAAAGGCCCCCACACGGCTGCTTTGATTCACTGTAATTGTCACAGTACAGTAGAAAACAGCACCTCTTACCTCTCCACAGAGACCACCCGCCGTTCGCGCCTAAAATAGAACCCGCTCCGTGGAGGTACGTTGCAATTAGTGGGAATCAAATTTCTGAATACCAGGGATCACTTTATCAACTCTGTAATTGTCAGCGTGGCACAGAGGCCGAGCCGGTACAAGTGCAGAGGACTAAAAGGCCAAACCGGTCTGCATCCAAAAGGATTACAGGCACAGCTATTATAGAGGTCCCCAGCTGTGTGTCTGTGGTGAATCTATTTGTGAGGGCAGCAGTGCAGCCCTAAAATAAAAATATCTTTATAGTCGTGACTAGCAAGAGTTAAAATGTGACAAGGGATGCACTAAATAAATGGCCTTTACACTTCCATTCTGCAACCTTTTGTCATTTATTTGGTGATATTGGTTTGAGGCACTCTGTACAGAGTTTTCCATAAAGCTTAAAAGTGAGAGACAATGTACACATAAACCTAAGTTCATCAATTAACTTCACCATTCATCTTCGGTGCCTGCGATGAGTTATATCCCGGAGATCTATAACATGATTGACAAGTAGGAATGCGGGCGCACACTGCCGCGTTTGTCCAAGCAGGCCCCGATTGCATCAGTCACACCTGGCGACTGCCTTGGGCTTACCAGCCTGTAATTTCATGGCTCAAAAGTACAGTGTCTCATTCTGTCAACATTCACTCCTGATGGAGGCTTGCTCATTTGCTGCGGTATCCAGCATACATCCTGACATTTTTACATTTTTTTTTGTGGTATCCTGAAAATGTGGCGCAGAATATTTACAGCATCCTAATCTTGCATAATTTTTAATCCTTTAAATTGGTGAAAGAGCGAGACTTTAAGGCGAAGAATAAGAAAGCGAAGAATAAGAATGCGTTTTGAGATAAGGTTGAGATTGATGGCAGTTGTGAATGACTTTTTGGCCTCATGTGAGACACGACGATGGTGGTCCACAATATTTTGGCGGCTTATGTTGCTGTAAACTAGGAATGCAACCTCTCTCTCCCTCTACTTCTCTCGCTTTCTTTCTTCATCGCCTGCTATGTACGAATCACAGATGACAAATCATCCGCAAGGACTCTCTAAGTACACACCGCCGCGTGCATCATAAACAATATACATTAAAGCCATTGTTTTATTCCCCCTTGCGTAATTATTAAGCCAAAGCACTTAACTGTCTGGCCCTTCCAACTATCTTACGCCAAAGAAATAATTAACAATGAGATATGCCTCTGCTCGTTCAGTGGCTGTGATAATGGTTTTCAGATAATCAATATGCATATGGTTGTACATTTAAATTAGGATCAATATGCTTTGCTTAAGTAATACCTTATGCAAACAAGACATGTCGTTGGTTAATTCGGGAGCAGTGTTTAAGTATCCAGATGACTTTGGGCTTGAAAGTGGTAGTGCCGTAGGAATTCATATGAGACGGTGGTGTTAAATGTTGTTAATAACTCATAACCATGGAGAGCATTTGTGCAGACATATGTATTCCTTTTGCAAAACTATGTGGCTAATATTATTTTATATCTATACATTATTATATGACTCTTTTTTTATTATTATTACTTTATTTTATTAAAACACACATCCTGAAAAAATAAAATGTGCCAATATGTAGCACATACTACTTCAACAACTGCATTTACTCCCACAAGGTTTGAATGAGTCACTCTCATGGAAAGAGACAGAGCAACCTTTTAATTGTATTCAAAGCATGGGGACACTTAAACATGTCTGAATGTCATGTTGAACTTTACCATCCATGGCTGCCAAAGGGCCAGGGGCAAGAGTGGCAAGAGTTCAAAGGTTAGGCGAAGTGCAACGCTTTATTACCGGTGGAAAAGTAATTTACTATCAATCGATTTCAAATGATCATAAGGCCTGAGGGGCATCGATGCTTTAATATCGTCTCATTCAGGCCAATCCAAGAACAGAGGTGAAGAGGAAATTAGTTGCGTGATCTAGTTTATGGATT
Source organism: Scortum barcoo (assembly GCA_023238725.1). Lineage (NCBI taxonomy): Eukaryota > Metazoa > Chordata > Actinopteri > Centrarchiformes > Terapontidae > Scortum > Scortum barcoo. Next base: position 7,267,551 of record CM041546.1, on the reverse strand, counting down.
AACATGATGATTTAATTGCTATGATGATGGGAATATTTATTTTAAATCATTAAAATATCTAAAACACTATAAGATCGCAATGATGTTGTGCCTTTGTACTGTAAAAGTAAAAGTGTAAAAGTGTCTAAATCACTCTAAGAAAATTAAACAAAAATAGACTCTCTGTAGAAACTGAATGTGTCCACAAGAACAATTCTCATGCATACAGTGTTATTAGCAGGAAATAAATAAGAATTTGATATAGTTGAATGTAAATTTTCTATCAGGCTGAAATAGAACATGTAGATGGGTGCACAATGTGTGTGCACATATAGGTTCTCATTCATGAATATGTGTATCCTTGTGTGTTTCCCCACTCTGACAATGGAGCCCTCTTTAGATTTGCCGCTGATGGCGTGTCACGCTGAAATAGATCCCCCTCAGCACTGACACCAGAAGTCAGCCTGTTTGATGGTTCCCAACTTGGGTCGCCTCTCCGTGATTGACGGTTGGTAGATTGCCTGCCGACCAAACACGAGTGTGAGGGAGACACAGCCCAGTCAATATCCCTCCCGCCTCCTGATGTGTTTTAATGCCTGTGCTTGCATAGAGAGAGTAGCCAACACCTGCACACAAACAATGCTGTTATCAAAGTTTACTTTCTGTGATGTAAGGTAACTTACACACAAGTTTGCTGTAGCAGATTTTTTTTAGCAGATCAAGTATTTATTTGATAGTGTATTGAATTGTGGATAACAACAGGAGTGGCAGAGTGACACTGTTTACTCACACATGCAGATGAAGACATATGTGCAAAGACACACAAGCCCAGAAACATAAAGACACATAAACATTCAAACATGCATAAAAAAAAAACAAATCAATTACAAGTACACTGACAACTATATTGCAGCATACTATTACACACATACGTGTGTATGTGTGTAATTTGAGGTGTGTGTAGTGACACATGTGCAAAGGTGTGTAGCATGAAGGCAGCAATTTTGCACATACAGTGAAAGACAGTTTAGTTACTTTTCAAGGGAAACAGAGGCAAAAGAAAGAAAAAAACGGCCTGTATCTAAATAAATATGGAGATATACGACAGAAATATGACTGTTTAAAGCGGTTACTGAGATGAAGATGAAAAGAAACCAGATGTACTGACATGCAGAGACAGGAAGAGAGTGAAAGAAGAGTAAGACTTACAGATGTTCACTGAAAACACACAATAAAGTAAGCTATAACTACACATCATAAATATATACAGATATACAGAATACTTTTTTTTTTAAAAAAGCTAAGAAACAAAGTAATTAAGAACTTAAAAATACATGTGGAAAAAATGCATCAAATGAACAAGAAAACAAGAGAAATAATATCTTTCAAAGTACGATTATCAGTAAAGTTATAGTGTATAGTGTTTACATCAACTCATATTTATTTTCATGTCATTTTGTGTGCTCTGTGTGTTTTGTTTTATATATAATATTTGACACACACAACACACAGTACATTTCTTCAGCGTTAGAGGTCTGGATATAGAAATTGAATCAACACACACATACGATGCACAAACACACACACACACACACACACACACACACACACACACAGAGAGGCCGGTGAACTGAGGCCATCATCAAATCACGCAGAGCATTGTTACATTTGAACAGGAGAGGCAGTGGGCCGGAAAGACCCTGTGTTAGTCAGAGAGAGGGTAAGAGAGGGAACAGGGCTCTGTGTGTGTGTGTGTGTGTGTGTGTGTGTGTGTGTGTAAAGCTGTAAGTTTTGGGTGGAGGAGCAGGGAGGAGGGTAGGGTTGACGGAGGGAAGGAGCGAAGTAAGAGGGAAGAGAAAGGCCAGATGGGGAGAAAGGGAAAAGAAGTAAATGGCCACCAGACGCAGAAGAGGGAAATGAGAGGAGGGAAGCAAAAAAGTGGCGAAAAAACTAAAGAAAAGACAAGACGGGGTAAAGGCTACAGAGGGACGGGACAGAGAGAGAGAGCGAAAGAGAGAAAGATGGGTGGAGGGGAGGATGAAAAGCAAAGGGAAGTGAAGAGGAGGGAGGAAAAAGAAGTAGAAGATCAGAGTGAAAAAGAGAAATGTAGGAGGAAGGAGGGGTGATATGGAAAGTCAAGGAGGCACCCAGGGGAACGTGGAGGAAAAGGGTTGAAAAGGTGGGAGGAGAGGAGAAGTGTGGAAAGGAGAGGGTGAAGTCATGGGGGAATAGCTCCTGTTGCCCATCCACGCTGCTGCTGCAGGTCAGCGATGAATTCCTCCTGTTTTGCTTTCTAGATGCACACTCTTCAGCTCCTGTTTCTAACCCCTCTATGTTTCTTTCAGGAGGATTATCCTCCATTCCTGTATGGATAGAGGAGATTGAGGGTAAAGAAAAAAGAAAAAAAAAACACATAAGCGTGTATATATTTATTTGAAGATGGATTGTCAGTGTTTAAATCACACAGGGGAGAGGGAGGAGAAGACAGAAAGAAAAGGTCATTCAGTTGGTAGTGACCAGAGGGGGTATTTCGTGCAGGGAAATTGCAGTGTATTGCTTTTGTGACAGAGGGAATGTAAACTGGCCGTGTGGGTGTGTGACCTCTCGGAGAGAAAGAAACGGGGACTAAATGGACACAAAACACCCCCTGGGAACGTTCTCGATTCCTAATGTAACTAAAACAGGTATGCGGACGGGGCGATTGCTTATTGCTCCTCTATGTGCCCGTGAGTCGGTCACTGCAGAACATTTTTGCAATATGATGATGCTGGCTATTGTGCGGAGGTTTGAAAGTCAAGTCAATCGCTTTAACAGGGATGTCAGGGGGAGAGTTTAAGCCTCTAAAAAAGTACATTTTCAGGCACTGAAAATAAAAGAATCTGGAATTAATGACACTAAAATCTATTTGGATAAACATTATAAATATTAATAATAATAATAAGAAGAAGAATAACATAATATTGCCATATTTTATAGTCAACCTGTAGTACAAATTAATGCATGGTAGAAAAAAAATTAATAACTAAATAGCCATAAATTATTTTTACTTCTTTGTCCACCTTTCCCCAAATTCTAACAAATCTATATATATATTTGTTTGTTTGTTTGTTTGTTTCCTAAACAGTAATACTAGTGTGATACTGCTGATCCTGTATGCTTCCCCTGTAGTGGGGTCAGGAGCTTGTGGAAACAGTATTAGAGCTGCCACCTCCTGGCTTCTTGAAGTATTGCAACTGTGATTTTCAAAATCAGGAAAATAAAAGTGGCCGACACATCATGTGTTGTACTGCAGGAGAGCTACAAAGGAACATAGACCCAGGCAGAAAGATGTGTGGGACTCAAATGAGGGAGGGTTATTAATTTTAATTACTGGCAGTGGAAATACATTAATGGACGCTAAATTATGGCGAGCAACATCACATAGAGTGTTAGATATTACAGCATATATCCAAGTTTTCCTGTTTCCTGTTGTTAATATTGTCTTTCATATTGTCACAGAATTATCATAACCACATAAATACATCATATTATAAATTTAAAGTGGAAAAAAAACCCATCATGTTAAAAAAATACCCTTCCTGTCATAGTGGAGGTATGCATTGACTGATGTAAATGTAACATTCTCCTGTGCAGCAGTCCATTAACGCAGAACTAAACAGTCTATAATGTGACATCAAAACCTTAACAGTTGACTGGGCCCAGTCACACCTTATCAATGCTGCGACATTTAAACACGGGCCTGGACATCACATCTGCACCATGCAAAACTAAATGTGATTTAACACCACTTATGCATCCCATGCAACACACACACACTTACGCTTGAATATGGGGTCATACAAGTAAATTCACATGCACACACTCGCATTGTTTGCCTCACTTTCATCCACGCTGCATGTGGTTTTGCAAGTTTAAAGCATGAGAAGAGGTGTTGGTACATTTCACTGTGGCTGAATATATACCCACTATGCACCCAAACACACACACACACAAACACACACACACAGGGGGGGGTAAGATTACTGTGTGTGAAAAGTTTAGCATGATGCAGACGTGCTTGTGTGTGTGTGCGCGTGTGTGTGTGAGGTGAGGTAAAAGCGTCTGACTCTTTTCCATTACTGTTGATTAGTTAACCTTTAAGGCACCAGACACTGGTCTTTAATAGGTCGCATGCTCCCCTCTCATTCCTCTGTCAGGAAATCAATAGAGTGAGAGAGAAGAGCGAGGTTAAGTTTGAAAATAATCTTCCTCTCTTGTCTGATTAAGTGTGTGTGTGCGTGAGTTGTACGGGTGTGTGTGCCTTTATGTGTGTGTTCAGATAGCCTTTTTTTCTGGTTTACACTGCAGTGCGTAATTTTTTTTTGGGGGGGAAATGGATCTGCATCTAACATGAAACAATTTCCACAAGGTTTAAGTGCTGACTTTCATCTTTGATACGAGGTTGTGCACATCCATACTGGGGAGGCAGCCCTTTAACTGTACTGCTGCGCCGTCCAAAATTGTAGAACTATGTATATAAATTCCCACTTTGTCACCCAATACAGATGGGAACACTCAAATAAAGCTTAAAGTCAGCACTTTAACCTCAGTCACTGTTTTATTCCAAATCTAATGTGCTGAAGCTCAGAACCAAAATAAAAGATTACGCAACTATCCAAATACTTTTTACATTTATTCCAATAAAGAGCAATGCATTGAATTAGAATGAAGTTATATGGAACTGAACTGAATTAAACACTTACTGTTAAATCAAACTTATGATGATAAGAGCAATTAATTGAGGTTGTGTTAAAAAAAAAAAAAAATCTCACTAACTAATTACAACCAATTCACTCCACGTTTAGTTTTTTTAGCATGTTTCATGATAAACTTTACTAGAGGGGATTAAATTGTTTTACATGGAGTAAAGAGGTAAAGACTCTGCTGTTTTCTTTTAATATGTGGTTATGGTTATACAGTACTATTCTATACAAAGTTCAGGTTCAGCGAGATATTTTGTGCCAATGCAGGCGGTGTGGTGGTGTTGATTCTGTGCAGCCAAAAGGTTGAGTGAAACGTGCTTTCAACTTGCAGATTACCATGCTCAATCTCATACTAATAGTCAAAATTGCCATCTTTATTGTCAAACCATGCGGCATGGTTCTAGCCGAGAGAGAGAATAGGCTGACTGAAATTACTATACCACCATGAAAAAGGTATATTTACAACACTGTAAAGTACCAAATGCAGCTACACAACAACACAAACACTGGGACAATGACTTCATACACAACCGTAGTGGAGACGGGGACCTGTGTTTTGGTGCTGAATTGATTTTCTCTTCAAATAGAATTATGCGGCTGCTGTTGTTTTCCCATCCAGAGCGTTACTATTTCATTTGTTCAGGATCAGGTCACCGGGACACTCCTGATGCGTCCCAGAGATACTACCTACGAGACACACACTCACGTCAAAAAGCTTCGTTTCAGGAGTGTGTACAGAGCGCGCACATTGATGCGTGCACGGAGAGGCACACACTGTCAATTATGATGTGCTGAGTATCACTGTATCCCAGAAGTCATTAGGCCTAAATCAATTTGGTCATTAGGAATAATGGCGGGTGGTAGATAGGGGGACACAGAGAGGGACAAAGAGAGAAAGGCTGGAAATATACAGAATGTGAAATGGGAACATTTAAGGGGCATTCCACCTATTTTAAAGATGAAGTTCAGTTTACTCTTCAAAGGGAGCAGTACACAGACTGAGAAAACAGTTGTATAATGTCTTTTTAACAGAAGTTCAGCATTACAGACTTGGGTGTGGGGAGATTTACAACGCAGGGCAGTCTAATCAAAGCAACCCTGTCTTCAATAAATGAGATATAAAGCACTAAAGTGTTTTCCTAATCACGTTGTGCTGACAAATGCAACCACTGGCTAGATTATGTTCTGCGGCAACAGTTTATTTGAGCAGATGAAGCACACTGGGAGCTGCAAGGAAGCGATCGCGGCGGATGGTGGGTATACAAAGCTCAGGAATGCAGTCTGGTGTTTGCATCCAAACTTCAATGTCAGGTCTCAGGAAACAAGCACGCTTTGGTTCAGGTTAGGAGAGGTCATGGTAGGTGAATCGTTAATAAACACACTGTGTAGCAAGTCACCGCTAAACTCGACCAGAGTTTTTCCCACACTGCAAGTGCCTCAACATAAACATAAAAAGAGTAATAATGCCGCAGTCTATAGAAGCGTGCATTTTATTTCAAGATCAGGTATTTTGGCAGAGAACAAATGAAATCCTTTGTCAGTGAACACTTTCTGATTCACTCAGTATCAACATTTTTGCAACTTGCTAGATACGTTAATGAGCGTTTCGTCATTATGTTTGAAAAGGTTATCTGGTTTTCTTCAAAACATATTTGCTTTTGCTTGCTGCAAATTAGCTGTATGTAATTATTTCTCAGAGACAGAGCTGAATGAAAGATACTGTCGGGCTGCGTCACTGGTAAACGTGGAGCTCGGCCTATCCTAAAGACTTTGATCGGTCTTTATTTTAAAATATATCTCCTCAAGGCCTCTAACATACTATCCTAAATCACCAGACTGCTCCTTTGAGGGCCAAGAAAACGTTCATTACAAAAACAACATTTGGAAGGGGAGGGGGCATCACAAAGAGGACGAGACATGGAGATGAGTTTTGGCAGCTTTAAACAGGCCAGTGGAAACTTAAACTGCCTGCTTGACATCTGGTGCCTCTGGTGGGATCAGATCATAATCAATAATGGAAGGAGGAGAGCGCTCCCTTACGCCCTCTCCTCTGTCTCCTCCATCCCCCTCCACACGTTCCTCCTTTCTTCTGCCCGTAAATCAGTTGTTCTCCCCATCTAGTGATTTTACCAAGACCTTTCTTCTTATGAGCCAACAGTGCCAAGCACTGAAGCCCCCACTGCAATTCAGCAAATTGTAAGTGGCAAATAAAAATAACACGTATGCAACATGTATTTTTTTCCCACCCTCCCCATGCCAAACCTGACTACAAGATCCTGATGAGTGATCTTTATATTTCTAAGTAGGATAGAGATTTGTCGATCACATTTTCCTTACAACTTTACAAATTACAAACTTCAAAGCTGTCTTAATTGCACAATTTCAACACTTTGCACATTGTTAAATTTTTGCATGGCCAACAGTTTTGCGCTTTTTATTACTTACTTTTATTGCTTACTTACTTTTATTTTATTACTAAAGTTTATTATTTAATCTAGTTCTATATCTATTTTTTTTCTTCTTTTGCTTATGTGATTTTTTTTTCTAAATATTTCTGAGCGTTGTTTTAGGGAGCCAGAGACTCAAGTATTTCATTGCCAGCGATTACTCCATGTAAATGTTGTGCACACGGCAATAAAAATCTTGAATCTCTGTCACCTAAGTGGCTACCATCATAACCTTTCCCCTGGCCCACGCTTCCTCCCCTGAAAGTCCTATCTGCCCCCCCACCCTGTCTCTACTCGCATGTCGGCCCTCCCAGACCACCCACGGCAACATATCATCCAGTATCTGATTACTTGTCTGATTACTTGTTACACATCCTCTCCTCTCTCTCTGCGCAGTATTCCAGTATAATTCCTTCCTCCTCCCCACCTCCCTCAGTTCTCCTCCTCCCTTCTCCGTGTCTCCCCTCCTCAGTGAGACCTCCCACACCAGTGGCAGATTGTCGTGCCATCATCATCCCCTCCTCTGCTCTCCAATCCCCTCGTCTCTCTTTAGGTTTCAAACTCCATTTGGCTGATCTATAGGTCTCTCCTCGGCGAGTGACTCCAAAGTGGTTTGGACAGTTGTAGACAGCTTGTTGGAAGGCCAGCTGCCACGTATCCCACTTATTTATTCATCTCTACATTGATTAATGGACAGAGGGGTCAAGGGTCAACCTTTTATTATGGAAGAAGCCTGACCCGAAAACAAATAAATACTGCAGTTTTTTTTTTTTTTATCTGATACATGACTTGTGTTTTGATCAAACTGTCAATACTTTTAGGGGAAGTAGGATCATCATTTCTGGAGCAGTTGGCCGAGACACTAGGTTAAATATTTGATGAATGGTCATTTGAGAATGTTAAAAAAAAAAAAAAGTATACTAATGCTTGGTTTGTAAAATACAGAAAGAAAACTCTTTAACAGAATTGTTTAGCTTTTACTCCACATGTTCTGACAGTCTCTTTGTGAGTTTTATGTATCAAGTGTCTGCCTTAAAAATGAACATAACTGTGCCTTAGAGACATTTATCCATCAATAATTCCTAAAAGTGTATGCCTGTGGTATTCTACTGTATCATACCATGCTCCGTTTTTCTTGCATTTACTGTATTTTTATATTTTTAATACTCATGATTTTGTAATTCTTTAAGTAGTTTTTTGTAAGAAATGGATAGTAATGCAGTTGTAAGTGCAGGATGATTTATAAAGTCTGCACCGCAGCATGTTGCAGTGATAATGTGACTCTGAAAGAAACAAATGCAGACTCGATTTCAGTGTAATTGCTCAGTTGCAGCAATTTTCAAAATTCTGGGAATTGATTTTTGTACCACACAGTATGTACAGAAAGTACTGAATGCCTGCATAAGAAATAGGAAAAACATGATGAGCAATTGAAAAAACAATATTGTGATTTCCTAATTGTCTGGCTTGAGTTTATAGTATGCTATGAAGCTAAAACTTTATTTTACATTTGAAAATTTGGAAACCCTACAGTTTTCAAGAATACTAAATATGTTGAGCTGAAATTTGGGGAAATACATATAAAATGTTGCAAGGGATGCATGAGAATATTTCCATTTGATGAGATGGTGCCACCATAAAAAGTGGACTCTTGGGTTTCAACACTTATTTCCACTGAAAAACTCAAAAGCGCCAATGAAGAGGCTGAACTAGCCAATACACCATGTGATACCTTTACTGACACTTAACTACTTTAAAGCTTCTTCAGGGGAAATAAAAAAAAGGGAAACAGTATGTTAAGAGGTCCAGGCTATGAGGTCAAACACCCCTGAAGTCTGAAACAGGTTTTAATGTGAGAAGTGATTTGCTTAATCAGAAATGCCGGTCTTTGATCCAAATGTTACGACTGTCCTGCATGTGATTGGCACATAGGAAAAATGTGCTGCTCGTGACACATTAAAGCATGTATAACCAGCTGATCATGGACATAAACTGCAGACACAGACTTGTAAACATTTTTTATTTGGGCTTATAATGTGCGGCCTGTCAACAGGAAGGGAAAGAATCCACGACCCCTGTGACCCGACGCTCAGCATTTTGCTCTGCTGATTGGCAGTAAGGCTATTTAATCAAATGTCAAACAGCACAGGTTTATGATACACAAGCCAACCTTTGAATCGCAGATTCAAGTGAACAGAGTTTGTGTGCACGAACATGTACTGAAACACACACACACACGTAGGCTTAAGCACACACACACTGGGTGCTTTTACCAGACGGGCTGAGCTTGAGAGTCAATAATTTTGATATCAGAAACAATATTCTGTCCATTGCGTGTGTGTGTGTGTGTGAAGGGAAAAGGAAGGGGGGAAAAGTCATCTCTTGAACGTCTTGTTTATGTGCTTGTCATTTATTCGCTGTGTGTGGTATATATCCAGGGAAACATTCTCACATTTCAAGAACTCCCCTGCCATTTCAGAAATAATTGGCCAGTTCCTTGTGCTGAGCCGACTCCACGTCCAGTAGAGTTTTTTTTTTCTTTCTTTCTTTCACATGCAACAGAGCTGCCAAAGCACCCCCCCTCCCCCTTTCTCTCTCTCTTTTCTTGCTGACAATGTGTCAACATGTAGATGTCAGCAACAATAACAATAACGCTGGTCGGTGTGAATGATTGAGATCTCACTTTGGTCCGGTGCCATACAAAATACATTACAATGATATACAACGGGGTACACGGTACACTGTTGTGCAATGCAATCTATTATGTAGAGCTTGCGCGACACACTTGTGGGTTATTACAGTAACTGAAATTGTTGTAATAAAATGTATATCACAGTACCAGTTTTCAGGAGAGGTACTTCTCCGGCTTTCAAACTTGATACAATTCTTTGGTATCTCAGCAAGTAATAAAGGCTTAAGAGCTTAAAATGTGTGCAAGTGTGTGCATGCAAGTCTGCACTCCAGCTTACCTGCACAATGTGTTTCTATTCACGTGCATGCCTCTGAGTGTGCTTGTGCTTATTACAGTAAAAATCCCTGCGTTTTGACACTTATCCTCATGTTGAATCAAGTCAACCTCGCACGCCAAGAACTGCTGAGCTCAGGATAATTCAGGACAAACTCATTGACTCAGTTTTGGTTTTCTCCCCAGGCTCACTTCTTTCATTATCTCCTCATTTGTTCCTGTCCCCAAAGTGGCTCAAAGTACTGCACACCCACTTTCAATCTCAGAAGCTGTCATAGAAAAATTAATCAAAAAATAAAAATAAAATAAAGTCTGTGCAGCCACCGTGGCATTGCTTCCAAAGAAAACTGGCAGTGAAGTAAAAATAAAGAGTTATATGAAGCAACATAAATACAGGCTGAATATTTAAACCACCATAAAAACCGCGTTTTCCAACATATTCAAAGAGCTACCACTGGAATAAACACCTCAGTGTTCACCAACTTTTCTATTTTATACCCATGCAGTTTGTAGTCAGAAAGACAAAAATAGATAAATAAATACATTTAAACTGATGGGTCAGATCTTTTTGGTACCTTTGTCAATTCAGCAATTCATGAACTGTTTCCAGCTCAAAGGTTTCCAGCTGTTTTCCGCTCTGTGTTTGGTTTCTGTGCAACTGGAGGAAGTCCCGTCTTGACTCAGCCATAAATTTTACCTACTGCTGCTAATCACACCACCATGTTACTCTTGCCTTAACGCTCTTGCTTAGTTTAAACTTGTATTTCTATCTTTGTTTCCTCAATTTATTTGTGTATATATATATATATATATATATATATAAAAAACAAAGTAATAATAGGTCAGATGTGATGTCCTTGGATGACCCTCTCTGCTATATTTCTATTAGCAGGCTTTCAGTGTGTGAGTGGGTTAGGAATATTACTGGAGCAAGAGCTGTTCCTCCAGAGTATCTAATAATTGAACGTCGCTTCAACCCAGAATTATTCCATGACTCATCCACTCTTCAGTCGCGCAATCCTGCCTAAAGGGTATGGAATAACCATGATAGGAAACGAGAGAGTAGAAGCGAGCTGAAGTACCCTATATCATTGCAAAAGAGAAGCCCTGTGAGCTATGGCACCGCTATGGAGAGCCATGGGTGAGTCTTATCTATGCAGAGTTATGAGCGGTTGGATTAGAGCCTCCTTGACATTTACCTGGAGAGCATTTCCTGACATCTCTCTCCTCACCTTTCATTTATCTGTCTCTGCTGGCTCCAATTCCTCCCTCTGGTACAGCTGCAGACATTTATTGTAAATCACAAAAGGCACAATAGTTTACATTAGTTCTAACACACCCAAACATGCTACATGCTACTCTGGTCAGTGGCATTTTGGATGCATCTACAGTGATATACTGTTAGAGTGGAGATTAGGGATCTCGTTAAGGATGTGTATGTGTAAGATATGGAGTGTATGGCTCGTGATTGAAATGTATAATGTCTCACAAATAGTAGAAGATAAAGATATCAAATGGCATATATAAAGAAAGAAAAAACTGACATATATCACAATATGTCAGCTTATCTAAAATAAAATACATTTTACTGTGTGTAAGGGAGAGGAAATCATAGGCTGCTACAGAAATATAAAGAAATCTGTAAGTTCAAGCAAGTTCAAATTGATTGATACACTTAATCAAGACACAAGCTAATAAACAAAGATAAAAGGAAAAAAAAAAGGACTTTTCAGCAGCCATTTCCAGCAAGCCTAAATGCACTCATAATTCCCACTGATAGTTCCCTGGGGAGCAACTTTCCTTCCAATCTGTGTCTAGTCCTATATTCATTTACACACTCAGACAGACACACACACACACACACACACACACACACACACACACACACAAATGATGCTGCTCTCATCATGACTAAAAAATGAAGAGTTGCTTAAATGGCTGCGTCAGTCCCCCACAACCAGCGGTAATAAAATATCTCCAGTGTGCATTCTGATCAATGGAGGAGAGGAGAGACACAAGCTGGCAGGGTTAATGGGCCCCATTCCACTTAAATACCATATGAGTGACTCTGGGGAAACAGAGATGGAGGGAGAGCGGGGAGGGAAGGAAGGGCTGGGGAAGAGCACTTTGACTGAAAGGAGGAAAAAAAAACCCAACAAATAGGGGAGAGAAGATGTGATATAGGGAGAAAAAGAAAATATAAGTATTAGTGGAAGAAGGAGTGAGCAGTGGAGAGAGGGAAAGGCTGGAGGAGGGAGGGAAGGGGAGAGGGATGAATAATTGAGGCAGGGTAAAGGGGTAGGGTGGGCTAGGGATAGATGCCAGTGTAAATGATAGAAGGAGATGGAAGAAAAGAAGAAGAGCAAGGAAGAGAGGGGGGAAAAAAGGAGAATGGGATAAATAAAGGCGTTAAAGCACAGAGAGTAACTAATTCTGTCTATAATGATTCAGGTAACATTACTGACATTGAAACCAAAATGTAAAACTGCACATTTACAAATTGATATTGGAAAAGTGGTTCAATTACACATAAAAATGAGAAGGGTGTGAGCGTGCGAAGGCTTACGTGAGTTATTACGCAGGTGCACGGCCATTTGAATAAGCCACGTGTGCTTTAGCTCTCGCTCAGGAAGGTCTTGAGTGTCACTTGAAGGGATTTTTTCTCATCCGCTTGCCAATAACACTTGGAGTGCGAGCAGCAGGTGATTATTGGCTGATTTAGGCGGCCACACTAAACTAAACTATAGCCATGGAGAACGTTCAGACTTGTTCCGGTGCGCATCCTGCATAACACAACACATCCATACACACTTATATGTCAACCCCATGAAGAGTTCTCTCTCGATTAACTGAGTCACGCTTTATGAACTGGTTTGGTGAGACTGATATAGCTCCTCTGGCATTTTACAAAATTCCTTCACAGCAGGTACAAGTGAATATTTAAGATATAGAGGAAACAGAGTTATACTGTTTTTTTCATTCATATCATACTGTTGCACATCACAAAAAGTTAATACAATCTAATAAATATTAATCAATAATCAATACAATATATTGCATTTTTTTCTATCAACCCTAACAGTACTGTTATTTTTTATTTCAAAATTATATTCTGCATTGTATAATTCTATATAGGGTATTATCAAAGCTGAATAATAGTTAAAGAAAACCATTTTTACACATACTGTGCAAGTATTTGCACACACACACACACACTCACAAATTCCTTTCTGAATCTCTGTGTCTGCATGGGTTGAACTAGCTGCATCTGTGAACACTGATACCAGCATTGATCCAACCTGGGTCTTTGTAATGGACTCCAATAACAACTCCATTACTGCTGGCACACTGATTAGTGTGTGGGGCCGACTATAAAATTAGCTGCAAAGGAGCCCTCCAGGATGCAAACACACACACAAACACACACACACACACACACAAAAAACATGCATGCTTACAGATACTGCTCACATCCCATCCAATCAGGTAAGGGGTAAGGGAAATATATGCATGGATGGACAACACAGACATTACAAATTCACACAGACAAGTGCACACCCACACATACACACCCACACCCACACAAACACACACACACACACACCGTGTCAATAGTCATTCAGCATGCAGGCAGAGATTAGCTGGCTACAGGAGAACAAAGGTGTCCCCTCCATTGGCAGCCCGACATCCTCCTCGTCAAATTTAAGTCCAGATATTGATTTCCCTTAACTCCCCTTTTTTTTCCTCTCCCTCTCACTCTATCTCTGCTTTTCACTTGTATTTCACAGAAGAATATGAGGTGGAACGGAAGTGCACGCGCACCGAGGAGGAACAGGGCGACACAGCGACGACTGCACACTCACACAAACGCCCCACGACCACTCTGTTTGAACTCAAGTTCAATGAGGGATATGTGTGTCTGTCGCCTCTTTTTCTATAGGCACAAAGTGGGGCCCTGGTTGCATCGGGGGTAAAACCACAAGGCAAATTAAATCAATGGGCTTCCCACTGGCAGATGGCTCACTTTAACACTCAGTTAGCCTTTAGATAATTGAGGCGTTGACTCTGCGGCGGTCGTTAAAAAACGGATGGCTTGTTTATACGTTTCACCGGAATAGATCAGCAGAGGTTAAATAAATGAAATCCCATTTGTCAGGGAGAGGAACCCTGGTAATAATAAATGCCCCCCTTTCCTCCAACTCCACCACGCCCCCCCCCCCCCCCCCCTGCAAACACCTCCGCTGTTTGGCCTCATAAATAGAGAAGGAGAGGGGAGATGTTACCCACTCGCCCCAGCCATCCGCGCAGCCTGGACACGACGCCATTTTGTCATTGATAGGGTAGCCCTGCTTAATGAAACGGTCCTTCCTTTCCCTCCTCTCCGCTTGTTTTTTCGGCCCTCCGCCCTCCTGCACGCAGTGTGATAAGTAGCGAACCAGCGAAGCCTGTAATTACAATCTTACCGAGGAACCCTGGCCCAATCTGTGTATAAATCTCGCCATCCAATTACAAGATGTAATAATTTTGCAGTCAAGCTGGTAATGAGGTCTAATACTCATGCATGTGATAATCCCCCCTGGATGCTGACTCTATCAGATGTTAGCTTTGTAATTATACTGGCAGAAAATCATTATTTCATGTTCAGCAGAAAAATGAGCTTGGTGGGGGGAAGTTAATTTTCTCTATGCTCTGTGAAGCATAGACTAAATTTTAATGATCTAATCATTACCCCCGACTATCCCCGGCTGCAATTGACCCATGTTACTTGTGTGAGGCAACATTTTGCTCGTTAAAGAGTCCCTGATACGCAGTAAGGTTTGCCAGGTAGGAGCCTTTTTATTTAGTAATTATAGCACAATAAAACTATTATGCTAATGATATGGAAATCGATATCGTTGGGCCGCAGTGTCATTTAACAGCTGCATGGAACATAAATCACATTTTTAATTGTAAGCTGTTAACATTTCCACATTATTGCTTTGTGTTTTTTCCCCCCTCCAAGGGTGTGTGTGTGTGTGTGTGTGTGTGTGTGTGTGTGTGAGTGTGTGTGTGTGAGTGTGTGTGAGTGTTTGAAGGGTTGATACCAACAGTGAGAGAAAAGGTCAACCCCTGGTGTCTATGAGAGCTGAGAACATCTCTGTCATCCTTTCTTTCTTTCTCTCTCTCTCTCTCTATCTCTCTCTGATGTAAATATCTCAAAAATGACCAGCCTACGTAATGCAGTGTGAGCGTGAGCACTGATAAATCAGCAAACCAACACCGAAGGCATAGAGCTTTTATGTGTTTTAAAGTCAGATTGCACGCTGGTTGTAAGTAATTAGTTTATGCTCTTTTACAGTCGTTATAATGTTTTAAAGGCGTGTAAACACTACACTCTAAGTTTGCAACACAAAGCACGTGACTGTTTTCAGTAAAGCAAAAAAGACCGATAGATGAGAGAGAAAATAATAGTTTCTGTCAATATGTCGCCACTTCCTGCGGTTAAAGAACTGTATATTTCTATACACTGAAATACATTCAAACCCTACTTGTGTGAAACTGCTCAAACTGCAAAATATGTAACAGACTGTCTATAATTAACAAGTGACTTTCTATTTATAAATGATTATTTTTACACTCATTATTATTTTAGCTATTTCAAAAGACCCTAGCACCATCTAGACTGAAACAAAAAAAAAAAAATTCTATGACTGGGGAGGCTCCTTTTCAGCTGATTTACCTCATTTGAACTGAAGAAGCTGCCGTCCTGCTTTAGGGATTACCCTGTCCTGCCTTTTATCATGTAAACCCAATCAGGAAAAGCTTTTTGATGCAATAGGTTTAAAATTATAACTATTATTATTATTAGTAGTAGTAGTAGTAGTAGCAGTAAGTAACAGTAGTATTAGCTAGTGGCAGTATTAGCTGTAGTAGTAGTAGTAGTAGAAGTTTTTTTGTGTATTTAAGTAGCTTTCATCATTGTAGTACATTATATTATTTTAATATTATATTATCTCTTCTCCTCATCAAGAATAAAGAAGTATTTTGCACTTAAATTGATTTGACATTAGTTAATACATATATATTTTAGACTTAGGTCATTTTAAAGCCATCGCCTCTGTTTTCGGCTTTCTGCGGTCCAGGTGTGTGAGACGTTTCAGGTTATTCGGGTCCCGCAGGGCCACAGCGAGCAATTGTAGCGGCCCGATAAAACAACCACAAGACAACAGGATGCTTATAACAGCACATGAGCAGACAGCGCGGAGAGGTGTACAGCAACACAGGGGTGTCGGGGAAAGTAAAACGTGGCATGCATACAGCGATAAAATCTGAGCTCAGCTGTCCAGGGGTCACGGCTGGCGGAGCACGAGATACGGTGGTTAATAGAGATGATTGATTATGGTGGGGCGACCCGAGAGCGTCTGAAACATGAGAAATTATTAAACACATGATCTGCGTCTCTTACAAAAGCTGTTTTTTTTTTGGGTACGATAGAATCGGATGCAATGGTGTAATATGCAGATAATATACAGACAAGGAAGGACAAAGGTTAGGCTTTCTGACAAATGTTGGCCTAATCTGAATGTCAGTAAATGTCAAAGATTACACAGTGTTTTGTGTCCCAAGTAAAGTTCACTGTTGATACATATCCTGTTTGCAGTTTTATGCCAAATCTGACCAGTTTATATGAAGCTTACACATTTAATATATGCAACTGGATGTCATGAT
The DNA here is from genome assembly GCA_023238725.1 of Scortum barcoo. Lineage (NCBI taxonomy): Eukaryota > Metazoa > Chordata > Actinopteri > Centrarchiformes > Terapontidae > Scortum > Scortum barcoo. The sequence goes on along the minus strand of CM041546.1, from coordinate 7,250,710 downwards.
AATATGATATGCAGTGGAGTTATCTTATTATAGTTGATTGTGACTGTTCAGTGCTGATACATATTGTTCTTTTCAATCAACGCAGAATATACAAACATATTGTTCCCCTTTTGTCACCATTAGGTTTCACTGTAATGAATTACAACATGCAACAAACAAAATCCCTCCTTTACTTTTATCAATATGTAAATAGCATGTTCACCATTTGATATATTATCTTTATTTTTTGACCACTATCATATTAAACTGGACAAGAATCATCTCAGAACTAAAGCTCTGCACAGTAGTGATACGATGTTTACATCAAAAAAGGGACTCTTATCACATATATTCGATATGCAAAAATTGTAAACAAATTTGAGACTTTGCCTGTGCCCTTGACATAGTTATTGTTATATGAGGGGCATCGCAATCTAAGCAGATTATGTTTTCATATGTGGTCCCTCAAGGAGTGATATTGAAATCAGCATGCATTGCGCACTGGGGCGTACCTCACCTTTTTCCCAGCATGATGGATGTGCATCCTACGCCAAAGTGATAAGAGTCATTATTTGATGATCAACCATCCATTGTATAGCATACATTTAGTAGTCCTCATAAATAAGGTTCACTAAATCATGTGTGTGAACGAATGCTGTATCATATGACATCAAATAGTGATATCTGACACTCAAAATTTCATGTTTGTGATGTGCTCATTCTGACTAAATGAACAAAATGAATAATGACTGGAAACTTCTTTCCGTGACATGGCCTGCATTAGCCTGAACACCTTTAATTCTGTTCTGCTATTTTAGTCTGTTGTTGGGGATGTAAACACTTCCTCTTATCCCTTATTTAAATGTTATTCAAGGCCCCCTGTGCATCTGGCATCTGTGCCATGTGAAATGTATTTATTGAAAGTTTTGGTCACACATGGAAAGTTAAGCAGATGGTGCATCTACTGCATGCACAGACACACACACACAGAAACACACACACACAACACCATCACAAGGGCCGGGGAGCGCGGGGCCCCTTTGTATCCCCCTTTCTCTCTCCTCTCCTCTGCTGCACCCTCTTCCTCCCCCTCCTTCTCCTGAAGCCGTTATATGTATTATCTTTATGCCTGCCCATCTCTGGACACGGACGCCTCTTGTTTCGCCATTTTAAACAGATCTAATCAGCAGTGTGTTAAACAAGAGTGGATCTTTTATGCATTGGGTGTTAGGACAAGCAAATCACCGCTGTAGATCAACCGAATAAACAACTCCACCCTGATTCAATTACAACAGCTGGGGTCTGTGCTTTTATCTGGCGCGGACATCATTTCAATCAAAATGTAAAATAATCCAATCCAATAGCTGAGATAGGATACAGACTGCTGAGCTTAGTTGTTTTATTAAAAAAAAAAAAAAAAAAGGCGTTCTCCACCCGCTCTCTCGCGCTCTCTTTCTTTCTGACAGCTATCAAGAAGTTCCCATTCCCAAACTCCATTACCTTGTGTAATAGCATTCAAAACTGAATTGAAAGGAAGGAGAGGGAGAGATTGTTGGCTATATTTTTATTACTCAAAGCTGTTTTCCGAGACACAGCCTGGTGCACTTTTATTCATTTAATTAACAGTAGCATCAAATTTTTCTTGTCCCCCCCCTCATGGACTTCTTCGCCTTTTTGTCTTACAGGCAACAGCAATTGTTGTGTAAGATCATACTTAGTGGGAATTGAAAAGTCGGCATAGGCGGTATTAATGGCAAGTTAATGTAAATGTTTTCTCTCTAAGTTATGGATTTGATGGCAATAGGATACAGGCCACTGCACTTTAGCCCCCTTTAATTAACTGAGCAGAATGCACCATGACAGAAATTTGGAACAATCTCGAGAAGGAAGAAAGAGAGAGACAGCGCGAGAAAGAGAGAGTGATTTCTTGCAATAATAATGTTCAAGGAAATTGAATGTAGGAGAATGTACAACAATGTTAATATGGCTTGGTCTATCTACAATAATGTAATCTAATAGAAAGCAATTAATTTAGGACACAGGCCACTGCACTTTTTACTCATTTAATTAACACATGGGATATTTGCGAGGAGTTGGAATATAAAGCTTGACTATAAAGTTTGGCATTACTCATTTAATTAACACATGGGATATTTGCGAGGAGTTGGAATATAAAGCTTTATAAAGTATTACACCTCCCCTGTCACGCCATGAGATGTGGTGGCTGAGGTCTCTCCGAGGTAAATTATACGTAGTGTAAGCTGTAATTGAACTTGTTTACTATTTTTTTAGTATGTGTAATAAACTATACTTTATGCACTGTGTATTTTTAGTTAAATAAAGTATACTGCGTTTTTTAAGAGGTCAAAAAATGACCTGAACATGCTTTACAGAACATAGTATTGCAATATTTTATATCAATACTCAATAAGCGTTCAAATAATTAAGATTTAAAGCAAGTATGGTTGTGCAGATACATTGCATTACATTATTTGTTGATATAATAATGTCTTCTGTTGTCTTAAGGACTATTTAATTTATTTGAGAACCTCGATTAATGCGTTTTTGCATTAATGTACATGTACAAAAATAAGTACATTCATTTAATTCTATTTCAAAAGTAAGCCGATTCCCAGGTTTGCTCAGTGTTCGCACACACACCTGTTTCGGGGAATGTGTGAATGAACGACAGCATCAAAGTGAGGAAGAGAGTGAGAGAGAGAGAGAGCATACTAGTGTGAATGATGAAAAAATAAATAATAATGACAAATAACTGTAATATGACACTAAACTAAATGCTCATTTATGCCACTCCTAATCATCTAGCTTTCATCACTGGCCAAGAAAGCGGGCGTCAGTGAGGGTGGAGGGAGTGGGTGGACGATTGCTTCTTGTCAGATCAGATCTTTGTAACCAAGTCGTTGCATGGACTGGGACTGGGCTTGTCTAGAATCACTGACATATAGTAAACTCTCTTGTTCTGCAAGGAAAAAAAAAAAAGATATCTCATGACGTGCTGCAACAGGAAAAGGAGACACATCCCAAGAGGCAGTTTTCATAACCAGGGGTCAACTCACCTTTGCCTACCGCCCCATATGCACCAGACGCTTACACCTTGACTAACAGGTGGTGGGCCCACATGGTGGCGGCGCACTCTGCTCGTTCTGCCGGGGAATGACCAGGCCCCAGGGGTGCACGCTCAGCCACGAGAGGACCCCAGTCATGATGTTGGTTTGTTTTCAGTTTTCAATCTGGGCGGGACCTTCATGCTAAATGATTACAATGCAGAAAAGAAATTAAACATAATGTCTGTGTATTCCTCAGTTGAGTTGTGCTCTTAATTGTTAATCACTAAGCCTGAAAGCCCTGTAAGAAAGTCTCCGTTAATATACCCTACAATCCAGCAGACAAATGTCTTCATCATTATTTCCCTTTGATTTCGTCCTGTCGATTGATGGATTGAACTTTAACTAAATCCAGGACAGACAGTGTCTCCATTCACTTTTCCTGCAACTTAGCGACACCTGTAGGAGTTGTTACCAGTTCCCGCTCATATTGACTAATGGCGTAGGTAATAACATGCATAAACTCCCTTTTTTTATGAATAGTCCTCACATTGATTTTCTCCCCCTTTTTTTTTTAACAGGCATGGTAAAGGTTATAGAAGTAAGGGGAGAGGAGGGGAGGCACGCTGCCACTTCTCCAGCTCCCTCACACCCAAACAAGCATTTTATAATTCATCACCAGGCCATGACAGATGAGTCCTGCTGGAGAATATTAGAAAATGTCTCAAATCTCATATATATGCTAATGGTATGCTGAGACCGGTTGGGTAGTGTGGCAGACTTTTTAATCTGCTCTTGCTACTACTAGGACCACTGAGTGAAAGTGGAGGAGACAAGTCATTGCACTTCAACAATTTATGATCAAACAACTTTGGTTGTGGAGGCAGGACAGAGAGACTGAGAGCGACAGAGAGAAAGGGAAGGAAGAAGACATTATAGAGAGGATGGAGTAAGACAAAAGCAGGCAGGGCTTGTTCTTGTAATTTAGCAAGTGTAATACCGAATGGCAGAAACCCAAGCCTTTGACCATAAAAGTTGTTGAATTAGTCCTGTCACCGCCGCTTAGTTGCTGCGCTGCATTGTAATCCATTTCATTTTCATTTTGATTTATGGCATTTTGTGCTCTGCACGAATGCATTATGCATTCCTGTTAAGCGACTTGTAATAGAGATATTGCTGTGATAAACATATGTACGCCCAGCGCAGTTATCTGCCAGGCTGAAAAAAAAAAAAGTAAAAAAATGGTTTTCTTTTTAAAGTCATGCAATGTATTAATGATGATTTAATGGTAGCTGTAAGTAGCTACACAGTGCAGTCCACCAAAAAGAAATGAGAAAGATGAGGCATGCAATTTGCATTACACTGACTGTTGGTGACATTATTACACTGCACCGCATGTTCTGTGATAAACTGAACTGAATTGAATGGAATAATTGAAATGGACTCCCCCTCCCTATCTAATAATTTCAAATAAGTTGCATCCTCTCTGTTAACTATTAAAAAAAAAAGACTTTAACATGCTATTTGTCAACTACTCTAATTCTCCTAAGCCTTTAAGAAAAATGGAATAGACTGCAGCATATTTGCAAATATATCAAAACTTTTACATGTGTTTGGAATATGATGTGCATCCTTGTATTTTCATATATTGCATCTTTGTAGAGCACCTATTGTGAGATACTGTTTTCACATTTGCAAAGTCTACCTTCCCTTTTCTCCGAGTCTCCCTCTTTGAAACCTGTGCACGTCTATGCAAAACATACACTAAAAGTGATAACATAATCACTCAAAGCCCACGACTCCCTGCTCTATTGGAGCTTGTGATGAGGCATTAATAACGGTGAGGCTGGTGCTTTATTTTTCATAAATTACATATGTCAAAGATAAAACTCCTTTGTTGAATGCCCATAGGTTGGGTTGGGCACTGGGATAATAAAAGTTCACATAATTCTGAGGACATCCTATCATAGTCATTTTAAACAACGAAACAGATAGGCACACCAATGAGTCTGAAACAGACTTTCTAAATTATAACCTTTGCTTTCAATCTAAAAAAAAATACAAAACTAAGTGAAAGGTAAAACAGTCAAACAATAACTTGTAACCATTTTATGTGTGAAAAATATTTTCTATCAAAGAGCTGCAACATGACCTGCTGACATTTTGTCGACTTGAAACTCTAAACTGTCGCAGACAGTCCTACATTACAAAACAGTAGAAACAACTACTGTAATAATAACTGTTGTTCAATAGGAAACATCTACCAAGAATATATAATATTACACCACATTTATACCCTGATAGTGGCACTATTCTAAGGTAAACCTTCCTCTCCACACAAACTCTCAAACTGCTTATTATTGCACAACACATCCCCTCTCATTTGTTTGGATTGCGTCCAACTTCCTGTTTTTTTTTTTCCCATCTCCACCGTCCTACCCCCCTCTCCCCAGCTGAGGAGACTTGCTTTGTCTACTAACTGACAACAGTGACAGAAAATTATTACACGTCATTACACTTCTTAAATCACAATTTACCCGGGCTCAGCAAATTATTCTCCCGGTGGGTGCCAGGGGTAATGGAAACTGTCTTCTCCACTTTAAGTCCGGCGCCTCTCCTGCTCTGTCAACGCCACGCCAAGTGTCTGTCTGGAGGAGCGGTGAAGAAGAGGCAGTTCACTTCCTCCTTCCTCTACGCCGTCTTCCTTCCCCAGCATACTTCCCGTCATCCTTTCTCCCATGCTGCTCCCCTCACTTCTTTGAACCTTCCTTCCTTTTGCCCTTCGCTCTCTCTGTTTTCAAATCACAGGGACTCCAGCGTGTCTCCCCCGGGCTGCCGCTGTTTGTTGCTAAATTAGACATTATACAGGTAATCGAAGGTGCAGCGCCAGGGCGTCTATTAGATTTGTTTTCCAGACAGAGCAGCACTGACAGGACGTTGTCTCACTCAATTTATTTAACTGACTGAGCAATGACATATTTTCCCTCTCCCTCGTAAAGGGTGACTGACTGCGATTTCCGTGGAGTTTTTCCCGAGACTCAAAAAGCAAATCAGTTTACGGCCTCGTAGCTGAAAGCCACGGATATTGCCAATTAGCTCAGCTCAAAGGACACAGGAAAGAGTTTCATCCGCCTAACCAGGCGGCGTTAGACCGTCGTCGCTCGCCCGGTTTCTCCACGCTCAAACATTTCTTTTCCTCTCTGGGCTGGACTACTCGTGGCCTTTGAGCTTGACTTATGGGCTCCATTTTGTGCTGGCAGTGTTCACAAGGAGAAGGACTACCCTGGGGGCATTAGCCTCCAGCCCTGTAGTTAAGGGCTCCTTCCTCTCTTTTCTTCTGTCTCTCACTGTCCATAGCTCTGTCCTTCTCTGTGACTTCATTTGTTATTTCTGGAAAACTTGTGCTTTTTTCCTTCTACCGACCTCACTGACATTTTAACTGTAGTCCCTTCTTTCCCTTTGCATTGTCCCTCCCCTCCCTCTGTTTCTCTCCTCTCTTCCTCTACCCTGCCTGCTCTCCTTCCAGGCACCTTCCACATCCTCTATTTCCCGCTTCTGTCAAACCAGACAGAGGCCAAGAGCGCCGGCTTTCCCGAAGGTCCACGGAGCTCCCAAATTCGGAAAAGTAACTACATCTTCCAGACATTTGTCTCAGCTTTGTCTGAAATAATTTGGGGGAGCTGCTAGGCCCGGGATGAATGGATCTGGCTGACGTTAAGTGCCCCCAGCGCGTCCGGGGACCTGAGCAGAGAGGGGGGGGCAGAGAGGGAGCGCAGGAGACAGAGTGAAGGGAGATACAGAGGAATAGAGAGGTAGTGGGAGAGAGGCGAGATGAACCACTTTATTCCCCAATCTTTACCCCTTTACTCCCCCTATTGCCATCCACTCATCTTCTATACCTTTGCTTAACATCCAGTCCTCCCTCCCTGCCTGTTCCATTACGCCTCAGTGGGAGAATGATGATGAATCGCCCGGCCGCGAGGAAGCAAAATATATCAAGTCCGGGTGGGTTTGGGAATTGGTTAAGTACTTCTGCAGAGCCCTGACCTCATAATCGCTTTGAGCCTGCAAGGACCTCCTGATTTATAAAGTAGTCGTTGATTAATGCCCTTTTAAGTGGACAAGGCAGGCCAAAGACGCAAAGGCCCAACCACTCAAACATGAACAGCGCTTGTAAAAAAAGAGAAAGGACTCTCTATGTGAGCGTGTGTGTGTGGGTGTGTGTCAGTGTGTGCACCAGGCAGTGGTTGTGGCAGCAGCCGATGGAATAACATGCAGTCAGTGTAGGAGTTTAGCAGTAAAGGTAATTGTGGCAGCAGCAGCTCCTCGCCAGTCAAATCTTCCTGGCTATAAATCATTGCCGTTTGGCCCCTCTTTGACACCAATTGCTGCCTGTCCCCAAAGCCTGCCTAAAGCCTCTGTAGGTCAGAAGCGAGCTCTTTAAATACGTCTTGTCAGACAGACAGGCTGGGCCGATAGCTGCTGCTGCTGCAAGGGAATAAGTGATGGTACGAATACAACCATGTGTTACTTGTAGCCCGTGTGTTACAGCAAGTAAAAACTATCTTGCATAATGAGCAGAGACAACACACACATACAAAAAAAAAAATCTTGTTTCATCATGATCGCCTTGCAAAGACAAACCACAGTAACAATAAATTTGAGTTAAAGACCAGAATCTGACTGTATTTGCATACTTTCACCAAATAAAAACATTGTGCCATGAACATGTATAATTCTATATATTGAGTTAGAAATAATAACCAGAGCTAAAAGGCTAAGTAACCTCTGGTTTCAAGAGCCTGCCCAAGAAATAAATCAAGTGGTAGCTGGTTGGTGTAATACCCAGTTAGTGTTCACTAAAGCTAAAAGTACATTTACTTTTTGGAAACTAAAAATGTCCATTCTGATAAAACTAAAATAAAAATAAAAATAAAGTACCTAAACCCAGTCATGGTGGAGATTAAAACCCTGGTTTAAAACCTGTGAAAGCTAAGTTAGCAGAATATAGGTACCAGTTGCCAATTTAGCAACTCTCTTGCTTGATTTGGGGATTTGTAAAACCGCCTTTCTTTTTTTTTTTAAGTTTTATGCAGGGTTAGGATCCTGGATCATCTCTATCTATGGCAAGTCAGTGTCACAGTCCACACAACAGCTTAAACATAAAACAGTTTTGTTTAAAGATACATTTAAATGTGTGCTATGGTCAATGGATACCCATTGCATGGCAGGAGCATGTACTAACATAAACAGCACACATTTTGCATACAGCATTGTACACATGGAGAGTCAGCCTGATTCTGGCTAAGACAGCAAATACATGTATTTCCCAAAATGGCTAAAGAGGTGACAGTGGCCCTGTTCAGACTTTACATTAACACACATCTCCACATGCGTTTCAAGTGACTATTTGTGATCAGATCTCACTTCTATTTTCTTCTATATGCAGATGAACACCAACATTGTTTTTGTTTGCAAAGACCAATTAGGTTGGTGTTTTTCCTGATGAGATCAAAATCAAGACACCTGAGATTTGTTAGGGATGGTGGTGGCCTTTCACACATCTCTTGTTTGTTTGTGTGTGTGTGTGTTTCTCCAGTTTCCAGGTTACCTGCAGCTGCTAGCAATGACAGTGCTGACACAGAAACGCTGCTTTGTGGATATTGTTTTATCACACCTTCCCATTGGCTCTATGGGCTGTAGCTGGATCTGTGGTGCGTTAAAGTACATTAAACTATATTCACAATCAATTATAATTATTAATAAACAGATTTGTCTTAACACCACTCCCTTCTGATTTTTACTCCAAGAATAGCATTCCCTGTCACTGTCTTCTTCTTCTTCATCCGCTTGGTCCGGGACCGGGTCGCGGAGGCAGCAGTCTGAGCAGAGATGCCCAGACTTCCCTCACCCCAGACACTTCCTCCAGCTCTTTCCGGGGGGACCCCGAGGCGTTCCCCAGGCCAGCCGAGAGACATAGACATTTTCTCCAGCGTGTCCTGGGTCTTCCCCGAGGCCTCCTCCCGGTGGGACATGCCTGGAACACCTCCCTAGGGAGGCGTCCAGGGGGCATCCGAAACAGATGCCCAAGCCACCTCAGCTGACTCCTCTCGATGCTGAAGGAGCAGCGGCTCTACTCCGAAGCTCCTCCCGAGTGACCGAGAAGCTTCTCACCCTATCTCTAAGGGAGCGCCCAGCCACCCTGCGGAGGAAACTCATTTCGGCCGCTTGTATCCGCATGATCTTGTCCTTTTCGGTCATTACCCAAAGTTCATGACCATAGGTGAGGGGTGGGAACGTGAGATTGACTGATCGGTAAATCGAGAGCTTAAACGCCTTTCGACTCAGCTCCTTCTTCACCACGACGTTGTCCGGTACACCGACACCGCATAACTGCGGACGCTGCACTAATCCGCCTGTCAATCTCACGCTCCGATCTTTCCCTCACTCGTGAACAAGACCCCGACCCCTGAGATACTTGAACTCCTCCACTTGAGGCAGGACCTCTCCACCCACCTGGAGAGGGCATGCACACCACCCTTTTCCGGTCGGTCGAGAACCATGGCCTCGGATTTGGAGGTGCTGATTCTCATCCCAGCCGCTTCACACTCGGCTGCAAACCGCTCTCCAGTACACATGCTGAAGGTCCTGGCTGCTGATGAAGCCATCAGGACAACATCATCCGCAAAAAGCAGAGATGAAATCCTGTGGTTCCCAAACCGGACTCCCTCCGGCCCCTGGCTATGCTACGCCTAGAAATCCTGTCCATAAAGATTATGAACAGGACCGGTGACAAAGGGCAACCCTGCCGGAGTCCAACATGCACTGGGAACAGGTCTGACTTACTGCCGGCAATGCGAACCAAGCTCCTGCTCCGGTCGTACAGAGACCGAACCTAACAGCCTGGCTTAGCAAAGGCTCCCGGACCCCATACTGGCGCATTGGAGCACCCCACCCCACAGAATACCATCGAGGGACACGGTCGAATGCCTTCTCCAGATCCACAAAAGCACATGTGGACTGGTTGGGCAAACTCCCATAAACCCTCAAGCACCCTGTGGAGGGTATAGAGCTGGTCCAGTGTTCCACGACCAGGACGAAACGAAACCGCACCGCATTGTTCCTCCTGAATCCGAGGGTCGACTATCGGCCGAATTCTCCTCTCCAGTACCCTGGCGTAGACCTTCCCGGGGAGGCTGAGAAGTGTGATCCCCCTGTAGTTGGAACACACTCTCCGGTCCCCCTCCCCCTTTTTAAAAAGAGGGACCACCACCCCAGTTTGCCACACCAGAGGCACTGTCCCCAACCTCCATGCAATGTTGCAAAGGCGTGTCAGCCAAGACAGCCCCACAACATCCAGAGATTTGAGGTACTCAGGGCGGATCTCATCCACCCCCGGCGCCTTGCCACTGAGGAGCTTTCTTACGAACTACCTCAGTGACTTCGGCTTGGGTGATGGACGAGAGTCCACCTCAGAGACCCCAGCCTCCGCTTCCTCATTGGAAGGCAAGTCGGTGGGATTGAGGAGATCCTCGAAGTATTTCTTCCACCGTCCGACAATGTCCCCAGTCGAGGTCAACAGCTCCCCACCTGCACTGTAAACAGTGTTGGCAGAGTACTGCTTCCCCCTTCTGAGGCGCCGGACGGTTTGCCAGAATCTCTTCGAGGCCGACCGATAGTCCTCCTCCATGGCCTCCTCACCGAACTCCTCCCAGACCCGAAGTTTTTGCCTCCAGGACCGTCCGGGCTGCGGCTTGCTTGGCCTGCCGGTACCTGTCAACTGCAAGTCCAGGAGTCCCACAGGCCAACATGGTCCGATAGGACTCCTTCTTCAGCCTGACATGGCATCCCTTACTTCCGGTAGTGTCCACCACCGGGTTCGGGGAATTGCCGCTTGACACGACAGGCACCAGAGACCTTGCGTCCACAACTTCCGAACCATGCGTCGACAATGGAGGCAGAGAACATGGGTCCACTCGGACTCAATGTCTCCAGCCTCCCTCGGAATCTGTGAGAAGCTCTTCCGGAGGTGGGAGTTGAAGACCTCCCTGACAGAGGGCTCGGCCAGACGTTCCCAACAGACCCTCACACATGTACGTTTGGGTCTGCCAGGTCTGTCCAACTTCCTCCTCTGCCAGCGGATCCAACCACTCACCACCAGGTGGTGATCGGTTGACAACTCAGCCCTCTCTCTTTACCCGAGTGTCCAAGACATACGGCCGGAGATCAGATGAAACGACAACAAAGTCGATCATCGACCTCCGGCCTAGGGTGTCCTGGTGCCACGTGCACTGATGGACACCCTTATGCTCAATGAACATGGTGTTCGTTATGGACAAACTGTGACTAGCACAGAAGTCCAATAACAGAACACCGCTCGGGTTCAGATCGGGGAGGCCGTTCCTCCCGATCACGCCCCTCCAGGTATCACTGTTGTTGCCCACGTGAGCGTTGAAGTCCCCCAGTAGAACAATGGAGTCCCCAGTCGGAGCACTATCAAGTACCCCTCCCAGGGACTCCAAGAAGGCCGGGTACTCTGTACTGCTGTTCGGCCCGTAGGCACAAACAACAGCAAGAGACCTATCCCATCCCCAACCCGAAGGCGCAGGGAAGCGACCCTCTCGTTCACCGGAGTGAACTCCAACACATGGCGGCTGAGCTGGGAGCTATGCAGCAAGCCCACACCAGCCAGCCGCCGCCGCTCACCCTGGGCAACTCCAGAGTAGTGGAGGGTCCAGTCCCCTCTCAAGGAGCTGGGTTCCAGAGCCCAAGCTATGCGTGGAGGTGAGCCCGACTATCTCTAGCCGGTACCTCTCTCAACCTCCCTGCACGAGCTCAGGCTCCTTCCCCCCCAGCGAGGTGACATTCCATGTCCCTATTGCCAGAGTTTTGGTCCAGGGATTGGGTCGTCGAGGCCCCCTGCCACGACACTGCTACCCAAACCACATTGCACCGGCCCCTCATGGACCTTCCTGCGGGTGGTGAGCCTACTGGAAGAAGCGGGCCCATGTCGCCATTTCGGGCTGAGCCCGGCCGGGTCCCGTGGGCAAAGACCCGGCCACCTGCCACCAGGCGCTGCCTGCCTGCGAGCCCCAACCCCAGGCCTGGCTCCAGGGTGGGGCCCCGGCAATAACGCCAATCCGGGCGACGAATAACGGTCCTTGATGTTCTTCTGTTCATGATGGGCTTGTGAACCGCTCTTAGTCTGGCCCGTCACCTAGGACCTGTTTGCCATGGGAGACCCTACCAGGGGCGTAATGCCCCTCGACAACATAGCTCCTAGGATCATTCGGGCACACAAACCCCTCCACCACAGGTAAGGTGGCGGTTCAAGGAGGGGCCCTGTCACTGTAATTTACACAAATTGTTAAACTACATTTATATCTACTTACTTACTTAAATGCATTTATTTCAATAAAAATAGCAATTGTAGGTTTGACACCTAGCAAAACAGAAAAAACATTTAATGCCCATAAACTAAAAGAAAAAAACTACAGCAAAACAGATGACACTTTGAATGTTTGTGTTTGGACAATTCCCAATTAATATGTTGGATCGATGCCAACTTAATCGTATTTTTATTCAGTACTGGGTTTGTTTATTGACCCTCTTTATCGTGGTATAAATCTGGTCATTAAGGACACCTCTGTCAGTTCCACAGGTCAGGTCGTAAGCTGCCGCTCAGGGGTCAGAGAGGCAAACTGGTGCCTATTCTGCTACAAGTGATCTGGACAGAGACACCTTCTGATCTCATTGGGTTACCCCAATTAGACAGTGTCACTTTCCATTTCGAGTCGGTATCTCAGGCAGTAATTCTGCTCGACTCTGTCCCCCTTTTTTTTATTGCTGCGTGAGACCAGAGACTGTCTCAGTTATAATTGAATGAAGGCTGCTTAATTTATGAGATGTTAATTGGTGAAAGTGGTGGTGGAAAATGACAGACACATAGAGTGTACCATCTCAGAGATGGTTGGAAGGGGATTTAGGGTCATTTTAAAGTCTTGTTTTTATTATTTTAGCATCACATCTCATGGATAAAAGGCAGTCAATGTAGAATCTGTGTTTAAAAGCATAATTTACCCCTTTGTGGTTTTTAAATCCTACTTTGGGGATGTTACATGCATTACATTTACTATATATGAGTATGCACAGCGCTTGAGGTTCTTTGTTATTGTCCGTGCAGGCGAAGCTGAATAAAACAGGTATGTTATTTATACAGATAGATACACAATGTTGGCCATGTTCCACTTCACTAGAGTATGGTGCACCACGCCGATGAGGTGACATTTTGAAACCTATTTTTCTCAACGTAAAACTTTCCCCTCCTTGTCTCTTTCACAGCGCTGTGCTCTGAGATTGACAGCTTGCTCTCCGGGTTCTGGTGGAGGGTTTGAAAGGAAATTTGCTCCGGCGAGTTCTTTCCTCCCCTCTCTTCACCTGCAGGCAAGCGAGATGGCCCGGCATGTGGGAGCGACGCGGCGATGGGGGGACGAGACTTCGCCGTGCAGTGGAAATGGCAGTGTCAATTAAATATCACTTTCAATTTCCTTGTTTTATGATCCCCGGGCTACTAAGCACCAATAATCCCCCCTCGGCAGGCCCTCCTACCTTGTCTTGAGGAAGATTGATTACACTTGTCGCCTCCTATAAAAAAGACATTTACATGAAAATAAGAAAACAACTTCTTTGTTTGCATGGAAGTGAATCAAGGAAAAAAGCAATTCCCAATTTGATTTTCATACAAAGGCGAGGCAAGATAACAATCTCACAGCGTCTCATCTGAGTGAGTTTTGGAGGTAGAGCAAAGAGAGGGGCGAAGACGTATGTAGATTGAATAAAGCTGGCAAATTATTTTCATGCAACGTTGATGGATGTTGTCTTCACTCACACAATGAAGATGTCTCAGATGCTGAGACGGAGATTGCTTTCGACATGTCTGTTACATGCAGTGTATTCCATATATTTCTGCCCTGAAGATTAATCGCATATAAGACTGAAAAAAAAAAGTTTGACTTGAGATATTTCAGTAATATTATTACACTTCATAAAAAAATGGTGGAGCTCTTTTCCAAACAGATGAAATGATATTTAGACATGCTGAAGAGTTTTTGTGCTTGTAAGAGAAGCTGTGTAATTTTCGTGTCGTGCATTTTGTGTTATATTCAATTGTGCATCGACATGACGTGATTTTTTTTTTTATCTTTTCTGTATCTACTGTTGCTTTATAAGAATAACATACAACACAGATATTCAATGCATGCATCGTTATTTTGTTTCCTGATATAGTAATATAGTACATGACTTTGATTTAGACAATTTATGTTCATGTGCTGCAAACAGAAAAGTCTCCACATAGCCATTAAAACCTTTTTTTTCGAGTAAATGAATAAATTGTTTTTTGAAAGATTTAGGGAATCCTTGTCTTTTTTTGTTTGTTGTATTGTGACCTGCAGTTATTTTGATATAAACAATGTCCTTCTTCTGCACATTTATGTTTCTGCTGCTTCTGAAGGCAATGAGAGGATCTCGTGTGACTGAGCATTATTGAAAGACATCAGGCTCGAATCTTGAAAAAGGGACAGAGACTTCATCATATCAGTTCCAAAAGGTAACAATTATATTTGAATGCTGAAGTGATTTTAAGCATGCCACAAGCTTGACACACACTCACACTCCACATTCCTCATGACCAAATTATGCAGCACTGACTGAAATAAAATTAAGAGGTAAAGCATAACAAAGCAATGATGAAAGTTGTATGATATGATGGAAGAAAAGTCCATTTTTATCAATCATTCAACACAGGGATTAGTGATGTGTGTATGTGTACACTTTTTTTGTAGAGTTATCTCAAACATGATGCAGTTATTTTGCATACAACACGGCCTTGCAGTGGCCACTTCTGATGATTCGAGATCAGCCCGGCAAACATGTTTTCCTTTTATTTTGCAAGTGATTCCCCTTTGAATTTTACTTTGAAACACAGGCTGGTTTGCTTTCCATTCTAGCAGTATTGTTTTTAACTTTGCATGTTGATAGATTAAGGTAATGATGTTTGCAGACCATGGCGCAGGAAGAAAGAAAATGAAAGACAGACAGAGAGAAGCATGGAGAGGAGGTCATATATGGAATAGAAAAAAAAGGGATAGAGACAGAGAAGAAGACAGGTGGCAAAGTAGAAACTGAGTTAGAAAAAGAGAGGGGTGGGTTGGTGCAGGTCAAAGAGAGAAAAAGGGATTTCACCGGCCATTATCAGATATAGCAACCATAGGTATTTCTCAAACAATGGCAGCAGCAGCTGATATGTCCATGCATATATGGTAAACAGTGAAGAGAGATTAGTTTAAACCAAATCTCCTCTGTGCACCTTTAAGTCTTTTGTCAGTGCCACAGAGGCTGTGTAGCAACCGGGTGTGTTGAGCATGTTTACACAAAGCATAAGAGCATCGGTGTCCAATAATTCGTGTCTCACATGGTCTTTCAGTACTTAAACAAGGTCAGAGCAGCGACGGGAACAACTGAGCTTCCACACACACACACGGTCATATCTGGGCTTTGAACAGTGCCGTATTGTGCCACTCTGTGTGTGTGTCGAGATAAGCTAGGCCACTAATGCCGTGCGTAAGACACTAATAAACAAACAGTGTTTAAATTGGCCTGAAAGGAATCAGTGATGCGTAGGAAGCACCCCCGGCGCTTCAATGGCTTAATCTGCCTCCTTCTCGCTCTACTTTTTCACATTCTCACAACAGATTAGGTTGTAAATGGACAGAGAAGAAGAAATCGGGATCTCCCCGACTTTAGAACTTTCCACCCTTATGTGATTTTGTTGTATTTCAGTGGTTAGCTGCGTGTCTGTACAGGTTAAATACTATTTTCTGAGCATGTGATTGACCTCTGTGACTGATTTCAGTCTGAATTCTTCAGGTAACAAATGGCTCACTCATTCCACACCAAAAAGTCTTGCTGACAGGTGTGTAGGATCAGAAAATATTTGGGTTTCTCAGTATAAATCAGTCAATAAATTAGTCAAGTTTGGGTCTGGTTTAAAAAAGCTATTGACTTGTTTTTAAACCCTGGATGTGCAAACAAAACTGCTGATCTGTAAACTTAGCAACGTTTTCTTGAGCATCCTTCATACTTTTATAGTCAAATTTTTGTTTGAGTTAAGTAAATACTGTATTGTCTACTGTTATTAAAAGAATTTGCACATGTGGCCTTTTCTCATCATATAATGATATTTTAAAAAAAGTATTACACCCAGTAAGAATCAATAATGCTATTCATGAGAGTAACAAGTAAAAAATAGTTTGCAGTTTGCTTGTAGTTTGCATCCTTCAAAATAAAATTAAAGAGTAAAACTATGCAACCTTTTTTTTGGAAATTACAGCAAAGTTGCTATGAGTACACAGTTTTCAGCAATCAGGAGAAAATGCTGTCAAACTCACCAAGTAAAGCCCTAATAAATTCAGTATTTGATTTGCAGTAACTTTAGAAAATCACTATCCTGGAAAGCACTGTGACGTTAAAGCCCTTTATTTATAAGCCCTTTAACTTTATACTTTAGATATTTATGACTTATGTACGTGTTACATATATTTATTTATGTTTAAAACAAATCTAAATTTAGTTATGTGAAAACATAATGACAGATTCTTGTTTCTTGATTATATGCTGTATCTCTGTGGGCCATACAGTAGTTGCCACTGACTTAGCATTGCAGCAGGGCATTACAACAGTGAGGAACCCTTAGAGTCATGTGTTGAAATGTATTAGTCATTGTGCTGTTGGAGAACGTGCAGGGGGAGAAAAACCACGGTCCTTCCGGAGAGCGATTCATCAGGTTTTTCCCAGAGCCCTCCCGGGTCAAGGTTTTATGGTGCCTGTTTGGTTTCCAAATGCTCTTTTCTCTCACCCCCTCTCAGCCACGCTATAGTGTCCAAACTTGTCTACATTTGCTTCTCGTGTTTTTGTGCATGGTAGATGTCCTTTTAAAAAGACCAATCTCAAATAAGTCTTTATTCTTGTTTTGTTGGCTCATATTCTCTGTTTTCATGAACTCTGGCCCCAGCCATGGCAACAGCTCGAAAAATGTTAACATTGATTGACAGGATTAAAAAAGGCCCCCTTCCCCGGTACGCATTTCAAACACTTTGGGAACAATGGTGCTTGGTGTGATTGAATTAATGAGGTATCGCCGACTGTCAAAAGAGCACACATACTTTACATAAACCTGATTATCTTTGCATGGCAGAAATAGAAGAAAAGGGGAAGCGAGGGAACTGAAGGAGGAGGATGGAGGGAGCAGGGAGGAAAGAGAAGAGAGGGAGGGGGAGAGAGATTTGGATTTCAGTGGGCATCTCCCAAAAAAAAAAAAAAAAAAAAAAAAAAAACCAGCAAGCATCAAAGTGTGCACTGCATGGTGGGGGTGGACGTGGCGCTCACAAAGTAGTGATGTTCTGGCTCGGGCTCGCCTTGGCCTCTCCCTCATGCCTGTGCTCTGTTTAGCATAAACCAACCATAGGGGCTTTAACAAATCTATTCAAGGAGCATGGGGCCCCAGAACAACATAGTTTTTCACAAGCCACCACCCCCAAGCAAGACGTTTTTTGCACGGCCGCCATTGTTCCGCTTGAACCGCGCAGAGATTTCATCGTCTCCCCGACCCCGAGCCTGAGGAAAAGGAGCAGCGGTGCCCTTAGTGAACCCATGAAGTGACACCCGGAGTGGCTGCCAAGAGTCTCACTAATTCTACCAACCCATTGAGACAGGAAAATAGAGTGGAGGAGTGGAGGGTGGGATGGACTGTGGGAGGGAGGGGAGGGAGACTGAAGGGATGGATGGAGGTTCTCTGACTGAAATGCTCACCAGATCAGCAAAGTGAACCCTCTGAAACGTGAGCTAATTCTCTATTTAATCCTTTTAGCTGCCTTTTCTCTCCCTTTCTATCTATGTCACTTCTGTCCTCATTCAACCCCCTCCCCTCCATCCCTCTCCCTCTTTACTCTTTCTCCCTCCTGTCCTCTTTTTTTTTTTTTTTTACCCTCTTTTCTGAGGGAAGTGTCAGCAAAAGTTCTTGTCGAGCAGCAGAAGGAGTGGCAAGGAAGGACGAGGCTTCTAGGAACGATTTGGTGTGTGTGTGTGTGTGTGTGTGTGTTGGCTAAGTGAACAGGGTAAGTGAGAAGAGAGCTGACTGTGTAGGCTGATCCTTTTCCTCTATGTTTTTTCTTGGAGAAAAGCTCTGACAGCTGCGGTTTGATTTCTCGGGTTGTCAAAAGTCATCTTTGTTAGTCCTCTCTCCCAATGAATGGCAGCCGATTAGGAAAAAAAAAAAAAAAAAAGAGGCGTGTTCGCACATGGAGCTGTAGGTGGGCTTTGCCTCGAGTGGTTTCCATAAAGAAAAAAAAAAAAATGAAGAAAATCACACAACATTACTCCAGGGGCCCCTGAAAGGAAAGGAAAATCGCACATTACTCCGGAGGCCCCCATTGTCTTACCTACTAAACCCAAGGATATCAGATGCCTACAGATGCCCCCCTCTCTCCCTCCTGCTTCTAAACATATAGCTGAGAGCCTGCATAGAAAGATACAAATTGTCTCTCGTGCTGTGGGGTTGCTGGAACATAAATTGAGGGGAGAGGCATTGTTGTCAGTGAGTAATATACTTAGCATTATTCATAAAGAAGAGGGGAAGATTAAAAGGTGTTGGCTGGTGTTGAAAAAAGGCACTTGACTGCGTGGCTGACACAGCAGTTACATATGGCCTACCTAATGTGGTTTTTTTGGGGTTTTTTTTATCTGCTGCAATTGTCAGAAATATATATCCCTGCAGTTGTATCCACCGTGCTCGTCTTTGTACCGATATGAACAAAACAAATGACAGGCACAATAATGCATCATTATCAGATTTGTCGCCAGCTGGCGCAAATGACAGAGCTTACTTATTACCGCCCAACTTTTTGTGACTGCATACGATTAAAATGGACATATTCATAATAAGTGTTGCTGTTACTTTTGATGTTTGTTTTTCTCCTTGTTTTGTTTTTGTACGTGCACCTTCTGTACAGATTAGTTTGTATAATGTAATGCCTGCTCAAGACCCTCTTGACAATGAGACATTACATTTTGGGCTTTAAACATGAAAATCCTGACCAAATTAAATGTTTTGCTTGTTTTCTTTGGGGGCCCAACATGGGCTTAAGATGCATCCTTTAATGCCGATCATTTAAATTCACAATAAAATCTCTTGAAACATGAGAATAAAGGTATTTTCTTACAACTTAAACAGTGGGAATCTTTGACAGCAGCATCCATCTCCTCTTTGGAGCCTAATTTCTTCTGTCTTAGTGAATAACTTAATAAAGTGGTTGTCAACCGGTTTTGTTCGGCAAAACGCTCCTCTGTGAGAACATGTGTTTAAGATATGGTTTCCAGCACAGTCAGCTGGTTTGCTTGAAAGCAGCACCACTCAGAAGGGTTTCAAAGGCTAATCTTGTTTTTGGCACCCCTCTTCTTTTTCTTCTCTCTCTCCTCTCCACTCCTCGAGCTCCTCTGTGTTCCCCCCTTAAGCCCTCTGAAATGGAGGCAACACTGGCAGCCTCTGAAATTGGTTAATTTCGCAATTATTTATTAGCGAGGCGCCGCTCCACAATAACGCTCAGTCGTGAGTAACAGGTCACTGAACATTTTTATGTGAGTGATCCTAAAATATTAGCTAACCGTTAGCCATAAAAGCTTAATGCAGCTCCCACAGCTTGCTTCTATTATATTAACACTCTAAATGACTTGAACATCTTACCCTCAACTAACCAGAGTCTTTTCTTCGGGCTGTCATCGGAGTCGGTAGTAAATTAAGTAGAGGGCTGAGCAACAACCCCTTGACTTTTATTGAGGCCGGGGTCTAATTATAATTCACCGGACCAGACCTTTTGTGTCACTGAGTGCTTCATTTGCAGTTTGCAGTTTGCATGAACCTTAGAGACATTAACTCCGTCCCCTTCTCCATTCATTACAATGCTATTAGTCTCCGTGATTTGATCAATATATCATGTATAGAACATCTTGAATGTGGACGTCTGGCTCCTTTGTGAGCCCAGAGATAATGGTTTCCCCATTCAAGCCAGCTTGTAGGAACATGGAGATAAAGCAAGGCAGGGAAGAGTTATACCGCTCACAGCTATGGAGAGGGAGCTATCTTGTCCAGATTATAAGTGGGTGAACTAAAAACGCATAAAAAGGGACAGTTTATTGTGAGGAGGAGAGCAGCGCTGGAGGAGGGTGTAAAGATCTGAAAGGCTCAAAAAAACTGGCGTCTTTAATTCTCCTCAGGTGTCCAGGAGGGAAGAAATCAGCCATCCGTTCTCCTCAGAAGAGCCTGACAGAGCTGTGATGCAGTGCCAGGCGCTACTGAAACGACTGAGTCAACAATGTATGGGGCATTTTTTTCATTTAACTACAACTTGTTATTCATGCTGGGAGCTTTATTTTTATTTTTTATTCTACTATATATCTATATTTAATGGGTTTTTATTGTATCAACTTATTTTATTACATTGATTAAAACACATGCATGTTGTTATTCTCCCTATCTCAGGTATAAATGCTGTTTCTCCTAAAATACCTGCCCCTCTACATTTTACTTTTTAATGCGTATCATCCTCTGTGACATCGCTCCTTCTTGTACTACACTACAATGCTAAAAAAAAAAAAAAAATGTAACACTGGTAAATGCCAACGTAGTCCTCATTCGTCAGCAACAGCTACAATTCTCAAGTGGGCTTTGGTCTACATGTGTTAACTTGTCAAAAAAAATAAACATACACACGCATTCAAACGCACCCGGAGTACGAATCTCAGTCTCGTCGTATTTCCCTTGAAGTACGTCCTCTCTCCCCACTCCGGCGCCAGGCCTTACAGATAGTCTGCGTGTTGCGGCACCCCTGGAGAAGGCGGACACAGAAGACGGGCCTTGATAACATTTGTTGTTGGGGAATGAGATTCGGTGCCTTCACAGAATCCCTAGAGGGCAGTAGTACAAATGTTTTATATTCAGAGAAGACTTGCCTCTGCCTGTGATAAGCAGCGGTGATCCAATTGGCTTGTGGGAGAGTGGCGAGGGGTTCTTAAAAAAAGAAAGAGAGGCTGTTCAGACAAACTGTAGTGGAGGCCTCCCTCTCAGACACTGATGGCTGAAAACACGCCTTTGTCTGCACAAGATGAAGGGGCCGAAGTCACACTAAATACCCCTGTGCTAGTATAGATTAATGGGGCATTAACATGGGCAAATGCATGCTAACATCCCTGTGTAGAAGTTAAGGGGCTTTTAGGGGTTTAACCCTTCACTGATTCACCAGGACAGGGAGCAAACAAGTGGATCTGAAACTGTTTACACTGTACTTTGTGGGTCTTTGACCTCTCTCAGTTCATTTCAAGCAGCATGCACAGTCCTTCTGTAGTAGTTACACACATAAAAAGACTAAAAATAGAAATAATCATTCAAGGCCTGACTATGATCGCTATGATCGAGTCAAGGACAAAGGTTTTTCTGCTTGTTTTTTTCATTCCTATTTATGCTGTAACCTCACTCTGATTAATAATAAAGTATCTGGAAGACAAAAAGCTACTTTTACACCACCGAGGTAACAGATGCAGTGAAGAAATCACAGGAGCAATGTCACATTCCCTCCCTTGTGTTGTTACTTGATATTTACAGCGGTACTTGGGCCTAATCGATGATGTAAATGCATCTCTCTTGGCAAAACTCCTCTTCCTGCGGAAGCTAACCAATGCACAGAGCTGTCAAACAAACAGGACAGAATCCAGCTCATGTTAGCTGTCCTTTCTCTACATTTCCTTGCAGAGTTTTGACCTTTAAGAGATGTCAGTGTGGAGAAAAAAGGGCTTTCATTCCCATAACCTTATAGCTCCCTATGCAGGCACATGCATGTGAGAGGGGCAGGGGGAGACAAACTCTGTGTAATGTGCACTCTCTCTCTCTCTCTCTCTCTCTCTCTCTCACACACACACACACACACACACACACACACACATCACACACACACACACACACTCTGGCTAACAGCCGTGGAGCCTGGGTTTGAATTCACTCTGCGGTGGACCGTTTAAATGAGCTTTAATTTAGCATCCTGCTGGCTCAATTGGGATTGTAATAGAACACATTACACCTTGTCCTGCAACAGAGGCTCGCTCTTTCTTTCTCTCTCCCTCTCTCTGGGCCCCTCTCTCTCAGTCCTGGGAGAATTGATTTTTCCAAATGCAGGGGAACAAATCAAAGGACAGAATGATTGTGTTGCAAAGAGAAACGGTAGACATGGCATTGTAATCAATTTGACTATTAACTCACCAATGTTTTCCTCGACTCTACAAGAATTTTTTAGACGATTATGTAATGAGTTAGCAACACACTGCTCTGTAGTAATTACAAACTTGATAAACAAAAACAGGGACACTGAGTTGGTGAAGCCTTTAAAATTGTCAAGAGGTGAGCTGCGGAACATGCATCAGCGTTAGAGTAATCACGACAAAATGTAATTGGATGCAAAAGGTATTTGTGCGATCACAGCCAGCAGCTCTTGTTCTGCACCGAGTCAAGACTACTGTACTCACCACCTGCAAAAGTCATCCAGAGGGCTCGCTCTTTCTTGCTTTTGGCATTTCACTGTTTCACTGACTCTCTCCGCCCATCATCGACAATTAATCACAATCAAAGCATTTCAGTGACCTTCTTGTTTTTCGAGTGACTTTTTTCTCTAGTTGCGCAGACGCGGTGGAGACAGGTGGCTTCGGTAACTACATCATTGTACCCAAAAGAAATGGACTCATAGTTCAAAGCAGAGTAACAGACGTAGCCGCACAAAGCGTCATGTTTTTCCATTTTGTTTGCCCACCCCCCCACAATAAAACAAAAAGTGACTCCTCCCTCCCTCCTCTTTTACTTCCGTCTCACAATATATCCATCCTCTCCTGTCGAAGGAGCTCACCTTGACAGCTCCTCCAGTCACCCTGTTCTAAGTGGATGATTAAAAAGAGATGGAGGGGTTTTACTGGGGGCTGGTATGCGTGGCATCCCAAGAGCCCCCGCTCCAAGCTAGCCAAGCGGAGCGAGCTACAGCTGTCCTCCAAACAAGCCCGCCATCCTTTATTTATTTCTGCTAAAATATTGATGCATGTTATGAAAGGTTTAAAATAATGTGTCTGCCTTTTTCCTTTGCCCCAGCACACTGTTTTCTAATACATAAATAATTCTTCCCTCGGACCCTGCGTAGACACCGGGTCCGGCACATTAGGTGGGGTGTATCCGCTGTATCACATTCTTTCTGCCTGAGAGAAAATACCCATCCCTCGTAATTTCCTACACTTATACAATCGGCGTTGACAGTAAATAATTGATGGATGAATTTAGGGCTAAAACTCCAACACAATATGACTTCATGTCAAGGGTTAGTCCCTGCAGATTTGAAGCCAAATCATCTCGCAAAATGGATTCTTCCTCTCCACAAAAGGGGTATCCTTTTTTTTGAGTCCCTACCTTTTATTCCTCCTCTCCACGGCTGGCCCCCTCGATCTCATCCGTCCCGCTATCCAGTAGATAGAGAGAGAGAGAGAGAGAGAGAGAGAGACAGGGAGAGAGAGAGAGAGAAGAGACCTGGGTCTAGCAGTCCTCTTGATGAGGTCTTGCTTTGCATGGCTGGTGATAACTGAGTGATTTAGCCCATTATTAGTCGAGGATGTGTTTTGTTTTTGAACACAAATGGGTTTTTCACACTGACATGAACCCGTTTTTGATTGTGCCGACAAAGGAGCATGAGCCGGGCACAGTAAAGGGAGCGCCCTCTCACTTCTCATCTCAGGATCTGTGTTGTGATGTACAATTACCCCCTCTAAATTTGCCGGCCAGATCCATTTGTTAGATAAGAAAGGAGGGAGAGGAGATGAAAGGCGAACGGGGCAGAAGAGTAATTTCACTCTCTACGCTTCAATTAACACGTTGTGGCAAGTACAGCTGCTTTCTGCGTGGAACAGTTCAAAAATGTCTCCTGTGGAAGTGTGGTATGACATGAGGGGTACAGGGAGTCTTGCAACAAAATTATATCTTTTAGCATGATCACTGGAGTTTGGCTTAGATGTTGTAAAACAACAGGGAAGATGATACAAGTTATATATTGATGGCCATTATTAATGTATGAGTACCGAACATCCAGGGCTCAGCTCAGAGGCAGTAACTGAGTGGCTGTGGAGGAATCCAAAGCTGCACATTTTGAATGTAATATGGAGCCAGTCTCTTCCCATCTTCTTCCACTCAACAAATCCTCATTCTTCAAAACACACTTTATGTCAGTGACTTCCAAAAATGGCTCTACATATTCCAAAAAATGTCTTATAGGCACATTTTCTAATCCGCCACCTTGATTATAAGGCACTTATATTGGCCAGTTTGAGATCAAGAAAAGATCACGTCTCCTGTCAGAGATGGGATATGAAACAGCTTATTCTGTTGTTCATCCTAACCTCCTCCAGACCTTTTTGCCAGGGCAAAACAACAAATAACAACACAGTTATTAACATATAAAACAGCATTAATGTTCTAATGTATAGTTGATGCAAAGTACAGTTGTGTACTTCTGTATTACTTAAAATCCTAATCTGGGGGGGAAAAAAACTGAGTTAGAAAACAACTTGTGTTTATGTGCTTGGTAAAATAATTAAAACAAAATTTTTTATGAGATTTCCACTTGACACTTAATATTTAATATATATTTTATACACTTTGTATCATCATCTGACTTTGAGTTAGCCCTCTACTGTGTGGTTGATGTAGCACTTGGTGACATTTAGCATGCTGTGATGCAGTTTTTGGAAAGCATATATTTCAACTCTTATAATGTGTGTGGATGACCATAATCCATCTAGGTGCCAACACTTTTTCTCCATGCTTACATTTTCAAAACTTTTTACAAGCTTATGCATGTCCACAAGCCAACAAACGGGGACC
Source organism: Scortum barcoo (assembly GCA_023238725.1). Lineage (NCBI taxonomy): Eukaryota > Metazoa > Chordata > Actinopteri > Centrarchiformes > Terapontidae > Scortum > Scortum barcoo. The sequence continues at coordinate 7,225,654 of CM041546.1, read as the reverse complement.
TCTGGCTAAGAGTAAATGTAATGAAATTACAGTAAAACCACTGGGCTCAAATTATGATGTTGAGGTATCACTATGTGCTAGAGACACACTTTTCACTGGGAATAGTGTAAGAGTTTTGGAAGACAGAAAGTGATTCCAAGCTTTCTCTGTCAGATAAGAGGATGTCAGAGCAGTAAAAGGAAAGTGCTTCATCTCAAATGAGTCAAGTTTGCCAGTTACGTTGATGCAAGTAATCATAAAGGAGTTTCAGTGTAACAAAAATTGCGGCACTGCAACAATATGCCACAACTGCTGACACTTAAACATTTGCATACACTTGGACTTTTTGTTGACAAGATGTGTTAAGACAATATAAAATATGTAGGGCTTAATATAATGTGCACAAAGTAAATTGTGTTTTTTTTCACTGTGAGAAACTTTGCAAGAATCACATACAGTAATAAAATTCAAAAAGTAATACATTTTTTGACATGTTGAACACACATTTGGCAGAAAAAGAAAAAAAATCTGCTTGCTATTTTTATTGGGGGTAATGGGTGAGAGAGACAGATATTGTTTTGATATGAGCTGGTCAGTCACCACGCCCTCAGGGGTATTCTACAGACATTTATCGTGAACAGGAATGACCCCAGGACTTGCCCTGACCTCTGGGAAGCCGTTGGATCAATGACTTCTTTGCCCCCCCCCCCCCTTCTTTATTCTACTGCACTGGCTTTGGAAACAAGAAGTGCTCGGGGCTACACACACATCCTGCCCACCACCCACTCTTTAGATTGCATTGATGTGTGTGTGTGTGTGTGTGTGTCCAGGCCCTCTAGTGTACCCTTGACCACCTTGCACTGTAATCACCACACACAGCTGCCACCTGCCTCCTCTCTCTCACCCCCTATAACTGGTATGATCTCAACAGTGGATCCTAATGTCTCTAGCCATGATTAATCTGATAAATAATAAATATATCAATCTAGCCTCTCGACAAGGACTAATTCTAACCAGCGGGATGGCACAAGCCCCCTTTAACTGCTGCCTGTAGCTGCCAAATTAATTATTTAATGATTAATTCTTTAGGAAATGGGAAAGTTTTGATTAATACTGTCCAGGCATCTGTCGTCAGTTGTTTGATGTATGTCAGAGAATTCAACCCTCGCCATCTCTCTATCCGACCTTTATGCACACACATGGAAAATAAGCACACGCTTGCAATCATGCATGCACGCCGGGGTGTGTGCATGCCCACGTACACACACCCGGGGTTAGAAGAGAGACATTTTAGCTCTTATGAACGAAGCCAGAGGCTACTGTCACTGAGATCAGATGCTGAATATCTCACAATAAATTACAGCTGGATCTCAGAGGCCCTCATCCTTGAACCTTGAACATGTCAGCTTTGGATAACACCCCCCCAAACCGTCTGCGTGTGTATGTGTGTGTGCACATTTGAGTGAGTTTTCGACCCTATTTACTAATGGAAGCCTCTAAGGCCCCTGAGTCGCGATGCATTTTTAATGATGTCAAATTGTCATTTCGCTCTCCTGTTTGCTCTTCAAAGAAAAGAAGAGCTTCGAATCAAACACAAATGTAATAAATTGTGTGTTGACACAGTAAAGAAGCAAAAAAAACATGGCTGTCTGACATGGATATTGTTGAGATTAAACCTTTGACATCACAGAAAAACTGAAAGAGGAACATTCACGCTATTTAAACTGTTTAAACAGCAGCAGATTTATTTTCCCTCACTGCAGCGGTGAGTATCATGTGAAGACAATAATTGTGAAAGCATAGCATAGTGACAGATTGATAATGCTGAATTAGTAAAAGTTACATAATTGACCAATGATGTGACATGGACTGAATATAATGTTAATATAAATGCTGGTAATATAAACAGGATGTAAACCAGAAGAAATTGCCGCTGTCCTGTAAGAAATATGTATGTCCAAAACTTTTCACTGTCAAAATGCACTTTTCAGACAGTGTAATGGGTTTGAAAATGGTTATATTTTGCTCAAGAAGAGAAAAATTCAACACATAACGAAACACTTAACTCCTAACAAAACATTCAAGATCACCATTTTTGAAGCTACATGGTCAGTACTGCAGAAATGTGAGGCTAAAAGATCTCTTTAGTATATTCCTTCTTGCAGCAATTAATCTCAAAGCAATTTAGGCTGTAATTCACAAAGAAATGTTTTATGATATTAGAAAACATATAGGTATAGTTACTGTTGCCTCAGACTTCCTGCATACCTGTCTCCATAGTCCTTTTTTTTTGTTGTTTTTCTTTTTCTTCTCAAATTTTGTCTCCTGCAAGTATGACTGTACCACTAAAGGAACTATCTAGAAGTGAAGTGCTGAAAGTTTTTTACTCTCCTGAAATCACAGAGTATTGAAGACAGGTGTTATATATTGCCCAGTTACTTCCTTTGTGGGGGAAGGGGGGGCGATGACACTTGTTGCCACACAGTAGATTCCAAATGACAACCACTGCATCTTTCCATTTAAGTTACAGCAACACTGGCAGGACAACAATGTGCAGCTACAGTGTAGGCAGTTTGACACTAGCCACTTTAATAACTCCCCATGTGGTGTACATTCAGGGGTTTCCTGCATGGGGAGTTAGAGGAGGCGGAGGAAGCTGCATAATGTGCACAAAGACAACAAACACATAGCAAATGTCCCCATTGTCAGATACATCCACTTTTGTGTTGATGTGAATGGAAATGTTTGCATTGTGCTGTGCATGAAACTCTATTGTTTCATGGTTTTGTTTGTTTGACAGTGAGCCTTTTTTGTAATATCACTTTTTGAAACATTTCAACAATGAAATAGAGATTTTCCAAGTCCAGAATGCACCAAAGTGTCTTTTAATTATAAAATAAAAAAAAAAATTAAATTCAATAAAATAAACATAGGAATGGAAATATTGAAAAAAAAATCTGTAAATTTCATGTGTAAAGCCGTAAGACATTATGATGAACAACCCCCCTCGTGTTTCATTAATCACTGTTTTGTTTTTAATCATGATATAGCTCCCTTTCCCCTCTCACCCTTTGTTAAAAACCAACTTGCCCTCAAGGTGAGAAGGGGAGACCTGCCTTTAATAGGGCCAACAACCTGACAAATCTCACTCTGTCTATAACAATATATTTTCACACACAAACACACACATGCACACACACACACATATCACACAGACATGTTCTCGGCACACACACACTCGCACACACAAACACAAAAAAATGAGTGTTTCCGTTGGCGAGAAAGACAGGAGGCCGGCAACCCACCATCAGAGTGACAGACTGCATTGTCCGAGCGAGCTTTGGTGGTTGTAACAAGCATCGGGACATTTGAGCAAACAAAAGCAGGATTGGGAGTGTCATCAATCAATCGGCTGACAGTTGACTCAAGTTTGTTTGTCCCACACTCTGCATAATAAGTGATTGGATCTCAGCTAATTAGATATTGGGTAATCAATCATTGCCAACAAGGCACTTGGCTGACTGAGGGGACTCTCCCTTTGCGTGTGCCCGTTGTCATGAAATAAATTAGAAATAAAAATTATTTAGTGCCAGCCAAAAGGTAATTCCCACCAGTGAGCTGTCCAACCGCTGCCTTTGTGCAAAAGAGACACATGGAGCGTGGGTGGAGGGGTGGTGGGGGTCGGGGTGTGGGGATCTCATGTCCTAACCAATTACTGAAAAATTCAGTTGAGGAATTTACATAATAAATGAAGCAATGAAATATTGATATATTTGCTTGGAAAGATGTTTTACCCTGCACAAACATGCATCTAACAATATGTCCACATGGAAGCCAGAGTCTTTCATATAATAAATCACATAATTTACTGGTTTTCATAGTTGGAAATTGATGTCACTTTTATGAATGAATAAATAAAAAAAAAGTGATTTAATTCTCCTCAGTCGAGCAAATCATCATGTTAACTTAGAACCAGCTAGTCCTATAGAATATGACTATTGGTATATCAAATTGGTATAAAATTGTATTTTAATATCAAACATGTATTCAAATCAACAATCAAACACTGTTTAATTACGCTGATTTGTTTAATTACTATATGGTATAAGTAGGTTGGAAACAAAAGTGGCTAACTTGCTATTTTAGTGAGAACTGAAGCGGTTTCGACTGGAACAGGTGGCATGATATCAGGTAGCCATCTCGGTCCCCCATGCCTTCAAAATCACATTTGAAACTCCACCAAGAGGCGAGCTGCGCCAATGAAACACACACAGCATTTGTAGTGTCAGTTTGTTCCCACCTTCTCTCTTCACGCTGTCAAAACGTCTCCCTCACGCCTTCCCTTTCTGAGCCCAGCCAAGACTCTAGAGGTACAATGTTTGCTCCTCGTACTTTTCTCTTTTTCTTTTTCTTTTTATTTTTTCTTTCACCCTCAGGTAGCCGCTGTAAGATGCACCACAACGTGTGTCTGCGCTAACACCGCGAGGGCACAAAACATGCAGTTGGGGAAATCATAAGACACGACAGAGGAAGAGGGAGAGGAGGGCGGAGAGGGAAGAGAGAAGGAGGGAGAGACCGCGAAAACAAGTCTGTGACGGGAAAAAAGTACAAGAGTAAGAGTAAGGGAGGAAGAAGTCTGGGACAAATGAGAGAATGAGTGAAAGAGAGCGACAGGCCGCTGCTTGAGGTGGAGGAAAACACTCTTTTTATTTATTTATTTATTTTTTTTTTTGCACAAAGCCAGAATGTAAGTAAGTAAAGCAGCCAGCTGGGCCTCAGTCTCTCAGCAGTGTGTCGGCGCCTGTCACCGCCACCGCCACCGAGACAGCTACAAGTTTACAACAGCTGCCGACTAATGTTTGATCAGTGATAAAATATGCCGGGGTGACAACATCATGCTGCCCATGCATTTGTGGGGGCCTTGCGCATTAAAAATTCAGTGCCTGGCAAGTATAGTGGGCCCTGATGGGCTCAGTGCTGCTGCCGCTCCCCCGCCTGCTCTCCCTCCCCAAAGGTATACGCAGGGACGGAGACAACTTCACAAGATGTCAGAAAGCATCTCTGTTTTGTGTTCACGAGGTGAGCCCACCTCTGAGTAAACCTGCCCTCACGTCAGCTTTTGTACCGGAGGACCACTGCTGAGACCTTCAGGTCCGCCACACGGGCGTAGAGTAAGAATTCGATAGAAAGTACAGTGACGGTGGACAAATAGGGCAAATGTGGATGACGTGTTATGTATTACAGTACACTCTGAGGGAAAATACGACTGAGGAAAATAAGAGTCAAGCAAAACAACTATGGGACAATGTTGTTTTTAACTACATTCAAATGCTTTCTGATGATCAAGGCATTACTTTTAAGTTTTTTTTTTTTTTTAGATAATATTAAGAATAAATAAAATGCGACCTTGTGATTGAAGAAAAGAAATATATAAAACATTATGTCCTCCCTAGTCATACACTAATTGATAGATAATAAAATCCTTCACCATGTACGATGCGGTTTATAAGGCATTCAGAAGATTTATAAGGTTATTAAGTGATCCAATTTCATCCTTTCTTTTCTGAGGCGTTTCCAGCTGTCTGGTTGTCTGTTTGTTTGCGGTGAAGCCAACAACGTGGGCATGCCAAGGAGAGTCTCCTGGTAAATGTCAACTGTCAGAGAATTGAGGCCTCCTCATCAATCGCCCTGCCATGGAGTTCTGGGCGATGAAACCCCTCCGAGGAACAGCAGAGAGATAGAGAGAGAGAGGGGGGAAAAAGAGAGAGAACACAATGGCGCAGAATTACCGAAGGAAGTCATGGTCAAAAAAAAAGAGGGAGAGGTAGGAAAAGAGAGGGTGTGAGCGAATCAGATTTCCCTTCCCCTGTGACAAGGTCCTCTGACAGTTTTGTTGCCGGCAGTCTGAGCAGTGGGCTATGATTGCCAGAGTGCATTAGAGGCCCTGTGTGTAATTTGACATCTCAATATTGAAATAGTAATGCATCCTCACACAGCATAAATTGCCGCCTAGTAATTGGATTCCAGACATGTGGTACAGGGAACCGAGATGTCCTTGCAAGCTTGATAATGCTGTGTCATGGTAGCTGGAGAGAGCGAGCCGCAATGATGTTAGAAAAAGGCAGAAAATAAATAGAAAAAAAAAGTTTAAATTTGATGGTTTGCAATGTGGAAACTATTTACCCATCAACAGATTGTGTACTCTTTGGCAGGCGGCATACAATATTTTCTTCTGTGATATGAGGCCATTTCAGGCTTTTATTCAGACTATTTAAAAGTCTGGTAAGCACCGTTACAGTACACATCGTGCCATGTTCAACATGTTACAACCCCCCCCAACCCCACCACCGCCGGACCTGTGCAGTGCGCGCAGCACATCCTCCGCTCTTTTGTTCCTACTTGTTCAGTTGCGGCTTCTTGCCCACCTAAATAATTCAGTCCAAGTGAGAATCAGCATATCTTACAGCATACTTAACATGCCAAGAGGAGCAACGGACAAGGGACAGGAGGCCCCAGCTTCAATTAGGTCTTTTGTTACAGACAATAGGCCGACAAATTCATTTTGTTACAATGCCGCCGTATTGTGAGCCATCAATTTTGTACCTGGCTCCTTCCTCCGCCCTCTCTCCCCTCCTCTCGTGTTTTTTTGTTTCGCTAATGCTGTTGACGTCTGCGCCCACTCCCTTTCCCTGCCTCATTTTATCGTTACACCATGAGCCCCAGGTATCGGGTGTTTTTGTGTTTATGTGTGTTTGTGCGTGTGTCCACAGCCCTGGGTATTTTGTTACCTGGGATCAAGTGACGGTGGAGCCTCGAAAAGAGCCGTCTATTCTTCAGGGTCGCTGAGATACTGCTGACTAATTGGATGAGGTGTAAGTCAAGCCAACAGGCCTCAGACTTTGATGTGACACACAGGAGAGAGAGAGAGAGTGAGAGAGATGCTGCACACACGTCACTGTTTGTTCCGAACACACACTCTTTGTGCCCACCTCCACCTGTTCGCACACACGTGCGCCATGCAAATGGCTGCGATCCGCTTTGTTTATGGTGGTTCATTAATTTTGCAACCACTTCTTTGGTTTCCTTATGTTTAGCTACTTGCTTTTCATTTGCTCCTCCTTGTTTGTTTGCTGTTTCATTGTATAGAGGAAATGTAGAGGGTAATTGACCAATGTGATTAAATTTTTGACTTTATGATGATGAATAAATAATAAAGATGTGAAACCGTAAATTGATAACGAGGAAGTTTATTATGATAGATAGATAGATAGATAGATAGATAGATAGATAGATAGATAGATAGATAGATAGATAGATAGATAGATAGATAGATAGATAGATAGATAGATAGATAGATAGATAGATAGATAGATAGATAGATAGATAGATAAATAGATAGATAGAATAAGATAAAAAAAGATAGTAATAGATAGATAAATAGATAGATGGGAATGTGTAAAAAGGTAACTCTAAGTTATCTCTTTTTCGTATGAATCACCAACATACTGAAGTTGGGGAGGTCACAGATGCAATAAAATACACAACAGACCCCACAAAAATCTTATGAAAAGAGTATGTGGATTGGGTTTTAAAACATTTTGTGTTTTATTTCAAGAAATAACTAAATATAAATTGTTCTGGAGAAAAATACAGATCATTGCGTCAACAAATACTGATGACATGCGTCAAAGTAAATAAGTAAGTAAAACAGTTGAGTTTATAAAAAACAACATCAACATCATATGTAATATGAGTAATACGAGACAAACAGCAATAAGTATTCAACTTTTAACAGAATATAGAAAAATAAACTCAGCCATAGACAAGTAAGAAAAACAAAAAGACATAGATAAATAATGATTTATTGGTTTCTTTTTCACCACACACTTTCCATATATTAAGTATTTAAAAAAAAATGTTATATAAGCACTGATGACAAATGATCAAAATCAACAGCAGAATTAATATTATTGCAGAAGTGCCTTTTTAATTTGTCTCACGACCTAAGGTTTTGGAAATAAAAACAGTGTGTAGTGACTGTGGACAGGAAGGACAGGAGATGAGGTTGGAGGTCAGGGGTCTAAGGGCGCTGTAGCTTCATCGGCTCACTTTAGCAGGTCGTGTCGACTCCGGAGCTGCATCCAACTTGTCGAGGCTGAGCTGTGCAACAGAGCCGGCCTTTATCACCAATTTGTTAATCCTGTCATAGCGCTGCCTTTCTGAAATGTCACCGCAAAGGACAGAGTAGTGGCAGCAACCGATTTTATGTAAGAAAAAAAACCCCTCAAATGTGCTGAAGGACTCCCGCCTTTGTGATGTGATACCATCAGATACTTTAAAGGAGGAGCTTGTCACCAACTCTCACTTCTGCGGGCCTAAAGAGTTAGAAAAAAGAGGCAGTGAAAAAAAAAAGGGGGGGTGGAGGAGAGGTGGGTGCGTGGGGTGAAGTTACAGCAACAGCTGGTGTATCCTGGGATGCTGGCCAGGATGTTGACTCTCTCTTTCACTTCCCATCTGCTTTCATATTACCTACAATCCCTTGTCTACATCCCCTCTTGCTCTTACTCCCTGCCCTTACCTACTGTACTATTCCTATGCCTCGACCTGTCTCTGACATACTTAATTTTGAGTCTTTCCCCCTCTTTTCTTCATGATGTGAGCCACGGATACCTGGATAACAGCAAGGCCAGGAAACCCACTGGTCCCTGCGCTGTACTAAGTTCCAGCTGTGGAAGCCACCGGGGCCCACTCTCTCCGACAGAGCAATCAATTCCCATAATAAATGAAAAGGTTTCACAAACAAACACCAGTGATCTAGACACAACCCCATAGAGGTTATCCTTATTTATATAACCTTTAAAAATGATTTCCTTTATTTATTTATTTATTTATTTATTTATTTATTTTAATGAAGTGGTCAGCAGAGACAGAAGAGATTCACATCAAACTTACATGCCTGAGTCAAACAGCAGCTTCCGGGGCATGCAGCAATCACAGATATCATCCTTTAAAATATTCAGAGAAATTTTTAAAGCAGGCTTTGGCAGCTGCACGCAGACACGTACTGTGCACACATATACGCGGAGGGATCTCGGCACGTTCCACGACCTAACGCCACATTGTCTCCTTCCTCGTTAAATGTCAGGACAGGACATGCCATATTGAACGTAATTATGACACGAGCACACCGTGGTCCCTCACATTGTGCGCTCCATTCACCGCGTTCAATTGTCTGCGCTTTGGTAGTGTTTTCAAATGGTAAAATCACAGGGAGGCCATTGTATGTCGTAGAGGAGACTGACATGTCCCACATTGTTAAAATAATCCTTTTAAAATGTGTGAAATAATTTTCCTCCCATAATCCCTAAAATCCCCAGTAAGTATTACAGGGTGAGGAATGGTTGGAAAATGACTATTTACACAAGAAAAGAGGGACTCATTAAGGGTATTTCAGTGCAAGGGTAATTTGACATGCAATTTGCAGTAAAATGCTTAAATGGTGGGAAGGGGAAAAAAATGGAAAGAAAAAAAGAGTCGGCTCCATAGGCGTCTCATCTGCCTTTAACTAACTCATCTTGCCACCCCGCATTGTCAGAAGTGCTACTTGCCCTCTCGATTCACAGTGGGCTTTAATCTTGAGCAGGTAGCACAATCATTGGAGTGGCTGTACGACTGCGGGGACTTTTTGATTCGAGCGCTGTTTATTAGCTTGAAGCATCTGGGCAAGGATCTTGTGATTAATTGGGGTGAGCCGCCCCCGATATAACAAGGTCAACCCTCGCCAAGCCTTCTCCACTCCTTCCATTTACATCAATTAGAACTAAGAGGGGTAGAGCTGTGCCTTGGGCCAACACACACATCTGAGAGAGGGAAAGGAAAGGATGTAGAGACAATGTGTGTGTTAACGGAGAGTGCGAGAAAGCGAATCATATGGAGAAGATGTGAGAGAGAGAGAGAGAGGAAAAAAATCATATATGTTTAGTCAGTCAATCTTAGTTTAAATATAGCTCAGAGAGTGGCCTTTAATTAATTTAATGCAAATGAGACTTTTTGCTACATGCTTCTGTGCCGTTTTCGCCACTTTACCACCACCGCCGTACCACGTCAGCCAATTAGAGAGCCAGCATGTCACCAGTGAAAGAAAGAAAGGATAGAGGGAAGGGATTCATCTAATAACAATGTGGAATAAAGTACAATATATGAAAAAAGAAACAGTAACGAGCAAAGTTATGTGTCATGAACACTGTTTGCTTTTTTTTTTTTTACTTTTTGTTTATTCATTGCTTTTTTTTATCTTGTATTGATATACATACAGATTGTTCCTCTGACCCATATAGTAAGCCGCTGTCTGGCCCACTCTCTTTAGGATCCGTCGCAAATTGGGAGTGTCAAAGCATCCTCTGGCTTTGTTTCTTGGTCCCTGATTAACTTTATATTCATTAGTAAATCATATTAGTGATTACATGCTCATCAGCTCGGGATCCCCTTCTGCCCACCCCTGTTACACGCTGAAATTGCGAATGTTATTATGTGGGCACACTCTCTCACACACACACTCACACATACACACAAGCTCACACAGTCTGAAAGCCCTCCAAATACAGCATGTACAGTAGAGGGCGTTTTCTGTTACTTCAGACAGAGGGCGGCCTTGTGTCAGCTACCTCTCTCTCTTTCTCTCTTGCAGGTCATATGGAGGAACACAGGACATCAGAAACATGCACTGAGAGGTAGTCTGGCTTATCATAAAAACATGACAGATTTGAGAGGTTTTATTCATGTTATGGTTATTTTTATTCATACAGTACCGCTTCACACTGTGGCACTGTTGCTGTTTCCAAGTAGGGATAAAGAAGAGGAGACAAACATTAAAGATTTCAGTGATTTTTTTTTTTGTTGTTACCCAGTTGGTGTTGTGTTCAGAGGACACTATGCAATATGTTCAATCAAACGAGCTTTCCTGCTGCTGATTTTATTTTAAATACTTTTCAATGAGTTTCTTGAGAGTGATCAAACACTCCTAAAAGTCTCACTTTCTCCTGAAGTGAAGCCGCACGACTCCAGCTTCAGACACTTTCATACTAAGATGACATGAATCCTATCCTTTGAGAGGTGAGCTGGCTTTTATTATGCCCACATTTAATTATCTTCTCAACAGCACACACTGCAATGGACACCGTTAACAGTGTTTTAGAAGAGATGTAGGACGGGCCAATTTCACGGGGACTGCCATAATAAGGCTGTATTGGTCATAATGTGTGGGAAAGAAAGAAGGAGGAAGAAAGACAATAGAACAGGGAAATAGAAGAAGGAGGAAAAAAAAGATGGCTGACCACAACGTTTTCTCCACCATCAGATAAAGAAACAATACGTGGATGAACACATGTTTTCGACTGTAGATTATGACAGAGCACTGTTATTTCCTGTACGAATACACTTTCAATTTCCTGCCCAGCACTTTAGTTTTATTACATTGATAACACGATATCATCGGCCGTAGCCATGGGGACGAACCGACAGTGCTTACAATAGAAGAGAGTGATAAGAGAAATGATGTGAAAGACAGAATAAAAGAGAGAGGATAGGATAGGGCTGAGAACAATCAGTCCCTGACAGAAGTCTGGCTGCAGCCAGTAGGACGATCATAATAACTATTATTTAGCTATTAGTTGCAAAATTATCTTCCAATTATGATCCTGGGCGGCTTTTCAGGGCATTTTGATGAGTTTCTTTGGAGACTCTGTTCAGTGTGCGCTCAGTGAGCAGCAGCTTTGTACTACAGGATTTTGCAAACTGTTCATTGTAAAGTCATGATTGTTCATAACAGAGTCTGCCTTTGGACAAGACTTTACTGATTTCATGGATTTCCTTCAACGTGCAGCAGACTCAAGAAGGGTGAAAAGTGATGTAGCTGTATGCCTGTGTGTCCTTGTGTGTGCTGGAGACGAGAATTTGTGTAAATGCTTATTTGTGTGTACGCAAGCACGGATACGAGCACATCCGCGTGTTTATTCCTCTCTGTCCTCGCCCCTGTCCTCGTGTCCCCTCGGGCTTCAGTCGGTGACCCCTCGTTTTCTCAAAGGTCCACGAAGCGATTTCCTCGCAGCGCCGCAAATTTCCAGCCAGGTCTTGATCCCCACTTAGACCAATTGGAGTCAATTTGTTATTGCAAATATAAATTTGGTAACTTGTAATATCCAGTGAGCCAGGCAGGGGAGGCCACTGGCAAAGGCCAATGCTATTTTCACTTCTGACCCCTCATTGAGGCGAGCCTTTGTTAGCTTAGGCATTCAGCTGCCAATCACAGCAGAGTTTTTCATTAGATTCACTTGAGAAACTCCCCAGGTCCCAACTGGGCAGCCACCACAAGAATTCATGGGATGGGGGATTCTTCTGAAAATATCCAGGGAAGAAATGCTGACCTGGTTCTCATTGCTGTGTTTAAATATGCCCATTATCTACTCTTAGCTTACTCTAGCTGTTGAGACATACACTGAAAAACTATACATTTTAGTTTTAAATGGGTTTGTCGAGGATATACCATTATACCATACCATTAATTATCACTCCAAGCCGTAATGTCTTCCAACGTTACTGTGAAAACACCTTTTAATGAAATTTAATCTCAACGACAGCCATTACTAAGTATTTTACTAAAATATATCCATGGAAACTCAAATGTAAACATATAAAGAGCAGCTATAGAGTGACCAGGCATGTGTGTCTGCAGTGTGGGGGGTGAGGGGTCCAGTGTGGGCAGCAGAAGTGTGAATACTTGCTTGACTCTTTGGCCTCAGGCAGCACACACACTGAGACACACACACACTCCTTCGGTCCAGTCTGATTCCCCCTGAAGCGGTTGACATTTCCCCCAGAAGGATAATTGAGGAATAACATTTGCGTTACAATTTAACATGACCCCTGCCTTTGGAAGCCCTTTCATATTACCTAGCTGAAGATGGCTGCTGACACCCACTTAGGCAGGGGGGATGATGAGTGTGTGTGTGTCTGTGTGTGTGTACATCTATATGTCTGTTTTTGTGTCTGTGTTTCCACTCTGTGTACACCTTCTCATCTGTGTGTGTTTGCATGCTTCTGTTCCTTTGCATGTGTGTATATATATATATATATATATATATATATATATATATATATATGTATGTGTGTGTGTGTGTGTGTGTGTGTGTGTGTGCGTGTTTATGTGTGTGTGTCCACAGCCAGCCAACAACATATGGGAGGTGGATGGATGGCTTCAGGCTCAGTGATAGGGTATTGTTGATGTTGGAGAAAAGAAAGGGAAAAGAGCTTATTATTACAATGGCAGAGTCAATGTCAAGAGGAGCTGCACTGACCTTTTCAAGTCTTTGCCTAGCAACTATTATTAAAAAATGTATCAAGGCGGGGGATGGTGTGTGTGTGTGTGTGTGTGTGTGAGTGTGTGTGTGTGTGTTGGTGTCCACGTGGCAGTGTGCACATTTGTATGTGTGCGCAAGACTCAGAGGTAGTGACATGAAGCAGCCGCTAAAAGCTAAGGTTAATGGATTGACTGTTACCTGTTCTCGAGGCTTAACATTGGCCCATACACAAGGGGAATCATCTGCGGCTGCTTCAACAGCCTCAGTGCTTCTGCTGCAAGGCTAAATTAACAGAGCTGTGGCTTGTTTGTTTTAGGAATTTTGGAGGGTTTATCTCAGTCAAGGATACAAGGTCGAGACACAGTCTTTAATCACTGTACCTCACAGTGATGGCTTTATCCTGAGGTAGTGGGTGGCGCTTTCGCTTTGCGCTGTGTACACAGCGGACATAATCCTCAGAAACATTTGTGCTATGAAACAGACATAAGTTGTACAACATAGTCAGTGCATTAAGGTTAAATCTCTAGTTTACTGGATAAAAAAATCCAAATAAAAATGAGAAATATACGTAGAAATATACGTAAAATGTATTATAAAATGTGCATTCATGATGACTGAATTTTAAAGCAAACATAAATACAATAAGATGAGGGCAAATATTCACTTAAGATAATGCCAAGGGTTAGGGGATACCGGCTGAGGATAAACAAAGGTCAGAGTTCACCATACTAATGAGAGGGGAGAATACTTTTCTCGCTGTGTTGGATTACAGAAGGGCTTGAACTTGAACTTTGAAGCTGTAACTGTCTTCTGTTGGGTTGGTAAAGATACTGAACGAACCGCTGTTTTTAGTTTGTGTTTTTTTTGGTGTTATTTTTTTTCATTTCATTTTATTTTATTTATTTTATGTTTTTTTTAGATGCTAAAACTTCTGGATTTGATAGGTAAAAAATGTCCTTTATCTGAATCTTAGCTTGTTTGGTTTAGTGACACAGATGATTACTGATGGTAACAGAAGGGCAAATGCTTCTTTGGCTACTTTGTCAGAAATACAACAGAGGAGCAACTGGTGTATCTGTTTACAGTGCCATTGAACAATCTCTGTAGTAGACCGCTGAGGGTCAACGTTCAGCCTTTACATCTGTAAGAGAATGGACGGTAACGCTGGATTTTGCAATTTGAATTGCTCTCACAAAGAATCAAGAGTGCTTTGGAGAGAGGATACCAAATGCAAATACACTCCATGGCTGTTGCTGAAAAAATGCTGAACATAAATATAATCGAAAATGGATTGTTTTATGAAAATCATAAGGACCATAACTTTAACAATAGTATTCAATAAAAAAAATAATAAAAATCATATGATGCCGGGCAAAGGTCTTTCCAGCCGCAGTATGGTGTGCACTTGCAACTTCAGTCTGACCTGACAAACGTCATGATTAGGCTTGCATCTCCTTTAACACGTGTGTGTCAAACTGTCAGCACCAGTGTCACCAATAAAGATATTCTGCAATGCCCATTTTTTTAGGGAAATTATGCAGGTATTCCTCAATACCGATTTTGTGTCTGACCATTATGCGACTTCTGAGTGCAGCATTATCGAAGGTTGCGTTATAAAGTGGCCCTTCTACATGAACTACATCTCTATCCTACAATGCTGCTCCCATTCCTCTTCATCAGAGCAGCCAGGCACACCGTTTCACACCAGCTCGCTCCATACCGACTGCCTTCCACTGATAAATGAGAGGATTAGTGACTGGTACACTTTATTAAAAAGTAATAACAATTTTTGTTGGCATCCTTCACGTGGTAAGGAGTGCCATGAATCACAGGATATTGGCTGTCTGTATCTGATGAATGCATCGTTTACCAGCCGAGGAGTTATTTAGTAGCAGCTATTAATTTAAATCACATTTATCCCCCCCCCCCTAGCTCTGGATGGGGGGAAAAACACAAGCTCTGCAGTGGAAGGGAGGCTGAGAGCAAAGAATTATACTCCACAGATTGAATATCAAGGTAGCAAACTGAGGTAATTTCCTTCTGTGGGCCTAAAGTGGCAACTTTTGATACTGCTATTTGCTACTGTAGAGACCGCTACATTTAGTAATTGCTTATCATTGTTAAAACGAGTTTTGGACTTAAACAAATTACATGTTTTAGCCTGACAATAAAAAAAAAAAAAATCTGAGCAACACCAGAAATTTTGCTTTACTTGGAATAAATCTGTTTCTTTTACACATATTAAGATACTAATTGGTGATATTTAAGAATAATCTTACAATCCATAAAACCCTAATAAACTGAGTTACCACACATACGGTGGTGTGTCACGTCTTAAAGCTATAATCTCTGTCTATCTTTGACATCTCTCACCCACGACACCGTGTCATGAAACGTTGGTGGTCCCTCATTTCCTTTTTCCTGTAAAAGGGTTTGAAGGCTATCCAAACATAAAATGCGGGGCTCGTGTAAACACACAACATCCTTAGTCAGACATATCATCAATTATTCAATGCAATAACAATGTTTCACAACTGCATAGGGCCCCACATTTGGAATTTGGAGGCAGGCATACCTGAGCAGGAGTAAATATTACACTTTCTGTCATAAAAAGATTTGAAGTTTATAATTTTTACACAATTTCTACACATAGCTAGTGATGATCTGTATGGATCATGCACTATTTATGAACCACAGCATAAGTTTCTTATCGCATACACGTGATTAATGTTGAGATTTTAGTTCCCTTCACCACAACTTGATTTAAGCTGTGATAAACTTCACTACCGACTGACTACTTACAGAATATTCACTGAACAGTAAATTAGTTCCCTATACTGGTTTGTACAAAAGAACATTTGAGCAAAGTTGACATTTACAGCTTTTTATAATAGGGTAATATAGCCAGTGATGTGTGGGTGTAAAACTGTAATGAAGCCAGCGTTCAGTGAAAATAACTTCTAGGTGACCTCAAAGCTTTGGGGCCACAGCCCAAATTATCAGGTCCCTCATAACTAAGTCCAGACTCATATTTACCATAGGTCTGGGCTTAAACTTAATTAAATAGGCAGATAGGAGCATTTAGGCAGGAATTGTGTGCACCTACAGCCTAAGTATATACTATGTCATATTTGCTTAACCTTCCTGTGGACTCCAAAGGTGCGCCTGGTAATTGAAACATAACAGAATTAGGTTACAAATGTCTAACAGAGCCCTGTGTGTACAGTAGAAGCCCATACACCACTGAGCTTAGCACGTGTTTTCATTTAATTAGTTTTTCATTTGGCCCTGAATGCCTTGTGTCAATACGGGCAAACACACTGGTGCAGAGAATTTTCTGTGTGCACGAGTTAGACCCAAATATATGTGTTCATTTTGATTTTGTGCAACCTTTACTGGGCAAAATATTGACACAAATGCAAAACTGGGTGCCATGATTGCCTCTGTCACTTCACAAAGAATCACCAGCTGATTTCTGAAGTATTATCTACTTTTATTCATTGATTAAAAGTGCTTACGTGTCTCTTCATGTGTCCTTGTCTATATGATCTTGACAGTTTAACATTGTTTTGATTTTTTTCCCCCCCCTTCTCTTCCCGCAAATGACACCTGAGTAAGTGTCTCAAAAGTGAAGCTCAAAGAAGTACGAAACGCTAAAAGCCAAGGTACGGAAGGCTGCGAAGTGCTATGATCTTTTTTTTTTTTCATTGATCTTTTTCTTTTTTTTTTTTCATCTTTGGTGTTAAGGAGGAATGCATCTCCCCTGTCAACTTCTTCCGCCTTGAATCTTCACTGCGCACAAGCACACCAGCAGTTCCCTGAGCAGAGGCTTCACAAAAACACTTTCACTTACAGATATTTGCTGTTAAAAGCCACTAAGCCACTCATGTCAATTTTTATTGTTGTTAAATCTTCCCATGACATCAGGATGATGACAGAATAAAAACTTGATCAACAATACATACATAGAATACATTACTCACTTAAGTGTAATGTCTCTGCATGCCTGCCTGCATACTCTGTGTAATCCAGATTTTGTGTGGTTTGGTATCATGTTCTGCAGCACCATACTGATCCAGCAAATCAAATAAATAAGAAAAGGTGTGGGGGTAAATAGCAACGGTTACCTTATTTCCACTGCAACTTTGGAAAAGTTGACTTTTTGACACCGTGGAAAGGTTTTGTGGTACATTGGCGATATGTATCTGTATTCTCACCTCACTGTCACTCCGTCCTGATGATTAATGTAAAAAGAGTTTGACAGAATTCCAGGCCTCATGTCCCTCCTGGGCGACGAGTGATAATCTGCCCGCTTGAGGCAGCTCTCGAGCAAGAATGGAAGCGGCGTAGGGCTTCCTGTCCCAGGTGAAGAGCCCCAGGGGCCGGGGTGTAGAGCCTGGAGGCTGCCCAGGTGTTCACAGTTATTACTGACTGTCTGTCCCAGCTGGGGAGAGAACAGCACAAATATTGGTGAATGTAATGTTTGCGTTCACTGTCAGGTTGCGCTTTCAGTTTGTCACGTTTGTCTGACTGACTTTCTCACGCTTGTCCTTTCTGACCTTTCACACGCCCACACACAGACACTTTGAAATAATGTTTAACTTGACATTTTCATGACTTTCACTGCTGAGACGCATTTCTTGGATTGTTTTCTGCCCAACCCTGCCGACTTTTTACACCTCTGAATATATCACAACTGCGTGAGCAAATTATTACAGAGGAAACAAACAACAAAGCATTTGTTGTAAAAATAATTCCCCATTTTTGGATGAACCAACTTCAAATATCAGCCTAAACTGACGCTGAATAAAGTGCTTCTGTATCTGCACTGTGAAGGAATGAAAGCTGGCAGGGAGGCAGCATAATTTCTAGGGCACAAATCCAACACTAGATGGCTGCAGATAATGCAGAAAAGGAGCTAATGATACGCACATACTGTAGGCAGGGTGACAGAGAGAGGAGGGAGGAGGTGGGGATGTGAGCGAGGATGGTGGAGTGAATAAAGCAAAGGAAGACTGAAGGGCGAGATTAAAAGAGAAAGAAAGGGAGAGAGAGCAAGAGCAAAGAATAGGACTTCTGCTGTTCAATTTTATACATATATATATATATATACACACACACATTTTTGAAAAGATATATATTTATATTTGTATATATATATTTTATTGGCAGTAATGCAAAAATATTAGCTTAGGTCTACTGTATTCACGTCTGTTCACATGTTAAAATGAAAAGATACAACAGATCATGCCACTGTCTCACATTTGATCATGCAGACATACAGTTATTACCCAAAGTCTAATAACCAGTGATTTGTTTCAAATTCAGGCTTATGAATGGTCCAGTCTAAATGTGATGGCCACACATGAAATAGGTATAAATCCAGATTTGAGAATATAAAAAAAAAATCTGATTTTGGCCTAACTGTGGGACAAAAATAGATTTTTCTATAGGACAAATCTGAATTATTTGATGTGATGACATTTTCTGATTTGTTCCTATACAGGACAGTCCACCAGTTTGTTTGTGTACATAATAGGCTATAACATACATGCATAATTATTGACTCCCATCCTCTTTTAAACCACCAAATTACCAAATTTCCCCCTGGAATAAATAAAGTATTTTGATTCTGACTCTGAAAGCAGATGGTGAATGAGATGCCCTTTGAGTTTTCACATTTTACAATGAGAACAAAGTTTGTATAACAAAAACTGTACTTGCACATGCTGAACATACTGTTGTACACACACACACATATATATAATGCCAAAAAAAATGCAGAAGCACTAGGGTTGAAAAGTAATGCACAACCATGAGCATCAATATTTCAAATGAGAATATAGTAATGTTTCTGGGCCAAAATGGGTAGTATACTTCTCTTTGTCTATGAAAAGATTAAGCTATTTCACAATCAATAGAGCAGTCAGAATACATTTTTATCGGGTGCATTACACTGCAAATGAATTGTAGAGCTTGGTAAAAGCCAATTGGATAGGTGATGGAATATCTGCGAGCGTCTGTCTGACAATTGGTTATATTTCCAGAACATGTAGATTAATGGTGTTCACAGCGTGCCACATCTTGGGCATTCATTACACACACACACGCACACACACACACACGTTTGCTTGCACTTCATTTTATACCGTTCAACACCCAAAGAAGGCTGTAGCGAGCGGGAATAACAAGAGTCATTGATTCTCTCTAAAAGGTGAGAGGAGGATTGTAATCTCGCAAGAGGGGGAAGTCTTGAATATAGTTTAAATATGTTCTCGGCGCCTCTGAAATATTTATCACTTTCAAAATGCAATTGGTGCATTTGCTCGGAGTTTATAGCATTTTCCTCTACAGCTGCTGAGGGAATAAATGGGAAAGGGGGGGATAGAAAGGATACGTCTTTATCAGGATTGGCTCAGACAGACTTATTAAGGACTGCTGTGGTATGTACAGTAGTGGAGACTCTTGTCTGAGGCGCAGATCAGAGCCTGTACATCAGTGGAGAGATTGGTCTTATAAAGTGTGGGGTATAAGTAATATAATATATTTCCATTGTTTCCAGACTACTGTGTTATTTATGCTCTGTGATTTCAGGGGAACTATCTCCATTATTGAGATAAAGAGGCTGGTTAAAGTGTAGGTATGCTCTACAAAAAGCATGCACTGTTTCCCTTCCCTTCACACATCTGTAAGGAATGAACAAAATGTAGCCAGGCAATCAGCCAACACAAGTCATTTCAGATTATTATTTAGATTGATTGGGTTTGAACTCTGGTGCGCTAATAGTGTTTCTACCGCAAAGCTAGATGTCGATTCAAACAGGTTTAAACATCACAAAGATTTATGAGAGTGGCACGTCATGCCAAACTGCTAAACTGATCACGAAGTCACGCCTTTGAAAATCAGCGGATTTTAACTTTAACGCCCCAAAAATGTGCTTTAATCATTCATACATCTTCTTGAAATTCATCTAAGCGCGCGTCTCTCTCTGACTTTCAAACCAAACACTATCAATATGTGCAGCTGGCACCTTCAATCACAACAACACAAGCAAGATGTTTGGAAAGCTGTAATTGAAATTATCCAGCCAGATGAGTGGAGCTACCTGGCTGACAAAATGAGGGGGAAAACTCATTTTAAGGTATGTGGTCACACTCGGCGGTGAATATTTTTGCTTTCTTTAAATAAGGAGTTGATGCCCACAACGGCAGCTGAGTAACAAATCTGAAAGTAGGCGTACTTAAAAATAAATCAACTCTCTCATTTCACAAGGCCTGTTCGGTGAGTTGTGAGAGACTTCATTTTAGATATTTGGGCTCAGGGCATCTCCACAAGCACACACACACACACACACACACACACACACCACACACACTTGTGCATTAACAGATCCATTTGCTCACACGCCTTTGATTATTCTATCATTACAAAGATTAGGACAGGGTTTGACGACAGGCCGATTTCAGTGTCCTTAATAACAGATTGAAGGCTAATTCAGCCATGAGCATATATTATTCCAACACTTCTTAACACTTTAGAGGTTTTTCCTGATCTAACTATCATTGCAGAAAACACACACAGGCATACACACCATTTCCATCTGATGTCTTTGTTGAGAGGAATCGTCTTACAAAAAAAGGAAACCTACCTGTCTGATAAGGCATGATAAGGTATTGCCTCTCATTCCATTTCCGATGCGGTAATTGGATTTGAAACAAGGAGCAGAATAATGCAAAACACCCTTACAGAGAAATTATTCTTGAGAGGTTCTAACATAACATCGACCTCAATCTAAGGGATTTAAAGAATACATATACAAGTAAAACCATATAATTCTCAAATCTCATAATCATTTCAATCACACAGAAAGTCACAGTCAGATTGGCTGACACACATGCTCTTTTGGGGCAGCCTAACAATCTACATACAATAGCTCTCTGTGAGTTAAATTAGACTCTCCCTAAATGGGAATTTGATTCTTATTTCAGAACTTCAGAGGCATGTTCATTACATTGGCAAACAACATCCGGCAATGAGTGATCCGACATCGACAGGCTTTGTTGTTACAAAAATGCAAATACTCACGATGCAGGATGGGTGCAAATCCAGAGACAACATGCATTCTTCCCTTCAGTTCAAATTAAGGAGAAGGCAAAGAAAAGTGGTTCCACCGGGACGTGTTATCCTCTTCTCCGAGTTTATCCGGGTAAAAGAAATTATTGGAGCAGCTGCTTTTAGACCGAAATAAACAGAATTATAAAGAGATTGTGATAAAATTGTATTTGGGTGATACATCAATGCATCATTAGGCTTCAAAAACAAAGTTTTGGTGGTTAATTACTGCAGTTCACTCTCTATAAATTGTTTTAGCAGTATTGAGGGTTACTCCCAAACAAACATTCATCAAATGAAAAACAACAGCGTTGTTCTTCAGTTGCAGTGTGGACCATAAAAGCCAAAAAAAGAGTGAATACTTCCCGTACCCCAGGATTTTTTTTTTCCTGACATTAATATGTGGCTGACAGCCTTACATATTTACAGGTCTTAAGGAATGAGGGGCCTATTTAATGAACTCAACATCAATATTAGTCATGAAATATTTGTGTGTGTCAAGTGTACCATTATGGATGCAATATATTACCATAAAGAATATCTGAATTGATTGATTGTATTTTAGTATAAATGCATGTTGGGTTTTTCAGATGATGTTCAAAGTGAATATTGTTTGCAGTGTAGGAGGGCTACATTTTCAGTTACCGTTAACAGTTCTGACTGTCTTTAAAAGTTACTTTCATCACTGGAGTACAGAAAATGTTGTATTTGTTCTGTATTCAGGCAGAAATAATACTACAGGGAACAATGTATTTATCTCCTGATGTTGGAAGCAGGGCTCCTCTAGGGCTGGCCTGAGGCCTGAGTACCAGAGAACAGGACAGGGAGTCCCTTGTTACAGTGCTGGTAGCATATACAAGTGGCAAACAAGCCACAGAAGAGCAGTTATTTGTGGATGTAGCCAAACTTCTTCCAACATTTGTAACTTTTTTATCGTTGGGATGTAAGGTCAGTTGGTTAGATAGTATTTTATGAAAACATGTTGATCGATTCCCCTCATAAGATTGTAGATAATTCTACATATTTCAAATCAAACAAGAGTCTGGGGAATCTAGGTTCATGTTTTAGCTCTGGCCATAAGACACATTATATATCGAAGTCAACAGCAATGTTTTAATTAAATGTGGCCCTAGTATAGTTTAACTAAACAATGTTTTTGTCATGTGATAATTCTGTTAATGGCCCAAATGGCTCTTATAGGCACACACAAACATTTCCTACTTCACACTTGGCTGCCTAGAGAGGTAGAGAAACTGCCTTAATTCATCATCATGGGACTCCTATCATGCCCTGCGGCATGATAATACAGTATGCATATGACCTATGTTAATTAATGATATATTTTTTAATATTAACATGCTATGGTCAAGGTAAACGAGGATCAGAGTTAATTTAATTAAGTGCATGGCTTCACGTTCCTGTGGTTATGTTTCAGTGGTTTCATCTAATTCTGGGTTACTCATCACCCATTATTTCAAACCACCCCTGTAGTCGGTCATCATCACTTTGGAGGGAAAAAAAAGTTAATTAGCATAAATACATCTAGAGGGAATCTTTTGCCCAGTGAAACCATCAGCTAAAGGACAGTTATTCATAATTCCCTTTAGCATACTATGGCTTTACATTACATTGTAAAACAACTCAGGAATCAATTAATTTGTCTTTTAATGTAAATATATATATTTTAATTACATCATCACATTACTCATTATCAAACTGAAATTTCAAATACATTTTCAGACACCACCACTACTTCAGAAAGAGAGAGTTATAATAATATAGTAATGTGACATAAAAGTAAAAGAGTTGTTGAAATAATTAATTGAATGACTATACTGCTGTACATGATCAACATATTAGCAGACTTCCCATCATGCACCATTTTAGAGTCTTTAAAAAGTGTTGAAAGAAGCAATAGCTGTGTCTTATACTGAAAACAATAACTGTAAATAAGATTCATATCAAATTCAGGCCCTTCTAACATGTTTATAGTTTAATTTATTTGAGTTTTTTTTTTGTTTAAGGTCAAACTGTCCATGTTGTCTGGTATGACGTGTCTCTAACTCGAGCAGCTGTTCTTCATGTCAAGTCAATGAAAGGAAGAGAAATGGGAAACGGAAAGCAAATCTGTCCATAATGTTTGTCAGGGAGACTGAACAGTTGTTAATATTAATAACAATACGTTTCTTGAACTTGTGTTCGCTTAATTTGCATTTTCAAGCAACAGACTTCAGTGTTTAAGCCGAACCAGTTTAAAATGATTTACAGTGTGTGGAAGGACTAACCAGTGAGACTTATTTTCCCTCTTTGTCTGTTTTATCCTGAGGCATTTCCTCAAGCAACTCCAGCCAACAACTCCAATCCAGACTCAGTCTTCAGCTTGATTTTGCACTAGACTTCTTCACAACAAGATCCCGTACACTGACTGACTTTATTTTTGTAATGCCTGTTGTATAAAACAGTAGCCGAATAAACCTTTCTGACACAAATGACCCGCTTTCAGTATGGAAACACTTTCACATTTTGGGTAGAAACAAGACTTTTTTTTTTTTTTTTAACTAGCGGGTCCAGGACGACTGAATCCACGGGCATCGGCGCTCTCTTTCACTTCTTTCCACTGCGATGTTTGAGACGAGGAGGACGGCTAATTCCTATTAGTCATGAGAGGTTACATGAATGATCCTTTAAGCCAGGTGAGGAGAGAGAAGGACAACGGCGATATTCCGACACAGGTTTAAGTTTCCAGACCATCTCATGTTTTCTCTACGTCATGTTAACACTGCCATCTGATACGTCGGGCAAAGTAGACATATTCATTACAAACAACTAGTACAGCTTCTAACACCCCTAGCTAAGATATAGTCCCTGGTAATTGAGCAGGGAGAGGCAGAGGATGTCTTGTTGTTGTCTAAGCACTGTCATTATAACATTTAAAGGACAAAATAGGATTGCATGACTCGGTTGGGCACGGTTACATTGTCGGCCATCTTACGTAGAAGACATGTCATAGAATCATAATTCAAGCCCACAGGCATCGGATTGCACGTTATATAGGAAGCTATAGGACACGTGACAATTTCCAGAAAAGCTCTAAACTTCATCGCTCTTTTTTTTAATATCACAGCAAACCACGGGATGCTACGGTTACCGCTCCTTCTTATAACAAGCCATTCATCCATTTTCCACACCTATTTTGTGTTATCCAGGGTCAAATGGGAACTGAAAGCTAAGTTAGCATGTATTCTGAGGGCAAGGGAGAGAAATGGAGACAAACCTCCAGTACATTAAAGGGATTTAAGGGCCAAATATATGTATTATATATATTTTTTACAACCTCACCTTGGCCACTAAAACGTTAATTATGCCTTTGTTGTCTACAGTTATAATTTATTAGATTTTTTTCCAGCTGCTTTGTTCTTTTCTCACACACAACTAAGAGAATCAAGACCCAAACAAGTTACAACAATTACTCATGCTCATTGAAAGGGGCGATATAGCAGCATATTTTCCCTCTCCGCCGCTTCCTCAGTGAAAACTGCATTTGTGCATATCTATGCATGGTTGGTCAGCCATATAGATGCTCATCTGTGTCTTTCATCAACTTGACAGCTTTTTTCTCCTCAGAAAGATAACATTTATTATAAGCGTAAGCAATACATATTGGCCCGGAGTAAGTTTGTGGCACATCCCCGCACCTCATAATCACGGCTGTCTGCAGTTAAGTATCCCCCATGATCTATTGACTCCATTTTTATTCAGTGCATTTATACCCTGGTAGGTTAGAGGGAGTCAGTTAAGCACAGAATGCAGAGCAGCCATAATTCATAACATATCAGGGGAATTAAATAATAAGAGATGTCTACATCCCCAAGTACTTAGTGATTAATCAGATTTAGGTGTTAGCTGAAATATGAATGTATTCAAAAATCACTAACTCAAAGTATGTCATGATACACAAAAGAAAAGCAATAATATGGCATTTTATAGTTGTTTTAATTGAATTACCAACAACAGATACACGAATATATACACATATATGGTAATAGTAATTAAAGAAAGAAAAGAACAATAAATCATTTGAAGCTTCAGCTCAGAAGGAATGTGTGACATACAGCGTGTGCCAGTGATCTGACATAACTTGACTCCTCAGCGTGGTTCTCTTTGTACTCAGGCTGAGTTAACCTTCATTACAATCGCAAGTTATTGTTTTTCTGTGTTTGTGGGATATGTAAATCATGCCTTAAGAGAGTTGAACCTACAGCATAGAAAAAGAAAGAAAAGAGAAAAAAAATAACCACCAGGAAATTAATGTTTTATTAATTATGTTTAAGATAATATATGATAAGGCTAATTTTACTCCTTTTCATAAAACAAATACAAGGGAATGATATCTCATGAGAGAAACCACCACGTTCTTTAATTTATCATGAAATTAGCTTTTCCACGCTAACTGCCGTTGTGCCATGGGACTTCACATTGTGTTGTGTTCTGTTCTCATATTTTAATCACTCTATGGGAAATGCACTATCTTGCCCCCAGCATTATGCTAATATTTATTTTGGTTTGTATTACCCTTGTGTTTACAGCAAATACGCTGGGGTCAAATGAGAGTCAGTATTACTAATGTGATCGAGTTTCATATAATTTTCTTCCTCTTTTCTGTTTATTTACAGTAAAATGCATCCTTAAATAACATTTGGGATCGTGTGCATGCTGTGACATTTGCACAAATTCCAAGTTGAGCTCATTTCTTTAAGGCGTGCTTCTGCTGGATTAGAAGAAGCACAAAACAAAGAGCTGACAATCCACTGTATAAACTAGAATGATGAAAAATTCTCCTGTGGTGGTGTTTTTTTTTTTTTTTTGCAATGTTTGGATATAGAGAGGAGAGTTGCCAGTTTCGCCTAGCCAGTGTGCCATATGGCATGTGCTGGTACGTCTCACAAGTGCCCCTTGTCGTCCCAGCCTAGCGGCTTTCGATTACCTAGCTGTGGCAGTTCCTTTCCCAAGCTGCCACTACTTCTGGCAGATTATAATAAAGATGACTCTTTCACAGTGTGAACTGCTCTCTCATGGCCAGGAAACCAGACGCACACACGCACACACACACACTGTGAGGACAGGCACATTGCACTCAATACACACAAGCGTATTCGCCTCATGCAAAATACACATCGACATCACAGCGTGTTAACAGCAGGCTGAGGCTGAGCTGGGCTGTGTGGTGACTGACTGGATGAAATGTGAGGATTAATGGATATTTATATTTCATTATGTTTTTATACTGGCCACAGAATAATGTATCACTCTCTGGGAGATACTGAAACATATGTCAGCCCCTATCCACTTACGGATATGATTCAATTTGACTTTAAACGCGCTGATCAAATTTTATTAACGTCTAATACATCTTCCGAAAAGACACACAAATATAATATAACTGCCCCAGATAGAGGGGCACATGTAGGGCTGTAATCCAGTTTAGGGCATCATTTTAGTGGTGTTGAATGACAGACCGAAAGTGATGACAGGAGGGCGATGCAATGTGATGTAAAGGATTTTTACTCAGTTGAAGGAATTTGATGGTTCACACCATTAATATATATATATATATATATATATATATATATATATATATATATATATATATATATATATATATATATATATATATATATATATAAAAAGGCTGCATCTTAAAGTTATTTTTATCATTGACTTAAAAAGTAAAAATTTACTTTTGCAGTTTCCAAGTGCCAAAGTTAATAAGTTGTTTGGTTTTCAACAATTTATAAGCTGTAAAACATTTAAACATTTTGAAAAGTAGAAATGGGACGCTTATTTTAATCATAAACCTATACTCAAAATTGTTGATGATTAATTTTCTGTGGATCTACTCATCCGGCTATAATTGTTTTAGCTCTAGTTCACTTTAAAATATGAACAAATGCATGCTGTACACACATACACACACACAAAATCATACTTATCACACAGGGTTTTTTTTAACAATATTTATTACAGGATTCATTGAAGTCAGGTCTGATGAATACTTCCACTTTATTATGTTTAGGACTTTTAACTTAAACTACTTTAATGCAGTGTGCCTTGAATTTTGGGGGGAGCTCCATTTCCTTTTTGTGGACAGTATGTCGCCTATATCCATACATCAAGAGCACCTGCTTTGTTTTTCATCACTGTTGGGTCCAAGCAGTGCTTCTTTCTTTGTTTCTGTTTTGATGGGATATATTCTTCAGTTGAAAGGGCACTTGTGACTTGCAGCTAATTCTCCCCCACCCACCCCTCAGCAACAATAGGCTCCAATCAGTTACCCAACTGCAAACAAAAACAGTGCACCACATTAGCTAGCCATCAACTTCTTGACTTAGGTAACCTGCCACCCACCTCAGCCAAATGACTCACCTCAGTGAATGAGCGTCACAACAGCCAGGACAATATGCTTCAAAGGCAATGACAATGGCTATTCTACGACCATGGCCTGTTTGTTCCTGTTTGTTCAGTGTGTGTGTGTGTGTGGGTGTGTGTGTGAGCTCTACAGGTTTTGTTCAACTCGTCACACTACACTTGGCTCCTGGTGTTGCCAGTAATCAATACAGGCCTGAAATCACCTACTGTTACCCGCCTCCCATACTGCCTATTTTGTCCCTGACTTAATAATGAATTAGATCCCCCTTCAAATGCAGTGGTGACTCTCTTTGTAGCCTCTCATGACACACACGCCACACACACAACACCCACACACACACACACTCATTCATGTAAATGCATACGATACACAATTAAATACTAATGCTTACTTGGACAACATGTGTGCATGAACATAGCAGCACACATGTGCTTTAATGTTTATGAACATGCACTTTTGAGGGTTTGACCACATGGCAGGAGAATGGTGACACACACACACACTGCTCAGCCAGCCAACATCAAGGGTAGCATTTCTATTGCATTTTCTAATCACTGATCAATAATTCAGAAGCCCCTCTCATCTTGAAGGGTCCCTGGCTTCCTGAAACATATGGCAGCTGCATGTGTGTATGCGTTTGTGTGCGCGCGTGTGTGCGCACCCTTGTCTGACATCGTTTTATCTGCTGTTCAGGTTACCCACTCCTTATCACAGAAGCCCGTCTGCTATGACGGCCAAACAGCGACAGGAAACAACTTAGTTGAAGTTGTTTTTTCAGAGCATGACTTTTGTTCCTTCCCTCCCCCAACCGTGTTACATCTAACGATGGAGCGTCTAATGCCAGTTATAACAGCCAGCCCAGTAATTTGCTGTGTAAGTCGACACGATGGTTATCTGTGTACAGGGCACCTTTCATTTCCTCCAAGCCGGGCTTTGCCGCGACTCATGCTGTCGTTATCTTTCCCGTTAGGTCTTTTGGTAATTTGTCCAGCATGGGTTGACTCACTAAAGGTCTCCTGTTCCATCCTCCTCACCACCCACCCCCACCCCTTCATTTCTTTATCTGAGGAAAATTCTGATTAAATGGCTTGTATCTTTTAAATCATTTACTTATGTATCTTAAAAACCTGATAAGTGCTTAAATTGTTTTAGGGAAGTAGCAACTTTCACTTATAAAAACTTTCTTTTTTTTTGTATGTGACTTGTCTTTTTGTAGTACAAAATGTTAAGTCAAAAGAATCAACTGTATCTGCCAGACCTTTTACAGTCCCTTTATGTCCGCATCCTTCTTTCATCCTTCATTTCTTTATTGGTGTACTCATTATTTCCTGCTTTAATCCCATGCTATCTGTCCTGTCCTTTGCCACTTTCTCCTAATCAGAATAAAGCATCATCTTGGCTCACTAAGGACACATTTACATTGCTGCTATTCTTTTTCATTATTATTTTTTTTAAACTTTCCTTGTCAGCTTTCTTACTGTGTTCCCTTCTTATTTCTTCCCTTGTGTCAGTGGTTTCCTCCTAAAAAGGATAAATTGCTGCACTCATAATAACCTGACGCAGATAAACAAATGCAGTCTTTTCCTCTGTTTCTTCATTTAACAAGCGGCTGAATGCACTTCTTTTGATTTACGTGGCGCACAAGCCTCATCTCGTTTCCTCAAAAGGCCAAAAAACAAGCCGGTAAAGTTAACACCACCAGAAGCGGTGGACACCTGTGGTAGCTCTCACAAAAGACTCTCAGTTTCTCATGCGCCGCCGTGGATGGAACAGTTGTGTCGGGCGGTTTTGGCCGACAGTGTGTTTTGTTGCTGTTGTGTTGCTCGTGCTCGCCCATTGAAGGATGACTCTTCTCAGGCTTGCCTAGATCCCGCTGTGCGCATGATAAATAGAGAGAGACGGTCTTGGTGGTTCATAGGAGGTCCAACCGTGACCCTGTGGCTCCCCTGTGGTACTACAGTACCGGGCTTTGTCCTGGAACAAACAACCATAAACAATGCGCTGAAAACTTTTGATGGGAAGCTCGATGAGAGTACGTGAAGGCAGAGAAAGGGAGTATGATTATATTTTCACAGCAAAGGCATGGATTTCATTTTTACATATTGAGATGGACTAATCAAAAGTAAGAAAAAAAAAAAGGGGGGGGGGTTACTGTATACAACTGCATATATGGTGATATCCACCTTCTAAACACCTTCTTTGTAACAACCGATTGGTCACGAATAATTAGTGCTGATAAACTTATGAGGGGATAATCTCCTAATGTGAGCTCCTTGGATCACTGCTTAAATCAACCCACAGGAGAAGAAGAGAGAGAGGGGGGGTGGGGGGGAAGAGGAGGGAGAGAGAGGCGCACGAGAGCAGTGTTATGAAACTGGATCTCATCCCTTATTTATTTATTTATTTATTTCCCTCCCTCCGTCTCCCTCTCTTCTCGGGCTAATTCTAATGAAGAGGCCTCAAATGACTTCATTTAGAGTGAAGTTAATTGGGTTTGGTCCTACACGGCTGCACTTCCTGCCTGGATACTTCCCTGTGTTTCCCTCCTGATTTATACACAGCTAGGAGGGGGTGGGGGGTGGGGGGTTCAGAATATGAAAGAAAACAGACAGAGATTGAGAAGACGATAGCGAATAACAGAGAGACGGAGAGTGAGATGAGAAAATTAAAGTGTACAAGAGAGAATGAGGGGAAGTGACAAACCCGGAGAAATAGAGATGAGTAAGGGGCTGGGGTCCCTCATATCAGGTGCGTCCCCCCCCCGTTAGCCCAGGACTGTAATTAGATCTGGCAGCCACCCCATAATGATAAATGCTGGGATGATGAATGGAAATGCAAATGTGTGTGAAGTAGCCCCAGCCATCAAAGGGGGAATATCATTAACACTTTCCTCTTGTCAAATCCATCATTGTCAAGGGTGGCTCCCTGCACACCCGCCCTCCATGTCCCACCAGCCACACAGGGGCAGCTTAGGAGTTAAGGAGGAGGCAGTGATGAAGGCAGCGGTGAAGGAAGTGAAAAAGGAAGAGAGTACAGCTGCATGCCTCCGATTGGACAAACAAGTTACTTAACAAAGAGTAAAGTGGACACTGAGTGATGATCGGTGGTCACTGAGCGTTATTCCAGTTGAACTGGAATAATAGTATTCAGACCATGTCAAATTCCACACAAAACAGAGAGACAAGAGAGGAGACAAAACAGACATTATTGTGCCAAAGTACGTGTTGAAAATTAAACTCCTCAGAAAGAGAAAATAATAGAGCTAAATGCTACTGCCAACACGGTAACATGCTTATAATGTATTAATACAAAGAAGTTGGGCAGGTGATTTGGATGGGCTCACCATTTTTTCTCCCCAAATTAGCATGCTAACATTTGATAATTAGCCATAAACTAGCAGTAGCACAGGCTGAATATGTAATTCATGTGCTGAAAATATTTCATTTTGGATCAGTGTGGTGAATTGGTCAATTGCTGTTCCTTCAAACACACCACTGGCATGGCTCAAAACATTAATGATGATTCTGGAGTGTTAATGTCATTATAAATTGAGTCATATTTTCAAGATAGGCTATTTGAGCAATATCCACAGAAGTAATGCTGATACCATGCCCACCAGGATAAATGCTGAAATATGGCAATGCAGCAACATTGCTAAGAAGTGCACAATCAGATGCTCATAGAAGTTTTTTGCCAAGTTATTTGGAGATATCAGAGCAGAATTACGACTTTAGCTGTTTGCTGTCAACCTCTATTAAAGTTTACTTTCTTGCTTCACCTTTGACCTGTTCTATTGTTGTTAGTGTTTTTCTGCAGAATAAGCTATTATGACTGACATTTTGGTTCACTTTTAGTCATATGTGGTTCAAATAATTTTGCTAAATTTTTGGCTTTTTTCCCCCACAATCTGTCTTTTAGTTTGACTGCTTATGTTTTTGCCCGGTTGAACTTTGTTGCAGTCTCTGAAGTCTATTCCAAAAAACGGCAAAACCACCACAGCTACTGCTCGGCAACTGCTTTGGCTGAGGGCATTGTTATCATGAGAAAACAACGTTACTTCCAAAGCCACAAAACTGAGAGACCAAAGTTGCAATAAACCAAAATAATCCTTTCAAGTCTTGAACTTATAAATTACCAATTTTGTACCATTTTCCATTGTTTTCACTTCATTGTTACAGTATTTAAAATAGGCACAGAAGGTAACAGAGAAAAAAAAATGAAAACACACAAGCCTCTGTAAAACTTTCGAGCATTTATAACAGTCTTTAACCTTTAGCAGGGATTGGCAGGTGACAGGAGCAATGCAAATATCCATAGAAGAAAGAACAGATGTTTTTTCCTCCTATCTATGTCTCTCTATGTCTTATCATCTTCTTCTCTCTCTCTCTCTCTCTCTCTCTCTGCTGCAGACACCTGCTACATCACTTGAGCATCTTGTTCTCTGCCCTTGCCAAGTTCCAGCACTGTGCCAAAACAGAGCAAACACTTCTGCATTCAGGGCAGCGAGGCCTTTACTCACATTATACTGGATTTGATTACAGCGTGCGTGCATCCGTGTGTCTGAACACCATCCGTCTATAGCCTCCGTCGGCTGCATACCTGCTGCCCTCTCGGCGTCTCCATGTCTGACCTGCCGTCTCGCTGCCTTTATGTTTGTCTGCCTATACATGTGTCCATCAGTCAGCGAGAGAGTGTTGCAAATGACGCCAGTCTGCCTGTCTTTTTTTTTTTTTTTAAATGTATTTATTTATTTTCTCACCTAAATGCAATAACTGGATTGACCTCTGAGTCACAGATGCGATCCAATTACCTGTTCAAGGACGAGGGTGTAAGTTATACATGAGTAAATCTCACACCATTAGTCACAGAAACAGACAAAAAAGAAAAAAAAAAACATTATGCGGGGACACAAGCGGTTTAGAAAGTGTTGAACTCTAGTTAATCAAGTTTAAAAAAAACTTGTGTTGCGGTGCATTAGTGAGCGTTGTGTGTCTGCAGAGTGTATACAGTCATAAGGGATGTTATGTTATGATAATGTTAACTGTCATAAAGGTTTTGGAGCCACATTGTAAGTAAGGAAAATAAAATTGTTAAAGTTTCTTTGTTTTGAAGCCCAATTGTATATATAAATATATAAATACATAAAAAAAGCTCAAGACTTAGATAAAAGGTTTCTATTAATGAAGTTCTTTACAGCATATTGTACAGTAAATCTTTGTCATTTTACAAACTGAATATTTCTATATAAGGATCGGATTGCTAATATTTACTTATGATTTAAAAAAGCGTAATAATTACTTGATCTGTCTGTCCACAGTGTACAGAACACTACAACGTTAGCTAGGCAGGCCTTACTTCTGTTTCCACTACTGTTTTGTCTACATGCATTCACCTCTAAACACTTAGACAAATGTTTAATTGCGACAAGGAGGTAGTGGTGGGGGGGAGGTAGAGATGTAAATCAGCGAAGCAAGCGGTGGTGTCTTTTACAGGGGTTGTATGAGCCAGGGCAGCTTTGTCTGACACCTTGCACTGAATTATTGAGTGGAGGGGGGGAAAGAAGCAGAGAGGACGACGCCGTGACATTAGTGCTTGTTGTTGTGGCTGCTGCTCAGCCTAGCTTATAGCTGGACTGAGATGGCATGTCTCTAAGTGTGCATGCGTGCGTGCACGAGTGTGTGCGTGCAAGCACATGACAATTAAATAGTCAATGAAATGAGATGGAGAGGAACTGTCCGGTGAATACAACTGAATTGATAGTAACTGTACCTGCGGAGAGAGTGTCCCAAAATGATCTTTGGTTCATTGACAGGTATCAGAACAAAAAAAAAAGAAAGAAAAGAAATTTGCAAATATGTTAAACTTTTTTACATACTTGGATTGCCATTTTGATCCAATTACAACTGTTGTTCTAATGCCTCTCAAAACCTGTAGACAGATTACCTCAATTAATGTGATACTAAGAGAAAACAACAACTGAGAGATCCCAATTTAAGATGTTGTGGAAAAAAAATGTCTGTCAGACGTCCTGCTATCCTCTTCCTTCTTTGACCCAGACACTGATCTCATCTGCAGTAATAAGGGGGCCCTCTTGGTCCTAATCAAATCACTCATTAACTATTTAGTGGATCAAAAGTTCAGTGGACCATTGTTGCTGCATCAAGCATCTATGGCAGCTACACCACTTGAATTAAACACACACTCACACACACATTCATGCAAACACCAGCAGGAGCGAGCAAACGCAAGTGCACCGGAGTCACAGATGTGTACATGCACTCACCCACACAGAAAGACACACAGACTTTGATGAAGCCAAATTAGACTACAAGGGTGGGGGTGGCTGGCTGGTGTGCAGCTTATAAATAATTTGGTATTCGGGCGACTCTGCTTACCGCCGTCTGTCGGCGACTAAGAGGTTATCTGGGCAACTAGCAGGAGAGCAGATCAACGTCACTCAACCAAGACCAAAACAGGATTAAAACTTTGTCATTACTTTATATGGTCATTAGTTCATATCCAGTCTGCAAATTAACCTGTATATAATATACAATTATAAGAGATGAAGAATGTAGGTATGAATGAAGGTCACGTTCTATGCTACACTGTATATTTCAACATTTTTTTCTCTTACTTGATAGACAACCTACTGGTTTGTCTATCAACTTCTGCTCTAAAACATTCATTTGACAATTGATAATCAGTGGTTTGGCGTGGCCCCGTTGTCAGCAAACCTTTTCTACATGGGAGACATACTATCAGCTGTCAAGGATGGCACCTGTCAAAATCAGAGAGAGCAGAGGCTGCCTGCAGACACACAAAGCCGTGTCCTCTGTGTTGCTTCTGCTAGAGGGTAAGGGATTGTCTCTGGACACTGAACTGTATGTAGCTCACTGTCAGGTATAATTTGAACTGAACTGACAAGGTCTATAGTACAGTCTCTTCATTCACCTGTCCGCTTTAATATGTGTTTGTGGTGTGCGCGTGTGTGTTCCTGGTGCAAGGTGAAACATTTCTGACACAGCAGAGGCTTAAGAGGTGCACACAACATATGCACAGACGCTGTACTCCCTGCCCACCCTGTCTTGTTTGTGTTGCAGAACAGGGCATCTTGAGGAGAGTTTCTGATGGACCTATCCTCCCTTTTAAATCTTTTATGGACAGACGTCCACCGAGGTTTGCTGCACCGTGTCCTCGGGACACAGGCCGAAGCTAAACACCCTCTTACTCGAGGTGGTCACCGCTGTCATACAATGCCTTCCCTTGTCCGTCAGCT
Source organism: Scortum barcoo (assembly GCA_023238725.1). NCBI lineage: Eukaryota > Metazoa > Chordata > Actinopteri > Centrarchiformes > Terapontidae > Scortum > Scortum barcoo. The sequence goes on along the minus strand of CM041546.1, from coordinate 7,190,505 downwards.
CTTCTCGGCCCCAGAAGAATGCACCGTAATGGAAGGGGCTCGCACCTGAAAGGCCTAAGAGCAAATGCGAATGAACATCCGAGGAAGTTAAGGAGACATGAAAGACCATTTGTCATTTCCAATAACAGGCCATGTAACAACCACAATGACCAGTGTTCTTTGTTTTTGAGCATGACTTATTTAGAGTTGTTGCTATGTGTCTCTGACCCCAGAGAAAAGTTTCTTGCAAGGCGCATGACAAGCATGTGTTATTGTCCAGTATTGTCCACCTGATTGACTGTATTTTTTAACAGCACTGCTACTGTTTGAACAACAGCCATGTTTCTTATAGTGAGACCAGACAAATATTCACAGAACAGTTATACACAAGTATATTGTAATGCAATGCTCAAGACAAAAGGGTGGCTTATTTAAAGTATATCCATCTGTTTATGTGTTCACTTGACACTGCAGTAAACGCTGAGATTGAGGTTTTTGGTAGTGCAGTACTGAACTATATTACATTGATAGGTTTTATTTACATAAGAAAGATCAAAACTATTTTAAATACCTTACAACATAATGCAGGCAAATACAACTGCATCATAAACTACATGGTAAAAACAAGTGAAATATATTATATGATATATATTTTTTTCTATGAATGGAATACATTATACATACTTTATTTTAGCCTTGTAAACTTATTCTGTATGACAAAACACTACAGGTGAATAGTGTTAAAAAATATTTACCCCCCCAATGGTAGGTTTATAATAGCAAATGAAGCATTGCCAAATTAGTGGTAATTTAGCATATCTCTTTTAAAATTCTTCCTAATATAGATATGAATAAAATTGTAGGTTTGGTGTATGTAAGTGGTACTGATGTGGAGATTTCTGGTTCAGAGGATGAGAGCCTTTAACCCTTTAACACCAAATGTATTTTGAGTTTTTGAGACCTTTCTTCTTTACATGATCAGTGTGCTATATTTTTTCCCTGAAAAAATCAATCAAAATCAACATTCGAAATGTTAGAAAATATAAAATAACCAAAAAAATAAATAAAAATGGTGAGTGTAGTAAAAATTATACAAATTAAAAATCATATGAAAATTATTATTATTTTTTTTTATTTGTCAGAAGGTTAAAAAAATTGAATTTTCTGGCAATTATTTCATGGTTCAGGCTTTACAGGGTTAAAGATCAACAACAGCCAATGAGATTTTGTGCTTCATATTATATCTCTCCATTTACTTGGTGCTTAGTTAAAGTAACAACAAAACACACACAAAAAGTAGAAAATGCATCGCAAATACTAATATACAATTGGTCATCGAAGAACCTGGTTTCCAATCATTTTCGATTTCAGTCAAGTTTGAGTACAGCGTAACTGTTACATGCCAGATATATCAATTAGAAGGGCTTTCGCCTGAGATAGGTGACATTTGATGTGTAACTTAGATGTCATGAGTCACCCCTTCCATTTATTAGCATGCCCTCGGGTTCTTTTTTCTTTATAAAATAATTCAATACCTTTCTGTTAGTGATCCAATTAAAACAAAATGACAGAACCAGTCCTCCTTTACTCGGTGGACAGCTGCTTGGCAACACAACCCCATAAACATACAAACACAAAACTCAGACACACACACGCACAATGAACACACACAAGGCACACTCCCATTTCTCCAGGGTTTAAGCTTTGATGTGACGCCGTCTTAAGCCTGCCAAGGAGACTGCATCATCAGGGTCTCAGCCAAGACTCTTCACCTGCAGCTGCAGACATCTCGTCAGGCCCTGAAGAAGTGTGTGACTGTGTGTGTGTGTGTCTCTCTCTCTCTCTCTCTCTCACACACACACACACAAATACACACAAACACTCATTTAAGGGCACTGCCTTAGATCTTCTACTCTGTGTAGGTCGACTGGTGTGTGACAAACTGCTAATGAGCTAATGAGCTAAATACAGGAAAGAGTTAAATATGCATTAAGCCAAATCACATTTCAATGTATTTCCTCCCATAGTACGTCTATCTTGGTGATGATGGAGAGGTCTTGAGGCCAAAGTACAAACCAGTATGTTCTTTGTCTACTTCAAGCATGCACAAACATGCACACACACAACCTCCGACATCTTAAATACGCACTAGTACGCTTCTTTGAATTTAGTCTGCTTTAAAGCTGCTCACACACATACATACATCCTATATGGGGTTCTACTGTATATCCCCTTTTCTGGGTGGTGGATCCGATATATAAAGCGCGGTGTGTAGCCCCGAGGACAGGACCGGACAGTGAGAGCAACACAGCTCAGCATGTTTGCTGCAAATCCAATTATTACTCCCCACCTTTGAATTCAGGAGCGGATCCACAGAGTCCTAAAGCAATTATTAGACTTGGTGAAGGAAGGAGGGAGTCACACAGAGAAAAAAAGCACAAGAAATAGAGAGAAATTGGCCAACAGGTTAACCCTGTATTGTTTTAGGGTTCACACCGGCATCTCAGTGTCGGTGCTGACTTCTGAGATATCAGGATCGCTTGTTCTCGCACTCATATATTCCATTTTTCACATTAACATTTGCATTCAGTGTTATTTGATTGCATTAGATTGTACAGGCATAATCCAGTTACAGGTTAAGTCTCATTTTATGGCAATACTGAGAATTACACCATGCTGTATACCATGCCAGAATGTGTAAGCAGAAGCCATAAGGGCCTGTAGCTCTCCCAAGTAAATAGTCACTAGCTGCCACTGCTGTACATATGATAAATATAATCTCTAATCCAGTTTAACTCTAAATTTACCACACAGATTTAAACGAATAAACATGTTGAATGATCCAGAAATTTCTAACCTGGACAAGTCTGGTCACCAAATAGTGCATAAATAACTCACCAATATCTTAAGTCATTCCTGTACCGCACCCGTTTTTTGTTTTTTGCGTGTTAATTTATACCACTTGGTCTCTACTGACTTATTCTGTCAGAGTAGATAGATGGCTAAAAGAAACACAGGACTTAGTGTGCTGTTTTTGTGAAACCTAAACTATCACCTGACTTCTTCCTCTCCTGCACATCCAAAACTTAAAAAGCCTAAAATGTGTTGACATGACGTGTGTTTTAAGTGTCCAGCTATTTCCATAAGATCACGCCGTGCAGTCATACAGAACCTCTCTTAGGGAAATTATGTAGGCTTGATTTCATTTGAATGGTGTTTTTTTTTTTTGTTTGAAGGATCTCCAGGTAACTACATTTGCCTGAAGGTCTGTCTGTCTGATACTTGACAACTTGTTTTCATCAGGAAATGTGCATGTGTAAGGGAAATGCTAAACTTACCATTCAGACCACCTCTATTAAAATAAATACATTTTACTTGTATTTGGTTTAATTTTCTGTTCTCATAATTCATAAGAGATTATTACACATATTACATTATAGATTAATTTATACTCTGATTTAAAAGGTAAAACATGTAAATGTCAAGAACATGATTATTTTGTCTGATTTATTGCTTAAGCACTAAAAAAAAGTTTAATAATCTTTGTAATATTTATGAATTTGGTTTGTTTGTTTGATTTCCGTTACAAATCCTTTCAGCAAATCACAGTTACTTTCTCTGTCCCCACCAAGTGACATAATTTTGGGCTTGGAGCATGAATAGATTGAATTGATAATACAACAATACAAATATTGCCCCAACTGTCAAATTGTGGTTGGTTTGTCATGCCATATGATGATAATAGGCTGGGTTGTTACAGGAGAGGTTGGCATTTCCAGTAAAAAACAAAAACTTACAAAAACAAAAAATGAAAGAAAAACATGGTCATATTTGCTCAGTGTGTTCAATTACTGTGTTTAGGATATAGAAACCAGAACATTTTTGCTGCCTTGGCATGGAACAAAAGACAAAACTACAAAAAAAAAGAAAGGTTTGGTACTGTCTGGGTGGGATTTTAAGGACCTGCCTTGAAAATTTACCTAGACTAAGTACAGAATAGTGCTATTGTTGATTTAGTGATGATTTCCTGTTAAGCCAAGGGCAAAGCAGAGTTTCCACACAGACAGTACACCATGATCCGTATTCAAACGTGTAATACCACAGGGACATAAAAGACAACTATAGGTCTTATACAATCAAAACTAACATGAATGGCACCGCATATTGCTCGAGCTGCATAATCCTGACTAGCAACCTTTTGATGACGATGAGACGATCATTGTTGTACAACCCCGAGATGGTTTGAAAGAGCTCCTAATGCCTCTACTTAAAATATTTGACTTGGCACCATCTCCTCTTTGTGACTCTCCCAGCCGCATTTGCATATCAGTTGGGAGGTGGTGAGAAAAGACGGAAAAAAAAAAGAAAGAAAGAAAAAGAAAAGAACAAAAAAACAGACGAGCATTTTAGAGATTGGCAGCGCAGGTACATCAGATGATCAATCACACTGACAGAGCTGAAATAAACAGAATGGAATGAAGCTGCAGCGGCCTGCTTGAGAGCCCAGGTGTTTCTCTCCCCGATGCTTATCACTCCTGTTTAATCTGCCGCTGCTTTTCTCTGCTTTTCTACTCTCTTTCACTCTCCTTCACTGTATCTGCTGTATGACACTACACACTGAATTATTTTTATTTATTTATTTTTTTTAATTCTGGAGCAGGTGGACTTTCGGAGCCAGCGATGGATGCCAACTAATGTGCAAGGACAATTGGTCAAATTCCCCGTGAAGGAGAGAACTTCAGGCAACCTATGAGGAGCTGCCTACTGCGTGCATGTATGCAAAAAGCTGGGTTAGGTGTGTACCTGATGAAGCCGCAGACAATTTATTGAGTTGGCCCCCAACAAGGCCTAAGAAGCCGTGGGAACCACCTGACTGAATAGAAAAGAGACATTAAAATGAGTAAAGAGGTAATTACCATGATTCTAATTAAGAAAGAAAAAAAAAACAATCAGAAACTCGGGAGCAGGCTTCCTTCACAGACAATCACAAATCCTCTCCATTACTTTACAGGTGCCAAAACTGTTTTACAACATCCCCAAAATCTGCATAGAGGATTTTTTTTTCTTGCAGATGAGCAGACACATGAAGCATTGTCCTTTTAAATTATACATGCAGTTCTATACATATAATACAGTTCCTGTGCCCTATAACTGCTTATATTATATGAAGAATAGCCCTTCAGACACTTCATGGAATTGAAACCAGCATTTTACAGTTCATTTTAAATGACATGGTATTGGTAGCCCATCAGTTGCTACAGTGATAAACAAGTGGATAAGTGATAAATATTATTATTTATTGAAACTTTTTAAGATATAATTATAAAAGTCAAATAATGTGTAATATCATCTGTGTGCCTTTTATGTTTGCTTAAAAAGATCATGGCTTCAAGACTACTAATTCTTTTTTAAAGGTTATATAGTGTAGCAATAATGCATAGAAATAAAAAAAAAAAAACGTGCCTGAATATTAAGAGCAGTGCTTTCAGAATTTTGATTGATTCCCACAGACTTGCATAAATGGTCTTTTTTAGCTGCTTCTAAAAAAGTAGCAGGAGATAGACAAAAACTTGCTGCCTTCTCTGTGTTTCTGTGCTTCAAGTCAGTTTCCAGCACAGGTCATTGCAAAGGCAGGGCTGCTCGCTCCATGCACAACACTGACCACAGGGAGCAGTAGCATGAATGTGTGTGTGTGTGTGTGTGTGTGTGTGCATGTGAGTGTGTACAGGCTGATGGCTGGCAGCATAAAAAAAAGCTGTGAATGCATATACAGTTTATTTGTGCTTTTGTGATTGTGTGTGTGTGTGTGTGTATGTGTGGTGCATGGTTTTTGGAATGGTTTCAATTCCATGAAGTGTCTGAAGGGCTATTCTTCATATAATATAAGCAGTTATAGGGCACAGGAACTGTATTATATGTATAGAACTGCATGTATAATTTAAAAGGACAATGCTTCATGTGTCTGCTCATCTGCAAGAAAAAAAAATGCTGCTGACCACAGGGAGCAGTAGCATGAATGTGTGTGTGTGTGTATGTGTGTGTGTGCATGTGAGTGTACAGGCTGATGGCTGGCAGCATAAAAAAAAGCTGTGAATGCATATACAGTTTTTATTTGTGCTTTTGTGATTGTGTGTGTGTGTGTGTGTGTATGTGTGGTGCACTGGGCTAGGCTGGGCTGGCTGACTGCTGGGAGTCTCATAAAGCTCTCAGTTTGATGACCAACTGAGCAGTAAATTAATTAATCATCATTTTATGCCTCATCAAGCGCTTTGCCCGCACCTCGCCACGGGAGCCCGTCCCAATTAGCCAACAGCAGAGCCAATTGTTTTGTTTAGCTTAGGTATAAGAGAGGGAAAGAGGGAGATAAAGACAGAGAAAACAGAAAGCGCGCCAGAGAGAAGAAAAAGACGGAGTGTGCAAACGAGTCAAGAGTGTAGATTTTCAAGCCAGCAGAATGGTTAAAAAGCACTCATTGTATTAATGTGCATTTGTGAATTCACGTACATGTCTGTACATCAGCTTTATTGTTCTTGCCTTTTGTGCATGTTTGTGTGTGTGTGTGTGTGTGTGTGTGTGTGTGTATGGTGTACGTGAGAGAGAGAGAAAGAAGAGTGTGTGCATGTGTGTGAACAAGGGGGAGGGCAGAGGAGGATCTGACAAGCTAATAAATATGTCATCTGTCTGTGTCAGGAGACTGCAGGCCTGCAGACCTGTAAGTAACAGAGATCCACCGGCCAAGACAGGTAGAGAGAGAGAGAGAGAGAGAGAGAGAGAGAGAGAGAGAGAGAGAGAAAGAGAGAGAGATGTGCTTCTACTGCAACATCCTCAATGACCTGCCCCCTACAGCTACAGTAGTTTATTTAGAGCTGGGGCAGGCACAGGAGCAGTGAGGTAGAGGATATTACAGCCTGTGTGCAGGAATGTGGGCGGAAGTGTGATGAATGTTCTCTAGTTTAGCGAAGATTGGGAAATTACATGTAGCTTCAGTTTAATGAGTGAGTTTAATGAGTGAGTCTCCAAGTGAGAGGCTGGGAGTGAATGAACTAAAATTAAATGCATATGTGTTCGTATGGTATTTGGATTAAAGGGTTACTGAGCAACTCGCATAACTTCAGGTAAAATCATCAAACACAGTGCCTGGATGGCCATGGATTTTAACAGCATCTGACCTACTTATCATCAACACATAACATTTTTAAAACACAGTAAATGGTTTAAAAAGAGTCTAGAGTCCATTTTTAATTGGTGCTAAATAAAATATTATGGTTTTCTTCAGGTCAGTGGCAAGTATAGTGGAAGGGGGAAAAAAACAGGACACTGTCAAGACGGTAGACAACAAGGACAGATGTCCCACAGTCTAGTGGGACCCAAAGCGGCCAATACCAGGTAATCAATTATATTTTCACAACAAGAAAGTAGGACCCATCATGTAAAGTCTTGTCCTGAACCATGCAAATACTCCCAGCAGGCTTGGAGGATGACACCACATCATTTTATGAGGCCTCTGTGCAGGCTGGACCTACTGGTCCCCGGCTGATGTGAGGGAAGCGGCCTGTAAAAAAAAAAAAAAAAAGAAAGCCTGATTGTCACTACACATTTTAGTAATGGGTGACAGAGAGGCAGACAAGATGACATTGTGGCAGTGCAGCCAGGAGGAAGCCAGCAGCCACGCCAGGGGCAGGGACGGAGGGATGGATAAGCAGATGTTGTTCATCACCCAGGGGTGGTGGGGGTTGACTGTGTGCGGGCTTGCGTGAGTATGGTATATGTGCGTGTGTGCTTGAGGAGTCACAGGGTGGAGGTGGTACATGAGTGTGTATGAGTGAGCTTGCATGTAACTGTGTGGTTGCGTGCATGTGATAATGTGTAAGTGCATGTGCATCTGTGTGCATGCACAAGTGTGTATTCCAGCATCCGCAAAGTGCTTGAGGGAGAGGCACCTACAAAAAGCATCTGGCAAGGAGAGCCAAAACAACAAAGGTAACCTTGCCTCTAGTGATGTACTCTGTGTTCTGCCACTGTAGTGGTGGAAAGTGTAATGTGTTGTGTATGGACGAGTGCATGTGTGTGTGTGAGTTTTTGTGGCCAGGGCTAGTCTGTTTGTGTACATGGGAGTACTTTTTGTGCCTCTGTGTATGTGCAACTTTTAAAGCAACTGTTTGTATTTTAGTTTTTCAGTGTGTATATATGTGCACACACACACGCACACACACACACACTGATAGACTGTTTAGATTGATTTAGTTTTTGATGTATTTTAATTTTTTGTGAAATCTGATACATAAATATATGCACATTATTTACTGGAAAGTACATCATCCTAGTGAAATAATTAAATTAATTAACTGATACAACATGCTTGTACCACAGTGAGGATCGGTGCGGAACAGATGCATGGCCGACTGCTCGTCATCGGATGGGTGCCAGTAGATGCACGATCTGAGTCTTTCTCAGTGGCCTGACTGGCACAGTCACAGCTAGCCTGATCTAAAGTCAGCATAGATTAATGTGACTCTGGCATTAGCAATATTAACTAAGATACTCCTGCAGTGTGTAAATGTGTGTAAACATTTGGAAAAGAGTGTGCAATACAATTGACCCATGTGTGTTTGAAGGGTCAAGAAGCATCAATCTGAAATCTCACACCCTACCACCTCTGCAGTTCGAGACCCCAACAGGGATGTGAAGGGACAAAAGGCTCCCTGAGGTTTCTGATAAAATCCTACAAATATCAGGTAGACTAGGATAGAGTACACCACACACAAACAGTTTTTTGTCGCATTAAAAACAGGATCATCCAGTTATGTGTTGTGCGATTGTTTTATTAGTTCACTTGTTCGTGCAATACATTTCATTTATCCGTGTTCACACACACACTTTCACTTGTGTTCTGGCATCAAATCAAAAGATTTATGTAAACAAAGACATATTTTGATGATTTATGAAACCCTTCAATTAAGAAAATGTCAGCCTCTAATTGGGGCCAATTTTTTTCTATGATCACGACGAAGGAACACACGAGGAAGAGTCGTCATATAGCGTCGCAATCTTTCTTTTAAGTATCGTTGGCGGAGCTGAAACCTATACTCGTTGGTTAATGTGCTTTATTAAGGCCTTGGTTATGGGCCTGTGCCTTCAAATGATCTTGGACGGCAATCACAGCAAATTCAATGTATGATGTGAGGCTTATGATCATCTCAAGTGCATCAGAGCAAGTTAGAAATGCTGCAATTAACTTCAGACTCCTTCCCGTCAGACTAATTTCTCTCCATCATCACAAGTGGATTTCTGATTTCAGAGAGGTGCAGCCTGACCCCCCATTAAAATCATCACTGAAGTGCTCCAGGAACAGATCTGCCGAAGATCACATGGTGTCGACAAATCATTTAAGGAAATAAGGTAAAAGAAAACGACACCTGACAGTTCACTAATTGGCCGTTTCTGATTTCAAAGAGCCGCGCCGGTGCTCGCCCCACTCGTCTCCCCCTCGCAGAGATTCTGATTGACAGGCGATTCGAGATGGAAGTGTGGGAGCTGCTCCTCCCACATCTTTTTCATGTCTCTGTTATCGCCTTGAGAATTTTCTCCTGCTAGAGATAAATTTACTGTGAAAAAAAAGAGAAAAAAAAAAAGCATCTTCACCATCTGAGCTTATCTTTCCATCAAATATCCTGCAGGAGAAGTGTTGGTGGTAGAGCGTGTGCAGGTGGGGAGGTTATCAAACTCTGGGTGTGAGGCAGTGTTCGACACAGTCAAACTACCCTGATGCACTGCGCAGTGATTTGTCAAAATGAATTGTGGTCAAGAATCTTATTAATAACTTTACAAGGAGAAAAAAAAAAAAAAGTCACCGCTCTCTCGTCTCTGCTCATTCCCCTCTCCGTCTTGCTCTCATCTCTCATCTGATGCTTTGTTTCTGTGACGAAATAAGATTTCAAAGGCGGGATTGGTGGTGAAATTAAGCCTCCACTTTGATTCACATCCATCACTTACTGTATATCCTTTAAAACTGTATTCCTAACTGCATTCCTATGTGTTTTACAGTACTTTAACCCATCAAATAATTTTACAGTGAATTAAATCCACAGCCCTCCCCTTTCTTATTTTCTCTCTCTTTCTCTGTGTGCGTGTGCATCTCCTTGTCTTTCTTCTCTTGCCAGGCCTCTGTGGTGGTTTTTGAAATACTTCTCAATGAAGTGCGTTAAATTCCCTCACAGGCAAAAACGCATCATCTCAGCTGCGGGGCTTTGATAAATCGCTGGCCAGGTGCTGCCCCAATTTGTCTTCATCATTAATTTTTACTGGGCTGTAACCTATCTGTCACTGAGCAGAACCCCTAAGCAGAGGTTTTGATGTGTTCGTGTGTGTGTGTGTGCACTTGCTTAAGCCCTCCATTAATTGAAAGGGCCCGAGGCGGTCAGAAATAAAGTGAACTCGAAACACCTTTTTTTCCCCCAGTTTTTGTTCTCTTTTGAGTGTATTTTGAGTCTAAATCGCTGACATCTGTGCAGTTACGACTTAGTCACCTTAAGCGATATCGTGCAGTCACATCCGAACCACTGTTACACTTCAGATCAGCAGCAAGGGAACTTTTCAGCGCTGAGTTTTTCTTGAAGGCAGTTGCTGGCTCACCTTCAATCAACAGAAACTTGGGACAATGACCTGCATTGTTCCTCTGCAGGAGATTCTGTGGTGTACCGTCATGTATGTTGTGTGCTTGCATGTGAGAGGGAGTACACGCCGTACGCTCTGTGTGAATTTCAAACCTGCCTTTCAGGATTTCCAGACCTTGCCAGCTCAGCTTTGAGAGGAAGGGTTCCAGTAACTTGCACTCAAAGCGCTCAGCCAACTATGAGTGTGTTTGCGGTGGGTGGAGGAATTCAGGTGTTATTGGGTGAATTAAGGTTAATGTGCTTTTAATGAAGCTGATATAATACAGCGTGATCTCAAAGTGGCGATGCATGTGTGTCACACTGGTCGAGGGTTTGGGTGTGTGTATCTGTGTCTGTGTCACATGAAAGAACCGGTTTGTGAGGAGGAAGAGGAGGTAGGGATGAAGGAGGACAATGGGATGGTAAACGATTAGTGTCTCTCTCTCCCTCACACACACACACTACTTAATGCATGCCTGCAGACACACTTCTGGGTAGCTAGGACTCTATGTTATCTGCTGCAGCCTGCAGATTCTTAGAAAAACCTAATTCCCTTGGTTGCGTGCGTGCGTGTGTGTACTGGTGTGTGTGTGTGTGTCAAGTAAAGGCAGAGAGGATTTAAACAGCGTCCTGCTCCATCTGCATTGCAAAGCACACATGTGGTAATTGACAGTGGAGAAGCAGCAGAGAAAGACAGAGATGGGTGAAAGGGGGGTGAGGGGGTGGGCTGGCACATGGGACACTGGGTGGGTGCATTCTCAGGAAGGATGCTTTGTGTGTGAAGAAATAAAACAAGAAACAAGAAAACAGAAATCACCCATGCTATTCCCAGAAAGCCTGACATCACGTGCTTTACTCTTTGTCTTTCTGAAACAGACCTCTACTGACAGGCAGTGTGTTGACACGCAAAGGTGCCTCTGGTTCTTTGCACTGCAGTTTACACACTTAGTATTTGCGATACTGTCAATAAGGCCTTGTTCAGGGTGGAAAAACACATTTGTATCTGGTCATTGTAATCCACTTATTTCCAAACTTCATATTAGTTTCCCTTTACCTTCATATATGTATCATATGTATTCAGACTTTACTGGTAAAAAAATAAATAAATAAATGAGTTTGGAAGACTTGCTCTGTACATTACAGGTTGTAAACTGAAGTGTTACTCTGTTTAAAACAGGTTTTCGAAATGTTAAAAGAAGGGCGAGATGCACATTACAAAATGCATGTAACAACTAGACAAAAGTAATACATTATGTACTTGCATTATGCAGTAGGTGGGTGCAAGTTGCCTGATAAGGGTTGATAGAATATTACACTGCATGCTACATTATTCATCATATTGTTAAAGAAGCCCACACATAACAAAGCTATTACATTATTAAATCTGGATTTCCTAATTGGTAATTGGTTAAGAGGCAATAATCGTTTTAATGTTTAAAATGATCATCTAAATTGTTTTCCACGTAAGAGAACCCATTGCCAGGCAAGGCCAATGTAGTCAAATAATTATCATCATCCGACTGATGCATCGCAATATGTTAAACCTGGAAGGGAACGAGGGGTTCAGTTTGAACCTTGACCCGCTTAACCCATTTCTGTGAATATGCTATAAATATTCAAAATTAAAAACACAGCCGCACAGTGCGGTTTGATGTTCACAGCTGAATGCTGGAGACATACAGGAATATCAATTATATATAATACACGTGAACATTATCAAAGAAGCGACATGGCGGTATATGATGAATTTAAACAAAGGCCCTTCTTCCACCATTCTGTTAATCAGCACTGACGGTTAATGAAGTTTTAATTTACACCTAATCAGATCTTGTAAGCCATGCCCAGTCGCCTCGGACTGCACAGGGAAGCAGAGCGACAAAAACACCCGCTCCTCGGAGACCAGCACTCCAGTCTCATTAATGTTCAGAGGTCTCTGGTCCTCCTTGTTTGGCACAGGCCTCTTCAAATGTATGCTTTGAATAAGTCAGCATGTCACATAAATGTTATTTTTACATCGGATCCTCTTTGTTAGATGGTTAACGAATTAGATTGACAGGCAAAAGAGAGAGAAAGAGAGAGAGAGGCTATACATGTCTGCTGGATTTGGAACATCAAATGTTTGCAGTCAATCCAGATGGGAGACCAATAATTTATGGGTTTTTAGTTTCCGCACATTATTCTCCTGATGTTTTACAGTCAATGCAGGACCATCTAAAGAATAGGCTATAGAAAAGAGCAGCTGGCCTAGGCTACAAAAGAAGTTGCATGAAAGTTTAAAACTGTCCTCTTAAACAATCATGAAACAGCCTTTAGCCAAGTAGCTATAAATAACTGCAACTGCAACATTTCCAATTCTTATCCAAAGCATTCGAGTTTACACTGAGTTGGTGCCTCCAGATTTCTTAGATGACAAAATGTCAAGTTATTTCTCATCTCTTTTAATTCAAACCCTACATATTCTATTTGTCAACAAATAGGGGTATAAGCTATGATAATATAATGACTTCTAATCACAATATTATATCTAAAAAAATATTAATAATGCAGAAAATTAACAAGTAACAAACAGTGAACTTGCGGCGTATTTCAGTGGATCAACTTGTGTCATTACACTTTTTAATAAACATTTTGTGTTTAGTGAGATAATCATAATGTGCTGTCACAGTATTGGGCTAGTTAAAACTAATAAGGCACAATGATGGAGAGATATATCTTGTCCAGAAACTTTACTTTAGTACTTTACTCATATACGTTATAGCGCACAAGACAGCACATTGCCGAATGTTGTGGATTTTTCAAAATAACGTGTCAGCTGGAGCAGTGCGGCTAACTGTGTGTCACATGGTCCATATCCCAAGACTGAAAATGCTTTCAATCCTTTGAAATGAATGTCTTTATTTGCGCATACACTGTTTCAGACTTCTAAAGCTTTTGGTGAGACACATGGTGAGGAAAGGCGTTTCTTCCCATCACGCATCGTATTTACCTCTGCACGATAAAAACCGAGCCGGACACTTATTTTCTCCTTCCCATTTCCTCCCCCCTGAAATCCTTGTTTTATCCTCTCAAACTTTCTCCCTTACACAAACACACTCTAGTAGATTCACCCACATCCCGGCACATTAATTATCACACCTGGGTTGACTTCCGTGAGCATTACGGCTGACACCTCATTTGCTGGGAAAAATAAATAGTCACCTGTTGGAGCCGTTTCTTCCCCGCGACCACAAAGCGGGTCTGAGTTTGAGTTGTTTTCATCTGGCACGCTGAACAGTTAAGAGCGTGGCACTATCAACCTGGCAGCCAAATAACAAAGATGGGCTAAAAAGATTGAAGTCAGGTGAAGGCATTTCATTCGAGGTTGCACCGACATGCTTTTAATTAAAGCTTTCCCACACATCTCTGTTCCAAAAGGCCCGTGAGGCAAAATGAATCATTTTGTGTTATGTGCGAGTGTTTGACTGTAATGCCGAGATTTTATACAACCAGAGAGGAAAAGGGTTTATTGTTGGAAGAGGGGTAAACCATTAATAGTGCTTCAAGAAATCACACAGCGTTGAAAAAATACCTCAAATTTTGCACGGCCAAGCGAATCGTTCAATAATAAATAATACAAATAATAATTCAACCTTAATTTACTTAATATTTGTTAACTGATTTTCTTTTACTTTTCTTATTCACACATTATATTGGAAGCTGTGAATATGTGTTATCAGGGATTTTGAGTACAGACGGCTGAGTGACGTATTTGGATGGCATAGTAGGTCGACAATGTCTGAATCTCGAGCTTAACCTTTTAAGAGTAATCGTATGCAGGAGTAAAGTATTAAATGTTGTGAATATCGCTTTGATTTAAAAAAAAATAAACTACATTAGTGTGATGGAAATGGATTTAAAAATAGAAATCCTCCTTCTCCCCTGTAAGTGTGCATTATGATCTATAAAACAACCCCTTTCCCTCGGGCCCGGCACCTGTACTTGAATAACAGTGTTTCCTTGATATTCGATCTGCTCCGTGGTCCCTCTTGGTGATTTTTGGTCTCCTCTCAAATATGATTCACTGGATCATATAAGTCATACCCCTCATAGGCCAAATGTCCTAACTGCATACTTTCTCATGGGAGGGAGAATTCAATCTGTGTGCAGTGTGAAATCTACGATATGTCTTCGCAGCCCCATCAGCTGTGCCGCTCATTCACATACTGTATTGTTGACTCAAAATAAAGATGGTTTGGTTTCACTCTTCGTAAAAAAAAAAAAAAAAGACAGTGAGAGCCGCGAGATCAGATTCCGGTTAAGATAGTGTCAACTGCAAAGCGTGTTCTCCGAGGAATGTCACATTTATGGCCTTTGAGATGTGCGTTAGTGGAGGAGAACGGTTATCAAATGAAACAGAACACCATTTAGTCTTTTTTTTTGGAGATGAACAAAGATGGAAATTTTATAGCTTATGAAAGTGGTTGGTTGATGTATGATATCTATTTTTTTTTTCCTCCAATCAATGATGAGTCTGAGATTTGTTCACTTTTACTATAACTCCATTTACTGACACAGGACCTGAGAGTCAGCACTGCCACAAGGTCATGAGCTGTTTCTCATTAAACTCTTCTGTTGTTTTTTTATACAGTGCTTGTTCTGCTTGCGATGCATGCATGACAGATATAAGTGCAATGGTGATGGATGTGTGTTACTTAACTGCTGCACTTAAATGGCACTTAAGAAATATAAATTATGCAGTTTTAAATATAACTGTGGAAACACTTTTTTAAACCTTTTTATTGGTCTAACATTACCTTGCTTTTCAGCATATTAACACTTGTGAGTGTAAAACAGAAGACTGAGAAAAAAAGCAAAAATGAAGGCATCTAGCTGACACCAGAATCACCGATGACTAATTACAACCATGTAAACAGTCAATCTGCAAGACACGAGACCATGTTAAGAGGTAGTGAGAGGAGATTTTAGCTTTCAGTCTTTTAGCAGTATATCAACAAAATTCTGCACTGTGCTTAGCCTGACATATTAAGAGCACTTCTGGATTAAGCATTTGATAATAAACATAGCTTCAGATCAGTCGAGTGAGGCATCTCTCCCTTCCTCTCTCCCTCTCCCTCCCACTCGACTTCTGCTCATTCAAACAGAAGTAACAGCAACTGCCAGCAACACATTTTGACATCTGCTGTTGGTGGCAGTATTTCATGACAAACATCCACACTGCCTGTCTACATCTACATTTGACACGAATGTGTAGCCGTCATCACCGCTTCAACAAAGCAGCTACAGGCCGGTAAGCCGCATATCCTATTTTTGACCACAGCCGATAATTCTTGCAAAAACCAGAGAGTCAATATTTTATCACAGGGTTACAGCAAACACATGCAGATGCATTGTTGGTATGTTTTCCTCTTAAATATTGATTCCTAAGCCACTCTGCAGCCATCTGGTCTGTGGAGTATATTCTGCATAAAACACACACACACACAAACGCAGGTGCATGCACACACACACACATTAACACATGTGCAAATGCATTCTCTCTTTCTCTCACACACACACACACACAAATGTGTACAGGCACATGAACATGAGTCTGTCTCGCCAGCATGCACACAAAGGCACACAAGGAGACACACACTCGCCTCACAAACGTCCTTGCTCAGAGGGAAGGAGCCTTCTTTCCAAAAGAAAAAAAAAAAATATGAGTAACAAAACACATGAAAGGAAGTCCAATTTGTTTTGTACTGGATTCCAAATGTCATTTTATGTGTCCACTCTAAACCACTGCCATGTTGCCTGCAACAATCGCCTTGTTCCACTCATTTCCCTCTTTGTCTATATGTCACCACTGAAGTGCCTTTGGACAGCTTCAAGCTGCAGATGTTGCCACAGCACCTCCTTCCTCCTATACAGGCATTTTTTTTTCGTCAGCGTAATTGTATTAGAATGCACCTCCAATCCTCTGTAACAGAAAGATGTAAGCCGCTTCGCTTGCTTGTGGAGGGATCAACAGTCTCTCCCTTAAAAGCCTTGCAAAGCTGTGTGTGCATATACACGTGCACGCATGGTTGTATGTGTACACTGAGTGTGCACTTTTCAGCACACATTCCTTCACCTCAAACACACACACACACACACACACACATACAATCACAGGGTATAAGCAGAACCACCTCTGTGTAGTGTGATTAGGTATAGCTGTCGCTGAATTGTGCTGAGCACAGCCGGGGCATTGCTGAGGATTGGGTTGCCCTGTCTCCACAGAGAAAGAGACAGAGAGAGAGAGAGAGAGAGAACACACACAGGCACACACACCCGCACACACACACTCCGAGCCTGTCTGTCTCCACCTTGTCTTTAGCCAGTCGCCAGGAAGCAGCTGGCCTGAATATCTGAGTGCCTTTAATGAACTGAAATCTTTTGGGTGCTAGGATTCAGTGATTAAATGCAATAAGACTAATATTCCTGGGTGGGTTGGGAGTCGAAAGAGGATTGTCCTCAGAGAGCGAGAGAGGAAGAGAAAGTATGCTTGGCAAAGTGCAGTCTCCCTCTCTCCCTCTTCTTCTCCCCCCCACTTCACCTCTTGGGGAATAACCCTATTTGGAGCAGAGAAGGAGTACAATCTGAGCTTTCGAAGAGGGGAAGGAGGGAGGGGGAAACATTTGCTGGTGTGCGGTGGAAATGGGCGGGGGGCAGTTGTGACTATAGCTTGAAGATTATGTTTCATTTAGATTGTGATGGAGACAG
This sequence comes from Scortum barcoo, assembly GCA_023238725.1. Classification (NCBI taxonomy): domain Eukaryota; kingdom Metazoa; phylum Chordata; class Actinopteri; order Centrarchiformes; family Terapontidae; genus Scortum; species Scortum barcoo. The sequence goes on along the minus strand of CM041546.1, from coordinate 7,173,130 downwards.
AGGAACTTTTGGTTTGACCCTCCAAAACTTGAACCCTAAACAATGCCAAAATAAAATATCTCTGTATCGAGTTAATGATTTAAAGCACTTTGAATTGCCACGCTGTTGAAAGCTGCTAAACAAATAAACTTGACTTGCCCTTTATGCCTTATTCTTGTTCAAATACCACTTTAAGCTTACTGCTGGGACACACACAGGTAAAACACTCACCACTTATATCGTCATATAGGTGATGCCAATGAAGGACTGTCTTTTGGACAGAGTGTGAAAGTGTGGAGCCAAAGTTTGGGCCTCTGGCTAAACAGGGGGAATGCGGAGGATGGTTGGAGGAGACACATTGCAGTCCACACCCTTCAAGTAAACAATAGAGAGAATTGGCACTGAGTGGAGACAAGGATTTCAGTACATGGAGAACTGAATGGTGAGCTGAATTTATTATCAACTTAACCATATTTATCATGTGCAGATGAGTAAGAATTTGAAAAAAAAAAATACTGGTGCTTGACATAAAACATATTGGTATCGAAGTGAACTGGGGTTTTGCAGAATTGTCCAGTATTGTTGATCTTGTTTTGAAATGGGGCTGCTGAGAAAACATCACTCGTCCACGTCGTAGCTATCAGTCAAAGCAGCATGACCTGTGCTTTGGTCTTAAACATTTTTCCCCAACTCATACATGAGGCTTCTTCAGCTGCCTTTGATTTATTACATCCAGATATAATTTGAAGTGATGCAACATGTTTAAAAAGTCTTCCTAAAATGAACATTTTGGCAGATAATTTATAGTGCCTTGAACTGTGCCTCCAGGCATGTCTTCCAGGTTATTTCCATTAAACGAGCATCTTAGGTCACAGTTCTTCCTCGGTACGTTTACATTTAATGCTGTTTGATTTGCATGGTATCCCATTACTCAGTGAAAGTAGCTTAGGCTGAAAGCTGTAGAATCAAGTGAAAAGTCATGACACTAAAGTGAACGCATAAAGCAAAGCTTCATTTAATTAGCCGACAAGCCTGACAGATACTATTTAACATGAATCACTTCCCTGATATGTCTTGCAGAGTACGTGATGGGGAAAAAAGGTTCTGTGCAGACATGTTGAGCTCATTTATAAAACACTTCAGACAGACAGGAGGAGAAAACCACGTTTTCGCATGTCTGTCTCATCCACTTGTTGGACTCACTGATCTTAAAAGCTGACAGTTCGCAATTCAGGATGGAGGTTTAACTGGGTGTTAACTGCACTTAGACCCACATCACAGCGTGATGAAGAGAAGCAGTCATATACTGTGGATATACCAAATATATGAAAACACAGCTACCTTCACACATACACAAACACACTCGCAGTGATATTAGCCAACTGGAAATAGAGTGAACAATATGGAGTCACTTGGGATTAAACCACATCCAGAGTTTTGAATAAATCATGCAAAAGCGCTGGAATACATATAAAATAGATGTTGAAAGTTTCAGTATTATGCAAGATTTTCAGTTGGTTGCAACTCTTTTTTTCTTTCAATTTTATTTATACGTTTGATATACTTCATATGAAAATTTTATATTTACGTTGCTTATTTATATAATTTACTGTGGCAGAAATAAGCAAACCAAGTGATTCAACCTCATGATTCACTGGATTGAACTTCTGTCACTTTATTTTCATCAGCCCACACAAATTTGTAGTAAAACACTGCACTGTTATTGTTGATGAACCGTAGTGCCAAGAATCCTGACTAGATTATTACTTACTAACTTTATTGTTCTATTTTCTAGTGTGTGTATTTTTCCGTATTTGTGTGGATGTGCATGTGCCTGCATATATCTTACCTACTCTTGCATGTACCTTTATTTGCACAGGTTTCTATGCCTGCATTAAAGCATATTTGAAAGCTGTGTTTAGTTACTTTTAATCCAGAGGGACTATTTCCAGGTTTGTGTGTGTGCATGTGTGTGTTGTAGTGCGTGACTGTAATAAGCATATATATGTGTGTGACATGACAGGGAGAGGGACAGCAGTAACACTTATGTAACAGTAACATCCTTTTACTTTTCTTAACTTATGTCTCATGTCACCACATGTCATTCATACCGTTTCATACGATCCAACACTGTGTATGTGTGTAAGTATAGACGCATGTTTTTTTTGAGGTATTAAATTGCATGTTGTCCAAGTTCATGTTGTCCAAGTACACCTCAAGTGTCATTCTAATTTAGTCAGATTTAGCCGCATATGAATAATGTTCCATATAAAATACAGATTGATCATTTTATCTAATAATGACATTTTCATTCTCATTGTTCTTTTTTTATACTTAAACTGTCATGCATTGGACTTTTTTTTAATCACATGGGTCAAGCACATATCAATATTTTTTGTGGCTTTTTTTCCCCAATCAGCTGCTAAGAACAAAATATTTATTGGAATGTGAGAAGATCACTGTAGTATATTTACAGGCATTAATCATCGAGATTATTGAGTGTACTGACAAAATGATTTGTAATAACATGCAGTGGTGTAACAATAACAACAGAAGCAACTAGACCACAAGGACAAAAACATGTACACACGCGAACAAATAAATTCAATTATGTTGTATTATGTTTGCATACATGTGAATAATAAGTGCACAAATATAATACACACACACACACACACACACACACACACACATACTGTATGTGTCTTTGCACCTCACCTTTCACATTCACCTTTGCAGCAGTTTCCAGGGCCGCCTCCAACACGGGCTTCCAGTTTTTGCCTGATTTACAACCCAAAGGTGCAGTCCACTACTCTGAAGTGTTTACTCACCACAGGCATTAAACATAACTGTCAATTAGAAGTGGAAGTCAGGGCTCCTAATAGCCTTGTTTAGGCTGTCGTGTGGACAAGCATTAGCGTCTCTCAGTCTGAGAGACTGTGTGTGTGTGTTTGTGTATGTGTGTGTGTGTACGGTGGTGCAGGGAGAGGGAAGCGTGAGAGGATCAGTATGTATACCTGTGCGTGTGCGTGCATGTGTGTGTCAAAGTCCTGCACAGCTTACTCCCCTTGATCATCCAGAGTAGTGAACATTTCACCTGACACCTTTACGAGAGGACAGGACCCCGGACTCATTTTTAAAGTCCCCTGTCTACTTTGATGTGCATTATTAAACACACCTGTACCTGATTTGTACGCCGCTCTCTTTCGTCTCTCACTCTCCCCTGCATATTAGTGCTACTTACGGTTAAGTCTGAACATCAGCAGTATTTATGGTTAGCTCTTAATGGGTGGATTTACTATGAAAGATATAAGAGTGTCAGAAACTGTGGAATTAAGGAAAGGTTCAATCAAAGGGTAAACATGTTTTTTAGACTGTTTTGCACACATGTATTTTCTCTTTATCTAATAAAAGACTATAAATATACTGTGAAACATTATTGGAATTGTTGCTGTTATTATTGGCTTATTCAATGCATGCTAAAGTGAAGCTTACACTTTTGTATTTCAGCTGGATAAAAGGCATTTCTAGTTTCTAATCCCAGAAGATCTTTTGAATAAACTTTGTTTTCTTTTACAATTTTCTCTCAGTGGATTGTCCGTGAGATACTTCTATCATATCCTAGATTAAATGAAGAGCTTTTTTTTAAGCTTGTGTCTGCCTCATGATGTAAGTAGACATCCATTCATACGGACTGTCAAGCATTGCAAGTTGAATTACAGTGTCATTTTCCATTTAAAGCCTTTGTATCTGTCCTGTTGTTCTTACCTAAACCACCCCATTAACGACTACAACTACTGTTTGTGAAACATAATAAACCTTCTATTGCCATAATAAAACTTTAGCGGTGGTAACTTCCTGTTGGAGCGGCACACAGGTGCGCGTCAGAGATTAATGTCTGAAGCATTTTGGAGGAGAAAGGGTTGATGGGAGGATAAAGGATACAAAGAGCTCATGAATTATCTGCATATGCGAGCTGCTTATTTGATCAACGATAAGGCGAATGAGTCCACTTGCTCCCCAGTCTATGCTTGCATGAAGCCTGTGAGCCCTGCGATACCATCAATTTAGCTTTCAATGACAACTAGTCCTTAGCATGGATGAACACACCCTCTTTGGTAAGCTATATGATAGGATTATGACTGTATTTGATATGCAATGCATGGAATTAAATAATATCTAGATAAGTTGAAATAGTTCCCTTTGCTCTGAAGCATAGGCTTAGCTGGGCCTTAATACTCCACAGTGGACTTGGTAATACAGTAAATTGTCTGTTTTGCCCTTGAGGATCAATATCTAGACTGTCAAGGGCGCCCTGGTTTCTTCTGCTAATAGTTCAATGATTGTGAGGCAAAGAGCAGGTTCTTCAAAAGGGGGTGGGGGAGGGTGGGGATGCCTCTGTGCAATGGTGACTAATTGTGGCATAAATTCACAATCGTTTCATAACGGGCTTCACAGCTTGAGGTTTTTCATGTGCAATGGACGCCTTGCTCCCATTTTCACCTGCCATTGCTCTCAATCAAACAAAGAGGTGGAGTGGAAGTTTCTTTTCATGTGTTCAAAGGAAACCGGTCACTGAGCAATTTTTTTTTTTTTTAACAGAAACAATAACTCTTTTTATTGAGAACAAATGTTGACATTTGGAGGGTGTAGCAGTGGAAGGGAGGTAGAGAGAAAGAGAGAGAGAGAGAGAGAGAGAGAGAGAGAGAGGCAGGGCAGGGCCCTGTGTGCTTTGGAGACTGCCTCTGGTGCTATTTGACAACAGTGCTGAGTCCCCGGGGGAACCCACCTGAGAATAAAGCATGCATTTCAATAAATCAACTCCTAATGAAAGCATTTGGGCTGAAGAAGAAGAAGCTAGCCAGGGGCTACAGTGTGCATGAGGTTGCTGCCAGGAAGGTAAAGGTAAATACAAAGGTAGGTGAAATATAACAGTACCAGACAGCGGTGATCAAAAGGAGAACAGCACCCAATTTAAACATGGATCAATCAATAATAGTTAAAAATAAAAATCTAAATGTTTTTCTTTCTCCTTAAAAGACTCATTTCTGACAATGTGACACCATTCACTGCACAGTACACCATAAATGTATGTCACAAAGACTTCTGTCAGCCTGAAAGGTGGGTTAACTGAGTTTAGGTGGGTTTAGCCTCCCCTGCATCCCTGGTGACAGCCAAATATTACTTCCTTGGTTGAAGCAGTGTGTGAGTGTGTGAGTGTGTGTGGAGGGGGGTTAAAAGGAGGAGGAAAACCAAGGTGAAAGGGAGTCCCTCGAGATTTGGACAGCACTCAAGCTCAAATTCAACTGGAAAATGAAGGATTAGCTTTTAGTCTGGCTGGGAGCAATGACGGAGGCCTCCTCCTCTTGGAGGATGGGAATATTATATATTTGATCTTTAAGTATTTCACACTCTACAAGGCCACAACTGTGGGTGACAAAAAATTGGAATTCATTTTCTCAATCCTATAAATGAATAAAACATATACTTTTGAAACGGTATAATAACATTTATTAATAATAATACTTATTATTATTATTATTATTATTTCTTTAGACCTAAGTTTTTTCTCCTACTTGATTAATTAGCTGTGTCCTAAAGCCGCTGTAAAAACCAAGCCATGATGAAAAGCAGAGGAAAGCCTGTCCGATTAGGGCCCATCACACAGCCCATTGGAGCTGGCAGATGCTTAGATAGACTTTTATGGATTGCTCAATGCCGTGCCGTAATGAAGCAGGCAGGGCTGACCCATCCTGAACCAGGCTAAAAAGCTCCGGGGACGGGCCCCGCTGGGAGCCCATAATGCCCGATGCGGCCCACGGCTGTATTAATCACACTGAAAAATAAACGGGTGAGGGGAGAGGGGAAAAGGGGAGGAAAAATGAAATAAGTATGTCGTTTATCCCAATCAAGGTCGTGAATGTGTGGCCGAGGGAGATTCCCTGACCAGAATGTAGGCCCTAAAAGAAAATGATGGTCCATTTAGGAAGAATGGATTGTGCAATCTGTGAAAACTCATCATGTTTATGAAAAGCGAGGTTCATCAAGCATTTCCCATCTGCGTTTGACTGACAAAATAAAAGATCAACGAGCAGGGTGAATGAAAAAAAACACCTCAGTGTTAAATACAGCTCTGTTATAAATAAAAGAATGACTCCCCAAGATTCACGTAATAGTTGGGAAAACAGTTTAATATTTTCTCCTTTGAATAATGAATATCATACTCCGCCAGTACATCTATACCAGCGCGTTTTATTTTATTTACATTCAAAGATATAAATTAGTAAAAGTACTCCTGATAACAAGATTGTGTAGCTTTTTCCCAAATGCGTCTCAAATAAAAACCGTCCATTATATATATATATATATATATATATATATATATATATATATATATATATACAAAACAGACGATGTCAGTTTTCCATTTTTGCAATACAACTTGCATAAATTATAGGCATCACTTCGCCATCATTTACAAAAATAAATATCAAATGTAGGCTATTCCACTTTGAAGTCCTCAAGTTCACATCAGTTCCGTCCGCTTTGCGTCCCGAGACACCTCCTCTTCCACAAACACGGTTTCACAGAAAGGCCAAATTATGTTTTCCACACGTAAATATATAATATACTCAAATAATATACCGTGGCAAATAAGCAAACTATAGGAACCTGAGAAATAACATGTAAATCACATATAATGGGAGATCCTTTTTTTGTCTTATTTCTTTTTTTTTCTTTTCTTTTTAAAATCAAAACCAGCACGTGGAGTGATCATCCACTAAACCAAACAGCTGACGTGACGCAGTGACGGTGTGACAAACGACGAGCCGAGGAAGCGGTAGCAGCTTTTCATTCCGACTAATATGGTGGCACTAGATCCGGTTTGGAGGAAAGGTTATGTGGGGAGGGGGGTTTAAAAAAAAAAAAAAGGTGGTGGCCTCACTCGCTTTATACTCAAAGCAATTGTGACACCTACCTGCAGACCGCGGAAATAAAAAAAGGAAAAATCCCACATGATTTAAAAAAAAAAAAAAACTCCCTCCACAAACCTCCAGAAGAAGAAGAAGCAGTTCTCCTCTAAGCAGCTCCGTGCTAAGTGCTTAATAAAACCCCCGCTGCCTAATTACTGCTGGGAAACGTCCGCAGAGTGTCCAGGGGGGGCGTGCGGGCAAAGCTTTGAATGTGCGCAAGGAAAAAAAAAGGTGAGGGGGGGGCACCACCAGGACCACCTCTGAGTGACATTTATTTGGAGATGTGGAGTTGCGCGATGACTGCACCGAGCAAACTTAACTGATTTGTTTGCTTTTGGCTGACCCTGTGTAATTATAATTATCCTAAGCTGGAAGATAAGGTTTGAAAGGGGAGTGTGGGAGGAGTGGGGGAAGGTGTAACTGTGTGCGCACACACAAACACACACACACATCAGAGGAAACATTAAAAATAGGACTCCTGCTCAAAGCTATGGCAACAATTTCTCCGCTCAGGCTGCCAATGTGTGTTTGTGCGTGCCTGCGTGGTTGGGCTGACGTGGAGGGCCCGTCCACAATGGGGCTGATTTTTTTTAATGTGTCCATCCTGTGCAGGTGTACTTTTTTTTCAGCACGCCTTTCTGATGCACACGCCTGTCTCATCCACATCCTTATTTCTAACGCGCCCGGTGCGTAATTGCGCGGGGAGAGTCAGAGGAGACCACGAGTGCGCGCACCGTCAAAGCAAATAGAGAAGGGCCACACAAGAATGAATTCCAGTGAGTGCACCGCGCTGGAAATGAATCATACAGGCCATGGTTGAGATCTGCGCTGCTCAAAATGTCCATCTAGTCTCCGTGCGCAGTCCTAAAAATCGAGTTTCATCTCAAAGCAAGCGGTGTCAGGTGGTGCCACTTGTTCCTAATGCAAAGCTCGCTCGAATTTGCCCGAAACGAGGCAAAATAAAAATATAAATTAAAGAATAAAGAATGAAAAACAGCCGGATCACACCACGGTGCGACCACAGCCACACATGGAAGTGACACAAAGACAGCCAGCTGATTTGCATTGGGAACAAGTGAACTGTTTCTGCTTCCCCCCCCCACCCCTCCCACACACACACACACACCACCACCTTCCCATTCCCACTGCCCACCCGAGAGAGAGAGAGAGAAAAAAAAATACAACCTCAAGATTCAACAGCAGATTAAATAAGTTGTCACTTGGTTCACCCTTGGAGCGCATCACCATCATCATCGCCATCATCATTACGTACCTTTCTTTGCCTCTAAATGTGCGGCTCTGAAATGCTGCTGCTCGACAACAACAATCTGGTTCGGGTTATTTTTAACGAGGGGGGAGTCTGGCCTGTGTTTGGGGTTTGTGCTCGCCTCCAGGGCCTGGTGAGATGAACTCAGGCCCTCGTTCGCAGCGGCAGCGGCGGCGGCGGCGGCTGCTGCGGCGGCCAGACTCACCCCGGACGAGTTAGTGTAGCGCAGGATCCCTTGGCCCTGCAGGGGGCTGAAGTTGCCGTAGTTTGTGTAATTGCTATAAAAGGGAGACGTGTAATAAATAGGTCTTCCGAGGATGGAGGGGGTAGGGTAGAGGGAGGGGGAGCTGGCAGCCGGGGAGGTGGCAGCGGTGGTGGTGGCGGAGGGCGCGGGGGGGGTGAGGAGGCCGCCGCTGGAGGAGGGGCAGCCGGGTTGCCCCGCAGGCTGCCCCGCAGGCTGCCCCGGCTGCTGCTGCTGATGTGGCTGCTGCTTTTGGTCCGAGGTAGCGATCTCCGCCAGAGACCACAGTTTGGGCTTGGTTGTCGGGTTCTGGGGGGGCCCCGAAGAAGGCCTGCCGTCGAGGCAGGGGGAGGACGACTTATTGGTGCTGATGCTGCCGTTGCCATTGATGATGCTCCGGGCCAAATCCTCGCGCTGGCTGTGGAGCTGGTGGAGGTGATGGAGGTGGAGGTGGTGGTGTTGTTGGTGGTGTGGGTGTTGGTGGTGGGGGTTGTGGTGGTGGTGGCCGAGGACCGGTGCTTCGACGCCCGTGAGAGGCGACGACGTGACGGGTTTGGGGGAGAGCTGGGCCCGCGGGTCGCGGCTCCGGTCCTCGCCGTCCTCGTCCCCGCGCTTGTCGCCGGCCTGCTCGGAGCCCAGATCCCCGACACGACAGCTGACCTTCTCCCCGTCAGACTCCGCCGAGCAGGAGTGATCCGTGAGGGTGTCGACGTGCAAGCTGATACCTAAGAAAAGACGAGGAAGTATTAAAACATAGTAAAAATATATACATACAAAAATATAAAAACCATCTGGTGATATATAAGAAGAAAGAAGGTGGAAAAAAGGAGGAAAAGTAGACACAGATGGGTCTATAATATGAAATATTAATAATCGTTCATATTCTATATTAACTATCATTCTAATAAAAAGTAAAACATGAGCTGAAAATTTCTAAAAAAAAAAAAAAAACTCTCTTAAAACTTATCCTGCAGTCAAAGTATAATCCATGTCCATGTGTGTCCAAAGCAGCCACTAATGTTTTACAGCCAGCCAGGCTTGGATAAGTAAGATATTAATTATTCATTTACTTTAAATATTAGGGCTGCGATTAAAAGCCCTCTTTCTTTTTTTCTTTTTTCCCTTCCCCCTCACCCCTCACTTCCTCCATGATAACAATAATACCTTCCTTTATTTTACATCATCATACAATCATGTCATCAGGAGAACAACATTAACAGTCTCGTTTTTATTGAGGCCACTCGTGCACTCATGTGGATTGCTGTGTTACGTGTCTGCTTTGCCAGTGACCCGCCATTAATCATGGTAAAGCAAATGAAATGTTCCCCTTTAGCAGGTCATTTCGTCTCGAGCTGACTCTCAGAAGCTCGTTTTTTTATTTTTATTTTTCTTCAGGAAAGAAATATTATATCCCTTAACACGAGCACTAAAAACATGTTGAAAATAAAATAATAAAAAATAAATAAATACACGTTATAAGAATGTAAATTAAAATGGTTTGTACAGGACGTTTGTTTCACGATTTCGTGTCTATCGTCTATTTTAATATTATGGCACTAAATAAGGTGAGCAGTAAATTATAAATAAATAAATAAATAAATAAATAAAAGGGGTGGGGGGTTGTGGGGATGTACCCCTCCCCTCCCTTCTCGCAGCCATCCTGCCCTGAATTGTTAAATGGATCATTGGCCCGGTCGGCAGATTATACCCCACCTTCATCCTCCGCTGAAGCCTCGCTGTTATCCAGGGTTTTCTCGGAGCGCTCCACCTCCTTCCTCTCCGCGTCCCCGTCCTCCTCGTCCTCGTCCTCGCTCTTATTCCTGGGCGCCCACGTCATCTTGTTCTCCTTCTTGAGCCTCCTCCGGGCGTTGGCGAACCAGGTGGAGACCTGCGTCAGCGTCATCTTGGTGATGATGGCCAGCATGATCTTCTCCCCTTTGGTCGGGTACGGGTTCTTCCTGTGCTCCTGCAGCCAGGCCTTCAGGGTGGCCGTGGCGTCCCTGGTGGCGTTCTTGCGGTAAGCCGGGTCGTTGAGCTGGTATGGGTACCCCGGGCTCCCGTACGGGTGGTAACTCAGCGCCCCGGCCATGCCCGTCGTGTGCGCGTCATACGGAGAGCTCTGAGGCAAAGTTGAAAAGGAACAAAAAGTCACGAACCTGTGAAGCGTTTTCTTGCGCTTCCCGATTTTTAAATTTTTTTTTTCTTTTAAATGTGGGTTGCAACTAATTTACAAAACAACTTCATAAAGTTTAAAGTCAGTTCAAAGCACACAGACATAATTAGAAATACATTAAAAAGCACTCATGTTTGTAGAAACCTGTCGGAACAAGTGAAAAATGACTAGAGGGAGATAAAAACGCACAGGCAGATTTTATCCTGAATTTTTTTAAATCATATAAAATATTATTAACACAATCTGGGGTTGATTAACGACGTTCAGTCTATTATTGCAAATAAATAAATAAACTATCAGTACTTCGCGTGTTTGTTCTTTTCCATGATCGTTTGTCAAACCTACTCATTAAGTTTTAATAATAAAAAAATCACTGTAATTGCGGCAGTAAACACACCGTGCGTAAAAGCAGGCCGCAGAAAGACACGAACTAATGGTTAACTAATGGCTGAGATCATTATCAGATTAATAACAGGGCTCCTGTTAATGCGGCCGTAAAGGATAATAAAAAGGAAATTTCTATTTTCTATAATCACCTCTTAACTTCCTCCTTTTCTTCCAGTTGCGTGCTTTTCTCCTTTCATTTAGTTTTTTTTCTGTTTTGTTTTGTTTTGTTGTGGCAGCCCCGGCGTGTTAACACATCTTCCCTTTGCAGCATTACAAATCCCATTAGCAAATCACTTGATATGCACCTTTCCTTAAAACGCTTCAAGTGCCCCTGTGACATGAGCAGTGCGAGTCGCGTCTTTCATGTCGAAATTCCGTTTATTCAACTCGGGATAAAGTCTGCGGCTTCATCCCGGTGATTTTAATGACTGCTGAAGAGAGAGAGTTATAGCCTGCGTTATATTAATTTTCTATGACGCATAAATTAACCGAACGGGCGCTAAAGGCTGAAATATATATATACATTAAAATATCATAATAAAAAAAAATCGGAGTTGAGTTTTACATAATTAGCTGCGCGCTGAGTGTTGAGTCTTTACGATCTGCAGCTCACGCTTAAAAAAAAATCCCATTTAAGCCAGAAAGGTCAAGGATTTCATAGCGAGAGGAGGCCACTACATATGGACACATGGCAACTCAATGAGAAAGTTCCGAGTGCGCTTACTGATCAGAGGACCTCTCCAAAAACAGTGTGAGCAGATTGAATCGCGCAGACAGAGAACATTTCTTTTTGCGGACTTTAACTCCGCCGGCACATTCACCTGCCCCCCCCCACCCTCCTCCTCCCCTCCACCTCCTCTTCCTCCCATCCACCGGAGCCTCAGCACACAGAACCACACACCAACATATACGAGATGTTTTACCATGTACGATGGGAATCCCGTGGTGGGGTCCGCGGAGTAAGACAGCGGGCTGGAGAAGCCTGCGCCCGCCGAGGCGGAGAAAGCAGCCGATCCGGGGTACGGGCTGAAGGCTGAGCCGGACGACGACCTCGCCAAGTCTTCGTTCCGCGGGGCGGCCAGAGCCGAGGCCCCGTACGCCGGGCACGAATAAAGAGCCAGAGAGCCCGGGGGCTGGTAGAGGTAACCCTGAGGATAGGACATTGGTGAGCGCGGGATAGGTCGCCGATTCCCAAAAAAAAGGGGAGGAAAAGAAAAAAACGCGCAAGGCGTCGGGGAACAACGGCCAAAATAATAAACAATCAACTCAATAATCAGCCGTGCAAACAGTCATCAGACAATGAAAATAAAAAAAAAACAGTCCTCCCTCCACAGCCCCCTTACTGGGAGAAAAAAAACCCGAAAGATCTGTTAAAGTGCCCTCATAGAGGCAATGTGGCGTGCGTCTTGATCCCCTAGCGTCCGATGTTTTTAGTACGCAGCACTATGAAGTGAGGAGTTAGGAGGGAAGGAGCCAGTGGAGTTTCAGACGCACACAGCATTGGGGGAAACTGGAGCTGTCACTCCGGCTCATCTGAATATCCCATCCCCGCCCCCTTTCTGCCTCATAGAAATGGAGCCGCGGAACAAAACCGAGACTCTCCCCGCTGCAAAAAGTGGTCACAGTCCGCCCATCTGAACGGGAGTTGTGTTTAGTTTGGTGTCGGAATTTAAAGCCCGGTCGCCTTTTTCAATCACGCACATCCGCCAGCGGGGGTGAGATCGCGCTGTAACTGCTCATAATGTAAACGAACTGCTCCATAGCTGCGATCTATTTTGTCTTTTTTCCCCTCCTTTCTTTCTTCCACCACACAGGTGATGTATCCGGATTTTAAACTGAGTCGTTCTTGACACATGCTCTACTTCGCTAATGGCATAAACAAAACCCCTAAAGTGCATTAATTTACTTGTCAGAAAGGTTATTTTTTTTGTAGTACAGGACATAAATAAACTCGAGAGAAAGAAAACATAATATACAAAATGAGCTCACTTTGCTTTTCTCAGTGCTTTTTCGTGCTTTAGGTTATTTATTTGGTTTACTTTAAGGTCACCCAGCGTGCGTCTGGTCCAAACTTGCGCGCACCCCCAAAACAACTGAGAGAGAGAGGAGAGAGAGAGAGAGTGAGTATAAAATGGCCAGAGCTCTCCACTTGCAGCTGGTTATTTCGTCAGTCCAACTATCAGACGCGCACACGTCCACGAATGGACGCCAAAGTGTGCGCGCTCCTCAGGCAGTGCGCGCTCCGGCCTGCTTGGAGTGTGTGTGTGTGTGTGTGTGTGTGACCGGGCTCCTTAATTTCCACCACTTAGCGCATCTCAAACACGCTTATCCCGTATTATTACAGTTGCATTCATCATCAGCAATAATAAAGCTGTTATGAGGGCCAATGCTTCCTCTGCACACACACCAAGGGTGGTTATTAAAGTGTGTGTGCGTAGGGAGGGAGAGTTTGACAGTTTTTTTTTTTCCTTCCATGCACTTTGCTGGTATGTTTGGCCAATCACCTGTCTAAGCCGCTGTGTATCTCTATGTGTGCGTGTGTGTGTGCGTGCGCTTTTTTGCACTTGTCTCCATGCAAAACAGGGCACAGCCTTGTCCTTTTATTATTGTGATTACAGGCATTATGACCTCTGTTGGAGACAAGCGATACGGCACAGCGTGGTGGGGAACCTGCAACTGTGACAGCGGCTTCTGAAACGGGCAGTCAAGGTGGCAAACCGTCGCGGAGGAAGAGTGGCCTGGCAGTCTCCCTCATCAGTATTCACCCAGAATGGATGTATTCATCCATCAGGTGCTTGTTCCTCCGCTGCAGTGTGGTCTGTCAGCGTTGTAAACAGCAACAGCACAATCTAAGTAGATGCAAATACCACTTGCCTGTTAACAGGAATGACTAATTCATTTATAACACCTAAACGCATGCATGCATTACAATGTGCAAAGAAGAGGCTCACAGTAATCTTTATACATTGGAGTTTTGTTAATTAATACACAATGCCCCATAATGTCCTGTGTTTGAGACTTAATTACAACAATAAAAGGGGGCAATTTCTTCCCATTTAGGCCACTTTGAGAGGAGACATGACAGTGCTGTGACAATTACATGTCTAATAAAATATACTGTTATCACAACATATTGTGTGAGTGTGTGTATAAAGTGTACTGTAATCATAAACGCATTGCAAGGAAATGCAGTATTTTCTCTTATTAAACAACACAATAAGCACCCACTTTAATTAAAAACCAATAAAAATCAACCATATCTACAAAAGTATGTTGATAATGTTACTTTTTCTCTCCAACTGTATATAAGCTGTCCTTATAATCATCATTTACCAAAAAAATAAAGTAAATCAAATACATTTTCATATGTTTTCATTAAATAACTTTATGTCTAAATCTATAACCATATAAAACAATCCCATCAGTCACAGAACAAGATTAGTACATAACATGATTGGCATTTAAGGAAATGAACTCGCTTTGTACATTTTTCAAACAGCAATGTATATGTGTATATGTAAGAAAGCAAATAAATTGCATTTTTATCTTTAAAGTTTGACCTTTTAGCACTTTGTACTGGAACGTGTAGGTCGGGAGTTGGGCTGGGTGTTCTCATTATCAGGCGAGGACACTGATTTATCTTATGAATACTAACATCACAAAAACAAACATGCAGTGAAAGCATCAAACACGCCTGGATCTGCTTCTGGTTACTCTGTGTGACTGGATATTTACTGTCCTATCACCATTATTCATTGTTTTCAACCAAAGAAAGTTTTGTATGTTTCTTCTTTTTTTGAGATTTGAAGATTTTTTGTATCCCCAATTAGTTTCATAGTCTGTCTGCTATCCAGGAAGTGGTTTGTATTTTTTTAGGGAGATGTAGGTGGTGTCTTTGTTTCAGGCAGGACTAATCAATCCCAGAAGGGTAAATGAGCATTCTCAATATAGATTGGGTCAAGATATGGCTGACTGGGAGTACTGTTTGGCCCACACCAGGGGGCACTGTCTCCTCTAGACACAGACCATAGGCCAACCATCAGTACTGTACCATCACTGTGAATTGGGGAGAGTGTGTGTGTGTGTTTATGAGTGGTCTGTGGGTGCTTTTTTTTTTTTTTACTTGTATGTGTGTAAGTGTATATAATGGTAAGCGTATGTGTGCGTGCATTTGCATATTGTCAGTGTGAAGGTGCACCTGTCGGCCTGTTAAGGTGTATAACTCTGTGTGTGTCTGTGTGTGTCCGTAAAGTGTGTGCGTGTGTGTGTGTGTGTGTGTGTGAACCCTGCAGTAGTACATTCCAGGTCTCAGTTTCAGACAGGCTGGAGCTCCTAAGATATTTTAGTCCCAGCCTGATGGAGATATAGGAGATGGGAGAGAGGAGATTGACTGACAGACAGACAGGCAGAAAGACAAGGCAGACAGAGAGACAGACAGATAAAGACAGTATAGAGAGTATAGGGACAGTAAGGCAGGCGGATGATGTGAGACAGAAAAGCATCAGGTTAGACAGACAGAGGGGCAGACAAGGAAAAGGATGTAGAGTCATCCTGAATGACCTTATCACCACTTTAGACTAATATAATTAAGCTGCAGTGACTTTCAACACAGAGTGTCAATATGATATTAAAAGTTTATCTGATAATTTTGGGTAAATATGGAAGAAAAGGGAAAAAAAACCACTTGATCAACAGCATTTCATGTCTGGGCGAATTTTTTTTGACATAATATTTATGTTTGCGAGTGAATAAATGTTGTACCTCTACAAAAATATAGTCTTACTTTATTACGTACAAGCTAAATAACTAAAAACTATATGTGCAAGTAAAAGTATAAAACAATAAAAGTATTAACGTTTTCATAAAATCATACATTTTGCAATTAATTTCTTTTCTAATTTTGAAGACTTTGAAGGCCATTCACAGGAATACACCTCACACAAATAAAACCTGCACATTTGGCCCCAGCTAGTGTGCTAAACTTCAATTAAGTCTTCTCAAATTAATTAGTTTTTAATATTTGAAAAGAAAAAAAAGCCGACACACTTGTAACAAATTGATGTCATATTATAAATAAATATATTCGCTTAATGGTACAAAAAAGCTGTCTTTCTACCTGTGCTCACTCAGGATAACTCCATACCAGATCCAGCCTTTTTATGAAAAATGTCATCCTTCATGAATGAAGGAAGGAGCTATTGATCTTTCATCTATTTTCCCCCCAACAGAATTTACCCGTGAATAATGTAGAACCGGCAGAGTTGCTTTTATTGTATTGGCTGATTATTGCTAACTGCTAACCCTTTTTGGTAGTGTAAATTGTCTGCAGTTGAATTGAATAGCTAAAGGATATAGCTTTGATGTCATGCCCTTTGTTTATTACACATATGACTAAATAAATATTGATTTCCTGATTTTTCGCAACTGCTGGACCTTTTTGCCTTTTTATCAACTTATGAGGCCTGCATTGATATGGATTATTTGGGGTTTGTGTGTTAAACATCTGGGCGCATTTGGGGGCAACGTTGGGTGAAGTCAATGTGTAAATGCGCGTGTGTGTCTGTCTATCACTCTTAACTATGCATGGCTGTAGGTGCTCGGCTAACGGTACAGTGGTGTGGCAGAGAAATGGACTAGTTATGTAGTCATATTGAGCTGGTCTGGAATCAATATACTGTCTGGGATATAGCAGTATGATTAAACCCTGAGCCTTGCTATTGTTCACAGCAACCACTGCTACCAAGTCACTGTGACTCACAAGCACGCTGCATGGAGTTTTTCCACATTTCAACACACTGTCTGTCTCCTCGTAGCTTTGGACTCATCCTAGTGTTTTTTATTAAGTCAGGGCTTGTACCCAGTCTTTGTGGCGTTCTCCGAGTTTTGCATCAGTCAAGAAAAGGAGCGATTATGCTCTATGCGCTATAAACTCTCCTGGATTTTCAAACATCCAAAAAGCTCAAAATGTTTTATCCTCTGTGGGCCGGCAAAGGAATGTTCAGTATCCCAAACTTGTGCAAAGTACAGTGTGTGCGCGTTTGTGTGCTCATGTTTGTGCGTGGGTGTGCAGAGGGAAGAAGAAGAAGAAGAAGAAGAAGGAGAAAAAAAAAAAAAGCACTGTGATGTTTTATTGTGCAACTTAGTTAGCGAGGCAGGCTCATTGTCAGCTTCATGTGATCAAAACAGCTCCCCAAAACTCTTGAGATCGCTTACGGGAAACGACAAAATGTTGCCTTGCAGGTCTCGGCGTATCTGTCATCACAACAATGTCACATTTGCTGCATTTTGATACAACACATGACTACAATTCATCCCCCCCCCCCCCATTGCGGGTTTGACGCGGAAATGTCTTTGGTCTTTCTTCTTTTTTTTCGTGTAATGGGGAGGGGTCATTAGGGGAGGGGGGCAACTGGGGGGACGAGGGGTTGGGTGGCACACTGGCGACAGGCCGTCATCTCTCTCCCCGCCTGGCATCTGCCCACTGTTGCCAACCCTCTTCTAATCAGCAGCCGTCCATGTGCTTGGCAGCAGAGGGGGTTTCAAATCAGCTTCTCGCCCCGAGTTAAAAACCCTAAGCCCTATCACTTTGTAAACGGGTACCTTTAGGGCGACTGAAGCAGGGACGCCTCTGATGTGCTGAAGTGGAGAACATCAGTTGCCACGTTGCCTCGAATATGTTTTGCTGCTAGCACTGTTGTTGCCGTTGTTCTCGTTCTTATTTATCACAGTTTTCTTGTTTTGTTTTTAAAAACAAAATCACAAGGCAGCTCTTTCTTTAGGTTTGATTTGTTTAACATGCTGCTAACTGACATGGATGTTGGGGAAAACAGTTCTCAGGGAGGAAAGTGAAGCAGTCAACCGATGGGCTTGAAGAGTAATTCCTCTTGAAAAAAAAGGGAAACAGCAGCCGCGCTTGTAGTGAAATACAAGTCTTTATTTTGCTTTATTCTGACATGTTGTCTGAATTGGGGAGACAAGGAGAACGATGTTCGTGCCTCCTAATTCATGGCTGGAAAACTTCTTTCACAAGTGTGGTTTTGCAAGCATCATATTTTTTACTGACTCACAGTGCATGACAAAAAGTGGCACATTGAGTTCAAAGACGATGACACCAGGACTATTAGGCCTACAACTCGGACTGCTATGATCATTTTACTAATGTTCATTTGAGAACAAATCATGTGGTGTGTAGCATAAAGCTACGGGGTTCATTCATCTGCAGGGCGGAGGGTGGGGGAGTTTAGGTGGGATGGCTGCTGGTTTCAGAAGTAACAAGCACAAAGAATGAGCTATGTGGAAGGGGAAGAAGAAAAAAAAATCCACAAATTATAGGAATTATGGGCAGCATGGGTTTCAAACACACACACATCCAGACAGGCTGATTGATGAACCAAACGAGTCGCCGAAAATCAAAGGGGGGAAATAAAGGGAGACACAAAGGGGGAACAATTTGAAATGGACTAACCCTCTCCGGTGGCTCTGTAGCCAAGGGTCGGGCAGATAGGGTTGCCTAGAAAGAGTCTGCTGACAGCCAGTGTCACTGGGCTTTGTAATCATTGTGCTGGATCTGATAGGGTTACTAGTGGCTAATCCAGGCTGACCTTGGTTAGGTGCCCTGAATGAGGACGGCTTTGTACAGTTGGGACAAGCTAACAGTATGACGGTGATGCTGACATATAATGTCTGCGTGGGGACTTGCCACCACAGCTCTTTTGTTGTGCTATCGAGTTGCAAGTCCCTGCTACACACACACACACACAAAATGTTTTTTTCTCTTTCTGTCTGGGGGGAAGAAAGGTGGCATTTAAATTGTCACTGGGGAGAAGGTAAGGTTGTATCTCAAGGTTCAAGAGGTCAGCTCTTGTGTTGGATGGTGTTCGAATGACTTCAAAACAAATCCTATCGTGATGAAATTTCATGTTGTTGCCACGCAATGGCCCGTGAGTGTGTGTTACCATGTGAGCGTGTGTGTGTCTGCACTAGATGTGATAGAAATGCCACCGCAACAACATGTTCCTATAAAGAGTATCTCTCAGACAAGGCCTAACAGATACCACAATGTTTTATTTTTTCCTAATGGAAAGAACATGACTTCTTTTTTTCTTTTATTTTTTCCAGTTGAAAAGGGAGAAAGAATGAAGACAAACCAGTTGGCATGACTCAGTCTGACTGCCGTAACAATGCAAATGTATTATCACAAAAAGTACAAGATCACTTGTTTATTAAGAGAAACCAGTGTAATAGTAACTTTACATTGACCAAAAGTGCAGACAAGCTATGCCACATAAAAACACCTTTGCTCTCTGTCTTAAATGGTCATGCTCCATCTAATACACAAGGTGACACAATTAACCAGGAAACTCAATGAATTCATTCTTCTGCAAGACAGCGAATTACACTGGGATAAGAATGGAAGATGGGGAGAAAGCTGAATTTAATGTCAGACATCACACACATAATACACACTCACCAGCATCCATTCGACATCCACACATACACATCATTCCAACAACAAACACACACACATACACACCTTCAGGCTCCAACCGGTGTGAAGGCAGTAGAGAGAAGGCATCCTTGCCTTTCTTCCTGCCAGGGAGAGCTGTAAACGGGAATGGGATTCCCATCCCCTGGAGCCTGCTACTAATCCACAACAGGCCCACTGCTGGATTACTGGGGACATCAGCTGACATGCCAGCTCGTGCACACACATGCACGTTCGCACACACAGACACACGCGGGGGCACAAACACATGTGCACGCTCACATGATCGCTCACACACATGATCTGACACGCACATGCCAGCCACCGCAATACGTGCAACATGCGCGCACATCAGTGGTCAGCCGCACAAGCACTGCTGGAAGCACGCACACACAGCAAATACATACACATGCACAAAAATGGACAAATCACACACATAATCAAGACCTGGATGCAGCTCATGGCTTTAATACATTGGCAGGACAATATAGAGATTGCCATATTTCTACAGTCAGGATTTGGCAGTAATGGCTAAGTCTGTCCTCTATTGTCCCTGCTGGTCTGGATGCGCGTCGATGTATATGCTTTGTGGAGTCGCTCGCCATGCAATTATACACATCTCTCCTGCATTATGTATGACGATGTGCTTTGTGATTCCTTTGATTATTGTTTTTAACTGAAGCAAACACAAAACTTATGTTTTGGAAGTCAAAATTACAATCAATTATGTTCAAAAACACACAGAACTTCACATTGCTTTGACAATCGTGCAGGAGGACGAATAGATATTGAGTGATACTTTTACATAATTATCTTCAATTTTTAACTAAACATTTGTTCTTTTTGAAATTGTTCAGTATTATTTCGACTAATTTTCTTGAAAATTATAAAAAAAACATTGTATGTTTTTTTCTCCCTGAAAATGATATGCAGTTACCTTCCTGTGACATAGCATACTGTTACCTGTTACCAGTATTGCATGTGAATGCAGCTGATTTGATGAGGACTAATTTACAGCATCGTTCATCACGTGCTGATGAAGCTGCTGAGAATAATTGCATTTACAACCTGATGTATGTCATATGAAAAACAAACATGGGAGCAAACACTGGCACTGTGAAAAGGATAATGTGACTGTAACAGCTCCTGTTTGTAAAGTGAAAAAAAACAAAGCTACAGTCAGCAAACACTGACACAACGAGATCCTACAGATCAACCAAAAACAGGTAATACAAGTAGAAATGCAGTCATTATCCCTTGATGTGATCACTTGTGTTTATTGCTTTTTTCATGTTATGTGTATTGTGCCATGTTTCATTTGATCACAAGTTCATAAAATAAGTCGAACGGTACTTGTTCCAAACACTAAAATTGAGTTTCAAACAATATTAGGGCACATATCATTGTCTGGAAGTCCTCTGGGGGATCAAACATGACACCGAGTCAGGATACACACTGTGCTGATTGCTATAAACCGACCGAAAATCAGCTCCGACACACAAATCAGCTGCAGCACATTTCAAATGCAGTCAGGTAAATCTCAGCCCATGATTAGGTCAAGCGTGGTGGCGGTATTTGTGGTAAACACTGTTCCGCTCTGGGGGCTAAACGTTTGTGTCAGTAAAGAATAATTACACCCTTCGACGTTGTATCTATTGTGTTAATCTCGGTCCGCAGCAGCCACTTTATTCTCTCGTTTGTTTAATAGCTCACTAGCAGCTTTATTGTTTCAAAGTGCTCGATAGCAAACCTGTAAATTCTCTGTTCAACATTTGCCCCCGTGGCGTTGTGGTTCACTGGTGCTGAATGTTGAAATAAAGCAAACAGCCATTGATCTGCAATCAAAGATCCAGGACAGGAGGTCATTTACATGTAGAGAGCCATTAAGAACTGTGCTGCAAGGCATGTGTGGACTTAAATTCATTTAGCAGTGGTTGGCTAGCACTATTGATTTACATGCAGTAGGTATATGTTAAAAAAAAGGAGAGGAAAAAAATCACTAAGCAATCCAAAAATATTGTGCGTAGTAGTGGTAGATGCTGTCTGTTGCTAATTAGAAATGAATGTGCATGTGTGCTGTACACAACAAAGCCAAGTTAATCATCTAGGGACCAGAGGAGAGACAGGCTTTATACTGTGGGCCTTGATATGAGGCAGAGGAATCAGATAGGAGGCAAATGGCTCTTGAAAATTAGGCACCACCACTTATTGGCAGTTGGTCAAATTTGCAACTGTCCCAGGAGTCCTGAGTGCTTATGCAATGTGTTGCAGCTTCTGTTAAAATTTGATGATTAAATGGCCAAATACTTCCTAGATCTGTAGGCCGAGAGCGGGAGCCTGTTTATTTTATTTATTCATAGCATGAATATGAATAATTTACCGGTCAGCAGTTTTGTCAGAGGAGAATCATTATTGTATGTGGCAGGCTAAAGGTTTGTGATTTTTTTTTGCATTTGGCACTTTTCCACTGTATTGACAGCCGCCAGCTTCTGTCAGGGTCATCGCTCTGTCTTTACTTAGAAAGCATAGAGCCACATCTGAAGCTGGTTTAACAGGTTGTCATAAACTTGATTTAAAAAAAAAAAGGTTTTATCTTTAGAGGGATTTTATTTTCTAGGGGTAGTGTGTTAACAACAGTGCCAAAACACAAGCAGGATTAGGCATAAATTGGATGGAGATGTAAGATTTCATTATGACAAATTTAACTTTAGTTTACAACTTAAAAGATTAGTTGTTGTTGCACACGAGAAATGTATTTTTTGTGACAATCTGATCATTTTATGATTAATGGTGATGAAATTCACCTGCCACTGAGGAGGTGCAGATTGGCACAAATCTGTAAATTTAACAAACACTGTGTGAGGGAGGATGCCTTTTAAAAGTTCTGTTCTTTTCTGAAATACAAAAAATGTGCTTCTTAGTAGAGAAAATGGCAAAATAAGGTTAAAGGGTAAAGCTGTCTAACGTCCAATGTTGGTATCACACAGAGGAAACAAAGAATTGTATCAGCACCTGTGCAAAACTAAATAATATAAGACAGGAATCATCAAACAAGCATGTTATTGTCCTTGTGTTTGTCACTACTTTTACTTCCTAAACATAAAGAGGACATTCCAGCATACATTCTTATATGTTGTTAGTGATTCTTGTTCAGCAGTTTGTCATGAAGCCTACCCAGACAAACACTGGGGGACTGGTGCAAAAAAAACAACGTCCTGTTTGGTTTGCCCGTCTGTTGCAGTGCTCGCACACACACAGACAAGGACATTCACACTCACACCTTTGTGCAATGTATGGTTTGACTGGCTCGTGCGTGTTTGGACTAAAAGGAAGAAAGTGGGACACAAACACACAAACCCAACACAGAAGTGTGCCAGCTGAGTTTGTGCTGCATCAGTTGTGGGTCTCACACCGTGGATCCTGCGCACTTTATGTTCTTTGTACAGCTAAACTTGCAAACTTCACCAAATAATGAACAAATGAAACACACCATTTCAATTTCAAACATGTTATTCTCACCTTATACGACCTTAAAAGTCTACCAAAGGGGAATGGCACGATCAGCTGTTCCAGCAAAGCGCAAAAAACCACAGCAAAACATTAGATCCTAACGCGGGAGACCACTGCTCATTTCCCTTTTCCAACTGACAGTCAACTTTTTTTTTTAAAACATGACCGCAATAGTTCCATGACCTTAACCACGTGTTTAGCATTGTAACCATGACAACAATGGTCCCCTAACCTAAAGAAAGCAGTCATTTGTACCTAAAACACTGACATTTCTCTAAACCTAACCAAGCCATTTCTGTACCTAAACCTAAGAAAATCCTAACCCTGGCATTGTCACATCATAAAACAGATTTATCTACCAACACTTATTTTTAACAGTTTCGGACAGACAAATTATGTTGTCCTGCCAACAAGAGTATCACAAACATCACAGCAGCAAGAAAAAAAAAGAAAAAAAAAAAGACAACAACGTTTTTTATTACAAATCTGTGAAAACAGGTGGGCTGACAGACAGTCAGAGAGACGGCTTCCTTCCCCCTCTATTCCTCAGTACTACAAGTGTCTACTCTCCTACACTCAGTCAAGGTCAATTGAGTTCTCCAGTCTGTTATCAGCGTGGTTTTTGATGGAAAAGTGCAGATAACAGAGTGCTCAGAAAAGATGGAAGGAAGCGGGAGATCAAGAACTGCTGTTTCTGAAATAATTATTGCACCTTCTCCACATAGCAACAGATTTACTCCTAACCTTTAACACACAATATAGCTTTCAACACACTCAGCTGCACTCAAAGCGGTTAGCAGTGGGATGAATTTATTGGAGTATCGGTTCAGAAATAGCCCGATGTGGTTAACTGATTTTATAGAAAAGTAAATATGGATTTCAAATGTGTGTTGTTTTTCCCCATGAGGAATGTGGCTCACTGACAAAGGGTGGACAAATAATAATAATAAAAAAAAAAATAGTACATTTTAAGTCAAATCTGTGTGTCTTGGAGGCTGGAGCTGTTCAAGCCTCAGAGGTTTATCAGATGTTTTGACATGGCTACCTTTTGAAAGGGCTCCTGATAGCTGTCTTCAAGATGTCACTGCTTGTCGCCAGCATAACAAATGAGGAATAACCTGTGCCCAGCTGGCACACTTTCCCTGTTGTAAGGCCTTGATTGGATTGGATTGGATTGAATTGAATAATGGGGGTGTAGGATGACTTCTTTCTGAGCCACAGCCATGTTTGTGTTATCGTCTCTAAGAGGAGTCAATAAGACTGTTGTATTTTCCAATAAGTGGTCCAATTTGTTAACTTTTATTTTTAATTCGAGCTTGGATTAGCTGATTAAACCATTGAGGCTAATAAGGGTCATTTTAATGTGGTCAGACCATTGGATCTGATGTGAGAACAGCCATGTCCATTGCAATTATCAATCAATTATCACCACCACAGAAATGTTTTTAAAAAAGGCTTTATTTTCATGGCACACTGTAAGCCAAGACATATTTTTAGTGATATTTTCATCTTCAATTTGTGTAACAAAACAAACAACAATAAAATACATGTGTTCTGCTATTGCACAACCATACCCAAACAAACCCACACACACACACACACACACTGTAATCAGGACTTGGCTCAGTCGATGGGATCATCACTAAAAAGTACAGACAACACTTCGACGAACCTTGATCTAACCAGGCCTTTTCCCATCAAGGCACGATTATGTGACTAGCCCCGAGTTACTAGCAATAAAAGAAACGTCTCTCTTTTTTATTACATCTCCCAATCGTGAACAATGGAATGTTTGCCTCTGAGCCATTTATTCAGCTCTGATGTATGATTAGCACGGGGCAAATCAATACCATGTTGGATGATCTTAACGGAAAAGTACTGTGATTTCCCCTCCGTCACAGGGCCAAGCGCTGATATTTGTCTGTCAGCAGTGACATGCTATCTCTAGCAGGGGCACTGGGGCCAAGACACAGGTATTGATCCTGTCAACATTGATGGCCCTAATGGTATGGAGGATGAGGGAAACTGCCTGCCACTGGAAATGTAATGCACTGTATGGAACGGCCTCCTGGAACAATGCAGGCAACATGATATTCATCTGTTTTTATTGTGAATTATACCGAAGGTCCCCGGTGAACATTGCACAAAGTGAATACGTTAACAAGAATATCCTTAAGTCATAGGAGAAAAAAAAAAACACGGACAAAGCTCTCTTTGCTCATTTGTTGGACCATGCATGACAAGACTTGATTTTTGTCCAGACATCCACAGTTTTTATTAATCTCTAAAGAAGTTAAAGTTAGATTTTCCTCCTTGGTACATCATCTGTTTTCATCAGCCGCTGCTCTCAGGAACATAAGAGGTAGCACCACCACTTCTGAAGACATCTCATGAATATGTCTCTGTATTTATGTTTGTCTACTGGGGCCAGTGTGCACAGGTTTACACTTACACATGTTGCAGTTTAAGGTGGGGGATGTAGTTCTGTGATTCATATGTATTTTTGTACAACAGTCACATATAGCATCAATCCATTAAAAAAGAAAAAAAGGGGCTGATTTTTCCCATAACATAAGAAACAGGCATAAGCAGCTTGTTAGTACTTCATGTCTTAGTGAAACAAACAACCAAAAAAAATATTGTGTTGTGCTGTAATTTTTGTATTGTATGCCAGGTGCTGCTGGATTCTCAAGAGGCAAATGTATACGTTGGATCAGAGACGTTCTCAAAGGTGTCAATAGACTCCTGCATGTGTAGTGTTGTTGTATGCATATTGATTTTCAGCAGATTTAACATGAATCTGTGAAGGAAAAAATAGAAGGCTTGAAAGAGATGTAAAAAAGAGAAAGAAAGAAAAAAACATGCAACCTTTATCAAAAAGCCAGCAGCTGCACCCCAGAACCATGTAGCACTCCAACCCTGTTCACACACACACACACACACACACACACCTCTCATCTTATATTTATAATTGAATAGCATGGAGAAAAGTCTGGCTAAGCAGTTAATCCACTAGTTTGGCGGAAGTTGGGAGAAAAATATGAAAAAAGGGTGTAATGAACATGACCTCTCTTCAGGAGCCAACGCCTTTCGTCTAAAGAATCAAAACTCGACACAGGAGCCTCTGATTACTTAAAACACTTGGCTTGCTGACCATTAACATTCCAGTGAGAGCATGTGTGTGTGTGTGTGTGTGTGTGGACGGTGGACTGTAAAGGTGACTGGTAAATACATGTGTGCATGCATGATGCATCACTTTGCATGTGTACGTGTGTGTGTATGTGCGCCCCTGTGTGAAGTGTGTGTATACCCAGTGCCCCTGGCTAAGCCTCTTCAGATCTTTTCTTGTTTATGTATTTCCCTTCCTAGACTGAGGCTGCAGGAATATGCTGGGGGCTATACAGACACAGAAGAGTCGGAGGAACATTTTATTTATTTATTGTCAGGAATTATCACTCAGCATAAATATCAATACAGCCAA
Organism: Scortum barcoo; assembly: GCA_023238725.1. Classification (NCBI taxonomy): domain Eukaryota; kingdom Metazoa; phylum Chordata; class Actinopteri; order Centrarchiformes; family Terapontidae; genus Scortum; species Scortum barcoo. The sequence continues at coordinate 7,146,633 of CM041546.1, read as the reverse complement.
AGGATGGGATGACTGGAGTTCAGATAGCATGGAGAACTGCAGCTGGAGCCGTGGCGCACACACCTTATGGCTGACGTATTACACAGAGCAGAGAGCTTCCACCATATGTCCAGATGCAAACAGAGCAATTAAATAATTCAACATTAAATCTACATGAGAACTCAAGTACAGATGTCAAAATATCCAAGATTTTTATTTATAACCATGAAATTGCAGAGTTAAAAGTCTTCATCTAGTGTACTCTAATATGGTAAGTTTACTGCTCACCAAAACTTAAAGACATCATCGAACACCATTTAGGTCCAAAACAACAAAAAAGATTAGTTGGTTTTGTGTGCCAGTCATCGTGTCATTGTCAATCAACTGTTCTGCAAATTACACATTTAAAGTACTACTCATACTCTTGTTAGTCGTCACACCTGTAATTTCAGCTCCTCAAGTTTTAAAGGAAAAGGCGTCATTGGGGTTATGCTACAGTACATAACACAGAACACAATGCCATCAGATAACCTGTCAGTCACGGGCAGCTGGAAAAGGCACATACACACAAACGCTCGCACTAAGATGTGCCAACACATACTCTGAGTGCTTCTGGATAGAAACAGAGAGTGACAGTGATAGAATTTACTGTGATGGTATCAGCAAAGCAGCCATCACAGCTTTGGCAGATTGGAAGGCCATCAGGACCCATCTCCCTGGCTCTGATCAGTGCTCGCATCCTGACATCAGCCCGCGATGTTAACTCCAGGCCCTGAAAGGGGGCTATGAACCATGATCAGCGATATCAAGCCACCAGAAATAGAAATCCATTTTCCTGCCTGGGGGAGAAACGGGGTGAATGAATATCAGTGGCCTCCTGGTCTGGTCTGGTCGGGTCTTAGTTGGGTGTCTGTCTCTCTCCCTTGACTTCGCCACGCGGGGCCCTTCAGCTGTTTTTTCCCTCTCCTCTTGTTCTGAAGGTTAAAGGATTAGGAGCTGTGTTTTCAGACCGGATTGCTGTCCTGGCATGGATTTAGATTTTGGCCACACACACTAGAAACTAGAGCTCCAGCACACGCGCAGGTGCACATATGTACATGCAAACACACACACACACACACACACACAGACCACCAGCACCATCGCTGAGCAGGAGGTTGTGGGGATTAGCAGGAAATACCACAAGATGGTGGCCAAAGCATTTTTTTCCCTGTCTTTATGGAGCTAAATAACAAAATGAGAACAAACCAGAGGTGCTTGTACGAAGTTGTGTTTCACTCTCTCCCCTCCTCCCTCTCCAGCCTGCCATCCTCCTTCCTTCCTCTGGTCCTGTCTAAACATGCTGACCAAGTGCGTTGTGGCATTTCCAAAAGCAAAACTTCATTAAATATAAACATGGCGTGTGTTTCTTTTTTTTCCTGATCTTTCTGCTTTCATTTTATTCTTTTCTGTTTTGCTTAGAAACGTATTGAGAGGCCTGTATGGCCAAGCAAAGTTGTGATGAATTATTGATCCGTGACAGCTTCATCAAAGCACCGTGTTGTACACGTACTTGGCATTTCTTAACACTGAATTTACAGAGAACCGACACTAATGCGCTCATGTTGTTCAAACTTGTTTACAAATTGGGGCGAGTTGGTGGACCTCTTGCTTTAAAAAATAAAAACAAAGGCTGACGTCCAGGTTCTGACAGACCTGGCCTGAAAGCATCTACAAGTGCAGAGGAGAGAGTGCGTCTGTGTGTATGACTGTGTTTGGGTTTGCATGAGGGAACATACACCAGACTTTAAAAAATGTATGAAGAACACAGCCTTTTTCTTTCTCGACACAGAGAAAGAGAGCAAACGGTTCCCAGAACGCCAGGGGAAAACACAGTTCAAATAGTGTGAGGGCGAAGGGAGCAGATCAGAGAGAAAGCTGTTTGCAGTTCAGGCCTACAAGGCAATTCTTCCCTCAACTCCCAGGTGAGAGAGCTCAAAGAGAAATAAACCTGAGGTACCAATTTGCTGAGTTTTGTTCAATAGATGGGTGAGTGCCTAGAGATTTTACCCCGAGTGCACAGGAGCCGGGGCCAGTAAACAAAATTACTTAAGGATGGTTACATATTCTCTCTCTGTCTTCCCTCATGCTTGAAGGAGACAAGCTCTTTGTCTTTGCTCTGCCCAACTTGTGTTTCATGTGAGTGCAGATAGATAGAGCGCAGGCGACATGTACTCTATCGTCTCAATCTTGACAAATTCTGGGCTGTTTCCCTTGTCTCTTTTACAAATCTTTTTTTTTTCTTCCTTTCAACACACATGAAGTGCAGACTCGAAGGCCGAATGGAAAACTTTATCAAAGCAGATTTAACTTTGGGGGGCTGTGAAACTGCAGGATTTATTTACACTGCATCTTGAAGTCTCTGCCGCTTTGTAGGTAGCATTCCTTATCAACTGTGAGGTTTTTATGTAGCTGTGTGTTGATTTTCATAATGTGATGCTGATTTATGTACAGACAATTGCGAATAACTTCTCATACACCGTATCTTCTCTTCGGTACACATAAACGCAGACAGGAGCTCCGTGGGTTTGAGTAATTGCGGCAATGAATATTCCACAGCCAAGATAACGTGCAGCGTTATTTCAAACCCCACAGACGCAGAAGTTTCATCATAACGCTCATGATAAAACTGACTGTGACATACATCGCGGGACACCTCTCGCCCATTTTACAATATGCCCTTCCGTGCTAAACAGCGAAATGAATTCCCGCACATCACCATCGCCAAACCTGGACTCCATCTACTCGCACCGGCCTGCTTGGAACAATCCATTAATTCACCCAGATCACAATCTGCACAGATTCAATTATTCCTGAAACCATAACCATAATACAGAGCCATGACAGGGCCATATATTCAAACCAATATTTATTTGTAATAATGCCAGCACTCCCTCTGTCAAAGCCCCGGCAGACAGGTGGAAAAAGGCACCGAGCGGAAACAGGACATAGTCTATTGAAAGGCCCTGCTGATTTATTAATGCTCACCCATTTAAAAGTCACTTCATTTTTACCATGCCTTCAGTCCACATAAACCTATATGTGTGTATGTTTGTGTCCGTGAAGCAGCGTTCACAGTGTATTCCCGCGCTGATATTTCTCTGCCGGCATGTGAAGTCTGCATCGTTTCAACACACTCGAGCGAAAAAGTTGAACACAGGGCCCGGGACATGAGGTTTATATTGCTTATGTTTAAATATTTTGATGAAGCCTTCTGCACATTGGTGCTGCTTGAGAGGCCAGCTCAGAGTTTGGCATATTTTTTATGATTGACTGCGAAGGGGAACAGAGACCGAGAGAAGAGAGAGAGAGAAAAGAGAAAAAAGATAAATGGTTGTGAATTACAGAGAAAGCGAGTGAACGCCTTACGGAGTCGAGATGTAGTATTCAGTTGTATGGTAACAGATGGCAAACCTTGCAGAAATCAAAAAATAGTTTTCATTTTTCTTTGATTTTGCAGTGGTAATATTAGATGCAAATGGAACCCATACTACAGAATGGATGGTCTCAGAAACAAAGACAAACATCGCTTGAAGTTCGCCTTCCCCAGCGCCGCATTTTGCGAAAATGAGTATTGCAGATTGCCTCACCTGTTTGTGTTCAGCACATTCGTTTCTGGGAGCTGGAAACTACAGAGGAGCAGACTCCAAACAATCATCTGTCAAATGCAGTGAAGGTCTGGAAAAAAGCCATCATTGTTTACACTTGACCAACATTACCAAAGCCACATGAAGAATGAACAAAGTCAAAGTCAAAAAAAAAAAAAAAAAAATCCTGTGCACACAAAGCGATATCACTTCGGTATATAACTCTGAGTTGTTTGATCCTAATTGCAATATGTCTCGAAAGCCAGGTCCCAGTACCACGCAGTTGTTTTCGGAGTAAGAGAAATTAATTCTCATTGTGCGGCTGTTGTAATGTCACAGATGAGGACCACCCTGACCTGAGCTTGAACTCATCAGTTGAAATGAAGTTGTTCACTCAGCTGTAGAAGACAAACCATAGTTGCTGCGGATTAATCAACCCCATCAGGGCGCGTGGTTGCTGGAAACGGCTCCAGCCCGCTTCCACTTTGACCCCAGGAAACGTTGGATTAGAGGGAGTGTGCATAAGTAAAGAGCAAGACCCTGACGAATGTATGATATACTAAATTATATAGAGGCTTAAATTAGATGTCTCACCCGGCGTTTGGCTGTGGCGCAGTGTGCTTTATGAAGTGCACTTCATGTCTCCCATCGTTTCTCTTGGTTATCCTGTCACTGGGTGTGTATATGGGAGCATTTTTACAATGCAATTATGGCACCGGGCATGTTTTGATTCCCGTATGATTTCTGTGCCGTGCCATATGCGGCACAGCTGTCGAAGAGTGCAACCATGCAAAGATACTGTAACATTTTCTACGGTGCCGCTTTCCAGATGTCCTTGAGAACACACTTCAGACAGGAATAAAAAAAAAAAAAAGAGAGGGGAGAGGACGAGCTGGTTTTGGAAGGAGTTGTCATTTCTGGTGAAGTTGGAGTTGGGAGTTAGTCTGGCTATTTATCAGTCAGCAGGAAGCATCTCTGCTGAATTTGAGTGCCTTTAGTGAAGCCAAACAGTTGCATTTTAGATCGAGATATCAAGACAGAATTGTAAACATTTCACTCATGGAGGTTTTTTTTTTGGTTTTTTGGCAAGGCAGACAAACAATGCAGGTGCTGCATCGCAGGTATAAGCTGTGATGTTTCCGATTCTTAAATGACACAATTCTGAATTTTCATGAGGCCGTTTTTTTTTTCCACACTCATTACTTTGTAAACACACAAACAAAAACCTTCAGTTGTGAAATCTACCAAGTCCATCAAAGCCTGCAAAGCAGATGTCCTTTGCTTAACTTGTGTTTTCAAGTACTTTTCATACACTGTAAAGTAAACTCCAATCCTTGGCCTTCTTTCCAATGTCGTTGGCAGTGTGTGTAGGTAAGTCAATGTAGCTATCATAGGCTGCGATGGGGCTTCACAGGCTAGATACTAAAAGCCATACATTATGTAGTTGTCAGGGGATGTTGATTTGTCAGAGTCTTTAGAATTTCCTGGGTATTGAAACTAGGAGCTTTTTGCTTTTGTATGAAACTTTGATAGGCGGAAGAGAGAGGAATATGATCCCATTATTTTCTGGCTTTGCGCAAGCCTGACCATTTGATTTACTCACCGCCTCCTAAACACAGAGATAGGAAGCGCGAGGGAAAGAAAGAAAACGACAGAGAGAGAGAGAGAGAGAGAGAGAGGCAGCCTGCTGGAGTCATTGCATTTGCACGCATTAGAGTTTGCAAGACTAATGTTTTGGAAAACAAGAATAGGGAAAAGTAGAATGCTGCAAATGGCTCTGCGTGACTGGATTTGGTTTGAAAAGGATGTATACGCATCTGAGGAGAGGTTCCCAGTGATATATCCAACTGGAAATTTTTAATCTCACAGCTGAAAACTTTAAATACAAAAGCCGCTCTTCAGGTTCACTCACTCCGCCTGTATTCACAATTGCCACATCTTACAGTCTCAAATCTGATTACTCCTCGCAGCAAGACAACTTATATCAGTCTCTGTGTGAACTCAGTCAACATGCGGCAATTGTCTTAAAATGTTTGGCTCTTTACCAAATTAATCAAATATTTAAAAAGAAAAAAAACTGCTCAGATTAATTTGTTTTAATGGATTTTATACTTTGTTAATTTGACTCATCAGTTGCAAACTAACTGATACCACAAGCTGCTGTAGTACAGTATTTTCACCATTACACGAAACAATCAGTAAACATTGGCTGAGGATAAGTGCAGTTGGATTTGTTGTTTTCCAAAGCTGCTGGGCGATGTTACAATGCAGGGAGTCCTTCACGTCTCCATCCAGCACCAAATCTCTTCCAGTGTTTGTCATACACACCATTGTTGAAGTACTTACAAAGATTGAAGATTATCTCCCCCTCGCTGGGCAACGCATGTTTGCAGCAGAGTCTCACATGTATAATTCATTGGGAAAATAAATTGTCAAGACTTTAAAGAACACAATGCATTTTGTACTGGGCAACACTTTGCTTTTTACCCTCCAAATTATTTATTGTTCTCTCCACTCCCTTGGGCCTTGGCCTGACCTTAAGTAACTTCTAATTGGCTCTGCTGCGCACACCGCTCTCCGTGTTTACCCACCCCTCCGGTGTTCAGTGTGACACAGTCCAACAGAAGTGCTGCAGCCTTGTCTGTAAATGCTGGAGTGTAATCCACCAGACAAATAAACACTTTCCTCTTCTCGCTCTATTATTAACTGATAGATTTCCGCTTGCTGTTCAAAGCCATGACAGTAAGAAACATTACGCATGTGGCTCATTTCCAGGTGAGAATCAGACTCACTTAAAAGGTTATTCAGATGCAAACAATGCGAAAAAGAACAAACAAATCTTTATAATTTCTCTCTATGGCCAATTCATAAATCAGAAATTACTATACAAAAGATACACTTCCTGGTAATTACAACTGACATTATAAAAAACAAATCACCATAGGAACACATAAGTCAGCAGAGTGTGGACAAGTGCTGTAATATAATAAACCTGAAACAACTCATAAAATTTGGTCATCAGTTATGCTAATCATCTATTATTACATATTTTAAGCAAAAACGACAAAAAAAATGAACATGAATTGATTCATATTTGAACATTTTCTGTTTTTCTTTGTCTTCTGTGATAGTAATGGAATATCTTTGGACAGTCAGACAGCTGGTTGGACAAAACAAGAAATTTGTGAACTGGGGAACACATAAATATGTGATAGCTGCATCCTGGGTTTGTAATAAACAGGTTGTTGGACAAGTCCATGTTCAAACTTACCACATATTTTTGCATAACTATACATATTGTATATTAACATTAGAAATAATGACGCGATAACTTTCTACTAACCAACGTGTTGTGGTGAAGCAGCCCAACTGTGTGTTGTCCTAAAGATGGATGGATCATTCATTTCAGTACAAGAGGAAAAAAAAAAAAAAAAAACATAAATGGAAACGCTTCACACACATACCCACGGACAAGCCAATGAGAAAACTTTATAGGCTAATAGAATTATCTGTGCTGTTCCTCCATCTATTGCTTGATGTGACGACTCATCAGTCATGCCGCCTTTATGCTATTACACATGCAAGAAGGGGGGAGAGGTGGGGGGGTAGTAGGAGGGCTGTCGCTGCTGTGCATCTCACACAGTGTAATTACATAAACAATAATACGTGATATGTTATTAGGAGCGGAGAGGGGAGTTTGGGGAAGAGGGGTGGGGTGGGGTTGGGGGGGGTGTAGACTCCTCTGAGGTCTTTGTAATTCCCTATTTGATAGCGAGGCTTACAGCAATTAAGATGTTTAATTTAAGGATTTAACCACTAAGGATTCAGACAAGAAGAGAGAGAGAGAAAAAAAATAATAAATCATGGGTGGTGGCTGAAGTTTGGGGTGGATCTGACTACATTTGAATGTTGATTATTCTCTTTCTCCCTCCTCATCTCTCTCTCTCTCTCTCATTCTGTTGTTAACCCCCCCCATCATCGTTTCTCTCTCTCTCTTTCTCTCCCCCAGTCCCACTTGAAGTCTCCAAGGGGCCGAGAGGATGTGAGGAGAGTTGATCATTGCATTGCACTGATAAGCGAAAATGTTTCCAGAGCGTAAAAGAACTCTGTGGTGTGTGAGAGGGATAAACTATAATCTGCAACCACACACTGAACTTGACTGCTAATATTTGCATTGGAAATCAGACGGAAGTTATGCTAAGCTTTCCCCATTATAGCCCGGCGTGGTGTGAAAGGTCTTCCCCCTCCTTCATTTGAATATGGCCTCCCATGCATTAGAAAAAAAAAAATACACATTTGGACGAGTGGAGGATGGGATGACAATTTATGAGGATGCAGTTTTGAAATGATCTCTTAGCAAGGTGGATCCCTCCCCTCTGCCACCACCACCACCACCCCTACGCCCCCCCTCACTCTTGCTTTTGCTCACTCTTGCTTCATATGGTGTATATAAGCCCATTAAAAAGCAAAGTGAAATGCATTATTGGGATTGCTGTGAGTGAATTTCTTTTTTATCTTCCTTTTTGGTTTCTCTCAAACAAATAAAGTCCTCTCACTTATTTCCATGCTCAATATTCTGTTAATATACATAAATATAGCATTTTTAAATATCCTTATTTTAAAATTCTTATATGTGGCTTGGAGTATATTTTTAAGCAGCACACAAGTGAGCTAAGATGAGCCGATAGATCAGATTACTGCATCTTAGAAACCGAGCGCCCCAACTGGAATTCAGAGCCCTTTTTGTTGCTTTTATTTTCTTAAATTACACTTCCCTCTATCTCTTTCATTTCCCTCTTAACTTTCACATTTCCCTTAACTGTTTTTTTTTCTTTTTATTAATCCAGTAACCAGTTTCTTTTTTTTTTTCCTCCCAAGACCCACCACAGGAAATGTGTTCATTTGATCAACCCTGTGTTGTGCAGGATTGATAAGATTAGCAATCAAAAGCATTAGCGATTCAAAGCGTTACAATTAATGTTCTCATTATTAAAAGTCAGTGAATTAAAGGCGGTGTTTCTAGAGGGGAAATCACACCGCCGCCGTCATGCATATCTGTTAACATGAAGCAGCACACAGCGGAGGGTGAGGCTGAAGGGGAATATTTCAGTGGGGAAACTCTGTGATATGGGAACTATTTTGTCAGTGATATAAACAAATCGGTTTTTCCCTTCAAGTTTTATAACCCTGCAACAATTCCCTTTTTTTTTTTACCAGTTCGCTGCCTTGATTTAGGCGTAAAGGACACTTACACCTGCTTCTAATCACTGTTTATACCCGGTGTGCAAACTGTCATTGTGCTTTATGTCACCGGCTCTAATGGGGACATTTGAATCAGTGTCTTTGGACCACACAGGCAGCTTCCTATATGCTACAGTAATTTTCTCACTGACTTACCTTATAATCATTGTCTTCAGTACTTTGCCCACAGGATGTCTATAATGATCTGATGTACATTGCATTTGATTATACAGTTTGGCATTATCTTGCATGCTTGGATATAAGCTATGTTACATCTCCGTCTTGCTGTATTTGGGATCATTGTTCAGTGAGACTGAGGGGAGGGGAGAAAACAAAAAACCCTAAAAAGTGGACTAGAATAACACTTTGCCATTTTATGAAAACAGATTTCAAGCCAGCGGGTTTATGTTTATTTCAGTCACTATGGAAACTTAGCAAAGTCACAAAGTGATGATCAAGTCAATACTTAAACATTCAATCAAGAATCCCTACTTGCCTTTTACCTTTTAAGAAAATAAAGAAATGATCTGCTTTTATAGTACTAATGGTGTCAATCTTTAAGAGTTGTCACATATTCTGGATTCTTTATAACAGCAATACCGCTCTCATGCTTCTGTATATTCAATGTGTTCACCGTGGTAAAACATCGGGGCATAACATAGTTACGTGCAGTTGAGTTGGCCGGCATTTGGCACATTTCCACATGACCAAACATTAAGAGAAATACCATCTCACAGCAGCCGCCGCACAGGGCCAGGCTTTGAAGTGATTAAAAAAAATATATTTTTATAATGTAACGTCATTTAGAATCACACAAGGGGAAGAAACTGTGTGAAATTGTGCAGATAATCAGCTAAATCTCTCAACATGAAAAGATAATTGCTCCAGAAATTAGCTGTACCTGAGGTCCATTTGTTTGGTCATGGCTAGTTTCATATATGGCAATGATCGGATATTAGCGCTAATTAGAGCTGGGTCAGAGTTCTTGAAGGTCGGACATTAATGTGTAGGATCATTGAAATGCTAATTATAAACAGATTAGAAAGTTACGGTGCTTTATGGGGGGCTCTTTGGTAATTTAAGCACGGGTTTTTGTGTAATAAATGGTTATCCATGAGCAGAGCAAATTGGGCCTGACTCTTTTTTTATATTTCATACTTAATTGATTAGTCCTTTCTGTCTTTTTCTTGCATTATTATTGTTATTTTATTGTTATTGTTATTATTATCGCTACAAATACTTTTTTTAAGTTGTATTTTCAGGTGTGCTGGAAAATCCAGGTTGACAGGCACAGCTCTCTCAGTATAAACCACTTTATTTTAATAAAGCACTTGTGTGCTACTTGTTGACTGTCTGCGTCCGCTACGGGAAACCATCATCAGTAAATTATACGTCAAAAACATGCAAACAAACAAAAATCTGTCCTGTTTTCCATAGTTCTCTGCATCTTGAAACGCCTTTCTGACCTGATTTTGGATGTCGGCGGTGTTGTCTCTTGTAATAGCAACACTGGTATTACTCAACTGTCACCTTGGTGGAAACCCACAGTGGCCCCTCCAACTCAATTCTCTCTCTCTCTCTCTCATCTTCCCTCTTCCTCAGCCCTCCAGCTCTCCTTATCAGTAAAGGAACGTTCCATCGAGGGCTAACTGAAAACCGTTTATTCACTGCGTCACCAAAAGCCTTGCTTTTACAGCAGAGGAAACCACACTCTGTCTGTGTTCCTTTGTCTAGCGTGCACTTCCACATGCACACACGCACGCACACACACTCGCAGACACACGTACAGCGCCAAGATGCATTCTTCGCAATCTTTTTCACCCCTCTGAAGTGAGTTTTTTTCTAAACAGCTTCTGACCTCAATTTGAACAGTATGCTCATCAAACAGCCTGAGTGATTGACAACTTAGTTAAGCTTTTATTTGATTTTAATTCATTTATTTTAGCTAGCTATCAAGAAAAGTAAGTTGTTTTGTAGAAAGTTTAGGCAGCCTCTGATGACAGAAAACTTTCCATGTGCAGAAAGGGAGAGTACTAAGTTTCATACTTGCAACTAAATTAATACAGACGCCTGTGTATGTACTATACAGGACATGAATTTGCATGGTACCATCCCAAGCTACAATATTTTTATCCATACTCAATCACAGGTTAGTTTGGAGCAATAAAATCATACAACTGACGCAAGTTGACACACATATGGCAAGTGCTTCATAAACTTGGGAAGTATTTCCACCTCTGTCGTCTTTGCACCAGCACAGAAGAGTTCACATTTCAAAATATCAGCTTAAAAGAAAACTGTAACATTGACAGACAACACAATGGACGTTTTACTAGACATTTTATTTTAAGTGACACCACCTGAGATAGTTTGTAACTTTGCACATGTCCATTTGAAGCCACACAGTGCTAAATACAACTTCCCCCCCCCACATATGCAGTATATAGTACTCCCAAGAGGTTTAAATAGATTTTGATGTGTAAAATCAGTCCCCTTTATTTATTTATTTTTTTCCCTGTTGACATTAATGCTAATAGAGATAGTTTTTCTCCCCTCCACAACTTGACAAGTGAAAAGCAAAACTAACTGGACAAATTCAAGATGTCAAGGAATGGCTTTACAACACACAATGAATCCAATGTCAGGTCAGTGGCCCTCATTCTTCTCCTTGCCAGCCAAGTGATTTCTTACTGGTGCGACTACAAAGGTCTGTGGATTGGCCCCAGACAGTATCTTTTCTTCTGCGCCGTCTCTCTCTCCCATCATATTCTCCCCCGTCCACACTCTCTCTCTCTCTCTGATATCTAGTAACAGACAGGCAAGAAGTCTTAAGGGGCTCGGGCTGACTCAGCAGGTCAGAAGAGAGAAAAGCACCGCTGGTAGCTGGGAGGCTGTCTGTGTGCATCTGTGTGTGTGTGTAAGGTGTGTGTGTGTAGGGTGGCGCATGTCTGTACGCTAGTAGCCAGGAGGTTTGAACCACGCCGCCTCCCTCCTGCTCGATGAAATTGTCATCAGAACATGAAAGCATCAAAACATCAAACGGGACCTTTAATTGTGCTTGTGTGTGTGTGTGTGTGTAGTGTGTGTGTGTGTGAGTCTGGAGAGGTGCCGTTTGGTATCATGTGCACATGCAGGTCTGTGATCGTCGGTGTCCTCAGGCCGCGGTGAATCTGAGCAGCCCGACAGGTAATTTCATGTGTTCTTTACACGTCATGAATTTAAGCAGGTCTCTTTTGTGCAAGAACAGTTACTATTTATTAATTTGCAGCAACTTATTAGCCCATCGCAAAATGTTGGAGTAAGACAAAGTTGGGTGGGTCCAGCATACAGACAGACGAGACAGGCGTCAGACGCAGTTTACGGCTTCAAAACGCTGAAAAATGACTGAACAGATGCACACATCTCTCCATAAACCCATATCCATGTCTGTATTAAGACATTCCCTTTAAAACAGACATAAGGTGACAAGTTTGCAACCATTTGTCTCTCTTTTTTTTTTTCCCCCTGTCAGTGTCTGTCAGTCATCGCCAACTTGTCTGTCTTCTTCAATCCCTCCTTCTGCCCATCACTCGGTCCTTCTGTCCCTCCATCCCTCTGCCCATGCATCCATTTGTCTGCCCGTCAGTCTGCGCGTCCACGACAAAGACAGACAAGCCTGTGCATCTCTGATCACACTCCTCCCACACGCAGCCACCCTCCCCAACAACCCCCCCACAACCCACTAGTTCTGCCGAGGCGAGATTAAACAACAAAGTGGCTCGATTAATCCATTTCCATTTGAAGTGATGTGGCATTAGGGCTTGGAAGGAGATGGGCTAACAAACACACTGCGCCGCAGCTGTGTGGGCTGCAGATAGAGAGAGGGGGGAGTGAAATTAATTGACCTCCACGGTAGCAATTAAAAACAAAGAGGGGAGGAAACAAAACAAAACATGGGCTTGTGCCTGTGAAACAGCGTGCTACTGCTTGGATGAAGAGATTGGAAGAGAAATGGGAATGAGTCTGAAGTGTGGTTGATTGGCTGGACGTGGGGGGGGCGGGGGAGTGGGAGTTGGCATGCGTAGCTTCATGTATGGACACCCTTTTCTGATAAACGCTATGTGTATGTGCACTTTCTTGCACATGGGAGCAAATGATAAACACACGCACGCATCAGAGGCCTTATTACAAAAAAAAAAAAAGAAAGAAGGAAAAAAAAAAGAAAAGGAAGTGCTTTTTTTTTGCTGACAACCCAGAATCACATTTCACTCACTCTCTGCTTTTACCAGTCTCACTTGAACAAGGGATTACCGAGAACACTCGCCGAGAATGTTTTGAACAGGAAAGGATTTGAACCGTCGTCGTAATGATGACACGACTTTAAGTTACCATCAATAAACAGCAGCTTCCACGAGAGAAAAAAAAAAAAAAACCCAACACCATACCTTGTTCATACCTTCACATCTCTGTGGGCTTTTATGAATCCGAGCTGAAATGTGCTCTTTGACTGCTTTTGTCTGCGTCTCCTCAGACCCTTTTTCACCCTGAGCACCTCCCTCTGACTGAGCATTCAAATTGAAATACACAAGGCCTCCCACATATCCAGCTTGTTGTTTCTTGTGTAAATGATGTTGTGTGTTCAAGAATTCGTTTATTCTTAATCCTTACTTTATCCTCCCTGATATAAACCCAGTGATTTTTTGGCAGCGGGGCCGGCAGCACAGCAGAGGCATGCCAGTGGCAGAGGCTGCCTTTGATCCTGCGTCTCAACCACACACCTGAGTGATGATGGCTCTGCTTGTAGCGTTATCCCTCTGTACTCCGAGTCTTTCATTACGCACCCCTCCCATGAATGCTGTCATTGATGGGCAGCGGAGACACCCATGTTTAATGTGCTTATAGGCATTTAGAGGAGGATCATTTCTGGAGCTGATGTTTTGTCTTGCAAAGTTGAGCAGAGATGGGGGCTCCAAAGGGGGGGGATGGGGAGTTGGGGTTTCAAACTCTTAATAGCTTCTGTTTGGTAAACAGGCATCCTGTTTGTGGAGTACATGAATACATATAATAACCTTTTGGTTCTGCCCTATAATGTGTCTCATTGCTTTACGTACCTACACTGAATGCACGCTGCCTCTTGTACAGGATATATCTCTGTCTGGATTTTTCACAAATGGATAAATAACAAGTGCAGATAATGGCAATATGTCATAAGAGTGGTATATAAACAAGTTAGCCTGAAGAAATTATGTAGCATAGTTTAGCATTTTGCATCAGTTGTGTAGATATTTTAAAGTTGTACTAATATTTTCATACCAACAATGAGTGAAATGATTATGTTTTTATATGAAAAGGTAACGTCTGCATTGCCAAACCATCAGATAATTATAACCCGATTCGTGGTGGAGCATTTAAACATCTTTCAGGTCATTGTTTTGGTGTTAGGGCTCAAAACTTTACCATTCTGGCAGCCAGTGAGAGTGGTATTCATCTCAAAAGTTAGGAGATGAAAACAGAAGCTTAACAGAGAGTGAATATTCATAAGACAGACAGACAGGACTCCAAATGTATGCTAATATTGCTCTGTCTTAACTTTATATTCAACTTTGCAAAGGGATAATGATGCAATAATATGTTCACCCTCACCCGAGTGGCCAAAAAGTATATCGCTTTAAGCTTTTCTTTGAGAATAATGATGCCATAGTGCTGTTTAAACAGTTATCAAAGGTTGAAAATAGAGGAGAATTCAGAGAACATTTGTACATGAAAACATGAGAAGAACTCAAATATGTGGGAGAAAAAGCAAGATATGTTAACAAAATGAACTTTTTTCCTTTAATTTTGACCTTTGCTCCCACACTGTACATACGAGGTGTAAAATGACTAGATACTGATTTATAATCCTGGTGTAGAGAGAACCATCTACCAAGAAAACCCAGAGCTCAAACATCACGACATCCTACTTTAAGAAAGTAAAAGTTGCTGAGCAGCTCAGTGTTCACATGTCGACGATAAGGTGCTTACAAATAAACTGTAAACTACATTTTTGGTCTTCTTTGATGTTATTGATGTATCTTTTTCAAACATTTAATGTCATAGATTGCCAGGAAAAGTTCACATTTTGACGTAAAAAACAGAGCCACATCTGGGTTTTATTCACATTCTTAATACAGTTAAGCTAGACTTATATTACAACCCCTGGCTTGTCAGCTGACTCAAATGAGAAATATGTACTGAGTGTTCACTTCTGTTTCCTCCCATTTAAGATTATGTCATTTTGATATACGCACGATGAAATATGGAAAATATCAGCTCTCTCCCCTAACAATTTAAACATTTTTCATTTCTTATGGCCCCTAATCCATCTCTATTGGAGCATCAGGTTATTGTATTACAGACATATGTCTTTAGTCTACCCTCTGCTGAGAGGGGGAAATTGGATTTATGACGGACAAAATACTGCAGGGAATTAAATGTTCACCAGAAACTTGTATAGATTTGTTCACTTGTTACTGCGTGTCATACAGTGAGTGTTTCATCAAGTACAGCGTGGTGTCTAAGGAGTACCACATTTCTGTGGTACTTGAGTTTTTGAAACATATTTTTAAGCGGTCAGACAAGAGCTGAACAATGTGAAGAAAGGCCCCGGGATAAACGGGGTAAGTTGCCTTCTAACATTACTTGGTGTGTAACTTTGCCACACTGGGTAAGGGGAAAAAAACGGTTGGCACGTAACAGTCCATAAACAGCTGATAACAGTTATATTGGAAATGAGATCAAATAATAAAGAAGAATAATAAATGTGAGGGTTTATGAGGTGGGAGCATACTGACAGAAAATAATGAGTGGAAAATGGCTGGGAGCTTAGTTGTTCATTCTCAGTGAGATTGGAAAAAAAAGCTACCTTTTACTTTGATATCATAAGTATTGTTTAATTCAATTTCATCACTCTCAGTCACTTTAAAGCTTTCCAAACCTCTATCCATGAAAACTGTGTGCTCTGTAAATAAAGAGGAGAAACTATACCCTTCAATTAAAATTATTAGTTTAGGGTTTTTTGCCATACAGGCGGCGTTTCAGACACGTTTTTCAGTCGCTTGTCTCACGCGCATCTGAGGGACCAGATATAATCCTATTTCAACCAATCCAGCTGTCTACACAGGCAGGGCAGCAGCTGGTGTTTCCCTAGCACTTTACACGTATACACTTCTTATGCACGTGAACGGTACCCACGGTGCATTTTTACGCTTCAGGTATATTTTTTTTCTGCTTTACGCATGTAACTACAGTAATCTGTGCTGCGCTCTTAATGCTGCTAAAAACGCAGGTGACCTACACTCACTGTAGCTGAAGCTGCTGCTGCTCCTTTGCTAATGCGCTGCTCACGCTACGCCTGTGCAGAGTTTGCTTTATCTCTTGAAACACATATGGTTGTACACTAGTGAACAAAGAGGAGCCACACACAGTGTGAAACACATCACCGTCACATCTGGTTTCTCTCAGACGGCGTCAACTTCATTGTTCATTTAACTCTTCAGCTGTAGCACTCAAGCGCATCAGATTAATTCTCTAAAAGCAGTAAACTTCAGCAAATAGCATATTATATATATATATATATATATATATATATATATATATATATATATATATATATATATATATATATATATATATATATATTCTTTTTTTGAGCAGTTGTAATCTGCCGCCAAGGACAAAAGGCATGTCCTGGGTTTGACTTAGCTTAGTTCCTGCTTTTTGAAACAGGACTCTCCAGCTTTCATCTAAACATGTACTTCTGTTACCAAATAGCAAATGGTGTGTGCAAGCATTTATTATTTCAGCACTTAATAACAGACAACCCTAATAGGTCCCCGATGAATGCTACGTCTGTGTGTGTGCAAGTGGGTGGGAGGGGATATGGAATGGGTAACCGACGACGGTAAAAAAAAGAGGGGGGAAAAAATGAAAAGGGGTTAATTTGGTTTGGCTCAGGTGAGGTAATTATTCCTTTCCCCCACTTCACTGCACACCCATAATGATTATTAACAAGCTTAAAGTACTTGAGGAGCACTGGGAGCTGGTGGCTAACAACACAAGGCCCAGGAAAGAAGGGAGGGGAGGAGGGATGGATGGTGGGATGGAGGAAAAGAATAGGGAGGATGGGAAATCATTATGCTAATGAGGCTGGCCTTAATCACACAGTGCCCATGATAATCTGCTGGGAGGAACCCAGGTTACTTGGGTCACTGGTTTGTTCCAAAGCAGGCACTCATCATTTTTTTGTGTGTGTGTGTGTGTTTTTCTCTCTCACTCATTTCTCGCTCTTCCTCTCTTTTCACTTTTCTCCAGTTTTCTCACTTAGTCTCTCGTCTTAAATTTCTACTCTCGCGTCCAAGCGGTTTTGGATTCAGGGTTGCGGGGTTGGATGCTGCAAGTTCATTCAAGCATGGACCGCAAGGTGCATGTATTCAAAGATGAGGATAATAGCTGTTTAGCCGTTTAGTTTCAGATCACAGCACATAATATATTATTGGTCATGAATCTGTTTTACCACAACACACAGGTATCGCTGGAGCAGGAGGACTGAAAGAGCATCGTAAAGTGCAGCCGCCTAAATGAAAAAGAAAACAAAAACCAGAAGGAAATATTCTCATAAAAGAACAAAACTGAAATGCTCACACTAGTTTATCTGTGAAGCTCACTAACAGAGCAGCTTTAAGGATCCCTTGTAACACTTAAACAGTAGCCAGCTTAAACTGACTCTGTGCAGTAGTCTGCTTAAGGAGGGGTGGGAGTCTTTGTAATGCAGCCGTTTGTTTGAGTTGAGTAAACCTTTAACCAGACCACAGTTTTTTTCTGCGTAATGTTAAACTGAAAACAGCAAGGAATTAGAAACATCTGACCAATATCAAGAAAACGGACTCCCTCCCTTTAACCAAAGTACATTACAATTTGCTTTTCTCACACCAAGAGCAGTGAGCTACCATGCAAGGCACTGGTCTGACCCTCTGGTCCAGTCTGTTGTTTAATGCCACGGCAATGTGTGGCCAAGAAAGAGCCAAGGATCACACCATCAACATTGTAAATTAATGGACAAGCCACCTCTTGAGCCACAACCTTCCACAGGTTTAGGTACTCAACAACGATACACGTGGAGTTGTGGAGAGTGTAATGGCTGACATAATGCACATTTAAGAGCAGAAGGTTGAACTGCAATGTCTTTGTGACTTACAGTATACATCAAATGAAACAAATTAGTTGTTTTGGCTGTCAAACCAAGCAAATCTTTCTTGTCTGTTGAAATTTGGACATTGGACATTGGTGGAGGTGGGTAGGGTGAATAAAAACACATAGACAGTCACAATATGCGAAAAGTGTACAAAAGTTGTAATTTTTGTCAGTTTTGTGAAGTTACAAAATTGGGTAGTATAATCTTTGCAATTATGTGGTCATCATTTGGTAAAACCTGTTTTACGCAGTTTTCCCCAATCATCATCCACACTGCTGAGCGGGTGCCCTATCGAACCGATATTGGTAACCATTGGAGCAAGAGGGACAACCAACTTTCACTGGCTTCCTACCAATGAGCCATACCTGTTGTTTTTCTTGGAACTTCCAATCATACCAGATGCAATGCTGAAATAAACTGAACTTTGGTGGACATATTCAACCCCCACCCAACTCTGCCAATATATTTTTAATCACACCTTAATCTTTCCTGATTGCCTTTTGGGCTTTGCAAAACAGTTTTTTTGGCTCCACCAAAGTTGCATCCACTCTCTGGTTTCTGTCTTAAGCTACTTTTTGATTTTAACCTTTGTAATTTAAGACTTTGTGTGTGAAAAAATAGTAATAATAATCCCAAATGTTGTAGGAACACCAAAACCATAAGCTTAGCAACACAGGTTTTCAAATCTCTGAATGGAATCCCACATTTCCAGACGGCACCGGCAGATCCTACGGTTCACCTAATCTGCCTCCATGTGCTTCCTTTCTCTCTCTCTCTCTCTCCTCCCTCTCTCTCTCTCACTCCTTTTCTCTCACTGGGCTGGTGGTATTTCTTGGACATCTGTTCTTGGCAAGCACGGCAGCAGCACTAGTACTGCACCCGCTCCCTGGAGGACAAGGAGGGATGTAGGCATGGAGGTTGGAGGGAAGGGAGGGAGGGAGGGAAGGAAGGACGGAGGGAGAACAGAAAACAAGAGAGTGAAAAGGATAGAGGAAGGGGGGAGGGAAAGAAAAACTCACACTGCACACAGTACCACACAGTGTGGAAGAAGGGAAAAACAACAATATGGAAGCGGTGAGGCAGGTTTTGAGTAAGTCTGTAAGCGGTAATTAGGAGAAGGGGGACCACCACTGGGGAGCAGCCCTCTGGGTCACACAACAGCACTGGAGCAGGCTGTCAGGGCCCGGCACAAGAGTTACAGGGATTGGGATGATTGTTTCTGGATGGAAAGATGGGGAGGAAAGGAACATTTAAAGCATCTGACCCCAAACTTACTTCTAATACCAGATGCTGAACATTATACTCACAAAACTGGAGTATGTTTGTCGAAATACAGGTATAATAGATAGATACTGTTGGGAGATTGACCAGGTAGACTACTAATTGCTTATTGTTTTTTTTTTCTTTTATATTTTATATTTCTATGCATTTTTTTTTTGGTAGTGCAAAATGATTTCCTTCACACCTACTTCCTTAGAAGCAATTTGATGCTCAGCAAAACAGTCGAGCGTTCAAGAATGTTGAACTCTGGATGGTTCAAAGTAACACTTTTAAACAATTACAGATGGCAGTTTGGAGAGAAAGGGAGAGGCCGAAAGACGGACTGAAAGGTTGTCGAATTGTCTGGACACATAATTGACAGCGAAATCAGCAAAGGGAGGGCGACAGAGTGAGCGGTATCTTGACAGGCTTCAGGTTAAAATGATTAATTACCTCCAAGGCTTCTGTGGGCCTGGCAACTTCCTCTGGTTGCTGCTGCGTTGTGTGCTGCGGGGGCCCGGGGCCCATGGCCCATAGCCTAAGGTGATGCTGTCACAGTTGCTTCTTTTTCCAATCGTAGTCCAAAATCTGTCTTCATTTTCTTTTTCCCTCCCCCTCTCCTCTCTCTCTTTTATATTTTTCTATTTTCATTTTTTTTTTTTTTACTACAGCATGGTAGGAATGCCCAGGTCAACAAGGTCAGCTCCATCAGGCATTGGCAAACATCAACAGACAGTTATTTCAGCCACGGCACATGCTCTCTTTCCTCATCATCTTCTTCTCTGGCCTAATTAAAACCTGTTCTGTGAAGGTTTTTACTGGTTGAGAAACAATCTCAGTTCAATACCAACACCTATTTAACCCGAGCAAAAAGACCAACAGTGAGAAGATTGGCTATTTCTATTAGTTTCTAATAGTTATTCTTAATACCTAATAAGTTTGACACACAGTTGGCCTGTTGTTGACACATTATTCACATCCCACATTTTTTCTCCAATGCCAGTTTATAGTAAGTGTAGCAAATCTGATTTTTATGCAGGAAAGTTTGTGACATACAGTCTTTGTTCTCATTCAGCATCTTTTCTTAACCCTAAGTGCTTTACCTGCCTAATCCTAACCTTTATGGAAATCTTTATCAAATGCATGGATATTGTATAAAGTGAACATTTTAAATATATTTCCATGACAGTGAAATAAGGCATTCAGAACCCACAAGCTTCATTTCAAAGCGCAATGTGGATCGAACAAATTTGCCATTGTATTTCTCAGGTCTGCCTACTTTGGACAAAGCCCAGCAGAAATTCTTGACAGAAACAAGAAAAAGAGAAGAGATATTTTTTCAGGAAAGCAAAGGCATGAGGACTGAAAGTAAAGATGGTGAGACACAAAGAAGAGAAAGAAATATGAAGAGAAAGAATGCAAAACAAAGTCTTGTTCTCTTATCCAATATTATTTTGTTACCATATGTGTCTTTTTTTAAAACTTATTTAACCACGTTTTAACAACAGGGTCTTTCTCCTCCTCTCTATCTTTTTCTATCTCCCCCTCCACCCCTCTTTTATCACCCTCAGCCCCCCCCCCTCTCAGCCTCGCTCTTTACCGCTTTCCTCATGTACCCTCATACCTCCCTTCTATTTTTCCAAGAAGAATTTTAGGTTTGTAATTTATTATTTGCAAGAGAAACTGTTATCAGAGTCAGTTTGCTATCGTGGGCCACTTCATTAATCACCTCGCCTCTCTCTTCATTTGTTCCCAGATAGGCTGTGGTTCGCTGGGTTCCAGGCACTGATATAAATATGGAGGTAAGAACACTCCCCTCCTCTGTTTATCACCAAATAGAAGAAAAATACTGAAAGTTCAGATACATACAGAAGAAAAGTCTTTTTCTTGTTTTCACTAACCAAGAAAGAGCATTGTCCCATAATACAATTTCACAACACATTTAAATTTGAGCTTTAGACAGTGTTTTCATTTCCCAAAACGACAATTTGATGGGAAAAAAAAAATAAGGTAACTGGATTACACTGAGGGTACAGCACGTTTAATTGTGACCCCAGCATATGGGACTGATCAGGATCCTGAAGGTTGTTCACAAAGAAGTAGAACAAACAGAAGGGAGATCCCATTTCAAGTTAGCCTTTCTGAGAAGTGTGGTGTCAAGAACAAAAAAAGAAAATGTTAGAAAGATGAGTTTCTGTTTCAGGGAAAGGCATGTGACCATAATGTTTAGCATTTTGAGCACACTTATAAGGTCAGTGTCTATTGCATGTCATTCACTACAGCCATGACTAGATTTCTTGGGGATTGAAAACACATAAATGGAGGTTCAGCTCAAGATTTTATTTCAATTCAACGCTGCTGGACGTCATAATTTTAGAGGTTGTACGCACTAAGAAGAAACTGTTAATGGGGTTTCACTCTATGCAATCTAATTCTATGTTTGTGTGTATCCAGTGACCCACAAGGGATTATGGGAGAGTGAGTGAAAGGTGGCCTTGAACTGTAAGGGGATAATCCCATTTTGATACCTCACAAAGAGCCCAAACCCAATTTACCATCCCAACAACTGCCAGCCTTGCTGTTTGGTTAGGATAGGTGAATCTGTATCGCGGGTTCTTTCTTTCTCTCTTTTGTCTCCTCTAAGTTGTTTTGTTTTTGGCTTTTTTCCCCCTCTTATTTTTCTTGCTTCCTCATGTGTCACCATCTTTGTTTCTCCTCTACTTCTCTTTCTGCGTTTGCACGACGTGACCATATTGGGAGAGGTGGATGGGCACCAGGTATCTTAGCAACAGTAAATCCACTGAAAGATTAGGTTTCCAACTTGTTCTTGGTCCCGTTTCACGCAAACTTGGTGTGATAACTGGTTGTGGCAAAGAACTAGTGAGTTCCTGTAGGAAGCAAGTGGGACCTCAAGGACTGTAATGTTTACTCCCACCGTAAGGTCAAAACCTTTGTTAGGTTTAGTAACTGTGGGCTAGATTTGACCTTAAAGTGGAGAATTAGGATATTTATAGGTTGAGAAAGTGTAAAACCTATCTTAAAAATTACAGCAGATTAAGCTAGCTTTCATTTATGGCCATAAAAGTACATTCAAAGACTGTTTTTTTGGTTCCTGAAAAGTGGTTCTGTTTTTTGAAAATACATGCTTTTCATCCAACAATTACAGTTTACGCTGAGGGAGCTGGCTCCACAAGGAAACGATTTATTACTAAACTATTTAT
Source organism: Scortum barcoo (assembly GCA_023238725.1). Lineage (NCBI taxonomy): Eukaryota > Metazoa > Chordata > Actinopteri > Centrarchiformes > Terapontidae > Scortum > Scortum barcoo. The sequence goes on along the minus strand of CM041546.1, from coordinate 7,124,098 downwards.
CTAATATTCTGAAGCTTCTATCCAAAAATGCCGCTGCCAAACATCAGCCTAAATTGTTTTTACAGGTATAGCAGGAAAAACAAGATTCTCAATCACAGTTACGGCCACTTCCTGGAACAATATGTCTTGCCGGAAACAGTGTAAAGGATTCCTTCTTCAGCAAAGTTAAAAACATACAAACACAGTAGGAAACCAATTGAATCACCTCCTCTCTGATACTTGGACTGGGAGGACCACTCGTGGTCGCTGAAGCCATCATATACTCCACGCTGCTCACCTGCGGCATGTCCGATAGTAAACATGGTTTAGTGATAAGAATAAATATGATTTTAATGTCACCCTCATGTTTGTTTCTTCCTTTGTGTGAAGCCTTAAACTCTGACTGGGCTCAGTTTGTTTACAACAGGCGCTTTCAACTTGTGCAATGTGGTGAATTCCCTTTGAAGGCCGTATTTTGTGCTGATTGACAATGGGAACTACCTCTGAAATCACCATATCTGATCAACCTGTTTAATAGTTAAAAACCTTGCATAATTATTAGAAATGCAATGCTATTTGTAAAAGCGCAAATCAAATATGCACTGTAAATTTGAACCATGGGTTACAAAACTCACCCCCCAAAACACACAATCAGGCACACACATGCATGCACGCTGCCACTACCACCTCCAGCAGCTCAAAATATCAGCACGAGTTCCATTTCTCAAATCCTTTTATTCTCTGGCTGTATCAGCTATGAGCTTTGGTAATGAATGTTTTCCTCTGGGTATTTGTGCTTATGGTGATGTGTTGTTTTCCAACGCGTCCTTTTGAAAATGCGCTAATTTACTTAGCATCAATACTGGCTTTGTATTGAGGCAGCGGCAGCGTTGTTGTTGCGGGGGGGGGGAAGCAGGGCAAGGATTCCCCAGATGTGAGTTCAAGCACACATTTAGACACAGATATACTTGCTCCCATGGGTGGGGTAGTGCTTATTGTGTGTGTATGTGTGCGTGTGTGTGTGTGTAAGGTTGCAGGTGGCCCATTGGGTAGGAGTAGAAATGCAGATGAGATTGACAGTGAGAGGGGTAGAAAATGAATGTTATTAAAAAAATAAACAAAGGAAAAACTGGGGGAGGAGGGTTTAGAGAGCGAGGGGAGATCATTAAATAACTTTAAGGAGGTGATATTTCTACATGCGGGTAATAAGACATGACAGGTTTGTAAAACTCGCCACTTGTTGTTGAAGGAGCCGCAAATTGACTCCGGAGCCGAGGAAGGCAAAGCATGTTTAACTTTAAGGGACCATTCTAATGACAGGGATTATTGTGCTGCTGGAATGGAAATAAAACTTTAATTCCCCCGGCTAAGCCAATCTGTATGCTTCGTTGTGCACTCGTTAAAAAGGAAAGGATGACGGTAGGTAGAAGGAGAGGAGGAGGGAGGGGAGACGTTGAGTATTGCTCGGTGGTGGAGTCGGGGGGTGGTGGGTTGTTCACAGCGATTCCCAGGGCACTGAGCGGCTGCGATTATATGGCAAAAAAAAAAAACTCTGTTGCTTTCAGTTTGCAAAGGTAATGAGAATCTAATGAGGCTTGACTCTTTTTTCCCCCCCTCGGCATTCACCACCCGTTTTACTCTCTACTCCACAACAGGTTCCCTGAGGAGAGACCGGGAGAGACAGTTAGGCCTTTTTGCGCAGGGAGCGTTGATGGATAGATAGAGGGATGAATGTGCTGAGGGCGCAACAGAGGAAGGAAAGGGAAAGGGTAGAAAGGATGTCGGGTCAGGGTATGAGGGAGGGAGAGAGGGGAAGCGAGGGTACAGTTATAGGATCGAGCTTGGTTCGCAGAAGTGTGGATAACCCCTTTTTCACAGCTAAGGAGGGCTGGGAAGTTGGGGGTAGGCTGGCTGAACGTGCATGAATTTTGTGGTTGGACAGCAGCGTGGGAAGAGAAGCAGGTAAAGGAAGTGGGTGGAAGGGGCAGAACTAAGCAGTTATATTTACATGGTCACAGTGATTTTGACTACCATGTACAGTCGCTCAGTGTGGAAAGTGGATCCTCCTCAAGCTGGTCAAGTTCCTCTCCCATCACCTGTCATGCTATGTCAGGTATACCCAAGTGTATTTGGGAATGAGGCTATATAAAAGTGCAATACAATGTACAATGTACTGAAAAATGTATACTGTATGAATGCAAATCACATAATGTTGTTTTGGTACAAAAAAAAACAATTTATGAGTTATGGCTCAAAAAAGGCAGAATCCTCGCTGCCTTTAGAAGAACCACTCAGAGTTTTACGTACTTAAATGTTGTCAAGTCTCGAGAGTACTCTGAACCTTCAGCTTATTTTGGAGAGCATAAAAAGTTTGCCAAGTTTGTTAAGAGTTGATGGCATTACCCACACGGAGGTTTGAAGTGGGAACTTTTCTTTCTTTTTTTTTTTTTTAACTTAATGAGGATGCACAGCTCATAAACAGTGTCGGCATTTTGTTAGAGTTTGTCAGAAATGCCATCACATCACATGCAGCGCGGGATTTGTCGCTCACTGCTGCGAGGTGGCTTGTACCGGTGCTGCATTTCCCACTAACTGTGTAAGTAATGACTTGGGTCACACTGCAGAGCCTATTCAGTTACTGAAGCATCATTATGGAGCATAATTTGACAGATTTCTTTCTTGCGTTTGTGACAAACATATAAGTGTCTGTGAAATACATCTGTGGCATTTTTCTCTCTCTTGGTGTTTCCTTTCTTGAAAAGTAATTTGATTCCCAATGCTGCATGTCTAATGAATCAGGCCATTTCAGGGTGATTAAGATAATAATGGCATGATGAATGAGTCCAGCATCTTATTGGCTAGCATGATTGTTGGCCCTGCCCATCCCTTGACAGAAACAGTGAATGTCAGAGGTCCGATCATATTCAGCGGTGCACAAACATAATTTTGATTCTGAATGAAAAGATACAGAAAAATATAACACAGAGAGGCACTTAGTGAGGCTTGTTCAAATGGCTCAACTGTATTTCATGACATGATGTGGTGTGGTCAACGTTTTTCACATTATGGGTGTGCGCTCACCAGTGGATAATCTGTCAGGATGAGCCAAGTTATCTGCAGTCACAAACGCCACAGCTTATATTTTTTTATCGTCACTGGAAGAATATGATGTTGATATACTGGGGGCGGTAGAGTGATTATAAGTAAATGTGGACCATTTTTATATATGGATATGTGGATTACTGCACCAACCGAAATCAGCTGCCCTGTCAGGTGTGGGCTTCTGCTCATTTTTGGATCATCCAACCTACAGCTGCTCATTTTATTTAACATTTTAGGCTGTCAGTGCTCAGTGATTCCAGTCAGATCATGCAAACAGTTCATGAGTAAACAGAACGACTACTTACAAGTTAACCGGCAACATTATGTCCTTTCTTTCTTGTTGCTCGTGTAAAATTTAGTCACTGTTTCTCAAAATGCTGAGTTGAATAGTTGGCCAAAAAGTTGCATTTACAGCAGAGTAAGGGGACAAATAATTTGGCCTTTAGTGCACTTAACTCCAACTATTACTTCAAATCTCCGGGTTAACAGTGTATATCACCAGCCTCTCTGCTCTCCTTTAAACCTTGCTGCGAATGTTAGAGTCGGACTTTATCTGGGGAAATTAGCCTGATGAAAAGATGCGAGACGGATTATTCCTGTCGCTGACCTTGTGTTACACTGCCAGGCCAGGATGACTCTTCATCCCTTATATGAACCCCCCCCCACCCCAACAACACCACCTGCTCCTCCTTTACTTTGACTTTAAAAGTCAGAGGTACACTCATGCTTTCAGGCTGCCTTAATGAGGCCTTGTATAGTCCACCGGTGATAGGACTGTTAATGAGAGAGACATCTGAAAGAGAGGAGACATTGGGTGGTGGAAGTGGAACGAGGGAGGGATGGTTGTTAAAGGAGGGGGGAGATGAGATGAGGGAGGATGAGGAAAACAAAGAGTCAAAGGCTGTACCAGGTAAGCATGGACACCACTTTAGATCTTGGGTGTAATTTAAGTAAAGGCTCTTTTTTTTTCCCCACAAATTGTTTGAGTTTCTGGGTTAAGGGTTAGGCGTGTGTGTGTGTGTGTGTGTGGGGAAGAGACCTTGGGCCCTTTTAAGAGCATTTTGCTGGCGTCCTCATTGAGAATTGATTGTCTTTGTTGTGGTAATCTGAAATTAATTTGCACTTGAACCCATCTTTCTTCTGGGCTCAATTTTAAAACGCTGTTATAATTACGTGCCCCCCACATGAAAACCAAGAACTAAGACACTGATATGATGAGCCGGAATATTTTAATTCCCCAGGTACTTAAGAGTCCCCTTTCTCTCTCTTTTTTCTTCCTCTCCGCCTCTCCTCTCTCTCTCTCTCCACCCCTCCCTCTGCCTTCACTCACGACTTATCTTGCAAGGTAATAAAACAAAATGTTCCCATGCGTGGGGCTTAAGCAAAAGGTATTTGCCTGAGGGGGAACAGTAATAAGCGCTGTATTGCTACACATTTACCCATGTACTTTCTCAGTAGGTCATCTCGTGCTCTTGAATGATGTTAAACTTTGGTTAATGCGAGCTGATGCCCAAGCTGAGCGCTGTCAATGAAAAGCTGCTCTGTGATGATGAGCAGAGGCGAACGCGCAGCCCTACACATAACGGCGTGTAGTTACAGTAAACACACGTGCAAACACGAGGATATTGAGCGACTTAAGCTGTCAGTCAGCCCCTCATTCCCTTTCTTTTCGACATCTTTAATTTACTGCGGTTATGGCATGGTGGTATATCAAGTTTCACCAAATTTCCCAGTAGGGGCTCAAACACATGCATGCGCACACACATATTGGGGTTGTTAACAAGATTTGTTTTGCATTTGGCCGTTCTGACAGGGGGTATTTGTAATATAAAACTATTTAAGACTACCTGCTAACATCTGATATTGATCTTAGCTGTGTGTCTCCCCCTTTGTTCCCAGCATGAGCTGCTAATAACCTTATCAGCCATCTTTTAGTTTTAGCTGAGTTTGTTGTTAGGGATTTTTTTTTTTTTTTGGGGGGGAGTATTATCTCACTAAATGCTGCAGGAACCATCTTCAGTGATTTCCTGCAGTGCTGCCTTGTGCTAAAAGGGCCTCAGAGGTCACTGGCCCTGGGCAGAAATTCTTTCAGTGTGACATCTCATGTGGGACTTGGGAGGGAAAAGCAAACAGAGAGCTAGACCCACTGCTGAAAATAATTAGTAAAAACAAAGATTTCTCAAATAGCTATTTAATTGTCTGTACTGATTTGGAAGATTGGATAAAACTGACTTTGACTGTTGGTGTAACAGTCTCACGTAAGTGTGCAAATTTAATTATTTTATGTTATTTTTTCTGTCTTATCACAGGAGGCTTAAAATACTGAAGAAAAACTGCAAAACTACCTTTGAATTGAATATTTAATTAATGTTATGTAATGTAATGTTATGAATTTTGGGGTCTTATTCTTTTTTTTTTCCTGTTACTGTGAAGCTGCATCTGTCCAGCGCATTTATTTTCTAACTGCTTCAGTCAAACCTTGTATATAAAACTGTATGGCCATTATGTCTGATCAGAAATGTCTGTGCTTTCTTATTAATGATTAACACTGAAGTTCAGCGTTTTTTCTCTTTTTTTTTTGCATAATATGTACTTTTTTTATTTTTAAGCATGCTTGTCATAACTTGTCATGAGCCATCTCCTCTCTCATTGCTTCTCACTCTTTCACCTGCCCTCTCCATCTCTTCACTGTAAACAATCTAATGAAGCAAAACTGCCATGCAAAATATGGAAAACTCTAATTGTCTGTCTCCCCGTTGATTGAAGGTTAAGTGTGTGTGTATTGAGTATCCCCTACAGCGAGAGCTGCTGTCTGCTGACAGACATGGCCTGCTGCTAAAGCCATTGCAATAATCATAAAGATTAGGTTAACAGTGGGAAACGGCTGGGGAAGACAAGTGTTCACAGTGGGCTGTTATTTTTGCAATGGTACTCACAAAAAAATAACAACCTGCAACTGTAGGCTCGCGTGCTGTTTTAGGCATAACCCTGGAGCTAAGTGTGTGAGCATTTCAGGTGTACGTGGATGGCAATGCATATGTATATCATTAATTGCATGCATTACACAAACATGTTGTGTGTGTTTAAACACAAGTAAGTGTATTCATGCAGAACGTGCATGGATGCATACAGTATTTCCCTGAAACATGCTACAAGAGCTTTTACAGCAGTCTCACTAATAAACAGATCGTACACAGTTTCAGAGTTTTGTTATAGCAGATCATTACTTGGGTCACAATAATAAGAAAAAAATAGCTATCAGGTTAGAAGAACCCTGTTTAAAATCTTTAGATATGTTTAACATTTAAATACAAAAGAATAATCAACTAAAATGATTTCATTACGCTTACACTGGTAGATTACACTTAATGCATTGTGTTTTAAAGGATAAAATCCATTTTCAGGTAAGTTTTTACAAGTTTATGTACATTGCGCATACACGAAGGACAGCAGACTATAGACAATCAAAGGATGACAGTATACTGTTGTAGCAAACTGCTCTCAATGCACTACACTGAGAAACTTGTCATGCAAATGTATGTGACAGATCTCTTCATAGAGCGAGAAGAACAAAGTAACAAACAAAACAATGCTTACCAGGAACAAAACTTGTGAAGATGACATTCTGTCACTAATTGAATCTGATGGCAGGACAGAAATAGAGAAATGTTGTTCATTTGTTATACAAAAACAAATTTTATTATACATAATTCACTTTACGCACATTTTGTTATTGCAATTCACACTGTATTACTCTCTGAATTATCATTCTGAATATGCAGGAGCTTTTAATAATTTAACACGTCAGTGTTTATTTTCAACATGCCACAGTTGAAATGAATTTGTTTGAATTTTGTCTCAGTTTTGTTTATTTCCTCTTTTGATATTGCGTGTTTTCTTCCCCCTCTAGAAAGTGTGTCATTTGAAGAAACTGTTTTTCAATCCTCAAATAAATCAGCATTCCTCTTGAGTTAGAATCAGAACATATTTGGCTCACAAATGTTAAGAATCTCTCCTCATCATTAACAAACATATTTTACCGTCTTCAAAGCTTTATTAGCAACAAGATGTCTGCTGAATCCTTTTGAATCTGTCTACACGATGTTGCCTCATCTTAAGACCTGCTCATATCTTTTCAATCATTTTACATTTTTCTGGTAACTTTATCTCATGATCCCTGCCTGTTATGTGCTTTTGGTCCAGCATGTGGCCAACAGCTTTTGACTGTTATGTATCTGACATAAACCTCAGCGAGTCACCAAACAACAGAAGCCATATTACTCTTCCACTTTATACAGCCTGCTTTTCTTGATAACATCTAGCGCTCATGGCGTTTGACTTGTACGTTACCGACACCAACCTCAAAAGGGGCTTGCCACATTTAACACACACACGCATACTATAGTCTCTCCTTTCTTTCACTGTCTTTTTTTTCCTTCCAAATGAAAAAGCAGACGCACACTTGATAGCATCTACCAGCCACAGCTGGGCCTTGCTCGTGTTAGCAATAGGCCACATTTGTTTCCTGAGAAGTCTGAAGCAGAGAACAGGAGGGACCACAATACTGATGCTTGGATAGTGTGAATGTGTGTGTGTCTGTTGCAAGTGCATGGAAGCATGGGTGTGTACATTATATCCATGTTTGGACAGTACTCTGTGTGTCTGTGTGCACTCCGCAGATAGGCTGGGGTGAGCTTTTTCTTAAAAACAAAACAAAGCAAAACAAAGCAGCAACACGCTTAATCTTCTCTCTTATCTCCGTTCATGAGGCCTTCCAGGCAATTTTCCATTCCAACCATTGATCGTTATCAGCTGCTAACCCTACATTACGGATTATTTTCCCAAAACTGGAGCTACCTGTTCCTTCTCACAGCATTTTCATTGATATACAATGGTCTGAATAAAGCAGAAGACAAGTATAGGCATGTTAAAATCAAATGCAAACTGATACAAACGCATTATTTTCATTTAATCAGAAAGTTGATTCAGGCCTGTTTGGTTGTGCTCAATACAAAGACTCACAGTAACAAAGTGCAAAAAAAAGGTCAGATTTATAGATTTAAAGCTGAATTTTTCAGAGCTGAGCGTGAAAAGACAAAAGACAACTGTACACTGACATCTAACATTATTTATACGTCTTTTCTGCCTGTATCTAACCATATGGTGTTACACGTGTGTGTGTGTGTGAGGAAATTAATACTAGCCAGAGAAGAAGGGAGAGGATTTTTGTTTTGACCTCGCCATGGGCAAGTGAATAGATATTTAAACTCCTCTCCCTGATTAAAGAAAATCCTCATTATTTTTTATTTAATTTGCACCGTAAAAGTACAACAATGACATGCTAATTAACGTTGTCTCAACAACTTTATATAGATTGTTTTTTTTGGCACATTTATGTCAGTAAAAAAGAATCAGTTAAAGCATAAGGTGTCATAAGTCATTCTTAATACCTCACAAAACATTAAAATAATAATTCTTAATTTCAACTATATATAGTGCTTATTTCTGTATTACTTAATTACAAAAAACAGCCTTGTGGGTCACAAAAACAGCCACATGTCCGTGACAGCGAGAGACGTTGTGACTGTATAATGCTGCAGAGGACAGACGCACTGCTCTTTTACACCTGCCCTGATATCGGAGGCCACCGAACTACAGTGAAGTGAAATGGTCATGATGGTAGATTGCGAGAGTCAGTATGGATTTGCTGTCAGTTCGTCGTGCACTTCTCCTGGCCGTGACTGACTGATGGGTTGGGGCCTCGGGTAGGAAGCAGGAAGGCAGGCTGGAGTTAAGCGCTACTTACCGTCCTGTTTCTGTCTCCCTCTGCCTCTCTTTCTCCTCCTCACCCCCAAACCTGTATCCGCCACATGCACATGCGCACATGAAAAGATATGCAAAAGCACATGCATGCCTCAGACCCAGTGCAACACACACACACACACACACACACACACACACACTGACACAGACGTGCACACAGGCGCTTCAGCGGGGGCTGATGACATGATGGATTGCTTGTGTCAGTGTCAGAACAGTCTGAATCAGCCTGGTGCTGATAAGGTGCACTAGACCAGACCTACCCCACCCACTACCATTCCAGCCTAATAGCTCCTTTCCTTTTTACCCTGAACACAACCTGTGTGTGTGAAAGTGTGTGTGTGTGAGTGTTAGGCACTGGTTTTATATTGATTTGTGTGTTTATGTGTCTGAAAGTGGGTGGGAAGTCCACGGCTGTATGGATACATGTCGTGGATACTTTGTATGTAGTGTCTTTGTGACTGTGTGTGCATGTTGCTGAAAAGAAAGTGAAAGCGTGTGTGCTACATCACTTATTGAAACAGAGGGCTTCAGTCCAACAGCGGGCTGAATTGAGTACCTGCAGCAGCTTACCACCTGTCGTCTGTTATCCATCACACGAGGCGACACCCCGGCTCCAGTTATTGATGATGTTTATGGTAATTCCACTTTTATCACTTCAGTGATAGGAAGCTGATACTGTGAATGAGGAAATGTGGATGGCGTCAAATCTACTCAATTACTTTTATGAATAGTTTCTTCAAAGTGTCCTGAACTGACCATCTATCTTTCCTCGTGGGCTTGACAAAGTAGTCATATCACATCCATGGACTGCACAGTTCCTTACTCGCATTCTGAAGTGACAGCATTTTAAAATCATTATATAGGTGCAGGTTATACATGAGCAATGTTAGCTTTTACACTGCTATACCAGTGGATAAGTCAGTAAAATAAGATTACCTCACAGTATGTAGTTCCTAGGGCTTGAGCTGTGTCATGAGTTCAAATGGGGACACCTCTGTAAACAAAGTAAGTGAGCTTGTTTGGTATTGTGTTCTCATTTGCCCAATTAGACCAGCAACACTGTGCTCTCCCTAGGTGCTAACTCGCTAAATGGGAAATTACACCATAAAGATAAGGGAGTGTCGGAGAATGTTTAGGGTCTCAGAGTACTGCTTTCAGCACGACTGCTCAACACAGCCTGAGTAGAATTAATGAACCCTCTGTGGCGGGCTCCTGATGCATTTTTAAACAGCTCCTTTTCATTCCTGCAATGACATTTTGATTGCATTTGTTTCAGCAATAACTGTACGAGAGCGAAGCGAGGACGGCAGACGCAGGAGAGAGAGAGAGAGAGAGAGAGACAGAGAGCGAGAGAAAGCACATCCCCTAAAAATAAATACATCACTGTTCCGCCAAAGTGACTCTGACATGGGTTGTACAGACAGATATCACGTTTAATATGAGGACAGAAATAATGGGTTTTGCAGCAAACTGTAATTTGATAGCAACTGATTCTTAATACCGTGAGCATGGTGTCATGAATTCTAAGAGCCGAGGCGCATATGGCCTCTTGCTGACACAAAATTAGCTAATCCTTTAATTCATAGGAAGTCTAAATGCACGCATGTGATGTGAAGATAAAACTGTTGGATTCTGTGTGTCCTGTGTGTGTTAATGATTTATACAATTAGCAGCCATAGCGAAAGCACAATTTCAGAATAAAATGGCACCCCAGTGGAAGGGTTATCCTGATATTTTAATAGATAAGCACCCTGAGAGACACTGAGAGAGAGAAAAGCTAAGGTCACTGATATTGCAAGGCACCATAGGATAATAAGCACCACAATCTCTGGTTACACATTGTTTTTAAATTCTTTTAATTGCATCTTCCTGGCTCTCATCAGGGGTGGCGACCCGAGAAGTGGGGTATGAGGTCACTCTCCAGCAGCAGCCTTTGAAGCCCGGGCGCCTACCTCTCTCCGTCTCTGCCTCTCCCCACCCGTTTGCGTGGCCTTGAATTGCAAATTGTTTTAAAATACGCATAATGAGCACGGTGGCAAAATGTTGAGCCTCTTTGTCTTTCCCTCACTCAGCCTTTAGCACAACTAAATGAGTTAAGATTGCTCTATTGAATTACAAACGATTATTTTACTTACTCCTACCCGGTGCATGCATAATGAAAGAGAGAGGAAGACAGGAGACTGTGTGGACATGAACCAGAGAAAATGCTCATCGAGGCACACGTGATGATTTTAATGATGCTACCTGGGGTTATTGTTAAGTAAACTGACAGGGAATGTGTGTAATTATACGCGAGAGGAAAGTTTTCATATTGGCAGAAGATATACTGTCCCACCTTTGATATTCACCTCCCATGCATACAAATCCTTTGGCTTTGTTCTTTAAATACAGCCAGATTGGCTATCTCAGGTTGTGTGGCAGAAACAATATGTTTTACACGCTAATTTAAGCCTGTTTTGACTAAAAACTCACATGTTCGGTGTGCTATCCTGCACCGAAACAATACCACGCCTTAGTTCTGGAATAAATGATATAGTGCCATCAAATGATTTGCTACTGAAAATGGGTGTAATTAGTTACTCCGAGCATGTGTTTCAGTAATTGCTGCAGGCTTGCACTGTTAACATGTTTGAGCAATTAGATGATTACCACATCCATTACGATTCCATTTAAAAAGAAACAAACTGGGTGCAGTGGCTCAACAGGTCAGGATGCAAACCACGCAGCCCTGTGGCTTGAAGACCAGCCCACCAACTTTCCAAGTGCTTTTTGATTTTTCTCTCCAGTTATTACATGGGTGATTAAATGATATTCTATTATATTTGCACATTTATCTAGAAAAAGCTAGGGTTTTTTTCAGGTTCAATACCTCACATGCCCCTCTATCAGAGCTTGTTGGAAGGGTTCCACACCAGAAAAAAAAAAAGATGATTTAACGGTTGGCTGATGGACAAATTGCAGGTTATCAAGCTGTCACCACCTAAATTCAAGTAGCTGCTTGCAGCACCAGCGATTGCTGTAAGATTTAGAATTAGGAAATCACAGAGTCCTTTGTTCCAAATACATGTTTTAAAAAGGAAACTGAACAACACAGTTTAAAGCTGACTCACCTCATTTATTATGGAGTTTAACAAGTCCTGAGATTCGTTTTGCTTCTAATCCAAATGGAGGCTCATAGCAGTGTGATGGAGTGCCACAGGGGCCCCGCTCGCAGACATGTATAAAAGTTTGCAATGTGATCTGGTCATGTCTCTGGGAGGTTAACGAAACATAATGGAATTAATAATGCAGTCGAAACGCTTACAATCCTATGTTAAAGGCTCTGCCCTGGATGGATATCACTCAGTGATCACTTGATCAGGGTCTCTGGAAAATGTGAATACCAATTGCCCCACTGTGCAGTATGAAAATCCAATAAGAGCCGCCTTCAGTGCTCGACCAAACATTTCAATTCGCCCAAACAAATCACTCGAGTAATCGCTCATTTACGAAGCTTGCAGATTTATCAATAACAGCTTAATACCGCCACACAAGCCAAGAAGGCCAGGCCTCTGTCACTGCAGGCTTTTTGTCTCCCCTCCGATTTTCTAAATCTAGAGTCACATTGTGATGCCGTTATCAATAACTGACTTGACACTCCCTTTGACACCTACACAGTGGACAAGATGGCTACACGCCATCCTGAGAAGCGATTAAGCTCGTCTTTTGGAGAGCCGCGGTGACATCATTGGAGGTTCAAAAGCCGCCTCGAAACTCAAAAAGAGCATTAGAATGCATTTCATGCTCGACTCGCTGAAAAGTGCAGAGCTGAAATTTACACCTTATTTGATGTCCGTCTCCCTGCTGTTAATTGGTAAAAGGATCCCTGACCCTTTTGATCTCCTCCACAATCCCCTAAATGCCCAAGTCTGCTAAACTGTTCGGCAGGAGATATACCCTGCAGTTGCCCTGCCCAGCAATGTAAAGACTCTCTCTCTCTTCCACTGCCCCCCCTTGCTTTTTTTTTTTTTTTTTTTTCTTACCATCCATCCTTTCGGCTTTCTTGCCTTTGGTTTACGTCCAGGCTGTGGAGAAATAAGAGATGACAGTTGTTACAGATATGCCAGTTTAATTACTTGTCAGCTTATAGCCCATATCTCTGCTGCCCAACGCTGAAGCTTAACTTTTTCTAGTAGCTTAAAGCATGACCAGCCTCCAGTGCTTTAGTATTTAGCCATAAAACCCAGGAAATCTGAAAGATAAAAAAACCACGAACAGCTTTTCTAATTTTATGGGGGAAGAGTGGGCAGTTTTCTGTCACTGTTGGAATTGGCTTTCTCTCTCTGTTCCCCTCTGTGCAATAGTGACAGAAGAAGAGGGGCAAAAAGAGAGAATCTTGTAGAGAATGAAATTACATCACATGAAGGAGTGCATTGGTGTAGGATAAGCAGAACATTTCTTATGGCTTGCGTGCCACTGTTGACACTTTTAAGTCGGTTTGCAAATTGATAGATGTGGATGTGCTAAAGTCTTCTTTTTTTTTTCCCCCTCTTTTGGAGGAGGGCCATCCCAGACTCTCAAATCCAGTTAAGGGTAGTTGGAAAACACAGCTGCTTATTTTGCAAGCTTCCCTACTTTGGCCATGGTGACTGTAGGTGGCTGGTATCTGCAGGTGTATACAGAGCGTACTTATGAAATTTAACACCTCGTGGGTTATTGAATTTGGGGATTTAACATGGTACAATAACGCAGACAGATTTTACAGCAGCGAAAAAAAAGTGTATGTACTGCATATATACATCTTATCTAGAGAAACGTAGAGTAATCAAATGTGAATTACGAAAGAAAATTGTATATTTGCAAATGCTCTGCTGTTGGTGTATTATGGACATAATGGAAATCTCTGCTGTCATCACATTTAATTAACTTATTAATAACATCAATGCAGTGACTGAACCGTAGATTAAATCATGATACATGTGCTGGGGAGCAAAGCCAAGTGATTGTGCAAGAACTGCATATCAACAGCTCTCTTGAAAGCCATTTCATGTGTGGAGCTTTATTATTCACATCCAGACCTATAAGGAAGCAGTCTGTTTCCCTGACTTATTTATCGCATCTTCAATATGCCTCAGCACCTCGGCGGTTAATCCCTTTAAGTGTATCATCTCCTCTGTCTCTCCCCGTCTTTGCAGCAACAACACGTAACTGTAAGACTAGAAAGCAAAATAATTAGTGTATATTGTGTATTAAATGCTAAAGACATTTAAAGACGCGCAATGTGAGCAATCAAACGTTAAGTCCTTACATTTTGTATGGCTAAGAATGCCATTATAATTGGCCAGTAGTGTTATTTGTTTGCTTTGGATATGTGTCAGAGTCATTTTGTTACACATTAAGGTAGCGCAGTCACCAGTTTGAGGGTGTTTTTTTTTTTTTTTTTAGGAAATGGAATACAATTTTACAGAGCCACACGGGGACAGGGATGGATGGCAGTGAGCAAAAAAGAGCAGCAGAGTTTTGGACACACGCCTGCTTAGGGCCCATTGTTCAGGGTTCCCTCGGTGTTTATCCCTGGCTTTGTCTCCCACCATGATACATACTTTTCATTGAGGCAAAACAGATTATTTGTTACCATAGTTTCACCATCGCTTAGTTTTACAGCAAAGCATAATAGGTTTAAGGGCGGTGGGGATGGGGGGGTGGTGGGGGATAAAAGACTCTTTCTGGATACAAAAAAATAAAATAAAAGATTACCTGTTCTTTTCATCATTGCTGATCACATTGTTAGTGCCTGGCAGAAGCTTTGTGGTTCTACATAGTGAATTTCTCAGGAATCGGAGCACTCCCCCCCCCCCCACTGATGTTGATGCAGTGCTTTTTACAGCGCACGCCCTTGATATAAATTTGTTGCGGGACATGTTTGGACATGTTTGTGAGAGTGATTGTGTAATATTTCACACTGGACTGTTTGTTATAATGGTCATTACTGCTTTCACTGCAATTTCAAAGTACATATGATATCAACACAGACGTCAAATATTTAACATACGGCCATGCTGGCCTTTTATAGCCGCAAACAACAGAATGGGAATTAGCATGTAGGAAAATTCTGCAATGAATGTGTTTTTTTAAATGAAATATTGCTCATTGAACAATATTTCCTGACCAGAACCTATTGAGCAAAGTCCCCTCCACTGTCCCACAAACACCCCCGTCATACTGTATGTATTACATTGCCACATAAAAGTGTATTGTCACATTACCCTCATGCTTCATTCTACCTTCGCTGTGCCATATCTGCTTCAGTGTTAGCCTACAAATCGTGCTGATGATCATCCTGCATCGCTGAGCAGTAAGGTTTTTATACATAGTAGTAATGGCATTATTTTATGGCCATCATTTCAATGGGTTTTAGAATGGATCATAAAGCAAAACAGTTTGCAGTTCTTTCGCAGACCCTCCACCTAATAATGAAAAGCCAAGATCAGCTGAGTGCTAACTCTATTTACAAGCTCACATAATTCCATTGTGGCAGCGCTATCAGAGTAAATACGCTTAGCCCAGTGATGCATACCCCCGTAGAAAATGAAAGCAAGATGAGATAGAGGTCACATGACTGCAGAAACACCTTTTAAAACACTTAATGTGCCTTAGCTGATGTCCAAAGCATGTAGGTTATTACTACAGTTGTGTGAAAGCTAATTAATGGATAATTTGAATGATATCCAAGATGCCTCGCTCACACAGTCGGTGGCTTTGACCTTCGCAAACCTGATCATTTCTCACCCTGAGCTCGCTCTTTTTTTTTTTTCTCCAAGGCAGGCCATCATCAGTATGATGTCTGCTTATTTTGTGTGATCAGACTTAAATTGAAATTCTGCCTTGAAGGGCAATATTAAAAGAGGCAGTCATCTGTGAAGATTGGTAAACTATAAGTCTTACATTACAATTGAATGTTAAGGCTTCATCATTCCTCGCATAATTTATAGAAATGAAGATGAGTCAAGAAAAAAAAAAAAAAAAAAAACCCAACAAGTTCCTTCTTATTACCCCACTGACAGCTTGATTCAGCCAATGCATTAACTGAACTGTGCCTTTAGTAGTCTTTTTTAAATATCTAATTTCTGAACCAATGTGTTTTTGCATCTAATGAACATCGCCACACAAAGTGGAGCCCACGCAAACAAATCTAAAGGAGATATGAGAAAGACTTTCCCCAATAAATTGAGTGTGGAGCACACATTTGAGGGATTTTTTTTTTCCTTTCTCTTTCCAGTGAGTGAGTGAATGAGTGAGGGGGCCGGCAAGGGAATATCTTTTAATATCGCTTCGAGCAAAGATATCCCATTTAGACATCGTTCAAACAGTTATTAACACTATTGATTTATGTTTGAGTGATTGGAAGCCAAGGGAGGGAGATGAAGTCAACCGTCATGACCCCCTCGCCTCGGGACGGAAACTGCCTGACACAGATCACGGCTGTCTCACACGTGAAACCTGCTCCCGCCTGTGACATCTTAGATTACTGGGTACAGGCTACAGTGTGATAACTCTGTGTATGATATTGAACTCGTCCGTACGCCGCTTTCTCTCACAACACATCCCTCTTTGTTGAAAAATATCTGCTGTCACTGCATTCACGCAGGCATTTTCAGACAAAGAAGATGGCTTTTTTTTCCCCTTTTTTTTTTTTTTTTTTTTCTTACAGTTATAACCAGAACTGGGAAAAGGAGACACTCAAAATGACTTTGTTTCTATTTGTCTGATATGTTTAATGCTGTGAGCACATTTTTTCATGCTTAATTTCTTTGCAAAGTTGGCTGTGCAAGGTTTCAAGTCAACATTCGTAGAATACTTGAGACAGTACAAAGACTAAATGTTTTACTGTTGCATAATCTATGCTAGCTGATGATGCTAACCCTCTAATGTATGTATGTGTGTGTGTGTGTGTGTGTGGTGGTGGTGACAACATTTATATGCAATGCTGTAAGCTGTTATGATGTGAGGAATTAATTGGACATTGGCTCATTGTTTTCTCTTCACTTAAGAAGCTGGAAAAGACAGCTGACAGTATGCCCATTAAACAGCAAATTCAATATATTTTTGGCATTTTCCCCATCTCTCCTTTTTTTTTTTGGTCATTATCCCATTAACTCAAATGGAGAAGCTTAGCATACCAAATCTGTTCTTAATTATTTCTTATAAATTCCTCAGAACCTCCCCCGGATTTGTGGTCTCGCCCACCCAAAATATTGGCTAAATAAAAAAAAAATAAAGAAAGAAAAAACAGCACAATAGAAGCTCATCTATTTCAAAGGCGGAATTGAGCTGTTAGAGATCATAAAACATTAGTGCGGCATGTCATTAGGTTATTACAGGCTTATCCAGTAATTATATTAAATACATTATCATGCGGCCATTTAAAGAAAGGACTCGTTTCCAGAAATAGGATTTTACAGCCCTCTCATGACGTGCCCTCAGCAACCAGCTACAGGACAAAATGTCAATTAAGTGGCGGCTGAACTCGACAGAGTTGGTGACCAAAGGATAAAAAAAGGCTTTCCTTGTCTTAGAACAAGAGCTTTGGAAATAATATAGACCTCAGTGTGCACTGATAATAAATTTTTTTTTTTAGTTTGTTAGCGATCAAGAATCAATTCTGCCGTCAGCGTTTGAACAAATTCCTTGCACTGATAAGTCAAAGTTTGTTTGCATGGATTTAAAAGGGCTCTTTAATGACTTGATTTGGTGTATGAATTCAGAATCTGCTAATAAAGTTCTGCTCCTTTGTATTCTTTCATCGCACTCATGTTTTTGCAGCAACAACGTGACTATTTCGCACTTCTACCAGAGTCGGAGGAACAGCGAGAATCAGAAAACTGATATGGTTTACATCTGCTAAAGGAATTCACGCACAGCAGAGCTAATTGGCAAGTTGTTGTTTCAGACTGAAATAGCTCGCTCCTCTCCATCTCCAAAAACAAGTGGCATTTCAGGCGGGGAGTCTGCGCCCTCCACAAGTTATTGAGCTCGCTGATTGAAAAAAAAAAAAAAAGTTTCTTTTAAGAAATCAAACCCAGCTACTTGGATTTCTCCACGGTCAAAAGGTTAAGCGTTTGATCCGAGCAGAGAGATGCTTTGAGGGGAGAAAAAAAATAAATATTGTTAAATGAATACATGTCTGCATTCAACCTTACCTTTCTGCAGAGCACACACCCTTTGAAGTCTTGTTTGTTCGGAAACACTCCCATCTCATTGAGTCCAGGAAATTCCCCACCATACCAGTGCCGAGATTAGAGTCAGTAATCCAAACTAACCCCAGAAATTCAAAGAACAGGCTCAAAACTAATATTTGAGCTCATGTCTCACAAGTGAGCCCATTGTTAGTTTGTGACTCATAAAATGCGCGCTGTCATCTCAAATCTGCTTATGATAGATAGAGCGATTTAAGCATAACTGCTGATCTTCTACAAACACGGCGAGCGCTGCTTCAAAGGGTTCTCATATAATGCTCAACAAGACCGTGGCTGTGTGTTTTTGGCTAATGGCGATGCTCTGTGTTTTAATAATGTGCTTATTTATACGTCCAACCTCACATGAACAATGCACACATGCTCGGTGCGTGTACTCCAGACCACACACTTCTTCCTCTGTGTGTGTGTGTGTGTGTGTCATGGCATGGCAGGCCTCGGTTTCTCAGGGGTCGGGGGAGGAGAGCGGAGAGGGAAGCTCACGTTCGCCGGGGCCCGCAGAAGATGATTCCAGATGATTCCTCGGCACGCCGCTGTCAGAGGAGGCCATGATGAATGAAAGGGCTCCGCTGGGCCTCACTGTTTATTTAGACCTCTTGTTTCTGACACAGCTCCCGCACAAAGAAGCAGCACTGAAGTGTCTCGGTATTAAAACATAACCTTACCAGACTACAATCAGCCACCAGGGGCTTTCAACCGCACCCCCCCTCCTCCCCACACCCTTCTTCTTCCTAATCCAACAGAAAAGCCCGATTGTTCTCCATTGTGGAATTTGGGACTGAGACCTGTTCAGGACCAGCAGCGAGGGGCAGCCGACTGTGGAAGGCTTTCCAGTACATTAGGAGTATATGAAAGAGCAACTGACCAGGCTTAGATTGATATGGCTGTGTCTGCAAGGGACAACATATGGGAAAGCAGTAATCCTCTCTCTGTGCTGGAACTGTGGGTATTTTTCTTGGGGATTTGAGTTTAGGAGAGACAAATATGGATGGCCCCGCAGTCCTGGAAATGGTGCAGACAGCTGCTGGGTACTTTGTGGATGTGTGTCCCGATAAATAATTGTTTCCTATCCGTCATAGCCTCTTTTCACATCCTCGCTGCCGGGGAACCATATGAAAAATCCTCCCTCTCGAATGCTAGTGCACTTGTACCACTTTTTTCCTCCGTATGTACCATGCATGTAATATATCGCCCCTCTCCCTTAAAAAGGTTTCGTGTATCGCTGTTTCCCTCCTTTGTAAGCAGCATAGACGTTTATAGCAGTTTTCATTTTCTAGCACACCATTTCAGGTTCATCTTGTCATGGCTCCTCCCAAGCATATGTCGAAGCATCACTGTCTCATTGTCTGCTGAGATCATGACAAATCAACATTTCGGAGTAGTACTGGCAGCGCGCGCAAAGTAAACAGCGCGTCTATTCAAGATCACCGCCATGCTAAAACCGACTTAACGTGAGATACACACACTGCGCTTAAGATATTGCTTAAGATATTGAGTTTGCGCTTTGTTTTCACTCCAAAAAAAAATAAAAAAAATAAAAACAAATCACAAATGTGATGCAGATAGATGGAAGGACTGCCGATTTCTGTCAGCGGGGGAAAAAAAAAAACAACTGAATAGGATGTGATGCAACACCGTGTGTTTTAAACGCTTCAAAGACGCCTTTCATTGAAAAAGGTTTTGTTGACAAGCTATGGCAGAATGGCAAAAAAAAAAGGAAAAATATGATCAACTAACTATGAATATGCATATTCAGCCACAACTGACTCCAAATCTTCTTTCATTGGGGAGCATGTGCACATTTTTCTCCCATTTATTAATTCCAAATCCCATTCATGGCAAAAGAATGGAGGTGAGTATAATTGTGTATTTTGTCAAATGTGATCAAATTAAACTGGAAGCAGAATGAATTCCGTGTATTTGTATGCTAGTTTTTCAGAAGTGGTGTCCTGATTTTAAATCCCCAAGTCTCAAGTGGGCACATCACAAAACCAACACAGTTTGGCAGCAAGCTGGCAGTCTTTGCTCGTATGAGGCCCAGAATTTAATGAGCATGAATAATGAATACTACTCAACATGCTGGTGACTGAGTAGGCTGCCAGTTATTAGGTCAATGAAGGCGTTGTTTAGCAGGGAACACTCACTGTCTCACTGAATGATGGACTCCCACCATCCGCTGATCTCCTACTCGCTGGAAATAACTTTTCTAATGCGGAAAAAGCAGCAGATGGCGACAGACACGTCGCACCGCATTTCAGCTGCGTCCTGTCCGTGACGCGCGTTACGACACTACTGTCCTAATGGCATGCGCTGTGGATTGATACTGTTTGAACTCAAATTCCCGTAGCATTTTAAGCATGTAACAAGCTGATTTAAATGAGGAACTATCCACTAACAAGCTGTACAGATGCCTGCACTTCACATAACTCTTAAACTCCACTGGCAACTCTCCAGCGCTGCTATTTTAAATGATTGTCTCATTCTGCCCATCTTTGTGCATCTGACTGTTGGATTTTTCACAAGGAAACATGATTTATTATTAAGTGCTGTTCCAAATATACATACATCTTTCCCCACTCAAAAAAGCATTCGTCTGCCTGTTACTGCAGTGATAAGTGTATTATATGAGCTGTAAAGTACACGTTACCTAGAACAACCTGGCAAATACAGAATTCCAATGCAAGGAGGTGCTTTTCGTGCCCTGCAGCTACAACTCCCATGCACTAGATGTTATGCTACTTGCAGAGGATTTAAAGGATAAAAAGAGTGGGGCAAGAAAGAGAGACAGAGAGAGAAACACAGCCGAGAGAGAGCATCCAACAGCAGCAGCAGCAGAATGGCAAGAGCCACAGCATGCAGATCAAATGCTCCAAATCTGTCAATCAAAACAGCTGTCATTTCAACCACCGCGGCATCGAACAATCTGATGATTAATTATTGACAATCTCCGTCTTTGTTGCTTTCTCGCACCTTCCCTCTTTCTGTCTGTCTCAGTGTCTCTTCCCTTCCCTCACTCTTTTTCTCTCCCAAAGATTAGACACAGGCTCCAACATGAAAGCTGCCGACCTGTGTTTGGGTCTGTCACAAGTGATTTCACTGCTGGTGCCGTGCCGTGCCCCCACACCCCCTTAACGGGATATCCTCTTCTCTCTCTCTCTCTCTCTCTCTCTCTCTCGCTCTCGGTCCTTCCTATCTTCCCACCCTCTGTTGCTATGGCACCTGCCAGGTCGCCACGGGGACCCTCATATCTCCACTCATCCGCCTGCTCAACCCCGGTGTCGATTCTATCCAGCCCGGCTTCGTGTCAGAGAAAAGCAGGAGTAAGACCCCTCGCTGTTTAACACTCCAGAAGTTAACTGGGTCTCTCCTCCCTCCTTCCCCACTCCTCTCTCTCCTCCTCCTCCTCCTCCTCCTCCTCCTCCAGAGAGACACCTTATTTTCTCCTGTGGAAATAATTAAAAAAAAAGGACATTCTTGAAACACTGACCGAAAGGTAGTTTTTAGTACAAGCAGTATCCATCGTGTTAATCTATGAAGTCTGTCTTCTGAGGGTGACCACACGCAGTTTGTTAACACTCCTTCAGTTTTCAATTGGTTTCAAGGCCACATGAAGAAAGTTTTTGAGATGAGATTCACAGAATAACTGCAATGAAGGCACACACATTTGATATTCTATGTATAATTATCAGTGAAAATTGGATGTTGTTATGTCTGTATGTGCTTCTGTAATAATAAAAAAGCCTGACATAAAAGGACATATGCCAAAAAAACAGCACTATGGCAGAATTTATAATGTATACATATACGTGACGACATGATCTACCTTATACGCACGCTCATGACAAAACTACAGTAGCACAGTGTCAGTAAGTAAGTGCTGCACTGTAGTTAAGTACAATTTTACATTTATGTACTTTTATTTTACTATAATATTATCATTCCAGTGCATGCTACTCTATGATACATATTCACATATATAGAGAATTATTCTGCTTTTAAGTCCAGTACATTTATTTCACAGCTATACTTGCATTGTGTATGTATATATATACCAGTATGATTTTCATGAAAAAATAATTAATAATTAATCGTCACATGATGACCCACCAGAAGTGTGTGGCAATGTCTGTTTTGAATGTTGCGTTCAAAGCAAATCATTTTAGTTATAGCTTTAATCAGAAAATAAACTACATACAACTTTAATCATAAACGACACAACAGTATGATGTGTGTATAGTTCAATGTCACTCAAATCAGACCTTCCCTGGATGATAATATAACTTAGACACTGAAGTGTTATTAATAATTAAAATGTTATAATGAACTACTCACAGCGGCCATTTATCTGCATCATAAAGGATATTTTAATAAGTCTACTTACCTACTTGCAGGACATGTGCCTGTCATTTTACATTATGACAGTAGTTAGAAGTGCTACTTTTGCTTAATTAAAGGATCTAACTATGTTTTCCACCCCTGTCTAACTCATGGTGTACCATTAATAACTCACTCTAACTCTATACATGCTAACATAAAGCAATTATTTCTGATGTCATTTAAATATTTTCTGTTAATTAACAGGTGGGTGTTTTGTGTGAGGTGGTTAAAAACATGACTGTGTTGTTGTTGGTGTTTCATATAATAAAAAAAAAAGAAAGAAAAAAAACCCCTCATCTGCATTGCTGGGGCTAAGCTACCATGTCTCTCCTCGTCAGACTTGACATCCTGTCACAAACACGACGCTGAGGCCCTGGCATGGAACCACATCCATCCAGGTATCAGCCCCTTTTTCTGTCTTAGGCCATATGTTTCTGCTATTTCTGTCAGTGAAATCCTATTTACAACAACCACTGCTGGTTGTTTACAGAAGTTTAAGCTCCTCTGATACATTCCTGCTTATGTTTGCATGCTTTTTAGCCCCATAGATAATACATGAGCTTGCTTGCTCCTTTTTTTTCTTTTTTTTTTTTTTTTCTTCAACGAAGGGGAGATGTTGCCATATGCATGAAAGAATAAACGAAGACCTAAACTGACAGCACCATCTGCCAAACACAGTTGACGTCAAGAGAGTGGCCCCCGCTCAACATTTTGCCCGGCTCTCAGGAGGATGCCACATTGTCATCAGTGCTAATACTAAATATTAATAATTTGTTGACCCCAAAGTGTTTAGAAATCACTGATGCAGACACATATTGCCCTTCTGAATGGCATATGCAGATGTCAGGTGAGCACCGCAGGACTGTGCTGCTGTGCAGTGTGTGTATGCATGCATGTGTGTGTGTGTGTGTGTGTGTGTGAGTGTGTGTGTGTTTTCCAGGAGCAACTTCCACCAGGACTGTCATGAATATTACATCGTTCCACATGCCCACGTAGCTCCTCCTCTTTTTCTCTTACCTCCCCCCCCCCCCCCCAGTCAAACACACAAATGCACACACACTCAAAGAAACAAGCTTAAGCTGTCACAATAAACCATTTTATAGCAAAAAATGAGTCACTAACAACAATTGTACATTTATACCCTTTAATGCTTGTGAGCAGGTCAGAATAATAATACATCAATGTGGACATTTTCTAGAAATAATTCGTGCATATACAGTAACATATATTGCATTATTGTTTATTACTAGTCAGCTGACTCAGTCAATGCAAAGCTAAATCAGGTTTTTTCTAAGACGATGCTACAGTGAGTGAAGGGGTTTTGCATTCTTAAGCTAAAATCTTTCATGTTGAATTTGACTTAGTATGGGATGACACTATAACACATGATTGACATATGAATGTTACTGTAGGTGAAATAAAGACCACATTTTTGTGTTCCTGTTAAGTACTAACGAAATTGCTGCTCTCACAAAAGTGCTCTCATGCGAAACATTTTACTTTGCTGACTCAGTATTTTGTGGTTGTTGAAATTTTGTTAAAGCATCTCCACTCCAATCTGGTGGTGAGGCAGAGTCTATAAATTTAAATGAATATCTAACATATTGCGGAGGAAAATGCCTCCATGCTGTATCGGCCCACCGATTATAAAAAGCAGTGACATCGGTAATGATTCCTGATGGACTTCTCAGACCTGACATGTCTCTCCAGACACTAGATGCATTTCACCTTGGCATCTGCTGTGATCGCTTCTGTTTTCCTCCCATACATCTTTATTAGTTCGTAACTGATGGGGGCACCGCGGGATGTCACTTGATGAGAGGCACCGTGTCAGTGAGACTGATTTATTCCCAGCATTTGCTCTGCGGTTGTGCCAACTGACCCACTCCAATCCGCTCCCCACGCCAGCCCTCCGCGCACACAGACCCCTAACATCTTGGAAAGCTCTACTTACCCCTAAGAATAGGACCCACCCTGCCAAAGGTGCGGTAACTTTATATGCAAAGCACTCCCCGAGTCATTTCACAGATATCCGATTGAATTTCGCCTGAGATGCGAGTTGATGATGCAATGAGTGATTTCGCGTGCCGTCAGCATAAGGCGCTTTTCTGCTGACGTTCTGACCATGAGTTATAGCAGTACGAACAACCAGACACTTTTGCATTAATCCTCAGATCACAAGTCGGTTCATATGGACAGCGCGTTTCAGATGTTTGACAGAATTTAGTGGATGGCAAGGCTACCACCTCCGGGATAATGTGGAGTGGACGGCTAGCATCGAGAGAGATCATGTTGCTAAAATCTGTTGGCTGGTTTCTTTTTTATAATCTCTAAATGGCGGCAGTAAATAGTGATAGTAAAACAGCAAGCCAGATCGTCTTTTTAATGGACAGAAGGCGCTTGGTAAAATATCCTTCCTTGTTTAATATATTTATTTATTTTCCTTTTTTTGGAGACTTTTATTTCATTTGCTTTTCAGAAAATGGATATCCTGTATATTTTAATTCTACACTATGATGATTATGTAATTTCTTAATTTTACTCCACCATCTTAAATTATCTCACACTCTCTGTAAACTGCATTATGAGGATGACACAATTATAATCTGCAGCATGTTTTAAATATCTAATCAAAAATATATACATTTATGGAAATTCTGTCTGTATATCTCACCTCTAGCCCCTCCCGATTTATGATGTTTTTCACCCCAGGATTTGGCAGTACAGTGCCATAAAAGTACTGCTAGATGAGTTCAGTTTGGCAGGAAACCTTGGCTGTCACTGTTCAGGAAGCAACAGCTCTATTACCCAGCTAACATAAGAGTTCTGGGCGTTTATACAGTCACCCCCATTGATTGCAGTGAATCACAGGGCTGAAATGCATTTGTTGGCAGGCGGCAGTGGCAGACACAAAAGCATCGGTGGGTGTCAGCTTTTAATTGTAACTGTCTTGCAGAATGGGTGTTGTTTTAATATCCTGTATAGATTTTTATGTAATACACTTACTTGCGCAAGGCAGCCCCGAGCAAGAATCAATTCAGCCCAAAGGATCCCGTCCCCCTACCCTTTTGTTAAAAGCCAATCTTGTTTTAATGATGCATGAAGAAATATTCAAGCATTGACATTTCACTGTCAGGTTTCTTTAGAAAAATCAATTAAGATAATACAGCTTTGACCCAGTTATCCAGTTAATGCTTATTAGGGATGTAATATGATTTACTGTCAGCATTTATAATTCTTTGCATCTCATCCCATTAGCCCTGTGACTGTTTCATAGAGCGCCGTACAACGGTCACTTCTAGGAAAGTACAGTCGCTAGGAGCTGATAAAATGGAGTGGAAAGGAGTAATGACATTGATTGGGATTGGTGGGCAGGTTAAATGCGAGCCCCTGAGGCATTCTCTCTCTCTCCAGCTTTCACCCTGTCTGTCTCCTTCTGTCTTTTCCTTTTCCGCCAACCGTAACATGATGGAGTGCCGAATACTGCCCAGCTGCAAAATTACACATTTGTCAGTATCACAGGAATCCAACGGGGACATTTATTGTCATTTATCTGAGTTACCTTAATTATCTGCGTTGGCTCCCTGTCATGCCAAGATATTTAACTCTGGGAGTTTATTAGATTCAGTACATCTTTCCCCACTGTCCCTGACTCCACAGCCCACAGAGTCAGTTTTCCTGATTGTAAAAGTCACACAAATTACCACCATCAAAAGTTTAAATCTAAGGTTTTGTCTTCCTCACATTAATCATGACTTGGACGTGGGAATCACTTGAAAATAGCAACATTCAGCTTTAGCTCATCATCAACATATTCACAAATTTCCGTGTGATACGTGAATAGAATCATGCAGCGTGTGTACAAAAACCTTCATCCAAACATGAAATTATGCCTGGAAAAGAAATAAAAAGTGAAACCAAAAACATATCCTGCTAAATTAGTACTGCTGTGCACAGCAGGAACAAAAAGCGCTCTGTCCCGAGGGGCACTGTCGAAGATCACTGATGTCTCCGTAACAGAAAATGTTAAACCTGTTTTACATTGTGAAATGCTTTTTTCCCTGCTTGAAGTGCACACGTTCTGTGTGGTAAGAACTAATTGTCGCAAGTCAGCTTTGAGTCACTGTTTCTGAACCCTGCTCAACTTTATGGCATTTCAAAGCTGTCAACAGCGAACCTCGAGAGCTGCAGCGTCACCGCTCTCGACATTAAAGGAATGGCATCGCTCCGACATCTGGGGCTGCTGGAACAGGAAATGTTTAGCGTGTGCTGGAATTCTCTTTACCGCCTACTATTAATGCATTTCTGAACAATTACACATTTTGGAAAGCAATTACACATACCTATATTTCACATGTTTGCATGCAAAAGGCAAGTGTGAATCTGAGAAAGGTGCAGCATTCATGTGTGCAGTTTAGAGCATTTTATCTTAATGTGCTTGCACAAACCTTTGCAGAGGCCAAACTGTGTATCTACTGGATAATTTTTGCATCCACAATGTGTGTGCTCTTTGTGTTCTCGAATGCAGTGCTGCTAATGCCTGCACTGCCTGCTATCATCTTTCTTAAGGTCAGGGGTTAAGTGTCAGAAAAAGTGAGACTGTCTAACTCTGCCCTTTAAAATATTTTGAGCAAAGGAGGGAACACTAACCGAGGGCTGATTCCTGTCAGCTTAGAATTAAAATGTGCCCCGGGGGAATTTTAATTTAATCCAAATTTATGAAGGATATGGTACAATCATAAAGAATGAACCCAGTGTTTCCTTTTTGTAATATGTGTATTAAGTATTAAATTGCTGATGTATTTCACAGAGCAATTTATTTTAAATAAGGAGCACATATATATATATACAGTAGAGGATTGTACAGCCTACAAAGCAGCTGCTAATTGTGGTGTTTTAGAGACAAAACAAAACAAAAAAAGCTATGGCAAAGTGTACAAAGGCTGCCTGTTGTTTTCATTTAAGATACACAAACTCAATTACAATGCTTACAACCAAGGAATACGAAACTCGCATATTTTACCCAACCTGTGTGAGTGAATCCCTAAACACACTCCTCTTTAAACTCACTCCTGTTTCGCTTCCTCTTTAAACTCACTCTGCCGCTTTGTCTCTTTGCTTTACTCCCACAGTCATAAGCCAAGAAAGCCCACGTCCCTCCCCTACCTACCTAAATGCATATCGGCAATCCACTGACACAAAGGCATCATCTGCCTGTGTGTACAGAGCAGCAGCAGCCACTTTGGATCCTGAATCTCAATGGGCTCATAGTGCCTCCGACGCCCATCTGTTCCAAGGCAGCCAGCGAGCCACTAAGCAGCAAACTTTGATCCCCATGTAGATTTTTTCCAAACCCATCCGGATTTGCCTTCCCCTTAAGAGCCATTGTGAGGCTGCCCCGGAGTACAAATTCTAGATTCATTATGAGTGTGGGCGGCAACCTTTGTATTCCCCAAAGCACAGATGTATGCAGACAACATATTGCTATTTGGTAGCATAAAAGCCCAAGTCCATTGTTCATTGTTAGTTCATATATCACAAGTAGCTCTCTCATGCAAGAAAAGAGCAGTGCACTTGTCATGAAGTATTTGTGGTTAACATTAACCATTAAAGATGTACCTTTTTTTTTTTGCATCACTCATACTTAATTCCTGTTTCTTTTATCTTTTCATGTCTGTTTATTAGAGAAATCTGCAATGCGACTCTTGTTTAATCAACAGATGACTGCATGCTTGTGGTACATTTTACATTTTGATCTTTAATTATCATTTATTGTGCGTGCTCATATTTCCCATACACCTTGCCCATAGTGATACGCAGGTGATATTTTGAGAATATATTCATGAGCAACTGCTAAATATTACCAGATTTTTTTTCTTTTATTTATTATCTATTTGCAGTACATACATTTCCCTAAACAGGGAAAACATCTGTATATATATCTATACACCATAACAGCCTGCCTGTGGCTTCACCATAAATACAATAATTTAAAAGTACCCGGAGTTCAAATGTTAGCCTCTATTTTTTTTTTCTTTCCCGTTTTAGCCTGCTGTGTATGTCAAAATTATCATATAGAAAATATGGGTGGCCAATAGGTGACAGGCAGGCGTTAATTTTAAAAACATACAATTATGTAGAAAAATGTTGACTGATGAAAAAAAAAAAAAAAAAACTTCCATGGTGACACTTCCACAATTTTTTTTTTCTTCATTTTTAGAGACATGGCAGCGACATTAGCATTGGTCATTAGTGGCAGACACATCCGCCGAGTGTCGAATACAGAGGCTCATACGCAGACCCTATTTGGTTACCTGTGTGACAGGCTTGTTCAGGACACCAGAAACAGCTGTCCTGGCCTGTGTGAGCCAAAATAATTAGGCCTGTCATCTCAGTGCTCTGATTTCCCCTTCAGCCCGCTCCACAAAATGCTAATATTTTGCTTTCATTGTCACATTCACCTTGACACGGATATTGCCTTGGCGCATAACTGGATGAGATGACTCTAAATTTGCATTGTTCGTTCTAATAAATTTGCTTCCTCTGTACCTCGTGGCAGGACCCATCAGATAAAGTCTCCCGGAGTGTCATCAATCATGGCCCAGGCTGACAGACGGCTTTCGCCTTCATTTGTTACATAGAGGAACATGCTTAATTATTTGTACTGTAATTAGTTGGGAAAATGTCAGGAAATGTCAACTCTCTGTTCTCTGTGGAAGCGGCTCTGTGGAAGGGCTCTGCTTGAAAGCCACAATGACTGAAGTGTCATTAATGCCACGTAACAAGACGAGGATCAGCTGGGGGAAGAGAGGTGGTGGTGGTGGTGGAGGAGGGGGGCTTCTTAGAACGTAATCATGGAGAGAGTTAGAGGGAGACACAAATCAGCGGTGCTAGCTAGCATGATGGGCATCTTATTAGCCAAGCAGCCAGCCAGCTGCATTTTTCAACCACATCTTGTTTCCCTCCGCTTTTCTCACACTGGCACGAAATAAAGGCAGCAAGTGGGGAAAAGAAATGAAGTCAAGTAAACAATTCCGGCTTCCCACTCGCTGTCAAGCCGGCCGTACTTTGCTATGTTATATTGCCTGTCATAAACAGGCATTATGCCAGATACAAAAAACAATGGAGAGGCTTCTCGCTTGAGCCCTCCTTGCTAAAGCAGAACTTTTACAATGCAATTAATAGCAAGTCAAACTGCACCCACAGAAATCTTATCACTAAAGTAGTGAACAGGGTGATTATCCGTCAACACAATAGCAGCTTTGGTCTTTTATCCTGGAGCCAAGCCCATAATTTCATCACTATTCTTTCTATTAATTATACAAAATAATTATTTATTGCAAAATTAGAGGACAAAGTCATTAAATAACCTTCACAGCATATTATATCACCACTAATTATTGCATTCAGCTGCTAGCATCTGTGAAATACATATTTTAGTGCCTATTTGTTTTAACGACAATTGGCTAATGTGTGTGGACAGGCCACTTGAACACTTATCCAAAAGGCAAGGTAATTTACACTTGTTTGAAAAGGGGGGAGGAGACAAAGGGAAAAGGGAAATAGGGATCCCATAAGGGACATCTTTTGTTTTGGAGGAAAATATGTAGTATTATGAGGTCCCGAGGGGGTTTCAGTGGCCATTCGTCTTTTCAAGGCCTCACAGTGGGAGTGTGGCGGAGCAAGGCTCAGCCTGCTACCTTGCCCACCGACAGGCACTGATGGTCATCCAAGAAGCTCCTTAATTAGCCTGCAATCTGGCAACGACCCGTGTTCCTGAGATGTGGCAGCCCTGTTTAAATATGATGCCAGATGCAGTCCCACCTTCAGCATGTCATCTCATTGTCCTAGGAAGCTAGGGGGACAGAAAGAAAAGGGGAGAGAGAGAGCACAACATCCCACAACGCAGCATGTGTTGGGGGATATTGTGCTTATTGTGTTGTGCTTATTCACCTTTTGCTTGTTTGTATTTTGCTTCCTGTCTTTCAGTGAGCGCACTCCTTCCAGCTCCGGCACTCCCAGCTGGGAAGCAGATATCGCAGGAGACCTGAGGTGACCTCGACCTTGAGGAGTGATGCAATTAATGTTTAAAGATCCTATAGGAGGATGCTGCAGTGAGGTATATGCAAACACATATCCCTATTCACGTAGCCAAACATACACAGACATGCATGTACATTTGGATCTAAATTTGTCTTTATATTTCGTGTGTGAACAAATTTAAGATAAGAAATGCTGCGTTTGGTGGTTTATTTACCACCATCGGTAGATCCAGCCCTGTAGCTTAGGTACATTTCTCCTCCTCAGGCCACTTCGTAGTGTTTGACACCATGTGAATAAAGTATCTAAAACTGGAAAACCATACTCAGAAAAACCCATTAAATCTAACTGAGTTTGACCTCCTTTTATACAGACACATTGTAACACTTGATATTAGACTAATCTGCGATTCAATATGTAGAGCAAGAGCGGGCATTATCTAAAATGGTGTAAACATGTCCCAGAGCCGTCTAAGATTCCCTTCTTATAATAGTTTTATTTCCGAACATATAAATACTGGATATGCTGTAATACTAACAGCAGCCTCTGTTCAGCTTGTTTGCTCATGTGCTTCCTCTAGGGTTTAGGCCGTCACAGCACACAACTTTGTGTTGCTGCGCTCACAGTAAATGTGGATAAGCTCAGAGGACCGAGGACTTTTTATAGACTAGTCAGTACGGCTCTTTCATGCCGTATCCGCAGCTTTTCCTCAAATACAAGTGGAATCACTGAAGTCCACTCGCTGCATCTACTTTACACATCTGGGCCTCGGGATTTAGCCAATAATTCCTTTTAGAGATTATGCGATGACGCAGTTGTAGGACAGAAAATGTGTACAGTGCGTCCAGTTAATGTCTGGTTAATTAATCCGGTGTACAGTGAAAATCAGCTACAGTGTGACATTAGCGGTAGCCAACAGCTTGGGTTTGAAAGTATATTTGGTTTAATACCAGTTATCAGTTATTTAATACATGAAATGTAATGTTAAGAACCAAAAAATATCCATATTAATAACATAGGCCAATACTTTGGTTAGTATTTGTTCTTCCATTTACCACATTACTTTAAATATCACCTTTTCTTTTACTGATATGTATATAAATTGCCCATACATCATCACTGAGACAACTTAAATGGAAAGTTTGTATATTGAAACCATGTTTGTTGTTGCCTGTATGAAGAGGGGAGATAATCTAATCAATTTCCAGCGGGAAAAAAAAGGTCCAAAAACAAAAGGGGGAGGCGAGGGATCAAATATAACATTAAGGAACATTGAGAAATATCCAATTGTCTGAGCAAATGTAAAATGCCAAAGCCTCTTAGAACATTGTAAGTCTTTATTCAGCAATACATTATCATGCATATTTCATACGGGGAGATTACTAAAACGGAATTGTGTGTCTTTCTGTTGTATGTCTTTATAATTACACCTTGAAGCCATAGCTGAGTTTTTTCCTCCCTTTTCCCTCCATATTCATGAAAAGCAGACTTGTAATTTGATAAAGAGAAGCTTGTGTTCTCAACTTCATTCAAACGGCATCATGGCGCTGTATTAAAGTGGGCATCTGTGTTCTCGCGGCATTAATCTCTTCAAGCACATTCCAGCTGCTGTGATGTGCGAGAGGGAGATAAGTCTTAAACAGTCTAAAGCTAAGCAAACCAGACAACTCTATTATTGGCTTCATAATTGCTTAATTAAACTTTTGTCACTAATCATTATGAGGGCAATAGAGCTGTTATACAGGCTTTCTGTCGAGCAGGAAAAAAAAAAATCAATAAACTGTGTTGGGGAGCTGATCCCGTCTCTCTCTCTCTCTCTCCCTCTCCTCCCTCTCCTCCTCCTCTCTCTCTCTATCCCCCCACGTCTCTCTCTCTCTCTCTCTCTCCCTCCTCTCACTCTCCCTCTCTCTCTCACTCACTCTTTTGTCCTCCGTATCTCTCTTTTTACTCTTTTTTGTCCTCCGCAAATGAAATTCATTGCTGCCGGTTAGTGATCTGTAGGTCTGGAGCTCGACTGATATGAGCTGCCATCACCATTTGAATTGAGGGGTATTCAGTAGCACATGAATATGAACAAATGGCAAACATAAATCTCTTGCATGAAGTACACCTTCTATCCCTTTATTATGGAACAATTGACCCATCTAAAATGAATTCTAATGCCAGGGAAAGCATTTAGATTTAAATTACACCGTGGGTCCCCTGGACCTGAGAGATGACGGCATAAAAAAGATTAATATGCTAATTATTTTTTCCTCCCCTCTCTTTATTCCTCTTTTCGACATTTGCGTAGGGTTATTGTGAGCCTTGTAAATAAGATGACTGTTTTGTCAAGGAATGACTGTGAGGTTCCCTCCTGTAAAGTATGCTTTAGATCACTGACATGCATCTAGCCATAGCATTATCTTTATTGTTTTTCTTTTTATTTTTTATTAGCCACCTTTTTTTTTTTAACCTTCTTGAAGCACTTCATAAAATGTGTGTTCAGATGTGTGTGCTCAATATGCAAATAATTATTCTCTCACTGCTGACCCAGAAAGTCCATGAGATGCAAACAGAACATGATGCAGATTGCAGGTTCCTCTCTCTCTCTCTCTCTCTGTTTAGTGTCCCTCCAGAGCAGTCAGAAGCACTCTTAGATGGGCCATTACAGGGGCCACTGTTCATTCCAAGGTTCTGCCAAATGATCACAGTTTAAATTATGTTGTTTTTCATATCCTTTAATTGGCCTGGCTTTGAAAACCCAACTTTTAGCTTTGAATGTGTTGCCATAGGCAGCCAATTGGCAAGAGCGCAATAGGGGCAAAAGCCTCATTTCATAATTTGTAGGCACTTTAAAGTTGGCTAAGCCTCTGCGGCAAATTGAAAAGTGTCCAAAATGTAAGAAGGGAAAGGGCTTTTTGACTGTGCATCACCATGAGAATACTTGACGACATGGTGCAATATGTGCCTTATCTTGCAATTATTGCAAGCATTATGCATTGGGAAACCTCAACTTGCTCACAAGCCTTTATCATGGTTTTTATATGACATAGCGACTGTATTGAACCAACTTGTAATTTCACACAGCTGTTGTGAGTCAAACAAAGTTACAGCATAGGTCTTTTATTAGTGGTGGAAACAGCAGCAGCCCCTTTACTCATGTAAATGTCACAGCGAATCAGCTGTAATTAATGCAAAGAGGTAACGTCCCTCCAGAATGTGAAGACTGGACTGGTTATATTGGCAAGGAGCAAAATATTTCAGAATAACAAGTGAAATTATACTAGATAAGTAAAATAACTACAAATAAACAGAGCATCAGAGAGATCTGGTGACGTGCCATAAAAATAAATGTCACCTTGTTTTCATCCAGGGAGCACGAGTGTGCAAGCTATTATCTCAGCATCCGCCTAAATTCAAACATAATCTGTTTCATATGGTACAACAAGAGCTTCTGTTCCACTCAGGCAAACAGAGGCCAGACTGCCATCTACAGTTATAACTGTCACTGAAAACCCAGTTTAAAACTTTTGCTGCACTGCCTTCCCACTTGCTGTACCACTCCCAACATGAACTATATGAAAAATCCTGCAAACTACTCTAAAGTTTTATTACATTATTAGTTTAACAAACTAACGACAACTTAATTCTTCTCAACTCTTTGTGTAGGCCCTTAATATGTGCAAAAATAATATATAAAGTCTCTTAAAAAAAAAAAAAAAGAAAGATAAGGAAATGGACCTGGTACCCAAAATGCTCTGAAAATCAATCACAAACTAATACTCAAAAACATCATGTAGCTTTTAATGACTTTACTCTGGAACACCAATTATTGTATTGCAAAACTCATAATGAGAAATATTAATTATAACAAACTGGAGGGAAAAAGTTATCCTTGGTTAGTCAAAAACTTAAAAATACCATTTAATAAATTAACTTTCGTCGCGTAATGAATGGCATTACTTTCTGCATCTCAGCTGAGAGTGAGAGTCTGTGTTAATGAATTGCTTCGAAAGCATCTGAAGACAGACTTAATTACAGAGCCCACAGTTCTTGCATTATTATGCCATATATCCCCAGCTGAATACAATTCAGCAGCTAGATAAACAAATTTCATGGCAGCCTTTATGGCACTACTTTCTGGCCAACCATTGATACCAGTGTTTATTCGCAGGGCTGCGTGAAGCGTGGCAGGCATGAAAATGTGGCATTAAAAGTGAAATCCTTCATTTTCATCTCATTAAAAAGGGGAAAAAAGTGAGCAGAATGCAAATACAAAACCATGAGCGTGTACGATACTTACAAGTCTTCCGCATTCCCACCAACGGTTCATTATGTGGTAAAGCGAACGAACAAGGAAAGACAGAAGTGGTGGAACAGCACATCATAAATGGTGACTGATTTAAATAGTTGGTTTCTGGAGTCAATGAACTAGAAAATCCTTAGTTACCAGATGATGTTCGGACACGAGTCTGGATAAGACCCAGTTCCACAAGGCATACTGGTCTCAGTTTAAGCATTTGCCCTCATTCAAACCTCACCCCAGCCCTTTGTTTGATGTAAATACAATTTAAAATGCAAAGGTAGTTTTCAGACACTTACAGTAACATGTAACTATCATTTTCTAGCTGCCTCACACCTCGGCAAAACAACTAGGGCATTGTGTTACATATGTGTGTGTGATCCTTTGTGCACAGTCTGCTATCCTTTGCGTCTTTGCACGTCCACACACACACACACACACACACACACACACACACACACACACACACACACGCACACACATGCTGCCAAGCACACAACAAGACACTTCCTTTGCATTTTGTGTGTTTTGTGTGTACCCTGGGTAAACTGAGAACACTGAGAACACTGGCGACAGTGCCCACGCCCTGGGGCCCGCCGTGCCTTCTTACACCTCTCATTTTCAGTCTGGGGACTTCAGCCTTCGTGCAAATATCTGTTTTTGACTCAAATAATACAACAAGTCTGTGGACAGCTGTATTTTACACAAATCCTATAAAATTATAGGGAATAAAGGTCCAGAGGAAGGACGGAAGTCTGCGTTTCTTTTTTTTTTTTCTTACTTAAGGTCCTGAACTGCGTAATGTGGTGCACCGACGTTTCTTTTTTCAGTTTATTTATGAAAAAATTATTTATTTCTTTACTTATTTATTTATTCCCAATGGAGGATAAAACAAGAATTTCATACTGCGATTTCAGCCAAAAAAATCTACTAAATTATTTATGTATACACACTGTTTATTTAGTTTTTTAATGTCCTTATTCCAAAGGAATTCAGACATTCATTCACATATTTTTGATTTTAGCACGTAGTTATTATTATCCTCAGATTTGATTTTATTTAACTTTACCTGACATGTAACAATTTATTCACACCAGGCTTACTTTTTTTTTTCCTGTCTGTCACGGGACATGTATCTTAAGTCAGACAGTGTATTACCTTAAAATGTAAAGGAAAGGAGTAAAGTGCCTCTTTAAGGTACAATACACACAAACGGAAATCATTTAATAGCTAGTGTGTTTCTGCCCTAATCCTGAATGCATTCTTGGAAGAAAAAAATGCTCACTCCATAGTGAAACATATAATTGCTAGCTTTCCAGCTCACAAAGGTATAACCAGGTTTTCGGCTTGATAGAAGTAGCCCGGTCAATTAAAATAATTATAGTGTTTCTGTGATAACTGCAAGGTTTGGGTATTTTAGAACATTTAGGGATTTGCAGTTGCACATAATTGGAGCTGTGAAGTCCAACTCCTACTTTTCTTATAAAGCGACTGATTATATGGAAGAGCACACAGTCATTTGGTGAGGGTTAGCCTTAATACGGTGTCTCTTAGGTCTGTGGGTGGGGACCAAACATGGATCACAGGTCTGCGTGTGGTGGTCCCTACAAGTCACGTGGATGTTCTACAGGATGACATTGCATTTAGATATTTTAACAGTTTGAAGTTACTGTGCAATCATTTTAAATATAAATACATTAAAAATTTCCTAGAAAGAAAATAAAAATATGGGTTATTTATGATATATCTTGTGACCTATGCTGAAATATTCATCATCATTAAATCCATTACCACTACCACCACTGTGATTCTCATCAGTCCTTATCTTGTTCATGTTAATGATCACCAACCGCGCAGACTTTTACTGCCTCAGCTTCTGTGACTTCACATTCCTCGACAAACCGGCACAAGCCCATAGCGGTCTCAACTCAACCAGCCTGGTCCAAGGCCTGGCTCGCTGTCGAGCTATTAGCGCCAGTGGCAAGCCAACCATAACACTAGCCATAGTTGGAGCGATAGCCCCATTTCAGTGTGGGTCAGCGACTCAGCCATATTGTTAAGATGATTGTTCTGCCAGCCTTCTGTCATGGCTGATGTGGCTGGGGCGCTTGGCTTGGTCGCGTCTGCCTGGCTCCTCGCTGCCTGGAAAGCGGCTTTGCTGTAGGCAGCTCCGAGGCTTTAAAACCCTTATTGTCTATCTTTCCCCCGGCTAGCCCTTTTCTCCCTCTGCTCCCTCCGTAGGATGGTCTGGAGTCAGAGGGAGAAAGAGAGAGGGAGGCAGCGAGGGAAGGAAGGAGGAAGGAGCCAAGCACATTCAAGGGCCTGGTCCAAAGTATCATGATCAGCATAGGCTTTCACGGCAGCTATTGCCTGCATCCCGCAGCATTGTTCAGCCCCTTTCTCCCTGGCAGCACTTTCGTTTGAACAGAATTTTGACACTGCAGTGGGGAATTCTGCAGATTAAAGGGGACATATTTGGTACACTTCCTTCTTGGCTCTTTATAGCGTTGGGGGAAGGTGCAAATTTTTAATCAAGGCATTAAGAAGAGGTGGGCAGCAGGGATGTTATTTTTCTTGCTTTTATTCTTTGATTCAAAATAGTGCTCATCACAAAGCAGATTTAACCATCCGCCCATCAATCCATGTATAAATTTATAAGCACATTTATAAGAGAATATGAAAAAAATAAAAAATAAAAAAATTCTTCTCAAACCTAAATTCTCTTTTACAGCTCCCTGTAAAGAATATCTTATTGATTAATCATAGTATCTGCACACACGTACCACGCAGCTATGGCGCTGAACCTCCTCTTCAGCAGATAAGACAATTAAGGAGAAAATGACACCATTAGCTGAGTTACAGCAGCAGGACTTGGTGTGAGCAGCTTGTTTCATCATATCATCTGAGAAACATGCCTATTGTTCAACCCCTCTCCCCACTCTCTTTATCTCCCTCTCTCTCTCTCTCTCTACACCCTCTCCTGTCCTTGCCCTCAGTACGAAAACACACCTTCCTCTCTGTCGGAGCATCGTTCTCATCCAGGTGTAGTTAACCCTCTCACATTCCTCACAGACTGAGCACACCCCTGATACCTCCCCTCTTTGTGCTCAATGGAGCAGCCAGCCCGGCAACGAGGCTCAAAAAAACGTTTTTGATTGCCCAAATATTTGCGTGGCAAAGCGTGCATGTGTGCATATCTGCATTATGTGTCTCTGTGTGTGTGTGTGTGAGTGAGCAAATGCTTAGATTCTTGGAGAGAGTGATTCATTTAGGGGCCCCTCTCCTCTCCTCAGCTGCTCCCTTGCCTTCCCCAGTAATTAGCCTAGCGTGGCAGCCACCTCTCGCTGCTCAGTCTGGGAGAGACACTTGACACGGCAGACATCAGAGAGATTTTTCAGGAGGCTCTCCCGGCGCCCCAACAGCTCTTAATTAACCACTTAGGTATCCCCACTCGTTCCCCCGGCCGGCACTTTCCAAATGGTAAGGAGGTTCTGTGCCACGGATCTAAACACCGGGGGAAGCGTGCTATCAAAAGATCTGGGTAAATGAAGGCTTGTGTAAATTATTTTTAATGATTCCCTCCTGGCACATCATTATGTTTGTAGTTACACACAGGCACTTCTGAGACGGCTCATCTTCGCTAAGGTCATCAGCAGGACCAACTGTAACTAGCTGCTAGTCTGTAAATGGCTTATTAATTAGTGCTGTGGTTTTACATAGCTGTGAGCTCTGATATATAGTGCAGGGATCGTAATTGTGCGGAATCGAAAATGATGATGATGATGACGACGATAACCCATCTCCAGGCTATTTATGCAAATTGCCTCCTCATATTAGAAAATCATTACCTATCCAAACACTGCAACACTCAGCCTGTGTGAATTACAATGATGGATTTTATGATAATTGCGATTTAATTTTCTCCCTCTCCCTCGCTCTCTTTTGTCTGTCTGGAGTTTGAAATAATTTGGTCATTGTGAGTGCTATTAATTCTGTATTAGTTAAAGCTGAATGGATGGGTTTATTCAATTTCATCTGAATTGAGATTTGTAAATCATCATTTTGTGAAACAGGAGATCACTTGTTCCTTTTTTTCGACTGGGTATAATTCAGGAATATTTAAACAGACGGTTTAGCCATCAGCAGATTTTCATGCCCTCTCTTGATGACTAGTTTTTGCCTGAAAGTTATAAACCTCTAATAGCGGTTATTAAAATCTGAACCAAAACCTAATATGTATGAGGCTGCATATATCCTTATATATTTTAATGTATGAATTATAAATAATATAGGCTATCACAGTTAATAGTAAATGTCACATTGGAAACATACTTAAAATCTACTAAATTACTATGAATCACTATGTGCAAAAATACAAATAAATATAAAATCAAAAGTTATTCAAATGTACACCAATGTGTCTTTTGAATCCTGCAAACAACAAAGAACAGAAAAACAGAACAACACCACCACAACGGAGAGAGAGAGAGATAACAATGGGAGTGATCAACAAGTTCTGGAAGCCGGGAATTCATTTTCGGAAATTTCAGCTTCCCTGTCCAGCGCTACAGAGATACAGGCAGGGTTGAATTTAATTATCTGCCAAGCTCCGCTCTAACAAGTGCTTTGTAGTTCAGCATTCAAATCTCACAGAAAGTCTTCAGAGAGGCGAAGCCAACTTTGCATTCATGAGGGGAGCAAATACTACAGCAGCCCTCCATAACCTTGATGAAATGTGCATTTCACCTTAGGCTATGAGAGGAGAACATAAAAACCCTGAATCATTACATTAAAACAGGTTTCCTCCCGGACACCTTTGAAACAGCACCGCGGCAGATCAAAAAAAAAAAAAAAAAACAGTTGACTGTTTAGTATTTCTCAAATCGTTTTCTAAAATCGGAGGTTTGCACGGACAGGTCAATCTGGAGCAGTCGAAGGGTATCATGGGAAAAAAAAAAAAAAAAAAAACTGGAGAACACAGTTTATAAAACATAAAATGTGGGCAAATCTGCGGTCGTGCTTTTACACATGCCATGAGCAGAGGGTCTCCCTGGCTCCATGTATTGGTTCACCCCCATCCAGCCAAGCCGCCTGCCGATGCCTCTCTCTATCCGAGCCTGTTGGTATGCTGACAGTATCCAGGCAGCAATCAACATCTGCTAATTTCTGTCTATTAACTGTATTGTCGTAACACACGATCATGATGTTTTGTTTGTACGGCTGAACTGAGACTTATGACCCTAATCCATCATCTGCTTGTCATATTTTTATGTGTTGTCTGTGCAGTTCTCTGCAGGCCAAAGCGAGCGTATTACAAGGCCCTGTTTAAGTTATTGGCCAGCTGCTCGAGCCGTGCCCAGCTGAAGAGGTCATTGTGTTTCTCTCTCTCTCTCCCTCTCTTTTTTTTCGCTGCACTTTCCTCTCAGAATATCACACTGTAGCACAGTCGATGCCAAGCATAATACAAACCGTATGTCCTGAGCAGCTATCGTTTGCATCCACTGCGCCTGAATATTTTAGCAGGCCCCACGTCTTCCCCACATCCAGGCAAACACACAATGGTGGACACAATGAGGACATTTAGATTTTTTTTTTCTTAAACCAAAAAAAAAAAAAAAAAGATCATGACACAGTTATTTCACAGCTTTGCTCGCTGCATTCACTGAATTATGACATTACGTATTTATGATCGCAGAAAAGCTCTGAAACGGCGTGACGCTCGTATGCCGATGTCATACTTTCAAAGCAGTGGAAACAAAGAAGGCAGACGTTCAAATCCTATAATTTCAGAAGATTTATGTTATGCAGCTGCTTGAATTTCAGTGTCATACGTGTGCAATGGTGTCCCAATAAACATATCTTTATTAGAATCCAAATGTTCTGCTTGTCATGGCGCGATGTCACGCACTCCATGGCAGCAGTCAGGAAACAACTGCCATTTAAGACACGGACAGTGATGGCTCAAGGTTTAATACTGCATCATAGTTAGAGAGAGCTACTGGGTTAGCCTCACAGCTGAAACGGGTTATAAGAAAATGTATGAAATATATTTTTAAAAATGCTTATGTGTTTAGCCGTCCACTCTATAATTGTAATTCAATAGGAGCATCACTTTATTACAAAAGAAAGCAGTAAATTGAGACCTAATTTTTGCTTAAGTACTATCTCTTTATATCTTTCATTCCATTTATTGTCATTTTTCATCTATGAACACCGTTTCTATCATTTTCCATGAAGACAAAGTCTCCTATAAAGACTTATTGCTCAATACTTTGCCCAATGTATGGTGAAATTGTGAATGTATTCATGAAAGCCACATTGTACCATCTATGAAAAATGTTATTGTTACAGGGTTTCTGCCCATTGTGAGATGAACAGGCTTCGAGCTTTCACCCATTGTGAAATGAATGGCCTTAGAGTAAATGTCCTCTTGAGGACAGTCGATGCATATCACCGCAGACTGGAGAGCCTTTCCTTTTTCCCTGCTCGACACTGTGTTGATAGACACGGGCAGTATTTTTCCTTGTTAAGAAAGGGCCTTGTTTATTCTGCAGGTAACGATCCAAATCCAGCAGACATTTGCCCCACAGGAAGGGGTGCGCTCACTCAAGTTTGTCATTTCATTTCTACTGTGAAATCCATTAAGTCCACACACTGAGGGTCTCTTTTTTTCATGCTTGTACAGTATTTGTCTCTCTTTTTTTGGGAGGGGGATGAGCTGTGGATCTTGTTCCAAGAACTAAAGTTTACACAAGTGCTGAAACGCATTTTCACTTTTCACTTGATGAGGTAATTCAAAAAAAAAAAAAAAAAAGAACAGAAAAAAGAAAAGTTGAATCAGAATATGTACTCTCTGCCTGTCTTGTTTCACCAGTGTACAGTACAGTACAGTAGAGACACTTGTGAAACATGGCAGTCGTATATGGATTAGACACTGTTGATAGCATATCTACAAGTATTTCTCTTGATAGCGTCTGCCTCTCTAATAGGAAGGGGAGCTCCATTTTCACACATTTGCTCACAGTTGGAGTGCTGTTTTTTGTTTGTTTTGTGTCTGTTTCCCCCTCTCCGGCAGATTTCTGGTCGGCCATGTGAAATTAATCTGAGGGAAAATAAACAGCAGAGCCCGACAACTAATACAGTTAATTGTCTTAGTGCTTTTCTGGCTGGCCGCTCGCTAACAGCTGGTCGTACTGGCTCATGGCACCACTTCAGCCAGCCTTTGAGATAATAACTTTTGCATCTGCCAAAGAAGTGGCTGTTACTGCCCACAGAATTTACAACTCACAAGTGGAAACACAGACTCCGACAGAATTTTCTATGCACGGGTCTTTGAATTTTATTAATGTAATGCAAACACAGTCCTTCCAACACATTAAATTGTTGATGTTATGCGAATACACTCTGGAATTGCAGATCCTCATTAACATTATTTGCATGTTAATCTGCATCTTTTTAATTAGTGATATTATTTATGCACATAATTTTAGCCCGGTGATGCCAAGTCGCAGGCACATTAATTAATCTACAGAGATGCCAAACTGTTTTTCCTCCACTTTTATTTGTTTACACCGTGTTCTGGATTCAGGGGGAAGTTAGAGGGAAAAAAAAAAGAAAAAGAAAAAGAAAAATGCTTAAAGATGAATAAAAGTAGAAAGACAAGATTAACTAAAAGTCCTTTTTGTTTTCATAATTCATATTGTAATATTAGCCAAATGTCACGTGTGTATTTTTTCCTTCCCTCTTCCTCTCCTCTCCCCTCTGAGATCGGTTATTCAGTTACACTACCTTGATGTATTATTAAAATCCATAATGGACTCCTGAGGCTTCCCTTGCTTCTCTTCTTCATTTACAGAATATAGTCAGTGTTATTCTAATCTCCCTACAACACCGTCATGCATAGGCAATGAGCCCCCAGCTCCAACCCCACCACCTACCCAGCAGCCCCCTTGAGATCATCCACCTTGACACACAGCCACCAGATAAACACACCAGCATGGCTCACACACACACACACAAAAACTCTTAAGATGAGACCTCAGTGATGATACTTTATGCAAAGCAGAGACAATAGCAGTCACTGTTGTTACTGCTACATTACCACAGACTGTTCGTTGAATCAAAAATTTCCTGAGACATGCCAACTACCCATTTGAACCTCATGAATGTGCTGTAACTTAAATTATATTAATTGCGTTCAACCTTTGATTGTACTCGTTTGTACATGTTTGCTAAGATGGATCGCTCATGCTTTTTCCATGCAAATAAGCGCTGCGCGTTACTGTAGCTTTGACTCGTGTGCGCGCTTTTGTTTCATGTGAACTGTTCTCATTTTGTAAATGTTTTTCGGCCACATAAACATTGGCCAGGACAACTCAAGCAAAAGTATCTCAGAGTATCTTTGGGGTAAAACAATGTACAGGATATGATACAATGCAGG
This sequence comes from Scortum barcoo, assembly GCA_023238725.1. Classification (NCBI taxonomy): domain Eukaryota; kingdom Metazoa; phylum Chordata; class Actinopteri; order Centrarchiformes; family Terapontidae; genus Scortum; species Scortum barcoo. The sequence continues at coordinate 7,080,819 of CM041546.1, read as the reverse complement.
ATCGTGGGTTATAACAAAGTGTGATGCAATGCGCTGCAGGTGGTGGAGTTGGTTGAAGTACAGCAACAGTACACACCTAAGTACAGATAGAACAGAATGTGCGACCGAGCAGTGCCACTCTGTTGATCAAACATTTGTTCATTAGTATGTGGTGACATGATGCCATAATGTAGCCATCTCCTTTGCAAACAGCTGGCAGCATGTTCACACACTGATGACAGATATCAGTGGTGGAAGCATTCAAAGAAAAATATATCTCAGCTCGCTCACGTTACGGCATGTGTGTCATTATTCCAAGTTCTGATTAGTGTTAGACCTTTAACACACTGAGGATATTGAAATGCATTCCTGTATCCCCTTTAAGTCTGGGATTTGGAATATTTACAGTAAATCTAATAAGTAGGTGTCTATTGGAGTTTTAATCCATGAAACATATACTGTTTTAAATGTACAATTCCTAGTGTCATGTTATCATTCTTTCATGTATGCCTTACAAAATAAACCTGGACCATGAGCAGAAAGTCACTTGTTAAGTAAATATGTGAGTGATACTTATGCAGTTAAAAAGACTGCATGTGCTACTGCTCAGTATTATTCATATGACAATACCACAGTATTCATACTGACCTATGGTAATTTCTATTAGAAATAAAGACTACTTAAGACTTAATTTCCTTAAGTGTTTCAGCATGGGAGTTGTGTTAAGCAGCTTTGTATACTGATATTGTAAAGGATATTAGCTTCATCCATTGCTGAATAGTAACACTAGGGTGCAATTACATAATGAAGACCCCCAGTCTTCTGCTTGCTTTGTTAGCCTGTTATTGGAGACTATCCAAAAAAAAAAACAATCCATCCAACCCTAATAAACTGAAAGCACAAGCACGATTAATGAGACATCCAACAGAGACAATTCCTTAGGGAGAATAAAGTGCCGTCATCATTAAGCACGATGGGTTATACTGCGCATGGTTTAACTTTACTGTTTTAATAAACTGAAGGAGAAATAAGAGTCTAGCCAGTGAGACATATTTGGTTGTTCAAGGTCTTAGTGTTTGTATTTTTCTAGTTAAAACAATGATTTATCATCCATTTTTCAGGACACATCTGGTGACAGCCACAACAACCCTAGCAAAAGTTCCCCATCCCACAACTATTTGGCATGCTCTCTAAATACTGAGTATTATTTCCCCTATTTTAGAGTGGTCATTTATTTCCAGGCCATTTATTTCACTCACTGACCAAAACTGAACTAAAACTGAACTTTCCCAAACAGTTACCTCTGGGGGAAAGGATAAATGTGCGGGAGCTTTGCAGCACTGGTGTTGCAAAAAAAAAAAAAAGTACAACTTCCACATTGGCTTTATCTCAGTGGGCTACAAAGGCTGGTCCCTAACATCCTGGAACAATGATTCATAGGTTGTAGAGCATCTGTGAGCTGATGAACTATAGCAGAAGATGTCAAAACATGATATCCACAGTTGGATCAGTTTCACAGTGACCACTAAGTCATGGGCTGTATGGCTTCAACATTAAAATATAATGTTTTATATCCGAGATGTCTGCGATGTTAACATGATTTTTTTTTTTTTTACTGTCATGAACTACTTTGTCAATGATATAAGAAACATGAAAATTTCAATATTTGTAAAAGCCTAATACGATGACAGGTTTAGGTCTGAGACATGAATAATTACCCTGATCAAATCTGATCTGAGTCCCTCAATTTGTAACAGCTCCTCATCTTGCCAGAGCACGTAGTTATTCTGTTATGATAATGCCAGGCCTAACCTCTCAACTTCAGAAGGCGTCTCTTTTGTACCGCCACTTTCCAAAGACAATGAAGTTAGTGACAGCGGTGAGACAAATCCTTCTGAGGGGCTTGTGTGGAATTTACAAGCTTCCAATGCATTGCCAGTGGCACAACTGATACCGCAGGTAATTTGGCATATCATGTCCAGGAACCAGATCCTTAGGGGGGAATGACGAACAAATTAAAAAAAGGCCGAGCGAAAGAAAGAAATCTGGTGGGAAAACGGCAGACTCAAAATCTTGGCATTCCAGTGGCCATTCACATGAAACCGATAAGTCTGAAAAGCCAAAGGACTCCCATTTTTCTTTTCCTTGTCTCCACCTCCAAGAGGCTGATGAAAGTGCCTTTTGTTTCTCAAATGTCTGTCTGTTGTGTTAAATTGTGGAATAATTGATATGTGGCGAGGATGTCTCATACTCAACTACGATCTGAACAAAGATCAAACATTAGTGCAGGAGTTGTGAGATAGCTGCGCACAGGTGCATGACTCCCACACTGTAGGCATGCAACATGTGTGAGAAAAAGCAAACGTTTTGCTTATTTCTTTAACTTTATTCTTTTTTTGTAAATGCGAGTTTCTGCAGATTTGCTGCTTTAAAATTTTGTCACTTAAATGTTTTTATTCAGACTTAGTTTCCTATACCTATCTTGAAAAATGGAAACTTTTTTTAAAAAATAATTTGGCATCTCAACATAATTTGATGTATCATCAAGCTCTAAAAATTAAAAGACATCCTCTAAAGTTCAAATCACAGCTACAGAGTAAATGGCATTCCACAGAGCTCACTGTGTCTGGTCCTGTGGCAACTCAAAAGACAATTTGTAATTATTGCAGACAATTATGTGAGGAAGTAATATCTCCCCCCTTTGAGCAAAGCAGAGTGGTTTAAGATTTCTGCGCCCAGTCTTGTTGTAGTCATTACGGTACTGCACATCAAGATGTCCCCTTGACCCCAGCGACAGACTGAGGACTAGCCCCCACATTATAATACGGGCTTGATTTCCCATGTCAGGGGAGGACCCTAAATGGATTTTTAATCCTAAACTAACCATGCTGCACATTGCATATAGTGTTCAGGTGAAAAGTTCTTTCCACCACCCTATTATACTGGGGCAAGTTGGGTCTGTAACCCGAATCACTGGAAAAATAATGCGCTAAGCCCCCAGTACTGTATAGGCGTTACACCGCAACAATGTGTTTCTTTCTTTCTGTTGATGCCACGGACTCCTCTTTGATGCAGCTCTGAAATGACTGAGTGCCATAGGCTATTTTCTCCCTGTTCAGGCAACTCAATAGCCAGTCTGTCTGGCCTGTTTGTTTTCGGCTAATTGCCTCGAGATCTAATAAGTTAGTGATGATGTACGTCAAGTCACCCGTGACCCCTGCCAAAAGAAATATTATGTCGCACTAAAACTCGGCCAGGGAAGGAGCAGGATCCCTCTTTATCAGTCTAAATATTTCTAGCCTCCCAAGCTCCTGGTTTCAAATGTTTGGGTCAGTATGTGTTAAAGTAAGGTCACAAGAGCCCTGTAATTACGATATTATGCAAGGTATTTAGGACAAGAATAGGGGATCTTAAGACCAGCCTAGCTCAGAGGCAAAGTTAGAGACGACAGTGCAGTTTGTAGTTCAGGAGAGATTGTTCCATAAGAAGAGAGTGAGCAATATGTGATCAGGGACCTTACAAACATGGCCAAAAACATTAGTGTGTGAACATTAATCTCTTCTCTTGCTGATGTCCTTGGTTGGATGATTTTTTAGATTTGTGACATGTTTTATATGTGTCTACTTGTACATACTTTCCTTATCCACAATTGTTTTGTTGCTATAGTTTTGTAGACCAAACAGTGGAGGGTCCACGTTAACAGTTGTCAGGTTGAAATAATCCCTTACCCATAAAAGTATCAGTGAGTGCAGACAGCATTGCTTTATGGAGCACCAAATCAGTCATTACAGGCCTTCAGCCGGTAAGATTTGGGAAAACTGATGGCAAAAGGTTGTGGCTTTTCGTAAAATGCCAGTGGGAACATCTCATGAGCTGTTACATAGACATCACAAGGCCTACAGTACGGTCCTGATGATATCACATTTAATATTTCTACCATAAATTCACATATTGGACAAATCATATATGTTAACCTGTTTTTACTTTTAACTCCAAATAAGTTAAATGTACAGCTTGAGATATGTATACAATATAGCAGTAAAATAATGCTTTAAGTTAAAATGGCTATTACCTATTGTTTATGAAAAGAAAAATACTACTAGGGATATCACTAAGGTTGCTGCACTGACCATGCATACCTCATGCATTTTGATTGCATATATTTCTGCGGGGGTATTTATTTTTTTTCCCCAGCGAAGTATCTATGATACCCCACCTCCTCCTCTTTTATTTTCTGAACGACAGACAGCAGTTCAAGCCAAAAAGCCATTTCACCTGCATTAATACACAATGAATAATTTATAAATCCCAATTATTTGGTATCATTTATGCAAAGAGTGTCACACAAGGCATACATAAAGCATTAAGGATGGTTAACCCATAAAGGAATGGGAGACTAGGAGAAGAGCGGAAGGTCACACCTGAAAGTCAGGTTGCTTTTTGTTTTTTCTTCCCTCCCTCTACAGTATTTCAGTCTCTGTCTCTGTTCATGTTATTTCACACTGGGAAAACTAACTCACTGACCTGCACATATTATTGTCCACAACTCATGATATATACAAGTATGGGAACAACACCAGAGTTAATTCATTTTTGCATGATGTGACTGAATCAGTATTATGTATGATACAGTTGATACATTTACAGGGAATACACACACAGGATTTTCAATGGCTAAAGGAAAATAAAAGAAAATGACCGTTAAGCTAGAATGGAGACAAATAGTACAATAACACGTCAAAACATCTTGTTTATAGACATCTGTTTTCTATATATTGTGGTGGTATGAATTCAGAATCCCATTGCATTGCTGGACTAACATAGTACTCGATTTTGCTGTGATCTCCTTATCTAAACAAATGCAATTATGGTTGGGTTAGCGGTGGTGCTTCCCAGGAGATGGACCGTCCCCCCTTGTCGCTGACTATCTTCCCCACTAATCCTGTCTTAGAAGGGTCTCTGTTAACAGGGATAAGGCATTGGCCTGGTATCCTAGGCTAGTAAGCTAAAGCTTATGTACAAAATGCTATTCAAGAGGCGCTGCCTGCAGCTATTGGAACTGCGTAGATGTCCATATCATTCAGCCAGCCTAAATACGGAGGAATTTTGCCGTGGCTAAATCTTGAAGACTGATGTGGACATGTTCGCTGATAAGAAACAGGGGCCTATGCGGGAGTCTTATTTGGAATCAAATTGATGCGTTATACGGTCTGGAACATGGAGATCTGGTCTTTTCCAATGACAAATCCATAAACTCTCCAGCAAACATGCCCCTACTGTTGAAATCCCCGTCACCCTGGCCATGCTTTACTGTGCTACCAATCGTGACGCTCATTCAAGCTATGGAAGCCACCGTATCAACTGAGCTTACAGCAGTAATTCTACAGTATGCTCACAACAAATTTCTCCTTGACAGTCGGGCATTGTTTCAGTTTTCGCTTCAAAGTCATAACTGTTAGTCAAACATATAGTGATCGAACAGTGTTCATCGTATAAAGCCTCATGTAGTAGTCCAATTCATCAGTGCAGTGGTTTACAGTGTATGTGGGCCTCTCTTAAACAGTTGGCTGAAAGTTAAATCATTATAAAGGGTCACGTTATTGATCCCAACCTCTTACGGCAAAGCGAAGTGCTTGACACCAAACCTCAGTCAATTTACTCCTTCTGGTGTGAACAAAATACTTCTCAGTTTCACACATTTGGATGGATTAAGCTTTTAACACTTGGTGAAATCCAGCACTTATCCTACAAACACTTGTGAAGTGTATGTGACAGTGGATCTATATTAAGTGTGACTGGGCAAGCTCCACGAGACCGGAAAAAGACAGCACATCTGTTCCCTAGCGTGATAACTTTGAACAGTGCTCACACACTCTGGTTTTCAATGACAAATGGCCAGTAAACGACCAGTTTCAGATTTTAAGAACGGTCTCCTCCAGACAGAAGTGCATTTGTGGCAGAACACTAAATCAGCATATTACTTAAATCTGAGTGTTGAGAATTTAGCTCTTCACTAATGTAATCCCAGAGCCTACTTATTTGTTCAAAGTCATGTAAACTGATATTCTGAGCTCACTCCCCATGTTGAAAGCAGTTTTAATGTACCACAACAATCAGGGGCAGCTTTCTATGTTTGCCACTCGCATTCCCGCATATTTTATCACACGCTCTGAGCCACATTGATATCACACTCCCTTTGATGAGGGACGATGCACAAACATTAGTGATACAGAGAGATACGGTGCATATGGCATGCTGGCTGCATTTGTAGATATGTGACCTTCATTTGGGGGTGGGGGGGTTGATAAATACTAACACCAAGGGTTAATGGATTTCATATGCTCTTCAGTCTCACTGCTGCAGTCACCTGATGCAACAGTACATGCAACCTTGCCCTCGAGGAAATGAGAGAAGTCTGTCAATCACCCAGTGCATCCCGCTGGTAGGTTTAGATACATATAGACACACAAACATGCGTACATATGCACACACATTTAAATATGCTGCCTCCACCGCGCCACACAACCAGAACCTTCAGACATTTTCTTCATTGGTTTGGTGAAGATCCTTAACATGTTCGACACCGGCTAAAGTTCATCTTCGCATTCATTTATTTGTTCACTGAGGTCGAGTGTCTGCTCTGCAAAATCTTCCAGCAGAGACCCTAATTGAATAAACCAGCCCCCCATTGGGGGTTAATTTCATTACAGGTGTTACATTAGGACCTATTAGTATTTTCAGTGCGGTTGAGTATTTATTGTTTGTCACACGAGGTAGAAAAGCACTGTGGGCTCACAGCCTTGAAGTCCTTGCTACTGGCTTTATGTTGCATTAGTAATTTATGATACTGACAATTACTTATTGCTGTGCAATTTAGTCACAGATGATAATGAAGATATATTGTGGGGATGAATCATAGCCTGCTACAAGGTAATTTCATGTTAATTTAGCCACAACCACCACACAATATTTTGATGACTAGCATTTTAAACATTACATTAATACTAGTTGGAGTAATAGTAGCGGTCAGTAGTAATCAGATCTGTAGTCATCCTGACTTAAGACTTTGAATTTTAATATGGATTTCATTATAATATATTTCTTTCACAGATTTACCAACAGTTCACTGTTCATATGTTGACACACAACTGTGAGCTGTATTGAGTTAGTTTCAAAGGATTAGCTGCAGGAGCCCTTTTTAGGAGATATTCTGTACATTAAAGAAATGCAGGTAATATGCACTACGTACTGCATAAGCTGAGGGCAGTTTTGCAGATTAATGAAACAAGGAATTGGGCTAAATCCATTTAGAATTAATTGCAACTAGGAGTTTCATTTTGCGTCACTGCTAATCCAAGTCTTTACATCAATTGCAGTTGTGCAGCTGACACTAGTCATCGTCTTGTCAGGTGAAGAACATTGTATATTCTCAAATAGAAAAACTGCCTCAGCTCTTTTCTCTGTTTCGTCCTAAAATCGCCAATTCCTTCCAATCTTAAGTCTGTGTCCTCATCCAAAAATGCAGAGTTGCCACTACTGTATGCATCCTCTGCTTTACAACTAGTTTCTCAAAAAGTATTAAAGCACATTGCATGCTGGGTAGGAAACCTTTGGTGTCCAGGCTGCTCACATAAGTGTGCTCCGTTATCACAATAAAGCAACGACCATGCTTAAATGACCTAACATGATGTTAGTTTATTAGAAACTACAGGAAGGACTCCAGTTGTGAACACACAATTTAAGACAGGTATAAAGACGGAAAACCGGTTGACTGAAAATAAAGCTCGGCAATTTTTTGATTCCTCAGCACTTGTTAGCACGAAGACCAAAACGACCTCTTCATATGGGTATAAAGTCAAAGCTTCCCTGCCAAAACACAGAACCACATTTCCAGTACTTTCCATGCTCTATTAGAAAGTCCTCAGTCCATATTTCCAGGCAGCCTTGCCACCAAACCATACGTATAATCTCAATCTCATATGCTATGACAGTAGAGACAGAGTTCAACACTCAAATACAGTATTTCCACTACTTCTTCAAGACAGACAAATGTTCAGAAAGCTGTCCACTGTAAGCAATTTAATTCACAGTCACTGAGGACCACAATTTGTCTCATATTGGCGAACCCGTCCAGATTCTTGTGCCAGGCCGAAAGGCTTCAGCCTTTGTATGGCCTCCTCACATCTCCCTCTCCCTCTCCATCACTTGCCGTCTCTCTCCACTGTGCTGTAAGTGTGTTCCACATCTGACTGAATTATTGCCTAGCTGTTAGTCTTTTGGCCGCCGTTCCTATTTGCGCTACAAAAAGACATGAGATTTGCATTACATTCATTTCAGGCGCTTGCCAAAATATTTCACATTAGTTTCAGCTGGATGTGTGAATTATTGTTCAAATTTGATGAGCTTAGTAATGCAAATAAAGGTCACATCAGAATTTCCAGATGTGCTTGTGTCAATGGACGTGAGCGCATTTGGAAAACAAGGATACCATTCAAACGGCAATGTGTTATGATTCTGTCATACTAAACTCATCCGTCAAAGTGCATGTTTTTAAATGGCCAGCGAGAGAGGCCGGGATTTGAATTGGAATGGCCTCTGTCAAACTGCAGTTTATCCCCTGTGTTTACAACCCACAAAAAAAAGGTCACTGATATAAAAAAGCAAAACACTCGAACCTGCTCAGAGCGGGGCCTTTTCTTTATCTCACCCCAGCATTCCAGCAGCGCTTCAGGGGTGTAAGCAGGCAGCAAACTAGCGAGCAAGACACAGAGAGGGAGAGAGGGAGGGAGGCAGGCATAAAATCTGCATGCTGGAAGAAACAAGATGGACATAAAAGATGGACTAAATTGCAGAGAGGACTTTTCTTGTCAAAGGCTAATGGAAACATTTCCACACAACACAGAGAGGGGAATGGAGGCTCCATTATCACAGCCGAGCAGACGGAGCTGGCAGCCATTCCAGAGAAGCGCTGAGATGTGCACACTGGCCCGGCTTAGCGCCCTCAGCCAGCCCCTCAGGCCTCCACCTGAATAATCTGTGTCAACAGGTTCCAAAATGCCCAGAAGAATCACATAAACAGAGACAGAGAAAAACACTTACAAAATAATTGTCCCTACGTTTCGTTTTTGTCTTCGCCCCCTATGTTTTTTTGTTTTCACTTGAACCTCCTAATTAAGCGGCAGCCGCCCCCAAACCCTACGATTTCTGTTTTACCTTAAGCATTAAGGAATTTGTGGGTGTGTTTGCTGGGGGAGTTTTTAGCAACTTTCTGCAGCAAAGCGACTATTCTTAGAGTTTAGAAAGCTCACCCAGTCAACAAAAACGGTGTTAGATAAGGAGAGAACATGAAGCAACGCTACATGGTTCATGATGTGAATTATCAAAACCGATGCACTGACAAATAGTCCTGAAGGACAGTATCTATTTCAAAACCAATTTAGGGGGATTCAGGGATCTGTCGTGACGTCCCATTATTGTTTCGTTGTCAAAACTGTGCTCTTTTTCTCAACTTATAATTGCCCGACCTGCACAAAAGCCCAAGCAAAGCTGTCTGGTGTTATATATTTCTTCCCGGTGTTTATTCTCACACCCAAACCCATGTCTCATGAGGCCCATGAGAGATTGATTTGGTGGTAGCATTTTCACTGACAATTCCTCAAGGCAGGGGGGCATTTGCGTGCTCCCTGACACCCTACATGCCCTAAGGACAGTACCAAGCCTCACAGTCTGTTAGGGCCAAATCTGGATTTGTCAGTTACTGATAAGTAAACACACACAGACCGAAAAAAAAAAAATGAAGATAAAAGCAGACGATGAAGGACAGGATGACTTTTCAAATCTCTGGCTGCCATTTCGTGATGTCGGAAACCACCACAGAGGACTCACCGATTGAACTGGATGCAGTTTAATAAGACAAAAAACAGCAGATTATATAGGACTCCATAATCAAAAACAATCTGCATGCAAAATGGTAAACAACCAAGTTGAATAAGAGAGATGGAGAAGAAGCCAATCTGATGACTTGTTCATCTCATCTGCCTGTCTTCCACTGGAAGTCATCCATTTATAATAAGCCTAGCTGATAAATGTTTTAATAAACTTATTGCATAATTCATTTTTGGCAGGCCTAGTTTTAATTGACTTATTGCCGAATTGTACTGAAGATCAAAAGCCTGATTAAAGCAATGTATATATTAGTGTCCCGTAGTTTTCCCCCAACATCATGTTTCAAAAAACATCAGAGAAGAAGTGTGTTGTGAAACGTGATCAATTATTCACCAAAATAATTAAGTAAGTGATTGATTAGTGGATTACTTTTGACAATGTTGATGTCAGAAATACTTTGTTGACTGGTGATGTACAGTAAAAAAAAAACAACAACATTGTGATACAGTGCAGCATTTAACATAAACCAGCATTAGTCTCCACAAAATCTTTAGCAAATGACTTTGGGTTAAGCTTTTATTAGAGTAACAGTGGAGGTTTCTGAATGATTTGTCTTCCGAAAATGTAATTCCCCTATTCTTTCAAGAAGCAGCGAAGTTGACAGATAAGACAGCATTCACACATCACGGCTATTTGACACCTAATTACACAGCTCTTAATAAGGGGTTCTCTCTCTGTGTGCCCTGAGTTCACACTGTCTCACAGTTATAATTATCTCGTCTCGGTGTTTGACAGTGTATTGTTTAACCTATACAGTGGGGATTCCACGTGCCTTCCACCGCTTTACGTAGGAACTGGTGGCTGTGCTTTTCTTATTAGTCCAACAAAAGGCCTGACATCACCTCACAGACTCTGGTTTAATAGTTTTCTGTTTATGTCTGACATGCCCCTTTGTCCTCAACACATCAACACGTTTAACATCGTTCACAAGCAGGAGTGGATTACAGAGATTTGTTGGTGTAAAGCAAAGTGTTTTGTTATTCTAATAATAAAAGCTTACCTATATTCTTCCATATGGAACTGAGATTAAAACTTTTTTTCTTTCAAAAGCTATAATTGTCAATGGTCATGAAGCCTGATCAATGAGCAAAACTTGTTGAGATAAATCTGATACACAGAATGTTCAAAATGATATAATACAGAGATGAGGTGAATCCAGGCTGTAGCTTTTTGATGATTCCTCATATTGGATCTATACCAAGTACAAAGAGCAGATAAAGATGTGGATGAAGAGCAGCAGACGTGTTAGAGAGAGCTATTCATGTGTGTTTGAGACAGCTAACTAACTAAGAGATGCTAATTGTTCAAAAAGGGGTCGTCTGATCAGTTCTGTTCATTCATATCAAATGATCCCATCTCATCTTGCACATAGTTGGCACACTGAACGCAGATAACTTAGATTATATCTGTGAGATGCACAGTGTTGGTCAGTAAACAATGTTATAGTAATATGATCACATTTGATTGCATTTACATGTGATAATTGCAGCACAGTACCTAAACACAGCAATAATCGGGTCATTTGACATAGCAGAATGATACTCAAGATAAGTACCTCAAAATGGTACTCGTACATATTACATGAGTAAATGTAGTTAACTTCTACTTTTTAACACTGAGTTTACATATTTCTTGTGTGCAAAAGATGGGCAAACACTCTTTTTTCATTCAAAGTAAACTATTTTTTATATTTTTAGCACAAACATGATATTAAATAATGCTGCTGTGCAAGTTAGCACACAGGCTCACTGCAGAATGAGGCTAGTTTACAAATCCTAAACAAAACTGTTAATCCGCGCTTTATAGTTGCATTAGAAACTCAGAGTGTGCATTGGTTTGGCGTCTCTGTTGACATTTGGCTTTCTTTCTCTACACCTGCACACAACATATACAGCATGACACATCAAAGTGTGGGTTTCACCATCAAAGACCAGCGAGAGTGCCACTTCTCCATGTCAGTGTTTAAGCAGCTATTATACAACTCGTGTTTATCATTGAGTTATAGCATTAACGTTACACATAATAACAAGTGTATCAGATCTGAACACTCACTCCTGTCTTATCCCGACACTCCCTGCTTATCTTTAATAAATATCAGAGCGAGGTCATTCCCGGGCCACTCTGCGCCACTTCGCAGCTTGCCAATGGAGCTTTAATTTTTTTTTTTAAAGGCTATATCCAGTTCTCCACAAGTGCAACACCTGTGCTAAAACATATTTTTAAAACTCGGCATCATCTGCTGACAGAGCCACACTCGTGCTATCACTAACAGACCCGATATCAAGCCTGTGGCTGAAGTGCCCCCCGACTTCTGAGGTTACATCAGTAGAGATGTTTTCACTTACAGACACGTCTCTCCAGAAGAGACACTCCACCTGCAAAGGTGGAAACAAACCATCATAATGCAGTGTCATGGTAGGTGTGGGCGACTGGAGGCTCGGCTCGGCGCGAAGCCAACAGGGCAGCGACAGAGCTCATGCTAAGGTTGTTGTGAAAATAATAAGCAGCGAGCGTAATGCAATATGGACTTTGCACAGAGAGAGAGCAACAGTGTAGATGAGTAGAAGAATGAAGATTAAGGAGAGCGGGAGAAAAAAAAAAAAAACGAAAATGGCGGAGGAAGAGTTGTGGTTGGCAGTCTCGCAGAAATCTTGATGTATGTCGCTGGTAGCAGCGCCGTGGCGTCAGAGCATCGAAGGGAAAAACAACGTGTTTACCTTTCCACTCCAGGTCATTATGAAGTGAAAACTTTTCAAAGGAATCCAGTCTGTGTCACATTCTTGGAGGTTCAGCCTTTCCTTTGCACATTAAAACAGCGCTGTTTTTGCCAGTCAGTAAAAGCTTTTGGCGCAAGATTGGCTGCAACACAAGTGACACAAGGTTTGTTTAATTTGAAATAATGGCTTGACCCCCCCACACCAAACAAGACACAAATATGTGCGGAGAGCTAAATAGTGAGGAGAGAGTGAAATTTCCTGTTTTGTCACTTACAGCTAGTAATTGCCATGTAATGAAGTTAATGTTTTGTGGAATTTACAACCTATGTATTTATGGTCATGGTCTTATTTCTGTTTCCTCCTCTTTTTCCTTGTATGCCGTATTTTAACTTGGCAATCCTTTGTTCTTCCAAAGCACAAAGGAGACAATATATGAGGGGTCATTAATTTCCTTTCTCTTTGTTTCTCACCCCATTTTCTGTCTTCTCTTCCTGACTCTTAAAGCAGCAGTGTACCAGAAACCACAGTAGCCTTACACGCATTCAAACAGTTGTCAAACATGCATGGTATCACACACAAATGCTGTATAATTTACACTTACATGTTGACTTGAGGCCTCTTAAATTGATGACACTTTGCATCATGAATTAACCCTGCACAGATACTACATAGATATAAACAGACACTTTTTATTTGCCTTTTTATTTACAGTCCGTGCTTACAGTCACTCTGTGCAGACAACTATTGAAATTCTGCAGAAGGAAGAGGAAACCTGATGTAAACGGCAAAATAAAATCAGGCCCAAAGTACAAGATCATAAACGTAACTACTGGAGTGACACTGTTGCAGCAGTCGATGCCAAATCAAACGAATTTGAGAGGATGCAGTGATAATTATCCCTATTAATAATATATACTAATTATACCTATTTCTTTTCCTATATTTTCATGTGCCTCTTTCTCTCCACTCTCCCTAAATCTCACTATCTACCTCATCCCCTCTGTCCTCTTTTTACCCAACAACTTGTTTTTTTGTTTTTTTTCCCTTGGTGGTAAAATGAGAGTGTCAACTTTAAGCCCTAACCATAAAGCCACCAGTGCCAAGTAAATTGAGAGTAGCAACCACTGCAACAACAAACAGACATGACTCAGCCTATACCACTCACTGGATACAGACTCAGAGACACACTCACATCACCATCTACACATATACACAGACCCACAAATCACGTGATCAAGGTGACATCTTAGCACTGTATAGTCATGCAATCTGCCAGTCAAGTTAAACATTGTTTTATGTGCAAATCAACCAGATTTTTCTTCTTTTTGTGGGATAAGGGAGCCATTCATTTATTGTGTCAAAGTTTTTTAATTAAAACTCTTTACTTGCAGTTCTATATAAATGAGAATGCACTATAAATATGTATTGGTCATATAGTATGTCCTCTTGTTGATTACATAGAGAAGGTAAGTGCAAGAAAATATAAATATGAATCTGTCAGAACTGTTTTAATAAAGACAAACCAGATTAAAATATTCAGGCGCTCGTGTGCTGTTTGAGTGGATAAGTCTGCACATGCATCATTTCATGAGCTCTTTTTTTCTCCCTCTCTCTCCCTCACACACACACACACACACACACACACACACACACACACACACACACAGAGCCTCCTGGTGTATTGTTCTGACCTCAGGCCATCCTTCTTACACCGCGCCTGACCTTTCAGCACGGAAAGGAAAAACAGCCTGCGCTCGGAACAGTTCACACTACAACCTGCACATACACACTCTCCTATACTCATGCACCGACCTCTATAACACACTCAGGCACACGTGTGCACGCACTTTTGCACACTTTTACGCGCACACAAACAGACCAAAAGGCTAGCGCCGGGTGCAAGGGGTCACCAGGGGTGAAATCGATGGCTGTAAAACCAAAAGGTGATAAATTATTGGGTCTGGGGGCCTCAGACAAATCGCGAGACAGGAAAAATAGAGAGGAGCAAAACAAGTTTTATCCATCTCCTCTGCGCTCTGTCTTTTGTTTTCTTATCGTAAATCTTAATACAGTTTCATTTGTGCGTGCAGGAACTGGAGTTACTGCAAGATACCAAAGCGTCTGTTAAGTGGAGCGGCAAATTCCATCCAAACTTTAATAGCTGTCCCTGTTTTTTTTTCTCCCCGGTGATGAGAAAACAATAGGCTAGAGCCAGATCCACGCGCTGTGTGCTTTTATGCCAGGTGTTGTTACTGTTTAAACGCAATTAAGATGATAATCGCTAATCAATTTGTGTGATTTGAGAAGGTGTGCTTTCAGCACAGACTTCCGTGCGAAACTGTTGATCCCTTTGTCCCCCTCTTTTTCTCTCTCTCAGTGTGTGTGTGTGTGTGTGTGTGTGTGTGTGTGTACATATAGATCTCTCTGAGCCATAGGCGAGCTTAGTTGTGGTCACCGAGTGATCCCATAATGAAGACTGGCTTTGCTTTATGTCAAACCTTTCACCTACCACGCAGCCACGTCTCTTTCTCGCTGTCCTCCTCGCTGTCTGTCTCTCGAACATTGTTTTTTTCTTTTTTCTTCCTTTTCCCCCCTCCCTTCCTTTGTTTTTATTTATGCCTCTCCTTACTAGGCAGTTCGTGAAGAGAGAAAAAAAAAAGAATAAAACTGCCACCGTCTCATGTCCCTAACCCTCTTTTTCACAGCAGATAACTAACTGGATTCCTCACTCAAACAAACTGCTTGATAATGGAATCATCTCTATTCAATTAGTGGTCTAACAGTCTTCTGTCTCAGCAGGCCAAAACACACACACACACGCTCCCCGAGTCTTTCCTCTCTCCCAGCTTTAATGCAGCCAGACACCAGTAATGTTGATGATGGCAGTAGATGCTGATTGCTCCTCTTTCCCTTCCTCTTATTCTCTCTCTGCCATTAATCAGCGGTGAAAGAGAGAGAGAGAGAGGCGAGAGAGAGAGAGACTGAGAGACAATGTGCAGAGAGAGAGCAAGAAGCAAAAAAAAAAGAGAGAGAAGAGAGAGCTGTAGAGTTTGGTCGGTCAGCCGCACCGGAGTGAGTAATTAACTGGCATTAACTCATTAAACTGTCCCAGATGTGGCCATGAATATCTGAGTGGTGGGTAGACACAGAGGAGAAGAGAGAGAGAGAGAGAGAGAGAGAGAGAGAGAGAGAGAGAGACAGAGAGAGAGAGTCTAGGCCTCCCTGCATCCTACTGACAGCAGAAGAAGAGAGACTGTCAAAGAAAGAAAATGCATGAGGGGTGTAAAGAAAGAAAATCTAGGGGTGTATCATACTGTATGTGTTCTTAGCTGTGCATGCCTCGAGTAGGAATACTTACGTGTGTGTGTGTGAGGAAAGAGCGGAGTGTGTGTCCGTGTCTGTGTGTGTGCGTCACAGGAAACCCATGCCTCGCGGTGTGGATCATCCAGATTTACCCTGGGTGATTTATATGCTATTTCAAGTTGATTAAGATTTATTATAAACATGCCCGAGCTTAATCACTCAGTGACATCCTAATGAAAATAAAATACCGTGATGCATTTTGGAGCTTCTGTTGCTTCATTCTGGTGTTTGAGTGAAATGACAGTACATTTAATCTCATTGTTTCGCGGCCCGTTCATTTATGTACTTTTAAAGGCCTTATTTTACTTGCCTCATTAGCATTTGTAGTTCATATGAAGCACCTTTCTGCTTTGGACTGAAAAAAATAGTGTATAAAATATGTAGATATATAAATCATTTCACAGAAAAACATTTTTTGGAGAGGCAGAACACAGAGTTATGCCTTGCTGCTAGTAGAGATTCACACTGAAGGACAGGACAAATGCTGTTTTCACAAGTAGCGACCCAATAAGTCTGGGTGTTGAAGCTGGAGGAAGACCTCTCTGTTATCACTGCACCACCCTGCTGACATTAAAAAAAAAAGACAACCAGGTTGATTACAAGAGCTGATTATACATCTGTAGTGTGAAACAAAAGTTTGGGTTTTGGGAAAGGTTATTTGCATTTCTTGAAGCTTCGGGCTGAGTCACACTTCTTTAAACAGGTGTTTACACTGAACTGAATAGCTTCATCATGATAAATTGTGGGTTTTAGATTAGTTTTGGTTACTCACTGATTTATGGCATTGTAGATCTCAGCTGCAAGGAGGAAAAAAATAAATTCTGACATCACACCACTGACCTGACTTTCGTTAGTGTAGTGTTTGTGTATTCTTTTAGTCATTAGCATGTTTTCATTTTATCTGTTTCGGCGTGTCTATCCCTCTGAGGCAAATATTTGAACTTCTTGAGGTTGAATTGATTTCACTTGCTGGAGTCTTATTGAAGCCCAGAGAGTGGACACACGGCTTGAACGATAAGATAAGAGGAAAGTTCTTGCATTTTTGCCGGCATTTAAAAACTTCTTTGCTCAGGTGTGCAGCTGCTAAGTTTCTCACTGTATAATAATGAAATATGTGCTCCTCACTTCAACACACGAGAAATACAGCGCTTGCTTTGAACCACATGCCTCTTTGGCAATGTCAACTATGCTATGTGTAAAAGTGATTGAATTGGAATGACTCACATTAACATTACAAATCTAACAACTGGTTGTTAGGCAAGGTAAAATATGTAAAACATGTGCTGGTGTAGGCGAAGGAACACCTTTGAAATCTGAGATGGCTGCTTGATAATTGTCAGTGGAAAAAAAAAACTCCCAAACAATTACTGTGAATGAAAAAGTTTTTTGTTTTCTTTTTTTGCTTTTGTTTACTAAGGTCCAATTTAATGGATGTTGTCTGCATTTATGCATGCATAAATTTAAGTGCATACAGAACAGGCCCCAGTGGTAAATGTATTCCTTGGAATTTCTATGTAGCACCATGTGCAGCAACAACAACAGGAACAGTGAGTACAAACTGAGATATGAGGCGAGTGATTAATAATATATTACTGTATGTCTTAACTCCACTAAACTTGTATGTACAACTATCCATTTCTTCCTTTCCCCAATAAGTTCCCACTTAATAGTTATTGTTAATAAATGATATTCTTTTCTTAACTACTTGTGCAGATGAACTTCGGTTGAAAAACAGAGGTTAACTAACAACGATTAAATCGCATTGCTTATGTAGTTCTTGTGTGCAGGCCAGTGTCTGAAAAAGAAAATGCTACAAAACAAAGAGACATTATTCATTTTGCTGCATGAGATCTGCTCCACAACAACTTCATTTGCATTTATCCAGTGTCAGGCAGTGAAAGAAAGAGCGAGAGGGAGAGAGAGAGAGACAGAGAGAGGAGCGTTCATCTGAAATGATGCATGGCTGACACACTGTGAGTGATAAAAGTAATCACTCTAGATGCCATCTTTGGAGTGTGAGGTGTGTGTGTGTGTTTGTGTTTGTGTGTGTGTGTGTGTGTGTGTGTATGTGTGTGTGTGTGTGTGTGTGCAATCATGCATGCAAGAGTGCATAAAGTGTACATGCTTTGCCTGCAAGTTTGTCAGTTTGTGTGTGCGTGTGTGCGCAATAATGTGTGCATACATTATTGTGTATGCATGTTTAAATGTGCCTCTGTGTGTGTGTATGTGTGTGTGCATGAATGTGTATGTAACGCAGATACCAGTGAGTCTGCATAAGCGTGTGCCTGCATGTGTGCCTGTACCTTTTGTGTGTTTGACGGCATCTTATTAAAGTGTCATTTAGACAGACACTTCTCAGAGTCTGGCCCCAGGCAGCCTGATAGATTGTAATCATGGACTAAATTACTACTTTCCCAAGCTGTAATCACAGGCTGTGTGTGTGTGTGTGTGTGCGCTGTGCTTGTGTTCCTTTGCCTGTGTGTGCTGGTGTTTGTGTGAGACAGACAGAGGACCTCATCATTGTTTGGCATGTGTCTGTTATGATTCAAGTGAATGTAACAATCTGCCTGATTGATTTAGCACTCACTTTGTAACTCATCTGCGCCCCCACGCAGCCTCCACTTTCACAGGATGATACTCTACATCCTAAACAGGTCATTCTGCTCGTTTACAGGTTGGTATGAATGCAGGAAGTGTTTAAGTTATTGCTTTGCCTTTCTAAAAAAAACCATGTTTGTTTAGTCTTTAAGTCAAAGGTTCTTGGTACCTTAATAATGAGATCATAAGCTCCTTGGATGATGCCTAAAGGGAGATTTTAATGCTTTATTTGTTTGCCAGTTTCAGTGCCACGTTTGAGATCAAGCTTTGTCAAAGACCACACTCAAGAGAACATAAAACAAATCCCGATGTTTGGATTTGTGCTAGTGTAGGTGTTATACTTGAGTTTACACTGGCTGCACAATTTTGTCTCTCTTTTTTTCTTTATCAGGGTTTTTATCATACAAGATTCATCAAAGAGGGCAAAGAGCAGTCGCTGCTTTTTTGGAAAAAAAAAACCCCGTTGCTTTGATGTGACAGTGATGACGGCGCTGTCTGGCGACACTCAGCCTTGTTGAACTGTGACTTCAAACTGCTCACGGTCTATCTCTGTCAAGCTTCCATCACTTGACTATTTTAAGATACGGAGGAGGGACGAGGGCGCGCAAGCATGCAAACACACACACACGCGTGTGGGACAATTACGAACACACACCTGCACTCTCGCTTCTAAAAACGCACACGCGCGCACACACACACCGAGCTTCCACACCTCTCTTGCTCTTTAGCAAAGCATACAATGGCAAGAACTATCTTTCCTTTTAACCTTCTTGCCCCACACTTACGTTATCGCCACCCTCTCAGACTTCACCCAAATTACGTCTCCTCGCTGGTCTGGGCCGCTCTAAGCAGGATGTCGGCTGAGGGGAAGAAACTAAATGCACCAACAGGAGATGTCACGTTTTATTTCTGAGTTGTGACTCATGGCAGTTAAGATCATGGGCTTGAGTAATGAGTTGTTAAGGAAATAAAACGGGACATTAAAAAGGGCGCAAATGCCTGCTATTAGTAATCTGATAGTTTTGTATTACGCTCAACACTTCTGGATTCACTGCCCTTCCCTGTAATGTAGCCTACTGTTAAGCTGTGACGCTCGAGGATGACATTGTACCTTATTTGAAGTATTACTGACGAGCAAACACATTAGCGCACGCACATTCCCCGCTCCGGCCCCGTACTTTAAGACCTACAGTATTTAATTTCCTCCGGCCTTGTCTATTTGGCCAGCGAGGTGGTAACTTGATTGGTCAGCTGTGCGCCTTTCCTGTCTGGTGATTGGATTTGGTTCTCATGTGTCCGGAGCACACCCCGGCGCACCGGGATGAAACAGATTAACTAGATTTTCTGTTTTTCTATGCTCTCCCTTTCTCTCTCCATCCCTGGCACTGTTATTGGAAGAAAGTGATAATTCCCCTGCACTTCAAACACAGCCCCCCCAACTAAGACTCTGCTTAAGTCTCCTCCAAGGAAAAGCTGCCTGCCTGCGCACAGATGTCTCTGATTAAATTGTATCTCAGAGAGAGAAAAGGAGAGAGTCCTCCTTTCAGCTCTTCCCCTCCTTCATGCTCTCTCTCCCTCTCTTTTTCTCTCTCCCTCACCCCTCCTCATGTCTCTCTATCTGTCTCTCTGTTAGCTTGCTCAACTGGCTGTTGCCAAAAGAGCCTTGGGCGACGAATAAATTGCTTTGGTTTCAGCAGACAGAGAAGTTGGCCGAGACAAGCTGAATCAGTGCATTAGATGCGAAGGCCCCCTCATAGACTGGAAGTTAGCCTTTAGCGCAATCATTGACCATGAGTGATGATTATGTCTAATTGAAGGAGACTTTCGCTACCTGTAACACAGCTGGGGGGCCTTGAGCATATTGGACAGAGGAAAAGCAGGCGGGGAGAAAAGAAACAGTGTGTGTTACAGGAGATGGTGGAGGGAAGGAGATAGGTTACAGAGGGATGGAGGAAGATAGTCGTGGGAAGTGTATCTGGGAATGAAAGAAAGCTGGACGGAAAGATAAAAGACAGAGAAATGACTGAGGCTGTGGAACATAGAGATTGTTTTAATGAATTAGTAGGAGACCAAAGCTGTCTAATGGTGGGATTGGAACATGGGTAATAAATTTAGCGACATAGCCGGCGCTCTTTCATTTTCTGTGGATACTGAGCTTTCAGCAACAGGATAGTTGAACAAATTTGTTCTGTAAATATACATCTGCTTAAAATTTCCTCTTAACAAGGAAAATGCATGTAAAAATTAGTGCCAACAGAGAGATTTCCAGCCTCTCTCATAGCCTTTCAAATGACTCCCAAAACCCATAAAAACAGTACATTTCAATATGGACCGGACCAGTGCTCAATATACAATATGCAGAAGCTCCCTAGCAATTTAGAGGGAAAAAAAAGAAATCAATATGTTTATTGTGCACCATTTGAAAAAAAAAAAACACACATTCTCCACAAATTTGAACACTGGAAATAACAGGATATTGTGCCATTTTCTTCAGGCTTCATTACAGCTAGTGTTTGGAAGTGTGTTCATGTGCATGAGAGCTTGTGCGCATGAAGTGGTCCCCTTTTGTTTGTGTGTATGAGATGCATATGTGTGCATGTGTGTAGGTGAGCGTGGACACATGCATGCCTGCATTTGCTTGTAGGCCCCTGTGTGTGTGTGTGTGTGTGTGTGTGTGTGTGTGTGTGTGTGTGTGTCCGTGTGTGTGCAGGAATGAACGCTTGAGCTGAGCAGACGGGTGCCAAAGACAAAAACAGCCACAGTCCCCCCCCCACCCACCCCACCATCCCTCCATTTCCACATGGCACCGGGCTCCCTGGCATGAACGGTGGCCACGGGAGTCGCTTCAGATCATCTAGGAGGGTATTGGATGGCCGTGGCTGCCTTTTGCAATAACCTGGCATGGTCCAAATTCATTAGGGTAAAATTTGGCCCTGGCTGCAGTGCTGTAGTGCCCACAGCTTTTGGCCCTGCTGCCCTGTGCCGCGCTAGGCTGAGCTGCCGAGCGTTTTTGCTGGATCCAGAGAGAGCCATTAGCGGCTGCTTGTGATGATGGTTATGCTCCCCAGTGTCACACACAGATAGTTGCCTTTGAATGATTTGAGCGATTACCCTTTTCACACAAGCTATGGAATAATGGGTTAGGTGAGAGAGCGGGGAGGAAAGCAATGGGGCGCATGGAGGGTCGAAAAGAGAGTCAGGGAGGAAAGAGAGGGGGAAACTGAGACGAGAGATTGAGATGAAGATGGGTTCATGTGTCATTTTAATTCACAGAGTAATTGTTGTTTGAAGTCTGTAAAGCAAATTTATTTTTATGTTGTTTATTTCAATTTGTGGCTTGTGACCTTGTCAAAAAAAAAAAAAAAAGCACCAAATACAGGTATTGAACAGATAAAAGATCATGTGTAAAACAAAAAATTAATAATGAGGCTGAATGGAAATTTACATTTGAGAAAAGTGAGATCATTTAGCAGTAACAAAGCACTGCTATGGCCAAGTCTTTATTAAATTATTTATTTTTCTGGGGGTTGAACTGTTGTGGAAGCATGTTATGTGCCACAAGAGAAGTCATACACATACTCTGCGGACATGACAAGAGATGACTTTAAATAGTTATTTAAATATCCATAAATGACTTTGCAATACATCATCACAATCGCAGCTCACTGTCAATCAAAAGAGTTACCTATATCACACTTGAAAAGGCCAATGATCATCCAGTGACTTGTTCTTTCATACAACAAATAGTTCTTCATTAATGTTGTGTGTACAGTCTCACAGCAGTCAGATACACCTCAAACAAATGCAGATCATCACATACGTGTCATATTTAGCCCTTCCTCAGTCCCGCCCCTTTTCGTTCTGTGCTCCAACAACAGCTGAGCGAGCTTGGTATCCAGATGAACCTCGGCCAGCTTTCCCCTTTCCTGCTGCCAAGTGCTTACATACGTGTGTCTGTTGAAAGGCAACATTACAGTGTGTCACATTGCACTGGTGTCACAATCTTCACCTACACATGAAATTATATATATATAGTTGCATCTTGAGTAAGCCAATTTTAGCAAGACGTTAAGCTAAGTAGCCAGCTAAGGTATAGCTAATATTAAAGGAGTTAGCCAGATAATTTTTGCCAGAGATTTTTGAGAGGAAACATCAAGGCTAACATGACCTTTTATTATCTCTAACACTATATGCCTTCCTGAAATATCTTTTGGGGTAATCCATTTGAATATACACAACGTCCAACATCCAAATGGGAAAAGTACCATTAATAAAAGTAATCATGTGCTGATCCTGACATAGTCTTGCCATCCTCTGTCTCTCCTTTTTTTTTTTAGTTGAGGCCTGCAGAATGACTTTGCCTCGGTTTGCATCATTTTGCCTTGTTCATTGAAGTTAGCATTGTGAATGTATCCTTTTTTAATGTCACGCACTGTCAGCTTCTTGACCGGCACCCAGCTAAACGGAGCCAGGGTTGCGCCATGTTTCTTTTTTTCAAGCATCTCCGACCTAGCGACAGTAACTAAGGGGGATGAGACTGGACTCTGGATTTGTGAGTTGCATAAAGTGCATTTCACCAAGTCACTCCCTCAAACGTCCACTGTACATCCACCGTTGCAATATATATGAAGGTGCTTGCGTCTGATTGCTGACTTCAGAGCGCAAAGTTGGATCAATACTTTGCCAGAGAAAGCAAACAGAACTAAGGTGCTGACGAGAACCTGCCCTCTGATCAGAGTTCACACTGTGCAGTTTTCTGTGCTTCTTTCAGATTTCGCTCCTCTGGGGTTGCTTGCTCAGTTGAAGTTAGCATTGATGTGATCTGAAACCTACAGACTGCCCTGTAATCTTTCTGTCTGCCGTACACAGTTTCAGTTTGTTGCTGTTGTCTTTGCTTTTGTCTTTGTTTCACACCTTTGTTTTTTTTTCGTCTCTGATGGTTTTAGCTACATAGTGCTCGCTGCAAAGTTATTTATCTACATGACTCTCAACTCTTTTTCGACTCCTCTTTGCATTCAGAGCAGCAAACTTGATGTTTTCATACACAGTTTTTGTAGCGTAACTCTGGCAAAGCTTCAACTTCTGTATCAAGCTGTGGAATGATTTAAGTGTTCTTGTTCCAACATGCAATTATGCCGTTAAACTCCGAATGCCTCTCCATAGAGCTGTCAGAATGTACACATACCACGTGAGCTTGATATTTGAATTAAACTGAAAACTTCAGTTACTTATATATATTATATATATAGTTTTTATTCTGAGAACCATAATTAGCTTCCCTAGCATTTTAACATGTTGTTCTTCAAGTAAAATTGTAATGCCTGCTTTAATTAACATGGATTTTCTTGACATTGCATGTTATTGTAATGATTTCTGTTCAAAATATGAACTTCCATCTGAGCCTTTATCTCAATTTGATATTAAGGATTCACAATAACAACAGAGGGGTGATCTAATTATGGTTGCTGTTGTTTTCTATACTGTTGCTCTACTCCAAAAAGAGGATGTAACTTCTCCAACCATTAAGAATGCAGTTTTTTAGGATTTTAATGATGTACTCATTGCTTTTCTGATATTCTCAATTTTGGTTGTGTTTGTTTTAAAGTCTGTTTTCATGTTGAAGTGTGGTTATTGGAACCTTTAGTTTCCTTAGTTTCTCCTTCCTGACCTGTCTCTCACTTAATTTTTATCTCATTTATTTTACATTAGGGTTTATAATGCTAACTTAGTGTGGCACTGGTGCACAATTAGAGATGTGTGGTTACAATAGTAGTAACAGGTTAAAAGGGACAACAAAAGCATCCTGTATGCAGTAGACGCGACATAAGCACATGCACACAACTGCAAATGACTATTACATGTGTCCATGCAAAGGACGCCAACAAACACATGCCACTCTCCCATCACACACATACAGTACACACATAAATATACACAATGAGAGCGCCGGTCCTCAGACAAACAGCTGGCGCAGAGTTCCAGATGGACAACAGCTCACAGTGTTAACTGAATTATAGATTTCATAACACAGGATGCCTATACAACTATACTAGAGTAAGATGAGCTGATCAAGCCAAGCATGCAAAACAGTACGTGTCAGAATGCGGCCGGCATATACTGTATGCATCCTGTGGGTCTGCATTGGCCTGTGTAGAGAGAGCACGTGTGAGATCACATACATCTGTGTGCACTCGCCTTTTGTGTGTGCATGTGTGTGCTAATGCAATCCCATTCTGCTATACAGTGGAGCAGCGCCATAAACAGGGGGCACCTCTCCTATTTGATAACAGATAGGCTCCCGTAGGATCAGCCATTATTCCTTTGCATTTCGCCGAGCAAATGAACTTGACAGATGGCTGTGTCACCCAAACCCTTGACTACCAACCTGATTATGCAGAAAACAATACAATAGAATAGAGCAGGGGAATCATTACCGGAGGTAGGGATTGTGAGTTTGAGAGCACACCCCAACGCCTCACCCACAGTCGAGGACAATGCAGCACAGGCCAACAAAATTACACTTGTGAAATTGAACAGCAAGAATGAGTTTAACATAAACTGGGTTACGGTCAGGCAATCTGTCATCAGACTAAAGCCATTGTCTAGGGCTGCTTGCATGGCATATGAACTCATCCGTCATCTCAGACTCTATTAATGGCTGCAGCTCAGGTTTTAAACTGTAGAGGTTTACTGGCTGAGCCAAGGCTCCCCTGCTGCCTGTATATGCTTTATGAGGAATGTGTCGTTTTGTGTATTGGATGTGCATGGAGGAAGTGAGTAAGTGAGATTGGTGTTTGGTGAGGCCTACGGTTAGGGAAATGGGGTAAGTGTGTGCCTCAATGCCTCGGAAAAAATAACGTCAATTACAGGAATGGGTTGGTTTGTATCATCGCACACCATCCCCTTTCACCATCTCCTTAATTTTATCCTACCATGGACCAGCTGGTGACACAACAGAGTGATGTTTGTCCCTGCAAACGTGTGGACACGGTGCCGGAGCCCATGCAAATCTCATTCTCAAGGTCTGGTCTGAGGAATAGGCCACGTTTCACTCTGTTAACACACCACAGAACTCCGAAGGATTTGTTATCAGCTCAAAGAAAAGGCTGCCTTGACCCAGCCAACATGTACCCTACTATGGCAGGTGGACACTGCACACTCAGATAGTGTACACCACAGAACATATGGCGCCGGACTTCAGAGAAAAGCCACTACAAGGATGCTTTCCAGTTCACCCCGACATCATGAGTCACATCTGGAAGTGGATCTTTTCACATTAACGCTGCCCACGTCCACTGTCCGCTGAGGTCCTTTCTACTGCTACATCTGTTCTGTGGTCTGTATCAATTTACATTGGTCACTGTTACACATTTTAACATCATGTTGTCATGCCATTATCATGGAAATTATGGTTATTATACACAGTTCTGTTGGCAGACATGCCAGTTGTACTTCTACTTCTACAGGTGCAAGGCTCACAACAAGAAGTCACCCTGCTGTTTAATTTGGCAGACTTTGTCCTTAACCATGTAGCAATGAGTGGGCTCATGACTGGCCCTTTTAAAAGGCTTTGCATGCACTGCTGTTACAATATTTAGCCATTTTACCTTTTGGCATGTAAGTAAGCATTTGTCTAAGTAAGTCATTATTTTGACATTCACAGTGCATATTTGCATGTATGCTGTAGTTCACTTTGTATTGGAAATGCAATTTATTAATTACACTGAACAAAATTTCACTGTACTTTAACATACAGTACTAACAAGCATTTCTTCAATATTACTTCAGAACACAACTGAAAGTTGAATGTTATATCCAAGAAGTTGTATTTTTTTCTCTCTCAAGGCATACGAATGTTGCCGTGCCAATACAAAAACACATACCTGCTGTCCAAAAAGCCCTGAGGCTTTTTTGACCTCATCCCCACCACTTGCATAAATACAGAGCCCAAAAACGAGCACGCATTGCACACATTCTCTCAGTCCAGGGTGTGTGCGTTTCATTAAGTCCATGTTTGAATAGGCTAAATAGACTTTTTCCATCAGTCAAAACGTCAAGCTGTTAAGATAACAAAATGAAGTGAATGTGCCTCTTCTTTCTCACTGTAACATGAACTTTGCCAGTGTAGTGGCAAGAGTGCGCTTTACTACTTCAACCTCATATCCTGAAGTTGCCGGTTTAGTCAAAGTATTTGTGAGGCACGCAGTGTAAACAAAGCTTAACAGGCTCCAAATGCCATAAATACGAGGCCTCGAGTCCGTGGCAGAAAGTTTGTTCAACCTGCACCGCTTCCCCTCCCTTCAGCGGCGGCGTGTTTCCCTCACCATGCTGTTGACAGTGTGTCACGCTGCGTTGCCAACTCTTAAAGCAAACCAACAGTGGCCTTGCATCAGTTTAGCACCCCGGTGTTAGATATGTACACACAGCAAGCCAAATCAAAGACCTTGTTTGTGCCTCAACACAGTGCAGGTTTTCAGTGGGGAGAAATAAAACCTAAATAGGAAATCTCACACTGTCTTGTAAGTGGGCTAAAGGAGGTGCTGCCTGAGAGGAGGTGAGGAAGTAAGGAGTGAGGGAAAGGAGGAAAAAAAAAAAAAAAACACTGTCTTTAAATTACTTCGATCTCTGGTGTGATGAATCACAGAGTTGCAAATCCCTTTTTAGCTAATTGCTACCAGCATGTGAGATTTCTCCCCTACTCCTCCTCCGTGTTCAATATCAATTTTCAGGGCCGGCAGAGAGAGAGAGATAGCCCCGGTCTGTTCCCCTGAGTCTCGCCAGTGGCCTCGCTGATAAAAACTGCACTAACAGCACTTAGCCATTTCAGAGACTGGGGAAACAGACAGACACTTTTACACACACACACACACACACTCTCTCTCCCTCTCTCTTATTCACAGCTGTGTGCGGTAATGAAGGAGAAAAGATGGGCCAATCGAAGTGAAACAGGGAACAGGCTGGTGTCATCTGCTCTGTGACCTTCTGAGAAGACTGTGTGTGTACTTATGTGTGTGTGTGTGTGTGTGTCTGTGTGTGTGTGTGCTCTCCTCAAGAAGTCTGGAGGTCAGACCTGTGCTCACTGAAGGGAATTAACATTTGTCTGCTTCGCTAAGGACAGGCTGTCCCCCATGGAGAATGCAGGAAGTGTGTGCAGATTGGCGAGCTTTAGCCCGTTTTCATTTCTGGGTAGTTAATGGTCATACGCTACCATTTTGTGCCCTGCAATTAGTTTGGAAACTGAGATATATGTCAACGTACATGGCGATTTTGTCCAACTGGAACTACTGTAGGCTATATGGAAATGAGATGGTAAACTGTAGGAGTTTATGCCACTTTTGAAACAGAAAAATACAGGAAGTAGTATGCGTATATATTGCAAAGTATAGTTCTATTTTGGCATAATTAACAGAAACTGGCTCAAACTGATGTGTGCAAAAGTTATATATACAAAGAATTATTGTGTGTGTGTGTGAGGTTTTGGCATCAGCTTGCCCTTGACCATCCTCAAGAGGAGATGCGACACAGCACAACTCCCCCGACACCTTCTGCTCCACTCAGGCAGCTGCCTTCACAATTAAAGGACCACCTCCACCTCAGAATCCATCATGGAAAAGTGTGAACCCAATGTAAGCCAGTCAATAACAATAACCATGCACTTTACAAGTGTGTGTGTGTGTGTGTGTGTGTGTGTGAGTGAGAGAGAGAGAGGGTTGTGTGTAAGTGTAAGCTATAGCAACCTTAAAAAATTGTCAGAGCAAGGTGACTCGGAGCCCTGCAGTGGCCGATGAAACAATACACGATGTAGAAGTTAAAGCATTTGTTTATCTGGAGCTGCAACATATCTGAAATTTAAAATTGGACCTCAAGCATCCCAGTGAAGTCGTCTTTCCTAACCCTGTGTGGCACTTGGAGGTGGAGGCCATGATAACCCTTTTATAACCAGTCCTCTCTAACGCTCTGGTCACACCATAAAGTGGCAAAGTTCATCCACACGTCCTCACAAAGGGTGCTACAAGCTTGGTGACATGGTGAGTATTTGAACAACTAGTGATTTACTGTATCTGGGGTGTGACAATAGCTCTCAGAGCGTGCTAACTTGATGACTGTTGGGAAAGCGTGGCTCTTTTAGTGGCAGTTCGTACTCGGGAGAAGAAGGGATTAAATCCATGTGGGCGGTACAATTAATAAGCTTAATAAGTTAATAGCTTCCTCTCTTTTCGACTCTCTGCCCTCAAACTATTCAGTTCAGTCAGTTGCTATTGCTGTTGGTCAGCCATTGGTCAACCATTCAAAAGAAATTATCTTAACAATAAAGATTTATTCTGAATGCACCTTTGGGGAATTTGTGAGGACAGGTATGTTAACGTATGAGAAAGCCACTGATACCATCACTCCCAACACTCACATAACTACCAACATAGCTTCTACTGGCCTGTCCTGCTTCTGCAATGTAGAACATCACACTGCACACGTGAATGAGGAGGTTCAAATAACAAAATTAACATCCTTACACAGCTGCAAGCCATAAGAGATACTTTCCCTTCTCTTTACCTCTCTTTCAACCCCTTCATGTTTTGTTTCAACTGCGGCTAAGAGGCTTTTGGTGGGGGGCTAAAGTCACCTACTCCCCTCCCTGATTATGCAAAAAGCTTTTAAAAGAGGCAAGGTGGAGGGGAGGTTCAGGAGATCCGTGGCCTTCGCACCCTGCTCCCTCTCACCCTTCTTTACTCTAATCTGATTTCTAGCAGGCATCTTTGATCTAGGCCTGTGCCAGAGGAAAGCAAGCTGCCGGTGCCTTGCCTCTACATATGAAGTGAGTATGGAGATTAGCAGCCTTCCCTTACAGCTTTAGTGGCTAATACCTGATTAGGGCCCCGAGTCAGCCAATTGTCTCAGTGCTGGCTATCAATGTTAGCACTGGCTCTGGAGGGAGGGTGGGGGGGTGGATGGATGGCGGCAAGTAGAGGAAAGAGGGATGGAGTAGTAGCGGTGGTAATATGGGGTAGAGAGGGTTGGGATGAAGGTTGATTCCGTAATGGATACTCATTTTATCCCACCCCGCTAAGAAGATTAGGCCTTGGGGTGTCATATTAGCTGTGCTCTCTGGGCCTTTGGTGGTCCATGCAGCTTTCTAATGGTGCTTACTGGTCCATGTTGCTTGCTGGTTCTTTTCTTTTCTTCTCTTCTCTTTCCCATGTTGTCCAATACTGTCTTCCATTACACCATACAACTGGATCAGAGGGGCCCTGAGTGTTAAATATCCCTTCCTTTTTAAAAAAAAAAAAAGAGGAAAGGTATGATCTGCTGTGATGCATAACATCTGTTTCAAGTTAGAGAAAAAAATCCTCTCATCTTTCAAGGAATAAGCTGCACTATGCATGCTTCTCAATAAAGGGGATCGGAGGGCTCATTTGATGTATGAAGTGAGATGCGTTGCGAGCGCGTTTTGTAAAAAAAACACTCGCCAACGAATGACACAACACTTTGTTCGTTTTCCAGGTCTTTCTTGTTTTCCTTCGCAGATGTACACTATGTTTAGGGAGTGTTGCATCTTAATGAATTAATGTCATATTATTTATTCAAGACCAACACAATCTTGAGTGTTCTCTTACGCTGACAGTAGAGTGCTCAGAGACGTAGCTGGCAAAGAGGCCAAACAGGAGGCCATGAAAGTTTAAAAAATGTGTTGACTGTAGACATCTCGTTCCAGTGGAGGGCTGTTGCTTTCTCTCTCCCTCTCTTACTGTCTGTCTCGCTCTCTCTGACCCTCTCTCTCTTTAAATCTGTCAGTTTAACAAAGACAGAGCAGACCGCTGAGAACGACAATCTCAGCCAATTAGAGCACTTGAGACAGGCAATATGCCTCTCTCCTTTATAACTTGGGTTTACGGTTATGCTACAACTGGTGAAAATAATTGGTTATTAATACAATAGACGACTACCACCAAGGGCAGGTTTGTAAGTATTTAAGCATCTATGAGAATTTGTCTAATTTGCAGCTGGTTGTAAGGATAATATGCTTTGATGGAAGGGTGGTTGAAAGCTTGAAAGTGTCAGTCAGCGAGATGTCAAATTCTGCTTCCTAACCACCTGCTGTTAGAAAGCAATTCAACTTCTATTCTTTAATGAAAAAAAAAAGGTTTTGAGCTTGTCATTTTATTTGCTTACATGACACACACATTATAGAGACATATTTCCTTCCAATGTGTAACACCATTTAAAAAAATGGTTTAGGTGGAGGGGGCAGAGTGGTGGAGAGATAAAGAAAGGAGCAAAATCAGTAGAAAGGTGAAGGAAGAGGATGAGGAATGAGGAGAAGCTCCTTCAGTAAAGCCTCAAACGCCTCATTATCCTAAGAGCTGCATCTCCTTATGAGTATACTCTTTATCTACTTATAATCTCTTCCTCTTTGTTCCGCAGTCCATGGCTCATAACACCTTTTAATCTCCATGTGTGTGAAAGGAGGGGGGCTCGAATGCATGCGTGCGTGGCTGCGTGTGTGTGCCTTATTAGTGTGCTGCTGAATCTCTGGATGGGAAATTAATACAAAAATAAATAAATAAAAAATGTTAAAAAAAAGGTGGAGATTAGGCTCCATGTGGATGCTATTTTGTTTTTAGGGAAATTAGACTTGATGGACTTAACTGAAGCAGATGATTAGTCTCTCATTATCTGAACCCTTTATCTCAACCTTGCTAGTCAAAGCAGCCTATTTGTCTCCTAACACTTCCTAGCTACCTGGTAGTTTAATGACAGGGTGTATGGGATTAATTAACTAAAGAGTGTAATCTCGTCTCCTGAACCGCTGTGATGTCTTGCTCTTTAAGAGGTGCGCTTGTTGCGTTTCCTATCTTTCTTTTTTTTTTCCTTTTTGTGATGATGCGTGTGCACGCGTATATATGTGTTCATGGGTGCATGTTATTTTTGCATACCAACAGCGTCCGTTTCATGTATCACCACTTTGTCTCCCTGGCCCTTTTGCATGAGGTACTTAGCAGCCCAGCCACTCTGATGAAGAAAAACAAAGTTAGCTTAACTCAATATTGAACCCAGTTTTGCGGTTGTGAACTCCCCCCCCCGCACCCCCCATCAGCGGTGGCCCCAGACCCATTTAGAGTCCCAGAGGAGAAGCCAAGTTAACGCCTCCGCTCCCCCACGGTCAGCTAATGAGAAGGGGCATGCGTTGCCACAATCCTCCCTTCCCTCTCCCTCGCTCAGCACTCTCAGAGTGGAATCGATCCTTGATGTCAAAGGCCTAACATTTCTGGCCTACTCAGCCAGGAGTCCCGCACCCACTCCCCACCCACCCGCCTTTTTTCCTTACCAGCAGAGCCAAATTAGCAGACCCTCAACACATCAGTGCCTGAATAAGATAAAGGTTATTCTAAGGCCCCTTCCTCTCTACTTTGACCAAAAAGTACAACAATTAGACCAGCTATTTACCAGCTTCTAAAGGAGTATAACTAGCTCCAAGGAATACTTGATATTGAACCTGGGGTGTACAGCAAGAAACCATTCTGTGCCATTTAGCAACCGAGTGCCATTGATACCGTGGCACAGGATGCAGCTGACACAGCCTTTGTTATTTTCAAACTCCATTAATAATCTATGATCTCCTTGTGCTCCTCGCCCCTAGAATGGTTGCAGGCTGTTTACATAAATTGACAAGGACGCCAAAAGGCATGCTGTGATTTTTCAAAAGTATTTTAGCCCCCAGAAGACACCATAAAAATGGTATTTATTAATTGGATGGTATCCAGGCTCTGTTTACGTATTTCATATTCATTTATTATGTTTTCTTTGCCCAGCTAAGGAAAGGCATTTGACTGACACAAATACATTATTCTATTTGTGTGTTATGTCCCATGGGGCTGTTAATTATTTGTTTTTCTTGAGTGGAGAAACTTAAAGGAAATACATCACAAGTCTAACACCCGAGGATGATGCTGTTCTTCTTTTTTTTTTTTTGGCTCCCTTTATGCCTCCCTCTCCTTATGTCTCTCATGTTTGCATGTGCTCAAAGGAAATCAAACCATGATGCGGCCGAATACATTAATTAAACGCAAAGCTGATAAACAAGGCTGATAACAGAGAGCATTCAGTTTACCCTTTTAGGCTGGTCTACGGTCTAATCATTTGTCGACGACGAGAACTCTCAGTTTTGTCACCAGCCCTTCATCACTTTGAAGACAAAATATGGCGCAAAGAAATGCAAAGTTTAGACAATCCATTTTGCCATTTATTATTCTGAAGTAATGACTTTTCTGCAGGAAAATTGAGATCTGTATTTAGCTGTCAGGTCCATTTTGGGTGAGGGATGACTGACATTTTGCTGTGGCTGACAAGCGGTGATTTGACCAGTCATATTTACTCCATCACTTGACAGAGTGTGGACTAGATTATGCTTTTTGTGGAATATGCAAATGCAATGTTTAGCTAGAGAAGAAGAGGAGGACTAACAACAACCAAGATTCTTCCTTCCTAAGTTGACAGAAAGAACTTATCACATTTTAGATATTTTCCTAAACAAGAGACTCCCAGTTTACATGCATGAACATAAAGATAGCCTTGCCATTCAGTTGTTTGTACTGGTACTGAATCTGCAGAGAGGTTGTTGTAAATAGTATCAAGTACAGCAATTTCTAAGCTGCAAAAGCATCTGTTAACACAACACTTGTTCTTTCATCCACCAAGGTTGGAGTCCAAAAAAAAAAAAGTGGGGAAAAGAATCTTCAATTTAGTGAGCACAACCTGACTCATTATTAGAAATGACAGTTGAACCTGATGAAATTGTATTCCCAATTGGAAAACCAAATTGCTATCAGACCGACATGATTTCCTTGTGCTAGGACCATGCTAATTCTGCGTCAAAACATCGGTAAATGTATTTAAAAGCCATAATAGCATATTACCATGCAGTCTTCCTTCGCCCTCATACGTGGACCCTATTAATCTGGAACTTCGATTTGCATGTAAATGTGGTCAACTTTCATATCATCAAAATACATGAGTCCTACACCAACAGCAGACCAGCAAGCCATGTTTGTGTGTGTGTGTGTCTGTGTGTGTGTACATGAAAATAGGGCCCCGCGATGAGCTTGTGTGTGAATGTATGCATGTATGCTTGTATATGCACACGCAATTACAGATTGATATATGTGTGTTTGCATCTGAGAATGTCCTATACGCGAATGCATCTGTGCAGCTGTGTTTGTGTGTGTTGGCTAGGGGAGAGTTTGGGGTTGAAATAATGCATTGCGGTTTGATGTGCAATTACTGGCATATATTAGGGATTTAAGAGAGGTCAAACTAGCATGCCAGAAAGGGTGATGAGATATGAAGAGATAAAAATGGAAAAACATCAATATAGCAAATGTGTGTGAATGTGTGTTTGTTGATGTCAGAAAAGAAGCAAGGGCCAGTGCGACTTACTGTAGGTGCCATATGATGCTTTTGTCACATCATAATCATCATACGGATTGAAATTAAGCAGAGCCGACAGTCAGAACAGCATTATCTTATATCTGCTGAATGGTTGTGTTGTTACAAAATGTGTTTTAGTCGTGAGAAAATCATGTGACATTGTGAGTTTACATAACAAATGTGGTGCCAATGAAGTTAAATAAAAATGAGCCGCCTAAGTTAAATAAGTTCATTTAGAAGCCTTTATAAGATTCACCTGTTGCTGGGAAGGAGCAGCTGAGCCATTGTGCATGCTAACAACTAACTCTGCGGCTGCAAGCATCATGTCGCCATCTGCTTCTGACCACCAGATATTAGTCTTATTTAATGTATTGTGAAGGGTGAATCTCTTTATTTCTTCTCACAGCTTTGATTTTTAAATATATGACGGCGAGCTAATAGGGTGGCAACACAGTAAATCCCGCACACCGGCCTCTTGTCGGCGCCTCAGTTTGGCACCACGGGGGACCTTTTTCAATCCATCAACCGCAGCTCTTAACTTTCCAAAGTGCATCCTAACACACTGCACTCCTCCACCTTCTTCACGTGGCAGCATAACAAACCGTTCACCTGCCCAGGTTCCCACATAACCAACTGTGAAGTCTCTAGCCAGAGGGAATCAATCTCAGAGAGCGACACAGCCCGCCAAAGCACTGCCTGTCTTTGAGAGGATGTAAGGATGGGAAGACGGATGGATAGATGAATGAATGGGGAAAAAGGGGCGCGGGGGTGGATTTTAGAGGAAAAGTGGAATTAGGAGGTATGGGTGGGGCGGAAGAGAGGATCAAGGGATGGTGAAAGGTATGACAAGAGAGGATGAGAGGAAGGAGGGGGAAAAAAGTGAGGGAGAGACGGTGAGAGGGGTCGGGGGGAGGAGGAGTCAGAGGGAGAGATGGGAGAGCGGTGCAGGAAGCTTTAATTGGTCCCCCTATCCATGGATTCATCACTATTTCATGTGCTGTTTAACCTTTGAGAGGCTAACTTACATCAGGCTTCTACAGCTGTTTGATATAGCAAAGGACAGAAAGATATTTACTGCCTGATCTCCACTCAGACGCAGCATAAACAAGAAAGATTTAAACAAAGCAAATGAACTCAGTGATATTCTTTGTGAAGGTTTTGTGTTTTGTACTGAAAATAACTTTTCAAAGATCATATAGGTAAATGTCTATTTAGTTAAACTCCAGCTGTGATAAATGATATGACACAAAATTGATTTAATAGCGACTTGACATAGACCCAGGTGATGAAAGTGTTTGTTAAACCATGGGTTGAATAGAAAATCACCAAGGAGGCTGATTTGAACATTGATAGCCACCTATAGATACAAGATAAAGATCATTATAGATACTGCAGTGAAGAAATAAATACTGCAATCCTGTCGTATAGTCTATGAACAATGTTGATTGCTATAAGGATGTCATCCTCACCATTGGATTCTTGTTATATGCTACAGCAAAAGAGACAGGGAGGGTAGAAAGCGAGGAAGAGGAAAAAAATAGCGACATAGGAAAAGAGAGGGAGGAAAGGAGGAGGGAGGGAGGGAGAGAGTACTCACTAAGGAGGCAAACCTACTTTCCATCATTATCCTGTAAAATATCATTTGATTGGCTGCTCAGTGGCAGGGGCCCCTGGTGGCTGCAGCTCTGTCGTCGGGCTAAGGAGGGAAACACACAGCTTTTCACTTTTTCTGTCAAAACTAGCTTTGCCCAAATGGTATCATTTTAAATGCCATGACAGTGGAAGGTGGAAGGGAGTGTGATGGGCCTAAGGGTATACATAGACCCCATATGCTAGTGACACTGATACAAGTGTAATTCTAGACTATTAGAGTGACACGGGAGATCCTCCCAACCCCTAGCCACACACACACACACACACACAGCCAGAACACGAAGCAGCTGAAGGTGGAGGGGGGGGGGGTGTATGGTGAACAGGCTGTCATGCCATGAAAATTTAAGAAATTCTTTAACCTGGCCTTGCCTGATCCCCTCCTCCTTTGAATATTTTATAATGCCAAAATGATTTATTAACTTGAGACAGGTACAGCTCAGTAGGGCCAGGTAGAGCCACAGGGACAACAGCGGGGTAAGACCCACAGGGTGCCGCATCGATCAAAAGACAGAGGGAAAAGAATGATTTCTACCTTATTTTACAGTGATTTTCTTTTTTTCAATAATGTTTCCTGTTTTTTTTTTTCTTTTGGAGGTAGGGCAGAGGGAAAAGAAGCATTTCTGTTTAAACCTAATACCTCTTCATTAGAAAATAAAATTAAAGTTAATTACTGTGAAGGGATAAAAAAAAGAAAAGTGAGGAAAATATTCACGCACTTGTCTCCTAAACAAGTTTTCAACCTCTGAAAAGAAAACCAAGGGAGTTTCTTGCAAATTACACACATTTTAAACACAATTCCAACTTTTCCTCTACTTTTAAGATCTTCCACGGGATAAAATGTAGGAAGATATTAAGATTGTGGTTAAAAATGAAATGAATGACATAATTCTGTGTGAGGTATAATATGAAAAACAAAACAAAAAACAACAACCACACAGGAAATTATGCACACAAACACCCACACAGGATGTTAACTTAATTTGTAGCCTGCTGTTTACTGTTTTCCATTTAGGCTGTTTACGATACAATGCATCAAAATCAGTCTGGGAGCATTTACCTATAATTCCATCCCTTTTTATGGCTCATGATTGCCAGAGACACGTTTGGCCAACAATGTCACAAAGGTCACTGAGCAAGGGTGGGCTGGGGAGAGAAATATGGCACGCAGACACTCAGTACCTCAAAGAATCTATGTCGAGAGAGAGAGAGAGAGAGAGAGAAAAAAAAACAGCAAAAAGGGGCAGAGATGGACAAAGTGAAGCTACAAAGCAAGACAACAGGAAGAGAGGGGAAGCGAATGAAACGAAATAAATGACACGACCAAAGCGAGATGGAGAACCGTGAGCAAATAAATGAGACAGAAAGTGGGAGCCATCGAAATGGAGCAGGAGCGAGGGAGCGGTGAAGCAGATAGGGCCCATGGGAGCCAGCGAGAGAACAAAAGCGGCCCTTCTGCTAATTGACTGCAGAATTAGCCCCATCTCCCCCACTGGGACTGCGGTGCGGCAGTGGCAGATGGAGGCAGACTGGACACCAGGGCAGAAAAAAGGCCTGCAAAACCTGCCGTGAAGCTGCCCGCAATTGTGGGTCACAACACCGCAACACGTTCCTTGTTTAACAGGACATGGCCGTGCACAGAGAGAGGACTGCAAGGGCTGGGGGGGGATTAAAAAAGGTCAAAAGAGGAGGATGGGTCTACTGGACAAGGGAGGGAGAGAGAGGGAGACGAGAGGATGGGGAGTGTAGAATCAGGGAAGCTATTATTTTTTATGAATCCTAAGGGTGACTTCAAATAGCGGTTTAAAAAAGTGACATGTGCAAAAGGTCAAACATTTTACTTCAGGGTACCTATGCCATGAATGTGCAATGGGAAACAAGCCCGTTAACTAGTTGGTCTATAAATAATTTTGATAGTTAACTAATTGTTTTTGAAGCTTTTTTTTTTAAATCTGTAGTTCCAGTTTTTCAAATGTAAATATTAGCATGTTTGTCTGTTCTTGTCTTTAATGAGAGTCAGCTAAATATATCGTGGGTTAACTCTTGTTCATGGATATCATGATGGGCATTTGTAATTTGGGTGTTTTATAGACCAATAAACAAAACTTTGTGAAAATAATTGACAGATTTATTGATAAATGATGTAACAGTTAGATGATGTCCACATACCATCTTTGTTTAAACTCCTTTAAATTTAAAATTAACTTTAAATTGCAATTGTATGTTATAATTTATTGTTCATTTTGTTCATTCTGACTGACTGTGTTTATGGCAGTATTATATGTATTTGAGACCTTATGAAAAATGTTTACATTGGTACTATTCTGTATGTAAATGTAAATGAGGTTTATAAATATAAATAGAGATTATAAACTAAATAAAGATCTAAACTAAATGTGTTGGTAAGTTTGCAAAGTTCCTAGCACTCAAAACAGTTACGAGTCTCCATGTAAGTAACTTTACAGACATTTGATCAAATGAGAAAAACACATACATTACATATCTACATTAATACTGCTTCTTTTTTTGTTTCTTTATTGGATCCTTGTGTGTGACTTGCAAACATCTCAAAAGTCAGTAACTGGGGAAATGAACTATTACATTCCCGCAATTTATTTATAAATTCACCAATTTTCTCATGTCAAGTTTCACAGCTTAAATAAGTTATTAAAATCTGAATCAATAACTCCCCAGATGCCAGGTTCCAAAAAACCTGATAAAAAGGAGGGATGACAGCAGTATACACACACACACACACACACCATCCCGCCCTGCATAACCAAGTAGCCACTGTTACTATGAAGTTGAATTACATTGCTCAAAGCACTTTTTAAAGTGCCAAAAGCCGCCGTTCCTCTTTCTAGGGATTACTCTGAGGAATGTATTTACAGTTTCTTTCTCTCATATAAAGGCTGTATGGAAATCAGAGGACTACAGACAGCACTCATGGGCTGTTTTGAAATTCAAAGAAGGTGGGGAGTAAAACTATATTGTCCTTTTGAGGATGCAGGAGGATGCTTTCCATTCTGCGCTGCACCATGACTGTCATAGTAATCTGATATGACAAATTCACATACAGTGGATTAGCTGCCGGTGGTGAAAGCCAGAGCGCTTAATATTTGTTGATGTTGCTTTTATCCAGCAGGTCTGGTGTCCCTGGGCTGTGGTTACCCTGACGATGTTGAGAGGAAAGAAAAAGGAAAGGAAAGGAAAGGAAAAAAGGAAAGGAAAGGGAAAAGAAAAAGGAAAGGATAAAAAGGAAAAGGATGCAAACTAAATGGAAAGGAAATGAGACCTTATTTTGTGGCTACCAGGAAGAGTAAAAAAAGAAAATCTCAGGGCCACTGGGCCTGCTCATCACTTTGTATGCTGTCAAAATCTTTGATGTTCCCCGACTCTTGATGTCGGGGGCTATGAAAAATGCTTAGCTCAATTTAAGCCTCTTGCAAAAAAGGGCTAACAACTGTAATTAAATCATTAAATTCTTGTCTACGCTTCACAGAGCATAGAGAAAATTAACTTCCCACCAACCTCATTTTCTACTTGAACATGAAATAATGATTTTTTTTTTTTCTCAAGCTCATATAATTACAAAGCTAACATCTGATAGAGTCAGCATCCAGGGGGGATTATCACATGCATGAGTATTAGACCTCATTACCAGCTTGACTGCAAAATTATTACATCTTGTAATTGGATGGTGAGATTTATACACAGATTGGCCGGGTTTCTGTAAGATTGTAATTACAAGCTTCATTGGTTTGCTACTTATCGGAACTTCACAGAGAAAACAACTGGTAAAATGAAATGAGCATTTCATTAACCTATCGCCTTATCAGGGGAAAAACCTGTGTAACGTTCATGTATGCATTAACATAAATAGGATCATTCATTCTGCCGCCAGATAGCCTGGGCTGGAGTTTTATTTATTTAATTTTTTTTTTTTTTTCAGGCAATGGGGGTGGAGGGTAGACAGAAAGAGGGTGGTGGTGGTGCGGGGTTTGATTGCAGCAGGGGTAGGAGGGGAGGAGGTTGGTGGCAATATTCATTCATTTTCACAGAGTTTATTTAACCTTCATAATCCTGTGTTGATGGGGGAACGGAGGGAAAAGGGACACCGAAGGGAAATAGGAGGGGAGGGGGGGGGGCAAAGGGTGAGGGGGAAAAGGGAGAAAAAAATAATAATAAATTAGTTGTCTAACGTTACAAGGGATGAACTCAATATATCTATTACTTAAAGACTAACTGACTGTGAAAGTGCTCATTTCACGAGAGACGAGGCAGCGAGCTGGCGGGTACTCATGGGGCTCCGAGGTGCCTGCTCTTCCCCTCTCTCTCTCTCTCTCTCTGTCTGTCTGTCTCCTCTCTCTCTCTCTCTCTCTCAGCTTTGATGTTTCCCCTTTCACCGTTAACAAACTCTGGCCGTGTTCCCCTCTTGCTCAAACACAACGGCAGGTGCAGATTGGATGCCCACATAAATAACCTCCTCACACAATGACACCAGGGGATCGATCCAGATTTTGATGGGTGCTGCTGCTCATACAAAAGGAGTGTGTGTGTGTGTGTGTGTGTGTGTGTTAAGATTGGGTGAGCGGAAAACAAATGGGGACATGCAGGATGGGACAGAAGGAAAGAAAGTGGAAAAAGGGGGTAACGAGAGTGATAGAGGGGGCAGGGGGTGGTTGAGGAGGGGGGGGTATAAAATGGTTCAATTACAAGCCGAACACTATTTCTCTCTTCTTAACAAGAGATTTCATGGTGTGGGCCAATGTTTGGCAGAAACAGCTGAGTGCCACTAATGCTAAAGCATTACACTACGCCAGATCAGCTGGCCCCCTTTTGAGACGGGAGACAGTTGTTATTGAACTTCATTGTCCAGATTGGTTTTCTTTTTCAGCTGGGATCAATGATGCTTCAACACGGGCGTGATGTAAAAAGCCGTGCCACAACCTGCCACCCGCCCCAAGTATCACTGTCACTGCACTTGAAATAGGAGAGTGCGTCTGTGTTCCTCTAAGGGGATTCTGATTTGTCCTTGTGTAGGTGAACTTTTCCACAGTATGTGCAGTCCAGAGCCATTTTTTTTTCTGTTGAGAAGATCAGTTATCTTTCAAGCATGATGTCTAGCAAATAGTGAAAAAAGGACGCCAGCTAGTTTAGAAAAACAAAACTAATGGTCCACTTACTCTCAGATTTTGGATAGTTTTGGTGCATTTCGCCAACTAAATAAATAATAGTGTTGGGTAAGGGTTAATACGTGGAAAAAATTAGACTTCCCAACACGAGTCAAATGTGTAAACTTTTATTAACAATTTTGATTACATCGTATCATATTCACATTAAATGGATAGTTGGTAACTCTGCCCACGAATGACGACACGAAACACAGCATCACAGCAACAGATGCTCCGTCACCTTTTATGAAAATTATGGATTACAGCGTTAAAAGGGGTTAAGGCAGAGAAACCAAAACTACTTACAGGACTACATTAAATGCTTAAATTTGTTGGTTGGAGGTTACTGAAATTCTCTCTGAACTGCAGACAGCCGAGTTGTTGTGGGAAGTTGCACAACCTGCTGTTTATATGAATCATCCATTAGCAGAGAAACAGAATAAAATACCTGCATGTGAACTGTGATATCTGTTATTGCTGCTGATACTCATGTATAATACTGTTAAGCAAATGGGAACTGATTGTGTATTAAATGGGCTGTATTGTCATGGTCAAGAGCAGGTGCAACCCAACACACCAGTCAACACTGGAAAGACAGAAAAAGACATTTGTTTTACTTTTGCTGTCCACAAATTGCATAAAAGAATGTGCAGTTCAAGGCAATGATTATCAAGGATCATTGCACTCAGAAATTCAGGGCTAAATGAAAACTAACCCTGCACAAAATACAGTTTTTTATGTACAACCTTTGTATATATTTGCAATTCAAACACAGATGAAAGTTAAAATGACTGTACATCACATGAAATAAGAGTAGACAAATACATAAGCAGGTCAGTGTAGTTCCTATTTGTTTTGTTTTCTCCAGACTAACTTATCTCGGCCACAAAAATTCTGCGAGCTAAAACGTCTTGAGCGTCACCAAAATGACACATCTAAGGTTGTATACTCCGGGGCATCCAACCGGATTCGTTTTTTCAGCTCATATCAAGGTTTGTCATGGTTGTCTAAACAGAGAAAAAGGAGATTCCATGTAGTTTGTCCCTGCTCAGCTGCTATGGGAAGATCTAATCTGTGCCACAAAGAGCTAATCTAATACATCAATAGCCTGTAAACCCCCTTGGAACCCTGTTTTTCTTTTTTTTTTTTTAGGGCATTTGCCCTCTAACGCCCACCCCCCTCCCCTTCCCAGATCACTGTGTTTATAACTCATTACTGCTTAAGTGAATTTGACAGACTGCTGTTTTCATCTGTGACCCCGTAACACCCAAGGCTAGAGGGTGGGACCAATGGTTACCCTACTCAGGAGCCATGATGACATCAATAATTTGAATTCAGATTGTAGTTTTTCCATCCCAGAGGTGTCAAGAACAATATCCTGTGAGAAAAACTAACCCTTTGAAAGGTAGTAATCCACTGTAGTAATGCTAAATATGTCCAATTTGCATATTTCCATAAAATAGCTTAATCTTAAGACAGCAGCTTCTGTAAAGTCAAACAGATTTTTTATTTTTTCACTCCAGTTTGTTTTAGGCCCGTGTGTTTATAACCAATTAAACACTCCAGGAAGTTAAACCCCAAAGCATTTGAAACAGAGTCAGTCTGATCAGTGATCAAGGTGATAGCAGTGTTGTTCAGAGTGAGAGGCCGAGGCATCCCGGGGAGCATGTCCAGTAACATAAAAACAGCAGGTTTCAACTACTATCAATAGTTGGTACAAAGACGAACCAAAGCAAAAAAAGCAGCACAACATGATAAGAGATGAAAGAAAAGGCCTCATTAAAATTCCATTTGTCATGCTGTCTGTTGATCATTTTATCTATAAGTCCATCCTTTACACCACTATCAAAGGGTGTAATTTCAAAAGAATACTTCAGTGTACAAAAATCTTTTTCCCCCAAGAAGGCCCTTCCTTAAAATTCAATTAACTCTATTGATAAATAGTGGGATTGTATCATCTGAAAGCAGATTTGCATGCTCCCGTTTTCTGAGGCAGCAAATAAACATCTGAAACGGGAGACTAACTCTTATGAATATTTCTAAGCTAGTGTTTCGAACCAATGTTTGGGTCTCCCTCATTCAGATTTAGCATAAAATTATATGTGGGACAAAGGAGAAGACTTTGATATTGTTGTTTTCTTCGTCTTAAGTCTCTCTTTCTTTTGTACATCTCACACGTTTACTGTACTTTGCATACATCTGCAACTGAATTGTGGCAATGTGCACGTACAGTATAGTCCGGGAGTCTGTGGCTTACGGCCGGTTGGCTCACTAGAATTCAGTCGATTATTCATGGGGAAGTTAAATACCAAGTAATGGAATTAGTTTGTGAATTGCCAAAATAGTTAATTAGCTTCTGCAGGCTTAGCCGTCGAGATCAAATGTATGCTGACTTGTACAGTATTTGTGAATCTATATGCAACAGGTCTGAAAGTCGAACTTGTGTGCATATTACCATATCATATTAATTTAAATGACAATGTCGCTTTAAATGTGGAAAATCTTCTCCTCGCTAAACGCATACGTGAAGTTGTCCTTGAGGTCGCTGAATGTAGTTGCAGAAAAGCTGTGCTTACATTTTTAGTTGTCCCATTTGGGGGGAAAAAAATGTTCATTTCACATAAAAATACTTTCATGAGTTCTTAATGTTAATCCTCTTAGGTCAACGCTGCAATGAAACACTGAGCTCAATGCAGTTAAAACCTTTTAAAGGCCAGTAAACGCTACATCCTCTTTTTCTCCTCTCTCACTGCATCTCCCTCTCTCCCTCTCTCCTTGGCTAGCTATAGCTATTCATTAGCTCCAGCCCCTATGGCAATGAGTCTTTAACCTCCATTAGATCTAATGTTGATATGTTTCCCCAGCAAAGAGCCAAAACAATTAACACCCCTTCTCACATTTCTCTCCCCTTGGCCCCTAACCACATCAAAATCTGGGCCCACCCGTTCATTACCCACCCCTGAGAATGCCCTTGGGGAGGGAAAAAAGTCAGATCCTTGGCTGTTGTCTTTTGTGTGGTATGCAGTTAGAAGCCACAATCAGTTAAAAAGAAACTTGTCAACAATAATGAAGCGCTGTGTTTTCTCCCCACAACTTTGCCTCCACGTGGGAGCAGGCAGTATACTTATTTGGATGAGCCGCTTCGTCGTGGTGATATTTAATCACACTGAGGTAACACGCTCGGTGTTTGGGTTTTGTTTTTATATATTCAGGACATCCTCTGTAATAGTCGGTGGCAGTAGTGTTCTTGCTGCAGTGGCCCATCATTATTGAATTATAGTGCAGAACAATGTACTCTGCTGAGTGCGAGTTACCTTCAACGCACCTGCTTGCACATTTTTCAACCATTTCTCCTGTAACATTTATATCCTGCTAATTCAAAACTAAATCATTTAATGTGAAATGCAACTCCTCTCATGTTTTTCCTTTTTTAATCAACATAATAAGGGAACATTAATAGATGTATCTCCGAAGTCAGTAAATGTTAACACTGCAAGTATCTGTAAAATGTTCAGACAACAAAAATAACAATATCTGCTCAGAGCATTTTTTTGTTTGTTTTAAAATGTTGATCTTCTTTAAATTATGAAAAACAAATCAATAAGTTGAAGTACAAGACAGGATGTGTTCACTGTTTTAACTTTAAACTGAAATCCTGATCTTTCCCCAACTTTAAACAAAGAGAGCTTTTTTTACATAAATCCAAGCATGTGGGACTTGAGAGGCCAAACCCCTGTGTCTGATGTCAAAATATTGCTGTTTGTGTGCTGCTTGTAAAACTTTATTTGGCAAAACAGATTTAGCAGCATGCAAACAAAATTTCTTGGATGCAACTTTGCACATTCGATACGGACGTATAACACATCCTGAAACAAGGGATCGAAAACAAAATCAAATGTTTATTTTTTCCACATCTGTCTGGCAGTCATTAAGA
The DNA here is from genome assembly GCA_023238725.1 of Scortum barcoo. Taxonomy (NCBI): domain Eukaryota; kingdom Metazoa; phylum Chordata; class Actinopteri; order Centrarchiformes; family Terapontidae; genus Scortum; species Scortum barcoo. Next base: position 7,036,036 of record CM041546.1, on the reverse strand, counting down.
AAGTCATGTTATATTAGAAGGAGTCACTCCTAACTTCAAGGATTTGCTTTTAAAATAAAAAAAAATGTTTGTATTGAATCCAAGCAAAGTACACATGTTGTGCCTTCGTTTTTCAATATTTTATTGTCGTGTGCACAACAATTACATGGAGTTGTCACTGGTAATAAAGTTCTTAAATATATACAAAAAAATAAGACATAAAATGGTTACAATAGAACATGCAATGTTTTGAGCATCAAACAGAAAGTTAAAGCGTTGTCAAGAAAGTAAAGTACAATAAATTCAAGGATTTCAGTACCTTCATATTCTCAATGGGCTAAAGACAAATGCGCTGATATTCCAGTATTAGAGATCGAAAGATTAGTTATCAGAAGTCAAATTATTTATTACTCTGTGCCTGTTGTAGGACGAAACATGTGCCATGCTGCAGAAACGTCACTGCACATCCAACGGCTGCAGAGCACCTTTAAATTTAGCAACGATTTGAGCTCAGAAGCTCTTTGTCACGTCCAAACTGGGGAACCGAGTGTTTAGCTGTCAAGTGCATAGCGTCTTGACCTTCTAATACCCAGAATAGACCTCTTTTATTATCCAGGAAATGCCTAGTTTCCTTACCTGTAGGTGTGGTGCAGTTGTCTGTGTATCAGATGTCTCACAGTAACACCAGTGGTCCTCTGACTCTAACCCACAGCGAAATAGTTTCGTCGCTCTGACGCAGTTCAGGGAGCACGTTGGAACCGTGCGTGAGCGTACACGTCAGGCGTTAAAAGGGAAGAAGGCCCAACAGTTGTGATCGGCGCATTGATATCGCTCATATCCATCTAATCTCCTCTCTTTGGGGGGAAGAGGAGTTTTGGTTTCAGCGCTTAATTTGATAATCTGTGAGAAAAGCACAAAAGGGACATTCTGCAGATTCTTAACCTTTCCTCAACTTTGGCACTCCCAGAGGCAGGAAAGGAGTATCTTTCACCACAGTTATTAGTTCTCAGAGACACCCTTGACCTCTGCGGTGGTAGCCAACTGTCAACATAACCCATGTTATTGTAATGCAGGTTCACTCTCTTTGACTTTTATTGGAGGCATTCAGGTCCGTGTGTTGGCCTACATCTGAGAGGCCACTACCTCAAGCATATATAGATTTTTAATTAAACTGAAATGAGACCACATTGCCACAATCCCATACTAACACATTTTTAAAACTATAAATAATTAAAGTACAACAGGCATTTTTAAACACCATTTTGGGGCTGATAACTAAATCACAAGTTCAGAAAATATAACTTTCTGAATAAAGATGTGATCAAAGACAACAGCAGTCATTTACCACACAACAGGACATTTGTGTTTAAATAGAGAAACAAACCTTGACTTTTTTTTTAACATATATTTTTTATGAAACATGATCTTGAATATTGTTTGCAAAGTGCTGCTGCCATATATATTTGATGCAGTTTTAAAATGGAATCAACTTGTCTGTATTCAATGGTAAACTGTCATATTCATAGAAAACTTTGTGTTGTCATTTACTTGTAAACTGGAATACTTATTTATTTTAAACAGCATGGACAGGTATGCTACTCAATTTGATTTCTGCTTTGTACATAACTAATTAGTGAGGCGTTTATCCTCCAACTGAGTAAATGAGAATATTTATGTTCATCTTAATGGCATTAGAGGTTCAAACTGCTATCAGAGAGAGAGTGTGGGGAGCTTCACAATCCTCTGATCTCTCTCTTTCAGGTTTTTTAAGGGACAGTTTGGGCAGATGTAGCTGAACTGACACATCATTTTTTACACACACACCTATAATAAACAGACAGTATTAACATGTCTTATTTTTTTTGCAGGAGGAAGGTATCAAGAATATAAAAAATGAAAAAAAAAAGCGAAAAATCGATGACAGGAAGTTTTAAAACTGCTGCTCAATAAAAAAGAAGAAGATCGCATCCAGGAGCTGAGTGACTTCTTAGAATGAGGCCATTAAGGCAGAGCAGCTTATGAAGAGCCTCCTGCAGATTAACATGATAATAAAATAAAAACTATCCAATATGAGCAGACTGATGATCCTCTCTTTTTTTTTTTTTGGAAACTTGTGGACACAAATCGTCAAGTTATGACGGCGTGCGCGCGCCCAGTGGGGGTGGATGGGTGGGCGCGCACACGTGGGGGGTGTGAGGAGGAGCGTCACACGTAACAGACGGATACAGATGGTGAGAGCTCATCTGTGTGGAGGAAATACAGGAGACGTGAACGTGCTGTGGACGAGCTTTTTTTTTTTTTTTTAAAAAAAAGGAGGGATGCACGAAGAGAGAGAGAGAGAGAGAGAAAGAGAGAGAGAGGATCCGGAACAAAGTTTCTCTCTCTCTCTATCTGGGTTGAGGCTGAGGAGCTCGCTGTGGTAATGAGAGTTTAACAAGACCCAATAAATCAGTTAACGGTGATGGTTTATTGCCCTCAACACGTGTCACTGTTTACTAAGAGTCATCTTCTATTTTTCCAACAAAAAAAAAAGAAAGAAAAAAAAATCTATGCCAAAAAAAAAAAACAGGTGTAATTGCAATAATATGATTTAATTATTTATTATTATGCATTTGTGAATATTAGTGTTATTATAATTATCATTACCGTAATTATGATTATAATGTCGCCGCAGTATTTTATTCCGAAATTGGTCATCAGGTCAATATATTCATTATTTAATTTATTTTCTGTAATTTCTCCTTCATTTCTGTTTGGAGTGATTCTCTGTCTCCTCACTCCCTATCTACACCCCCCCCCCCCTTTCTCCACTCCATCCCACCACCACTAACCCACCCACCCCACCGCAGCCATCATATTTAGCCCCCTGCACACATTTCCAGCGGGTTATCACAATTGCCATTCCTCCCCTCCTTTCTGATGTGTTACCCAGATTACCATCAGTGCCCCTCAGATATTTTTAACAGATCCTCGGCGCTCGGCAATATCCACTCGGAGCCATCTGGTGCAGATCAAAATCTATACTGGCTTCTTGGGCTCCAAGTCGTTAAGGCATTAAATCTAGATCTGCTGAATACCCCCGTTGACTCGGGAGGTGGGTGATATAAGAATCAAATCAAATAAAAATAGAACTGTTAAAACACGAACACCCACCTCCATCTCTCTCTCTGGTGTGGCTGTGTTGTCAGGAGTGGACAGCTGAGGAAAGTGGAGGTGAGGAGTCCGACCCCTTCTTCTTCTTCTATTTTTTTTTTTTTTCTGAGCTGGAAAATGGATAAGCGGTTCAAGAGGAGGTGACCAAAAGCTACAGCATCAGATTTTTTTTTCCCCCAGCTCGAGTCTTGTGGAGTGATTTTTTTCTTTTTCAAAAGAAAATATAAAAATGTGAAACTTTAATTACCTGCCTTTTTTTTAAAGAATGCAAAAGTCCCATTTCATCCTCACTTTTTTCCATTTTTTAATTTAATCAGTGGGTTAAAAGTGAAGGCAGGTTACTTAAATTAAATCTCGAATTGTGCATGGAGGGGGGGATTTTATTTTGGTGGGGACCTCGTGTCTCTGTGTTTGAGTTGTCCCTGGCTTTTCCTCATTCCTGTTTATTTTTCCTCCTCCTCTTCCACTCAAAACAAGGAAACGTGAAGTGGCTCTGTTGTTACGAAAAGGACAACAGCAATCTGCTTTAAGTCCACACACACACACACACACACACACGCTGCAGATGGAAAGAGGGTGAGAAAAAAAGAAGGGGGGCGTGAATTTGGCTGATTAAACCTTTATATGAAGAAATCAAAAGGAAACCAAAACACAAGCCAATAAAAACATACATAATTAATAAATGATATGGAGAGTTTTTCCTTAACTGCTTTGATTTTTTTTTTTTTGGGGGGGAGAAGCGTCATCAAATGAACCATTTTTATCTTATGTGCTTGAAATATAAAACATTATTTTTCTTATTTTATTTGGTCATTTTATTAAAACGCTTCTTAAATAAAACGATTGAGTCAATTTAACGAGTCCATGCGCGTCGAAAAAACACGAGAAGAAGAAATCCAACTTGGAGAGAGGACACTTTTTTTTTTTTAAGTAAATGAGTCACTATAAATTAAATCGACGCACCAGCAGCCCGTGATACCAAATACTAATTCCTCTGCGGAGAGAGGCTTTTTTTTCTTCTTCTTCTTCTCCCCTCCTTTTAATTACAATTTAAATCTATTCAAAGTAAGTTCCTTCTTCTGACGGGTTTACTTCCCCCTGTGTCGGACAGCTGTAAAATCGTGTAGACAGGTTGTCATACAACAATCAAAGCCTTCGGTGAATGGACTCTAATGCTTGAACATTTAACATACAATAAGTCCAAACACGGAGAGAGAGAGAGAGAGAGAGGGAGAAAGAAAGAGAGAGAGAGAGAGAGAGAGAGAGAGAGAGAGAGGGCCCCAGCCAATGTGCTCACTCTATATTCACATTATCCACATTGCTCCAAACGAGGAGGAGCTTGCAGGCTCAAGTAGGGGATGCCAATCAAAGCATCAACTTCAAATTGTATCTGAGAGATCAGCCCGGAGACCTCAGGGCCAGGCGCGTCAGTCGGAGCGCAATTGTTGATCAGATCACATCCAGCGGACTTTGCGCGGAGAGAAAAGAGAGAGAGAGAGAGAGGGGGGGAGACAGAGAGAGAGGAAGCCGAGATTTAAGAGCGGCTTGTTTTGACTGCACACCGCCGTATGTCTGCCGTAGTAGCTGTGACTTTGGCTTAAACGCTTCTCCTCTTCACTCCTCCGGGTGTGCTTTTTTTTTCTTTTTTCCTTTCTTCTCTCGCACACTTCTTTTTTTTTTTTCCTTCCTCCTTTTACGCACAGTTTGTCGGACCGTGCGGCGGTGGAGATGTCTTTCCCCCAGCTCGGCTACCCGCAGTACCTCAGTGCCTCCCAGGCGGTGTACGGGAGCGAGAGGCCGGGAGTGCTCACGCCTTCGTCCCGGGGAGGGAGCACCGAGATCGGGGGGAGTCCGTCCGCCACGGCCGCGGCGGTCACCTCCGTGCTGGGCATGTACGCCAACCCGTACGCACACAACTACAGCGCTTTCTTACCGTACACCAGCGCGGATTTGGCTCTTTTCTCACAAATGGTAAGAACAAATGTTTTTCTCTCTCTCTTTTTTTTTTTTTTGTATGTGTGTGTGTGTGTGTTCACTGGCTGGCGCTGCAGAGACGATTGTTCATGCTCGGTGTTTTGTCTGAAAAAAACAAGACAGGCTGCAGAAATCTCAACAAAAAAAAGAATAAAAAGGCGTTAAAAGCTTTGGATTATGTCTGAGTTTTTTTTTTAAATACGGATTGATACATACTTGTCCGTATTTGCTGCTGGATCTTTGACAGCTCTGCGTTTTGTTTGGCCGAGTTACAAATGAAAAGTTTGACCTGCGACTGCAAACTGAAAAGAAAAAAATTACACTTGAGATGATTTATTTGCACATAATGGAAAACGTGCAAAGTTAACATATAGCCACGCCAAATGCACTGTTATTATCTCATATTGTTTGATTTTTTTTTTTTATCGCAAACGTTTAATGCATCTGGAGGAAGAAAACAATCTGCGTTTCAGCATGCACCGAGTGAAGGAAAAAAAAAAGTTTCTCAACAGATCATTTTTCTGCACGCTGTTAGAAATCATCTCCAACATGCAACAAAAACAGGCCGTACATTTGCAGAAACTTTCCCTCTTGCATGCTTTGTGGTATATAATGTGTCGCCACGTGGATTTTCACTGCGTCCACATAAAAAAAAAGATCAGACATTTATTGGCCTCAAACACACCTGGTGATCATAATTAACCTGCAGTGAATTAATGTGCAGGGTGTGTATCGGGCCCTACAGGCGGTCAACCACTGCGCCAAAAACTCCACAAAAAACAGGAAACTTGAGAGACGAGCTGCACGAACTGATCGATATATTTGAGTGTCCAAAGCAAACAAAAGCCATGCGAAGAAAAGAGTAAAATGAGGGAGAGGGGGGGGGGTCAATTCGGCACAAAAAGTACAAGTGTGGCACGCTGGGAAAAAGTTGGGCCTTCAAAGTGCTCTGACATACTCGAGGAGCGTGCAGGGGGGAAGTTTGGCAGGTAACACGTGAACGCTGGCAGTTTGCACCTTTCCATCTGTGCGATCACGATGATCAACCAACTTTTTTTTTGTTCCCATTATTAGATTGTCATATGTGGTGGTGGGGAGGTGGGGAGGTTGCAAATAAATAAATATAATGAGAAGAAAAATAGGTTTGAGTGAGTGGCGGTGCAGGCGCAGGTGCTGCTGGCCTGGCATGTGCTGGTTTGCAAGTTGAGAAGCGTATTTGTAGAGGAAAAAAAAAAACTTAGTCAGGTGCAACTCTTGGATTTGTTTTTGTTTTTTTCTACAAGAGCCTATTCTAACTTCGAAATGCAGTGACCAAGTTGCATGAGAGATTAAATTGTAAAAATAAATAAATAAATAAATAAAAAATACAATTCAGTGTATTTAAGTAATTTTGCACATCACTGTTCTAAAACCTGATCCTTTCTTTCCAAGGGGTCCCAGTATGAGCTGAAGGACAGTCCCGGCGTCCACCCTGCCAGCTTCGCAGCGCACACCTCTCCGGCCTTCTACCCGTACGGACAGTTTCAGTACGGGGACCCGGCCAGGCCCAAGAACGCCACCAGGGAGAGCACCAGCACCCTGAAAGCCTGGCTCAACGAGCACAGGAAGAACCCGTACCCGACCAAAGGGGAGAAGATCATGCTGGCCATCATCACCAAGATGACGCTGACGCAGGTCTCCACCTGGTTCGCCAACGCCCGGCGGAGGCTCAAGAAGGAGAACAAGGTGACGTGGGGGAGCAGGAGCAAGGAGGACGGCGAGGACGGCAACCTGTTCGGCAGCGGGGACGAGGCGGAGAAGAACGAAGACGAGGAGGAGATCGACCTGGAGAGCATCGACATCGACAAAATCGACGACAACGACGGCGACCAGAGCAACGAGGACGACGACGATAAATCGACGGAGGGGGGCAGGGAGCACAGGGGGGGCGTCGGCGCTGGGGGGGAGCTGGACAGCTTGGAGAGAAGACGGGCCTTCGCTCTGCAGGCCCACGAGGCCTTTGACAAATCTAAGGGCGCGATTTCGGTTCACGCAGGGAGTAAAGAGGGCGCGGACGGCAACAACAACAACACCACCAGGGTTTTGTCCCCGGATAGACCCGGGAGCTTTCCCCTCCCGGCCAGCAACAAGCCGAAAATCTGGTCTCTAGCGGAGACCGCCACCAGCCCGGACAGCTCGTCCCAGAAGCCCACGTCCCCCTGCGCCCCGGCGGCCACCACTCACGCGTCCGCGCCGCACCACCAGATCCAGACGCACCCGGCCTTCCTGCCGAGCCACGGACTGTACACATGCCAGATCGGGAAGTTCCACAACTGGACGAACGGGGCTTTCCTGGGCCAGAACTCCCTGCTCAACGTCAGGTCGTTTCTGGGAGTAAACCAGCACCATCACCACCATCACCACCACCACAACAACAACAGCAGCCACAGCCACCACCTGCCGGCCCAGCAGCAGCAGCCGTCGGTGGTGGTGTCGCCGGTTGCAGCCGCAGCAGCGCTCAGCAACGACAGCAAGGCCCCATCAGAGACCCACAGCCCCAAACACATAGGTAGGACAGACAGACCAGCATGCAAACTCTAAAAAAAAAAAGTGTTTAAATCGAGCAGAAGGTGTGTGTAATTTTATAAATACTGATGCACCTCTAGATTGTGTCCTTTTTTTTACTGAATATATATAATTATAATAATAATAAGGCACTGCAGCACCTCCACACAAACAACACAGCGTTTTTTATTTATTTAAACATGTTCATTTAAAGCAGTAACACTTCAGGCCTGTCATTTATTTATCCAGCATGCCAGAAGAGCTTTTGCTTATTTCCTTTTTTTTTTTTTTTAGACCATGAAAACGATGTAAGGTCTGACTCACCTCCAACACAGACCCTGAAGTCTTCCTTTCGACCCATCCATGACAGGTGAGACTACTTTTTTTTTTCTTTTTGCTTTTTTTTCTTTTGGCTATTGATTGTTGGAAACACGTTTGCATAAGAAAATAATCAGCCGCAGCTTTATATTAAATAAAACATCTGGAATGCTGTTTTCTGCATTTAGACATTTTTTAACAGCAAGATCTCAAACAGCAGAAATTAAAATAGCTAAAATGAAGCATGAAGATGGACGTTAGGATCTTTATAATTAATTCAAAACTATCATTAAATAAATAAATACCATGAGCTAACTCTTCCTGAATTCCTGCATATAAAAAAAGTACGTTTTTTATTTTTATTAGATTTTTTTCGACATAAAACAACAATAATAACACGACAACAAAAAAATTAAATAAAACAAACAAAGCTGAATAAAACACAGTTTGCCTTCGCGGGGTGACAGGGGTCTTGACTCCCATCCCACACCCCCTTTAATTCCTCCCCTCTGGGGAGAGTGTGGCTACTTATCAAGTCACCGAGTAAAACGGGCTCTGTCTGGGCTGTGTGCTTTCCCTAAAGACCCCTGGGAGACCCGGAGCCCAGGGGAGCGCTCTTACTGAGGGAGGGAGGAGGAGAGGGGGGGGGATAAAGTTTACCTCTGTTTCAAGTATTACAAAACACCACCCTCCCTCTTTCTGTGTGTGTGTGCAACAGTCACACAGAAATAACAGAGGGGGATTAGAATAATAGTTACATAAAGGATGCACAGGATTAAATATTTTAGTTGTAAAGTAATTATTATAAAGTATCCTCCTTTATAATCCTTATTATTATTATTATTATTATTATTATTATTATTATTATTATTATTATTATAGGAAGTGGGAGGTTGGGTGGGCTGCAGTCTGTTTCAAATCAGAAACTGTTGAGCCAGACACTTGAGATGCACATTGAAACCCGCTGTCCAAACACTGCGGGGGTATTTATCCACCTTTTTCTGTATTGTTCTCCATCCAGATCCTCTCTGCCTTCCAGCGCCAGGAGCCCACAAGACGCCACGCAACGGGTCCTCACTGCTCTGTCCTCCGCTTGATCAAGAAAGACACTTTTTTTTCGTGCTTGGAAAAAAAAATTTAATGAAAAGAAAAATAGGAAAAAAAAACAAGACTTTTACAATCCCTTAAAAAAAGGACAATGAGAAATAATAATGCAGCGTAGCATTCAGTCGGTACAGAACAAATGGCGTAATTTGGTAATATCCTGTGGATGGATGGATTACTTCCTCTATTGTTGTGTAGCCTATAATCGCGCCTATAATGTTACTCTCTCTCTCTCCACTTTGCCCAGGCAGGCTGGGACATTTTTGGTAGGCTTTTTACTTTATTATATTATTATTATTATTATTATTAATTATTATTATTATTTGTCTCTCTTGTTGTTTTTTGGTGTCATTTTCTTTAATGTAAATACCAAGTGATTTAAATTTGTAAATAGGAAGCGTTGAAGGAATTTGTCCAGATCGTATATTTTGCCTAATAAACTAAATGAAATTATAGAGAAAACCCAAGAGTATCCACGTCCTATATTTATTTTCTACATGGATTAAATGTCATTATTATTATTATTATTATTATTATGAAAGAAATGTAGGCCTATTCCAATTTTTATTTCAACAAGGGTGGGAATTAGAGGGAAAAAAAACACATATATATTGGCAGTCTGCAAGCAGGCTTAATTTTATTCAAGTTTGGGAGGAAAGCAGCGTGGATGCATTGAGGTGCTAATAAGTGTCCAGATGGTTGCTGGTGACAGAAAATGGACAGGAGCAGCTGGGAAGGTCATTAAGTAATAATATGGGAACGCCCAGTCCAAACAAAATCAAATGGTTAAAATCTAATCTGTCAGAGAGAGAAGTCGATTCGAAGATAAATTATTAATATTTTCTTCTTTTTTTTTTGGGAGGAAGGAAGGGGGGGTTGTGGAAGGAGGAGGTGGAGGTGGGGCTGACATTGTGGAGCAGGGTCAGGATGTTTTTTTTTTTTTCTTATTCAGCTTTTTTTGGGGGTCCTGTCTGTCTGTTCCGAGGCTGATAGGGATCATTAGCCTATAAAAAAGCAGCTTCTTTGCTTCCCCAGTCGGAGACCAAAAGCAAATATTGATTTACCACAACAGCCTAATGGGGTCTAAACATAATGAGGAGGGGGGATGGAAAAGTGCAATAATTACCTGTGACGGGAGATGATGTGAACTTTGGATTTCTCTCTTTTTTTTACACCACACCTACAATTATTATAGGAAAAGTAGTCTTTTTGTAAAAGAAATGTGACTGTAAATGGACATTTTATCCTGTTGCTGCAAGCAGCTGACGATGCATTTCAGTCTGCCCTAAAATATCTGAAAATAACAGCATGAAGGCACCTTTATAAAGTGACTGTGGGCTGCTCCAGTGGCTCAGTCATTGGTCTGGACCTGTGGAGCGAGTCCTGCGAGCGCGTTTTGCAATATCACAGCGACCTCTATAGGCGGACAATATACCGCCCTGAGTGTGGAGCAGCTCACCCCCCCACCAACACCACCACCACCCGCCCTCCAAAAAAGAGCCATAAATCACAGGGAGAAATACTTGTACTATAACTGTATTATCACACCAGCAGAGCAGCGGGCTGATTTAAAACGCGTCGCACCAACTTAACTGTTTTTTTTTTTTTTATAGGAACACAAACAGCAAAACTAGAAATCTCTTTATTTATAGGATTAATTTGAAGTTCGCGTTGAATATTATAAGAAAAATAGGGTGATTTATTTATTTATTTATTTTTTCGTTCCTCTTCAAATTTAATTTCCAAAAAGCATTTTGCAGTAAATCAACTTGCTGTTTTGAACTGCAATATCATCAGCTCCAAATGAAGTCATTACAAATAACTGCACGTCCGAAACGTTACAGAAAGGTGCAAAAGGGCAAAAGCAACGAGGTCTTTCCACCCCTTTTTTTTTTTTCCCCCTGTCTCTTAATGCTTGGTAAAGTTTGACTAGACCATATCTGCGTGGCGCAGAGAGGGAAGGGGGGGGCGTCTTTGCGCATAAATCTGCGTCACTTAAATGGCCAAAACAGTCACGCAGTGGAGGAAAAATTAACAAAAGGTCACCAGAGGTTTTGTTAACCGGAGCGGGGGGGTCATTCAGTTTTTTTATAGCTATATTAACACAACTTTATGCATAACTCAAATGCACCGTGATGTGCAAACACCACGCAGACGCTCTTATTGAGAAAATGACTGCAGGAGGACTCTCAGTGTGTTCAGTGTCAATATGAACAGTCACCTTTTTTTTTTTATTACCTTCGTGTCTACCTTTTTTTCCCCCTGTACTAACTCAATTTGGATAAAATATAATAACGCGCAGAGATAAAAACAAAAAAAGTGTTGCAGCTCTTGTCATTAGATCCAGCTCGGTGGAAATTAGAATAATATTAATCCAATAACTGACTCCTGTCCATTTCCCTACAACACATGCTTTGGCAATAATGATTCTAATATTGCAGTAGGAGAAAAAAAAAGGCAGGTGTGTAAATTTCATATTCCCCCCTCCCCTCCTTCCCCGCTCTCCATTTGCACATGACATCCTCTCATGAGCTGGCTTTTGGGGCTAAAATTAAATAACCTCTCGGTGTCCCATTTATTTCTTTTGTACCGAAACAGCGTGAGGTTAGCGCAAAAGGCGTTCGCTGCGGGCCATAATATTGTGTTTTTCACCCCCCGTAATATATACAAAATTATTCATTTAGTAAGTGGATGTACAGTGGATTGTCTAATGGGTAATGAGCGGAGTTGGAGCTGATAATTAGGCTGTCACTTCCAGCCATTTTCTCTCCCCCCCACCACCCCTTCCTCCCTGCACGCCCTGGGCCACGGTGCAGGGGAGGAGAGGGAAATAAAGACCATGAAATAAAAAAAAAAAAAAAAAGAAGGAAGAAGAAGAAGAGGAGCAGATAAATGAATCAAATGTAAATATAGAGCTGAAGAATAATGCTCTAATGGGATTACAGAGGTAAATACATAATATCTGGGCCTTTTATTTTTTAAAGAACACTGCTGTCATTGTTACACACAGTAAACAATGCTTATATTATGGTAATTGCCCCATAATGGTTATAGTGATAAGATAATTCAAATTATTAATTACCATACATTATATCATAAATCCATTTACTCATTATTAGAGTAAAAGAAAGAGTTTTTTAAAACAAAGACAGAAAGAAAACAACTCATCAAAAGTGTTTCCATCCAGCAGCCTTTCAAAGGCTCAAACTTCTGTTTTCATCTGAGGTGCCGTGTGCTGGAAACCAGCTCGGGAGATATGTAAATTGTGGCTCATGCAAAGACAATAAGTTGTTGACCCTAAAACAATTTAGCATTCTGTCACAAGCTGCAAACCCCCCCACAGCCCTTCCCTATAATACCACAGTCCTTTGTTGGTGGACAAGGACCATCTCCCCCTGCAACCGAGACGTGTCACACTGTGGCAATCCATTCATTTTAATGGCGAATTGTGCGTTGTGACAGTGTGTGTGTGTGTGTGTGTGTAACAGGGAGAGAGGTGACTGCATGGGGAGGAAAGTTTATCACTGTCTTGTCTTTTTTGGCAGAAGCGGGCTATTCTTACAACAGGCCCGACCCCTTGTAGTCCAACAACACAAGTGTCTTTTGCCTCTTCCTACCCCTCCACCCCCCCCACAACACCCACAGCACCTTCACCCTCCTCTTCCAACCCCCGCTCCGTTGTCTTCTCTCAAAGATGCCCGCCCATATCTGCGCCCCTCTAATCCATTTATCTAGTTTCGGAGGAGTGCAGCACTGGTCGAACGGGTGACACAAAAGCCACCCAACTCCCCCCTATCATGGTCCTGGCCCCAGCTGGGGGGAAAAAACGCACAACAACAAGCAACAACAAGTCACAGGAGCCCCGGCAGCAGCAGCAAGCCGCAGCGGGGGCCTCCGCCGACTGCCTCGCTCCTGCTCCTTGTTTCAAGCGACACAATGGCAGTGAAAGGGACGGACGCCTTGGTCACAGGCTTTTCATTCGGCAGACTGCTGCAGGACACGGCTCTTGCCACGGGAAGAGGTTGGAGGATTCGGTCGGAAAAAGGGAAAAACGGAGGGAGGGAGGCTACACTCAAAACACAAATAGCAACAAGGAGCTGGTGGTCGCCTGACAACTGGCTGGCTGACTGACTCGCTGCCGGTTCAGCAGCGACTCACAACAACTCGACAACCCGTGCAGACCCCTGCTGACACACACACACACACAAAAAAAAACCTGGCCTGGCTTATAGATATGCTGGAAAATAAACACGCTCTCTCGCTCTTGTTTGCCTGGTCCCCCCCCCCCCAAACTTTCATTTGGCCACTCAAAGCGACACCCGCACGTTTTGATCGGGCACGAAAGTGAGAGAGGTAACAAAGCGAGGCAGGCAAAGTTTTTCTCCGGCTCGGCTGAAACATCCTTTCTGACTCTGAGTGAGGAACACAGAAAAGCTCTCTCACTCCTCCGCGATGAGGACAATATGCTTATTTGGGCCTCAGTCAAAGCGCCGTGCCAGATACTGGGGCACTAATTAGCTGGCCTAATCTCGAAATATTATCCTCAAATCTGATATATCTTAGTTGAAATGGTCTATTTTGAGAGACCTCGGCTGAACATGGAGGTTCATTATTATCTTCTTGTTTGCTACATGTTTGTTGATCAAAGTTGTTTCCGTGTGTCTGTTGTTGTTTAAAGGGCACTGACAGAGTCCAACACACACACACACACACACACACACACTCAAGTTGTGCTTCTGTTCCGTTAATGACTCCTCAAACCAATTAAAGCTGGTCTGTCTCGAGCTCTCCTGAAGTATCCGTACATAGCAGCTCCACCAGAACAGAACTATATTTAGGGGAGAATGCCTTGTGATCCCCCCCCCTCCCTTCTCATACACACCCACACACACTCCCTCTCTTTCTCTCTCACTCTCTCAAACACACACAGACACACACCCGCGCGCGAAGATGAACACACAGGAGCGGCAGTGCGCGTGCACACATTCCTGATACAGTCTGTTGGAGGATCAGAAATATTTTTGCCTTAATTATCCCTCAGTATGGATCATGTTCTTCAGGAGGGACGAGTAATGATGGGGGTATTTATAGCCATTCATTCTCTCCCTGTAATTATACACTCCTCAAAATTGGGTTTTTTCTTTTCTTTCTTTTTTTTTTTTTTTTACATTTGGCATGTGCTCGAAAACGTAAATTAGACAGACAGCGCTGTTGTTGAGATCTCTTTGAAGTGAATCCCCTCCCCAAACACAATTTTGACGGAAAGTTTGGATTCTCTGCGATATTACTTCCCCCTCGTTAGCGGAGCAGAGTTTGTATCAGTGTTTTTCCCTCGGTGCTGGCTGCAGTGTCGCTTCACAGTTTGACATTTGCAGTGCTGCACCGGTTCCCCTGCAGCAGAAGACTTTTGCTGTTGTAACATGTCATACATAACAGATTACCTGTTTTTTGACTGCAATCTGTTGGAAATCAGTGTTTTTATTGCCTCCAGAATTAGAGCAGTAAGAAAAGGGAAATGATAAGTTATTTACATTTCAGTACCCTGCCAAGCCAACCCCAAGCACAGGTATCATAACAGTGGGTTTAACTGACACTTATTTGAAGACAGTTGTGTGTGTATATCTCTCTCTCTCTTTCCCTGTGTGTGTGTGTGTGTATTCAATAATAAAATGCAGGTTGACATGGCAGGGAAGCCAAGGGCCTCGTGCCCCTTTCCTCCTCTCCACACATATTTCCACAGCGACAGATAATAAAGTCTGATTTTTCCTGCCGTCTTTTCTGATGTGATGCCATTGTGGTTTGGGCTAATTCCAGGGGGCTGTACAAAGGGAAGCGCGGCCATCTGAAGTGTCATACTGCAGCTGTGGCTGAAGCACAGGAATTTCCATTTAGTAGGACGCCTCTCCCTCTCTCTCTGTGAACACTAGCAGCACATATGCAGCGCAGAAGGTGATATCAAATGCAACTCTTTTCGCCCGTCCGTTCAACTCTCTCTTTCTGCCCGTCTTTTCACTGTGGTGATCTATTTATATAGTGTGAATGAGGATTTGCTGGGGATATGCTACGTATATATACCCTGCTAACTTTTCACGTTGATTTGAACATGTAAAGAGTAAAAAACACAAAAAAGTACCATAAATTACAGTGTGCTAAATGTTATTATAGCTCAAATGTAACTTTTTTTCCTTCATGTGTGAGATTTGAGTTTGGTTAAATAATTAAAGCATTCACCCACTTTTACATTTAAGGAGATGACATCTGTAAAGTCTAAAGTGTCAACTAAGTGTTTAAAGTAACACTTGACCTCAACACCACTGCACTAATCATTCATAATGTTTTCTGTATATTGCATTTTCATTTTGGATTGTGTAGTTGGAACAGCACCTTAAGACAGTATGATTAAAAAGAAAATGTTAGTTACCAGTTTGTTAATTCACAAGATGCAGGAGTTTATTACATTTGGACTACTAATGAAACTAATGAAATGAATTAAAAGTGAATCCATTCATATGTTTAGCAGATTTTTGGTGATTACTGAGAACTTATTTGCAAGCCCACATTACCATCATCAATCAAGACTTGCTCAGACCAGGTTAGTGATACCAACACCACCTCTCAGCTCTAGATATCAATAATTTCCACTGAAAGGAAACACGAGATGCATTACACCCTCCATCCCCTCGCCCAAAGCAGACAATTACAATGTCAGAGGCTGTCACCTAGCGTACAGTAGCCAGTACATCCAATGGCGGGTCACCTGCCAAAGCTGAAACAGAAGAAGAGCAGAACAAGAACACAATGTGTCGGAACTATCACTTCACACACACGCAAACCCGAACTAAACAGAGCAGGCCGGTCAACAGCCAGACTACACCGCAGTGATACCTTTCCCCTCTGCCTGAACCGGAGGCTCTTTATTCACGCCTGCCGTTCCCCTGCACAGCACCCTCATGTAACGTTAGCCAAGACACATGGTGCAGAAATGTTGGGAGTTTCAACAGAAGATAGATATGTCAAAACATTGCACTGCAGGGCTATCCGCCATAACAGGCAGCAGGGTGGTGTTAATGCCAGTCATGCAAATTACGTCGGAAAAGATGAGCTTTTGTTCCCATTAAGCATTCAGTTGGTGATTTTTTTTATGTATGCACAAAGTGATGTATAAGCAGCACACAGAAAATCACGAGAGTATCGATGGCATGGACAGAATCTCTTTTAAAACAATGCCAGTTAGTTGATGTGACATTAGTTCAACAAACCAACATGAGATGTAAAGAGTCTTGTTTTTAGATGGGTCTTTAAACTCCAGTGATAGATACACTCATTGTACATAGACAACCTTTTAAAGAAGAAATTGTTCGGTATGGCCACAAGAGAAGTGACAGTTAAGATCAAGTCAAGATGAATAATAAAATGGTCTTTAAAGAAGAGAAAAAAACTGGTTTAGAGCAAAAAAATGTTGGTTGGCTGTCAACAAAAATATCCATCTACACATTTGCTGCGTGTTTATTTCAGCCTTTGTTTAATTTGTTTGTCTGATGTGATTTTATTAAATCCCATAATCTGTTTTAACTGCCTGGCTAATACATTCAGAGAAGGATCAGCACAAAGGACCTGTGGCCATACATGACCTCGGAGTGAAGAACATCAGAGTGTTGTTGTAGCCGTGTTACCAACTGTCTCAGCCATTGACATGCCATGCATGTTATCCCTGTCGTCAAAGTAATATTCAACCACATGCTTCATTTTTCTTTACCAGAAAGCTCATTCCACATGCTGCTAAATGTCCAGAGATCAACATACACTTTTACTGAGACAAAAAAAAAAAGTCCTGGATAGGCATACAATATGTATGAGTCCTGTTATTGAGACCATGTGAATCACGCGAACAAAGCATTTTTTCATGGCAAATCATGTTCACATCAAAGTTTAAAAATACACATCCACATCTTGAGGAAATGCCATCACGTTTTCTCTGTGATCTGTCTGGGCACATCTGTGGCCAATACTGTCTTGCATGTGGTCAGCTCAATTTCTACTGCTTTATCTCTGCTTCACTCCGCAGGAACAATGGCTGTGGACCCTTGGCAGGTAGTGCACACACACACAAACGCTGCCATTTAGATATGCACACACTGTCTATACTCGCAAACATGCGTATTCTGGACAACTGTGCATACATGCACATGCAGTTCGGATGCAGCCGTGCACACAACACACACTCACACGCCCACGGTCTAACAACAGCTAGTGTGCCCTTCAGTTAGCTTGCGGTTCTCTTCGGTATCTCTCCATCGTCACAGCAGCAGACAACACTGAGCTCTTTCATTCAACAAGCTAAGTTTATCACCAGTTACGATACCTTTGGAATATGTGACCTAATATTATAGGTCATGTTTTAAGTTTGACATGAAGACTTTGGCTAATCAGTGCCTGACAACAAAATCCTTATCAAATATGGTTAAATAAAAGTGAATGGACAAGTTGTTGCTAGATCTTTGCTTGCACTTTGTTGAAAAGTTAAGAAAAATTTAACCAATAATAGTAAACCAGTAATACACTTTTGCATACATTATGTAGAAGCAAAACTTCTGTATTGGCTTATATATGTGTGTATACATTGGGCTGTATACATCCACTGCCCACTTTAAAAATATCATAAGCCTGTCGATCCGTGCACAGCTTGTGTGTCCTTCCATCCCAGCAATTTGCAGCATGTGCCGCTGGGCCTCTATGCAGGAAAAAGACAGTATATAGTTCTTTGCCTTTTAACTAAGATTAGTACAGTTCTGATGCACTGCAGCCTTTAAAATATGTATCAAAGCTGCTCAAATGCCAGCAGTTGGTATGTGGCAGGCAGGGGTGGCAGTGGCTTGGACGATTGGAGTTATCCCAACTTCCAAGTCCTCAGCAGGCCACCCCCTGCCTGTTGTTGGCTTGCCCACCATCGCAATCACTGGTTTTTCACATGAAGAAAAAAAAAAAAAGAGGGGGAAGAGTGCAGTCAAGAACGGAAAGAGAGATGGAGAGATGGAGGGACAGAGCGAGGGATGAAGGCAGAGAGCGTGGTGACTATCTTGTCTCTGAGCAAGGTCTGCCCCTTGATTGCCCAGTTGCCTTGCTCACCCTCCCTCTCCCCCTCTCTCTCTCTCTCCTTCTCATCTCACTCTCTTTCCTTGGGAAAGCACTTGCTGAGAAAATCTTTATGAACTCCTGGGCCTGTCGGCGATGCTGGGGCTGCTTAAAAACCTGCCAGTTTAACAGCTGTGTGTATGGGCTCGGCCCCGGATAAAACACTTGGAAGTGGCAGGGCTTACACCATAGGGTGAGTCTTTATGAGGGGCCCTCCTGTGTGGCGGCCGCTGCTGGGACTGTTAATTGGCACACTCTGAAGTGCTGTATATCTGCCCTTCATAATCCAGACACAGGCGGAGGCAGCGGGGAAAACCAAACGTTTATCCAACGCTCAGGCCCCGAGCTCACTGTTTGCTCCCTCTGCTTCACCAGTTGTGTTTGTAGTATATAGGTACATGTACTATAGGCTTAACCAAATGTGCCCTTTGACTAACTTTAATAATATGTTGTAAAAAGAAAACAACTGTCTCTCTTTTTCCAGGTACTGATACTTCATAATTTTCACACACAGGATAAATATCGAGATCTTCGACTGCTTGTTTGCATCGGTGCAAAATAAAAAAAACCCAAATCATTTGTTCACATATTGCCCATGCAATTGAGTAATAATAATAATATTACAACCAACCGCATATGCACACACACGCCTGCAAATAATTACACGCACTCACACACATACAGTACAGAGAGCCCCACAGGAACACCAGCCTCGCGCTAAGCAGCTTGGCCCTGCTGCACCATGTGAGCAAAATAAACACACTGGTCCAACTAAAGACCCCAGGATGCCATTTCCTCCTCAGCTGTGTTTTCTCTTGTGTGTGTGTGTGTGTGTGTCAGTCAGTGTTACCTGGTGCTGGTGTTAGCGATGTTTACCAAGTCCTGCAGTGAGATCAAACAGTTCTTATATCACAGTAATTAGCCATTTCTTTTTTCCCCCTGCAAAACTTAGGACCTCAACTTCATCAAAGAGACCTTTCCTTTGAGAATGAACAACTCATAATAAAGGCTTTGTTACTTAATGTGGCACACTGTACATTCACATGAGTCGTAACCTTTGAACAGTATTCATACATACGATTTTGTTAAGTCAGTCTTACCATCATTGGGTTTAGATTACGGTATCTATTTTTCCTAAGGAGAAGCAACTGGATGCAAACGGACGGGAGCAGATGATTTGATGGCTTTTGTGTTACTGCACAATGGTGAAAGAACTTTGACAAAAGTAAAAGAAGACATGAAAATAATGAAAGCCACTGACACTGTCATATCAGATGAAAAAGATATAGCCCACTGATGGAAGTGGTTAGCGGAGGACGTCTTTGAGATGCTTAAAATGCATCTGAACTCTCGTTTATCTAACACACATGATGCGCACAAGTCAGATTTATTCCATGTTTGGCAACATTAAACAGTGGTTCAACAAGAAATTTAACATATTATTGTGCACACTATTGCAAAAATAGTAAGCATAAGAAATGTTTATACAATTTCCTTATATTGATTATTTGACTCTAGCTTTTGTGAAAAATCTGTCAATTTAAGGCAACTTATAAATTATATGTGGATACAAGTCCCACGAATAATATGTTCTCTCATCATTAATTGATCTGACAATAATACAGACAGGCCAAACAGTGTTTTATTTGTGACTGAACCAGGTTACAAAATGATTCCTCGAACAGGGTTATGACTAAAGCCGTTGAGTGGTAAGAGTTAAGTTTAGGGTTCCAGTTAAGCAACAGAAATAATTTCGGTTTGCTCAAACCCGAAGTTTTTAGTTATGGTCGAATAAGAAAAACTTTAGCTAAAAATGATAACTCACCGTAGAAAAACATCTTTGTATGAGCCGAGTTTGAATCCCAGTTCTGTGAAGTTGGAAACAGATGTAGCTGCCTTCCCACTACCCCGACCACAGCACACTTACTTTTCAATGCGCTCTTTCAAAAGTGCTTCTACTTGTGTTTCCTTCAACTTTCTGATGTTTTCTTGCATTCATGTGAAGTTGCACCAGTAATAAAAGATGAATTAACATAAATTTCGGGGACAGAGCTCCGTTCGTTTCAGGAGGCTCGACTCCCTGCAGCACTCATTTCAGATCAACATCTTACAGCACTTTCTACTTATTGCACACAGCGCGCAGTGATGCCGGCAGTCATTCTGCATGAGTTCATGTCACTTTTTTTTTTTTTTTTTCCTCCTAATGGGAAATGTGTCAATTTGGAATGAAAGACTTAATATCGTTCAGCTCGTGTATTTCTTCTGGAAGTGACATCGGTGCTGAGTCAGACAATTACGTCAATTCGAGCATTAAACCTGTTACGTCATGAAACTTAACTCAAGGAGCAGCTCAGGTAACGTGTCGGCCTCGAGTGAGAGCAGTAGAACCAGCTTGAAAGGAACATACTGCCGATTGCTGATACTTTTTTTCCCTCCAAATACATTACAGCCGTGGATGAGGCCATTTGGAGCAAACTGAGACTGTTGTGGGAGAGAAGACAGAAGATGAGCCACAAAACCTGCTCTTGAACCTATGCACTCAGCAGATTTTACTCATATGACAAATTGATTTACTCGAACTGCGTCCCATTCCAGCCATTGCTACACATGATGCACACATGAAAGACCCACTAAAACTCAGCCATCAGCACATACCGGTGGATGACATGTATGACTAGAGACAGCTGATAGGACGAGTGGCCTCGCAAAAAAGACGTGTTGAGAGCGTTGAAAGCGAGGGGAAGAAAGTTGGACGCAGGGACACAATCAAACAATATGAGAGGGAAGAAAGGGATGAAATGATCACAAAATAGCAGGGAAGAAGAAAAAAAAACAAAAAAGAGAGGGAGGAAAGAAGAAGAGAGGACAGGGGAGGAAGGAGCGGCAGGAGCTTTGGAGTGGATGAGCAGCCCATAAGGTTGCCAGATGAGCTTCAGCTTAACCGCAATCCTCAAAACGGAGACAAACATACGCCAGTGTCTCCTGTATGCCTTCCACGGACGCCCCTAAATGATTGTAAACATTAGTTCTCGAGAAAAGGGAGGGTTCCCTGGGGCCACTTCTGTGCACTGGATCGCACTACCTCAGCAGTGGTGCTAGATAATCACCAACAGATAATGTTTGGTTAGTACAGACATTTCTGAGGACCGATTTCACCGCCGATCATGAAGGCAGCGTGTTTCAGAGTAGCTCAGCTGGCAAGCGGCTATGAATTCTGCGACCTTGGAACTCGTGCTATTGCGCTATGGTTTTTTTTTTGTGCTTGTGGCTCTGCTGGAGCTGAGCTGGTCATTCCTCATTCATTACAGAGGACAACCCTTTAACCTTACCTTGAATTGAATTAACAATGATGAACATTTGCGCAGCTTGAGAAGGGGCCAGGTTATGAGGTAAGGCCGCGTGGGTACATTTTGACAACAAAATGTGACGTAAAGATCAATGTTAGCCCCCCGGGACGATCATTTTTAACACCGCAGATGGCTTCCTTCATACTGGCCTGCACAAATATTTTAAGTTTGCATAAATCTCATAAGTCATAAATTAAAAAAAGGGGAGGTATTGTGTTTTTGTCAAACAAAAGGAGCATTTCAAATTAATTATGTAATTTATACAAAGGATATCACGTCATTTAAATGAAACAGACAAACCATGTGTCTACTGCCTGTAAGATTTTTTTATTAAACATCTGCAAAAACTTTATTTACAATCATTGGTGGAATGAATAGTTATAAATTGTGAATGGGAATTAAGAAAAAACAAAAAAACAAACAAAAAAAACATTTGCAGTATGGAAACCTCTCTAAATTTTCCATTTTTTTCCCCAGCATATTTGACTCCCAGCCAGTGCCATAGGTGTTTATATCTTTATGTTATTGTGGCCTTGAGGTTAGGTTTCTGAGGAACTCCACATTGCTCTGAATCAGCTAATTATTTACTCGATTTGACACCAAACAAATCCAACCTCTCCGAGTTTATGTTAAACAGGCCGCAGTTCTCTGGTGTTCCTCACAGATGAAACATTGCATATGTCACACAGAGTGCGTCTCCCTTTGTGCCTTGTTTTCATCCCTCGAGGACTACTTTACTTTGTTTGAAGTCTCATTTATTTTACCTGCGTATCAGCTTCAGAATTGATTAGGCCCCTCGTACAAACACCCGCAGCACTGTGTTGGTTTTACACGGACATTGGAGGCAAGTTCCTTTCTCGCCTGAGCCATTAAAGACATAGCACGTCTTGACATTATAACCATTTCCAAGCCTCCCCAAAGGAATACAAGAGGAAACAAAATGTAAACAAACCAGACTTCTGAAAGGAGATATTTGATTCAAACTTTCACATCCTCTTTTCTTAGGTTGCTTGAAAATGGAAAAGCTGGAGTTTGTTTAGCTTTGCCTCTCCTGGGATGGGTAACATTTGGCCCCCAAGTATTAATTGGTGAACGGGCAGAATGTCCACAGCTGCTTAAGGTCACTGATATTTAAATACCAGATGTAACGTACACATTGTGGATGGTCCCATTTTAGAAATCAGTTAAACGTGAACTACACTGAGGTCTGCACAGATCTCTATAAGGGCTTGCAAAGCAGCCAGGCCCAGAAATGACCGTCTGAGTCACAGTGTGATTAAAATCCCCTCTCTGCAGACGAGGGCTGATACTTGAACTAAACAACCATCTAATTAGATTACACCTTTTACGTGTGACGCCGAACAGAATCTCCCGTGTATTATTCTTGTTCTCATTCATGTTATTTAGTGCTCCGAATTTATTGAGCTACGGGCTGAACGCGCAGGGGAGAGTGGGGATTGCGTTTAATGTCAGAATTTGTCACGTATATTTACAAAAATAAGGGCACTTGTTATTAGGTCACGCCGAGTCACCTTGGGGGGAGAGAATTAATATCATAAAGTATTCAAGAACGTCAACAACTCCAGATTCAGACCGTCTGGAACGGTGGCCTATCTAAACAATGAGAACATTGTTATTTTCGCAAACCTGTTGACACCAGTCATTGAGGACCGTATTATATGCCAGACAGCTGTTTCGACATGAACTCCGGGGTAAAGACAGAAGAACGGAAGGGAAAAAAACCCCCCAAAAAAAACATAATGTGCAAAACCTCAATGAAGTATGATTATATTACCCAGAGTCCCAGTCGGTGTACTGTAATCAAACAATTACAGGGGAGCAATTTACCAGTTGACTACTGCTGCACCAGTCTGTTGGTGTCAAGGCTGAGTTTCTCACACGTGATATAAACAGAACAATTACCATTATTAGAAGATATGATCAGGTTTCATGGTTTGACCTATAAACATGCATAGGGGAGAACTTTTTCACAAGCAGTGCTCCTGAGGAGGAAGGTTCCCATGTGGATATACGGCTTATTAACCACTCGAGGGGAAGAGGGATAGTGCGTGAGGGTATACGGCATATTTGTATTTTTGTATGTGTGTAATTATACTACGTGATAGAGATATGAATAAAAAAAGCAAGAAAGGAAGGGGTGATGACAGGAAGCAAGGAGACAGCGGAAGGAAAGAGGAAAAAAAGGGGGGTTAGGCACGTCACTTTGCTTTCAGGCCGACACTTGCTTTGTTTGACTTTAAAAAGAGAAAAGAATGAGAGGGAAAAAAATGGAAAGAAAAGAAAGAAGTAGAACAAGAAATGTAGAAAGTGGCCCCCTCTTGGCAGCCCAGCGTCGTCCAACAGACATGCTTTAGGGGTTGCATTGGTGGCATTCTGGTGGAGAATCGGGGTAGCATTCATTCGAGCATGCCACACAGAGCCTCTGTGGCCAATCCATGCTGGAGGCCCTAGGACAGGGAGTTTGTGCCGCTGAAAGCTCGGGACAACATAGCTCGACAGCATCACACACACACACACACACACAAACACGGTGCGAGAGAAAAGACAGGCTGGTTTCCCACAGGGCAGGGCTGAAAGCTACACCATGTTCAGCTGGTACAACATGATGAAAGTGAACTGGAACACATTGTGCTGGACTGCCACCGAAGGGACATCGCCTCTCCGGTGATCTTTTTTTAAGCATGAAGCAGTGTGCGTTTTTTTTTTTTTTGTGTGCAAACTCTATAATGTCAGCTGGAGTTGTTGGAAATACTGTTGCCATGTAGCCATCAATCGATTAAGTGACTTAAAGTTGTGAAGCAACTGTTGGACAGTGAAGGATTTCTGTAAGTCTGCTGTAAGCGAGTCTCGATGCCTCCATAAGTAGTCACAGGAAGCCATTTTGCTGCAACACAGCCTCCATATATTTAGCGACATAATGACTTAATAGATATAAAAAAAATAAATAAATAAAATAAAATCACAATTTGCTTTTGGTCCTGTTGGAAATGTATGTGCTTTTTCTTTTTTTTTTTGTATTTATGTTTAACTTTTTTTAGACAGGTTCACCAATTTATTCAGTCATTTTATTTTAATTACTTATTTCAGCAGTGATTGATGATGAGTCACATCTGTTTGCTGTCCCAGCTTCACAATGTTGGAACAAGTTCCCCACTGACATCAGGACATCAGGAACTCTACACGTCTTCTGATACAGGCAAAAAAAAAAAAAAAAACTATCTCTCGGTCAAAGTTTCTAAATGCAGCATTTGAGGCAGTTCAGTATGATTCTTTGGAAAGGAAGTAACTTTGGAAAAAATGCATCAGCAAAATAAATGTAAAGTTATTGGATTTTGCATTGCAGCACTTTGAAGCAGTGAGATTTTGAACAAGTTGAACAAAGTTGAGTAGTTAAATAGACAAAACCACGAGCCAGTGGACATCCCTCACCCACATGGATACACTTTGTGTCAGCCATGTTTTGAGCCTGATTTTGTGTGTTGGGGTCAAAGGCGACCTCTTGACACAGGGAGTTTATACATGCTAATGAGGGTTGCACTCTCACCTCATCGCTAAGTGCATATGGCACGCACACCGGCTTGCTTCTCGCATCTATGTGGGACCAGTGTGTCGATTACTGAACTGAGTGCTGAGGGAGCTTTCAGTCAGGGACCCTGAAACCAAACAAAACAATAAATAGTCTCACAGGATAAATAAACAGTTCTGGGAAGACATAAAATTTATCTAAAAATTTAATATAATTTTCCTAGTAAATTTTATTGCACCATTTATCATTATCCTCCATGATTTTATTTTAGTCATTTTCATAATTTCCTGCTATACAAAGTTTACAACAGTATTAGTCTCTAAACGTTGTGTAATACTATACCCACTCTCACTGAAGGGGGTGAACTTTTTTGAACACACTCACACAGATGCACAAAAGGAAAGAAAAAAAAGCATGCTTTGGAAAAGTTGCAGCTTTGAAAACTCACTTTTCTCAGCCAAACTTCTTATACATATTTGCAAGAAAATCAAAGCCTCTTTGTGGGGCTGGCCCTAATCCTTTCTCCGGCACATAAAGGATGTACCTTTAAACTGGCTTTCACTCCTCTGACAACCATGCAAATTGGTGAGAGGTAGGATGCCATCTCATTGACATTGTTTGTTAGAATAACATAGCACAGGGGAAAGGTCCTGTCTCAGGCATTCCACTGAAGCCCTCCCCTCTGTGAAGTTGCCTGATGAATTGTCACAAGCTTGTTATTTGCCATTAGTTTCTAGCATTTCTTCCTTCTGTTGGCCAAACTAATTCAATCTTTTTGGGGGGTAATCTTATTGAATCCCCCAGGAGGTTTTGAGGAACTTTTCTCTCATTTTCCCCTCCTCCTTTTTGCCACATAGTGCAATACCTGACCCAGTTTATTTTTTTACTGTTTCCTCCTCATATTATCCCAAAACATTTTTTCTGAAGATTTTGTAATTGTTTTATAACAATCTAGTTACTGAATGTACAACTACCTTATAAGTGCTTTTTCACCTTCCTTAACAACTTGAGCCGGGAACACACTTTAGTAAATTACACTGTATATTAGTCTATTAGTAATGAAAAAAATAAAATAAAACTAGCTCAATTTCAGTAAAATATTAACACAACTTGTGACTATATTATTGACAAAGAGCACACTGACAAAAAGACAATGACAATACTTTTTTTCCCTTTAAGGACCTGTCTACATTTAAAAATACAGACACTGACATAAAATAAAACAATACCTCCCATATCTGTTCTGCAACCACATTCATTCTGGAATAATAACCCTTAATTTCACAACTCGCCTATGACAGGCTCCTGAAAAGGACAGGAATATGTATGTTTACTGACAATGATCCACCCTAAAGGGCATCAATCAGAAGTCACATTGTAATAAGATCCAGAAGTGTGCACAGATCAGAGCAGGGCACTGCTAACAACCATATCCTTTTGATAGCAGTGTGACTAAGAGTTTAATTTGGGAGCAGCCATCACTTCAAAGGGAGATGTGAGTATTTTCCTGCTTATTTGCACCCCCAATGGGGCCTATACATTATAGTATAACCATGCCTCGGTCCTCCGCTCATGCACTAATGCCATCCTGATTGCCTAATTTCTCATGTCAGCAACTTCTTCTGGGGAGCGAGAGGAGGACAATTAGGGGACAATTGAACATGATTGTGATGGGAATGTTCTGTGCAGCAGCAGGCAGCCCGCAAGCCGCCTCACTGTAGGCTGGTTTTGGTTAAGAAGAAGATGCTGGGTTTTTTTTTTTTTTTCAATCCGTGTTTTTCTCAAAGTTCATCCTCAGGACACACCAGGAAGTGACTGTGATCGGCAGGCAGTAAGCAGTCACAGAGGGAACACCACAACTTTGAGCTAATTAAAAACATTTAGACACTCAGAGCAAACGGGGGGAATCATGGGTGGTTTGGTTTGTTTGACGATCCATGTGGTTTTGTGTATGCGTGTGTCACACCTTACATTTAACTTGCTTATTTACCATAGTTATCTTGGGATTACATACGGGAATAGCTCAAAGTGAATTCATACGTTTCTCTGGATTGAGATATTACAGATTCTATGATATTTCCAACTCTATTGAAATATTTAATAAATGCTAAAGTGCTCATACAAAGTTGTCACTGCAGTCAAAACTTAAAACTGAAATACAACAATACACATACAGTGATACACATTTCCAATTAGGTTTCAGGCTTCAAACTTTTTTCAAATCGAGATGAGCATAAACACTCGTATAGATTCCTCTTAAGAGACAAATTTGACCCAGCGAGGCTACATGTACTTAATGTGACTGTGGTTGCATGCCCTGATTAGTTAAGTGTATTCATGTGGCACTTATAGAGAAACTGTCATGTGCTGTTTCAACCCGAAGCCAAAAGTTGGCATATGGCTGCCTTTAAGTTTTCAAACATGTGGTTTTCTGTAGAAGATAACACTGTTCAGACTGTGCAGTAGACCCCTGGCCGCTGCCAAAAAAACTTAAGTCTATGAAGTTAAGAATGGGAGATGTGTATACATGATGAATTAAAACACTTTTTTTTTGGATGCACAGCTTGTTTAATGGAAAGCTGCAGCGATACACTTAACTTTCTAAGTGCTATCTCATTTTTCCAAAATGTCAAACCTTTCAAATTTTTTCCAGACAACAAACGCACTCCTGTGTTGGGATCTCAAGTTTCACTGATACAGTACGTCCTTGGTTAGCACTGTGATAAATGCTGTTACCAATGCCAAAAAACACAACATCAAAGCACACTTAAAGAAATAAATAAAATCTGTTAAAAAAAAAAAAATGAAGTTCTCATAATTTCCAGTCACAGCTCGACAGTGGCATTATCTGGTTTTGAGGCCATGTATGCATTATCTTCTGTTATTGAACTATTTGTCATAAGAGAGCCCTTCCCTTTGTTCAAACAAACCAGTCAGTGTTGCAGGTCCGGAGCAGGGGGCCGAGAGCATTCTGGTTTATCTTACCTCTGGACAAATAAACTATAATGCTGACTAATAACTGGCCTGGAATGTGAGAGAGAGCTTAACTCTCAACTCTGTGTATTGTTAAGCATAATGAATATTATAGGCCCCTCTGTATACAATGCCAAGGCTTGGTTTACTTTACCACACATGGCTGAGGCCTGTAACTGAACGTTGACCCTTGGCTGAGACAAGAGAATTCACTCACGCATAAATAAAAAGACATGAATTAGCATAATGATAAAAGGTGACGACTAACGGGCAACTTTTCAAAGTAAAGGTGGTGGGAAACGTCATGTTAAGGACGAGAAAATATAAGTTAAGATAAGGACAACACAATTTTCTTATGAAAAATTATACACATCATTGATATATATATGGTCATAATTCTTGGCAAAACTTGCCTGGAATTCCTTTTTGTTTCTCTCTGTAGTGATACATGTGATTTTAAATGATTTTTGAATCTTTCTTTGAAAAAAAATAATAAAGATGCAGGACATCATGGGACATTTCTGTGTTATGGTATGACGGAGAATGAAAGATAGCATCTTCATCAATCACAACGAAAAGGCTTCACACACACTTTGTAAGGGGGCTGTGGTGGGGCAAATTCTTTATTCATGCTGGAAAAAAAAATATTGCACACGTTTTGTAGATTTTCCTCATTGCTATGCTCATGAACGTATGAAAACTTATTTAATTTCAGTTTAACACACAAAAAGGGCATTATGTCCATAAATAAGTAGGCAAAAAGGTTCATGCCACTCTGTGTTATGAGCAGAAGAATAGCAGAGTAGCACGGCTGTCCCGCCTGTCTATCGTTAACAGCAGAAGACACAGCGAGGCCACTCGGTGCCTCAGTGGGCTGTAGCTGTCAGGCTTTCCAGAGAGTCGACAGCCCGAGTGATAAGACCACTTAAAAAAGGAGAAATATCCGCCTCTCCTCCCCTTTAAGAGGAAATCTGCTTAAAGCACCATGACTGTCTTGTACGTGGCTTATGGAGGTTGTGCTCATTGGTGGCTGCTTTAAGTGTAATAAACTCAATACGGTGGATGTCTCCCTCCGCTCCGAGCCCAGCCACCAGCACAAGCCATCAAAAACAGAGAGGTTGTCACTGCCTCTGCCCCACTGTAAGCCACATATCTGCTTTGATGCCCTCAACACTGGATAAGGAAGGAAAAGCTTTACTGGAGTATATCAACCGCTATAGTGGCAAGTAAGCGATCAATACATCGAGCGAATGTTGCGAGTTGTGCGCCCCGTATGCTCATGTTTCCTCACAGAGCGATAATGTCCTTCATGGAGTGCTTCTCATACATATTTATACAAAAGGAGAGATTTTGGGAATAATGGCAACAAGGGCGGAGACTGACAATGAGATCAAGGTTGAGAGGATCAAAACGATATCAGGGGTGAAGTATGAAGGACACTAGATAGGTTCGAGTTTGAAAGAGTACTTCCCATCCTCTGAATGCATGCTGTCGCGGCGGTGCACAACTTGGGCTATAGAAACACAGCCCAACTCCCCTGAGCCCTCCGTCTCTCTCCCACCCCTCCGTGACCTAATTCCCCCGAGGTTTCCAACTGCCTGTCAAACTTTTGCACCAAGTATCGAAATGGGAAGGGGGGGTTTCTGCAGCATGAATACCCTTTACGATCAACCCGGTTGTAGGTATCTATTTTGCTTGGAGTTGCAGAACTGAGGCAACATTCTGATGAGGACGCGTGGAGGTCAACGCCTCGGTGAAAACAATGACAGATGCAGTAGCACGATATAAATTCACCATGGCATCCAGCCTCAGCTCCAACTGTCAGCAGCATCAGAGGGCATCAGGGGAGCCCTCCGCAAAAAATGAGGAAAAAAAAAAAAAAAAACGAGCGGAGGAGAAAGGCAGCAGAGTTTGTAACAGTGTCTATTACGCTGCAGAAGAATTTGCCTGGGAGCTCGGCTTGACAGATTAGTCCAGCGCCCAGATGGGGCAGTGCATCGGTGAAACAAGAGCTACTTTTATGAGGTACGTAACACAAGCCTGGGGTAGCCACGGCAAGGCCTGGTAAGCGATCCCTTGATGAAAGTGAGGGCAGTGCTCCACCTTTCATGTTTCCATAGGTTTTATTTGGAGCGCGCACAGACGGGGCTGCAGACAGAAATGACAGACAATTAAGATTGCACAAAGGCAAGGGAAATTCAGTATCGAGCTACATGACCCCTGCTTGCCGGCAGTATTTCAATGCATATGGCTGCCTTTTGTAATGAAATTCTTAGGGAAAACCTGTGTGTGTGTGTGAGTGAGAGAGACAGAGACACATAGAGAGAGGGAGAAAAGAGGGCCTGAAGCTCAAGCGATGGGTAAAACATGCAGTTATATATACCTGGCAGATTCCAGTTTCTAAACCCACCTTCATGCATCAAAGAGCCAAAGCAATAGACGGGTGTGGGGATTAATGTGGAAATAAACCTTGGGCTTTCTACATATCAAAGACCAGATAAGCTTATGAAGTTTAATTCATATGTTTTATTCCGCTGAAAAACGGCCATTTGTGATGATGGCTGGGCTGTCCCGGCAGAATGATAGCACGGCGATAACGATCCGGCGCCAACACTTCAACTGAATCCATTTCTAAGGAGAAAGGAACAGGTTTGAGAAATATAAATTAACCTCACCTTGCTGAGAGTGAGAAAAGGAGGGGGGGATTCTCCCATGAATGTCCACTGACAGGGATTTCTTCATCCCAATAACTAAGACATCTAGTTTGAGCCATAAAGGAATGATGCCGCAGACAGGCAGTCTGTGGCTCCAGACAGAATAGAACTTTTTTTTTTTTTTTTGGTGGCGAGAGATGTCTAAATCTGGGAATGGATTTTATATTTCCAACGTAATATCAAGGGCGAGCAGGTGAGCTTCCTGGGTTTTCATTCTGCAGACACCTAATCTTGATCTCCCTGCACATGTGGATGAGGGAGTGAAGTCAGACAGCATTGGAAATGTGAAAGAATTAGAATGAACTTGGAATGTGCCTTTTTTATTATTTTTTTTCCTCCTAAAGTTCTCAGATGAACATCCCCAAACTAATGAAAAATGTGTATTACCTGTGTCGACAAGAGTGTGGAAATAGGCGGGTGTGAGAAACAAGACATGAGTGTGGCTTCTCAACCATATGGTCTCACTTTCAATGTATATTTGTCCTTTAATACACTGTAATGTAATGCTTCATAACTACACTCTATATGTTGCCTTTTAATGTGTATATATAAAACTACATGCGCTTTTTATTTGATATTCTGGGTTTAAAATGCAGACGAACTCTCAAACAAAATGGACTGAACACACAAATAAAATGGGACTAGTGCTTATTATGGAATTAGTCACACTTTTGGATTATCACTATGTATTTGTTTTGTTTTTGGGAGACTAACAAATTTATCGTGTTTGAACAATGAAGCTAAGCCAGTTTTGTTACAAAAATAATACTGGGGGATCAGGTACAGGATGTTTCCCTTCAGAGCGGCCACCGCGACTGGAAACAGATTTTTTTTTTTCCTCATTCAGCATGCAAATTATTACAAAATGTTCCTTTGCAGCCACTTTTCAACAGCATGCTGAAACTCCATGAAAATGTTCTTATTTTTTTCATTCACAGCGCTTCTTCACAGTAGAATTTCACCCAGGAGGTTTTACAGGATTGTTCCCTTTAATGAGGCCCTAGAAAAGCTTATTTTCCCATCTGTGGCCTCTCTCTCGTTCCCATTCAGTTAATCAAATTACACGGCATCTTTAATCTTGCCTTATGAGCCAGTATATTAACTTAAATTCTTCAAACCCCGCAGCAATGAGTGGGTGAGATTCAAAGGAGATCTATATGCAGCTCAGGGAAAATGGTGCGTTTCCCTCTCATTGACAGTCAGCGATGATGACACCTCTGATGTATTTTTCACCACAAACAGTGCTCGGAATTGATATTTACTCTCAAATAGAAGACTAAACACGTTTCAAAATCACAATCTACAAATCATATAACTAGCTTTATTAATTCTTCCAAAAACAGCGACACGAGCGCAGTAACAGCAGTGGGGGACCGCGCCGGCCCTATAGGGTGGAGTTATTAATGGGTGCGACGGTTCTGCCAATCCGTTAATCGCAACCACACTGAACCGCATCATATATCACGCAGCCTCGCTCAGACAGCCAGCCAGACAGCCAGCCAATCGCTCAAGCAGCCAGGCACTGAGGCAGCGAGCCAACCAGCGAATAAACCAGCTAATCGGGCTGTAAGGCAGTTAGTCAGTCAGTCAGTCAGTTAGTCAGGTAGCCATTCAGCCAGCTAGGTAGCCACTTTGGTAGTCCAAGCGACAAAGTAAGCACAACAGTGTCGAACTCAAGTCTGCCTGTGGAGCCAGTCAGTTAGTCAGCCAGCCTGTCTGTCTGCCAGCCAAAGCAGCCTGTCCTGGCCCGGGCCTGGAGAAAACAAGCAGTATGCAATCTGTACACCATAAACACAATGTGACACTTAGCACCGGGTTGAGCAAGATTTATCGCACACATTCTTGGCTCTTCAGTTAATATACTGCACGGCTGTGACCGAACTTTCACTTCAGGCTCTCAGGCAATGATCCTGTGACACCCCTGCCCCTTTGCCATTAACATCTCCCTCTTTCACTTACCGGAATACTTTCCAAATATCTTACAAGTAGTAAATCTGTTTTTGGGATTAAATACTGAGCAGCATGGTATTTGAGCCCCTCTTGTCAAAGCCAAGCTAAATCTCTCTAAAGCACAACCAAGTTATGGTTTTAAGCTCTTGACGTTTGAAAGAGTACATTGGTATTAACAGGGTTCTGCGAGCAGGTCGGTGGCTGGATGCGGGGTTCGTCCAATATGGACGCAGGCAGGGTCGTGTTTCCTTGTTGTTATGGAGCTACAGATTATTTTTAGGTGCACATATTAAAACGTTTGTGTTTCACTCAAGTTTCACTGCAGCAAATGAAACTGCATGTTCTTACTTGGCTGGACATCTGTAGCGCAAATGACGTACGCTAGGGTTTCTCATTTTAAACTTTTACGCCGCCAGATTCTTCGTGCATGACCCAGGAAATGATAAATCACCAAATGCCAAAAGTCAGGAGGTGTAAAATGATGGCATGTTAACCCAGTTGTATTAGGGTCAAATGAATTTGTTCGCAGGTTGCTTAGGGACAGGCAACACATTTATGTTGTGTGTTGTTATGCTGTTTAAATATTATACTGTATGTCGAGGTCCTCACCTAAACCTAGCACTTTGCTGTGTTAAAACTTCAACCGTTACACGCAACTGTGTGACAGGTTGGTGTCACATATTTGAGAAACAGATTGTGAACACATGTTTGGATCTTCTGCGTTCAAGAATTTGGTCTCGCGCTGGAATTCAAATGCTATATATTTACTCATTTGGAAGCCTTTCCAAAATAAGGACAGATCCCATTCCACATATCATATATCCCTTTCATTTTGTTATTTTCATTTCCCCACTTCCCCTTGATCTATGATAGCTGCATGCTTTAGCTGCTTCAACTAGAATAATGTCAGTGTCCTGGAGAGACTTGGCATTTTCAAGTGTCAACTGATCTATGCAAACTACTAGGATGCTGAGCTTAAAAGGCTGCTGCATTTATTTGCTAAATTGTGCAGAAAATTGTGGTCAAAATACATATCTTGATCAATTAGTGATAATCACAGTTCAAATAACATATTTTAAAAAAGTCTACTTGATGCATTTACAATGAAATTAATTAACAATGAGAAATGCTTGGGGCATTCTCCAGAGCAAACACATTACTAGATTTGCTGATTAAAATGCGAGATAAAAATATTAGAAAAACACTGTTTCATGTTCAATATTTACAGTAACAAATACTTTATGGAAAAGGATTATAACAGCCCAAGAAAGACATCTGATATGCACAAAGCATAGCAAGCTATATATCAATAATATCTCAATACACATTGCAAATACATGAGAATGAGTCTGCAGCCTGTATGTGCATACTGCGGAAGAGCTGAGTACTTGATATGAACAGGGGGGATTGTTTCCTTTAAAAAAACCAAAGAATAATGTGTAAATGATGAACTGAGGACACCTAACTGAGGAAACAGAGCTGTAACTGATGTCAGTGCATATTTCATTGTTGTCACTTTGCTTTGTAGGAATGTTAGCAATCCTTACAGGACAAAGAACAAAAATATGCAGTGTTGCTTGCTATGCAGATGATTGTTGGAATTACACAAGGCAGGCGTCTTAAAGAGATCTCCATTTAATACCCTAACAACTGTGACAAGATCCTAATGCAAACAGACGACTGTTGTATCATGCAGAAAATAAAAGCTTAGGCAGTTTATTTGTGACATTAGGAACATAATTAATATACAAAAAATAGCACAGGCCCAGAAAGTGATGCTTGTGATACATGATGTGCAAAAAGAGAGGAATTGATTTCATTATATTTTTACTTTGATTGGTTTGAATTGTGATGATGATGAAAGTAAGCTTTTTTGATTTACAGAATTCACTAACATAAATCCACTGGGATTGCTCTGTAGTATCCTGTAAAAAAAGCGGCTAAATTATTTCACTTTTTTTCATTTTGGATTAAAAAAAAATTCCCTTGGATTTTTTTTTATTAATTGGATAATTTTTATGTATAATATTTAACATTTACATTAAAGTAAGGTTTTAAGTTAATTTAAGACTGTTTTAATGATCTTTTCTTTGTTGCATTTAGATAGATTTAGATTTTTAAATTGTGTAACACACTATATACTATGTAGTATGCTATATACAGTATATATATAATATTATTCAGTCTCTCTCTGTAAATTGTAGTAAATTTCAGTCCATCTATCCAGTGAGTTCAGTGAGTTGTACTTAACTTCAATGAGTAAATACACTTACTGAACTTGCTTAACTTGCACCACGAGTTATACCAAAGAGGGCATTGACTTCCTGTTACAAAGCCGGGTACATCTATCAGTTTGTCAGTATGAGACAGTGACGGAAAGGATTAAGCAGTTTGCTGACCCCAGTGCTTCCAACAAGATCTCTGTTGACACGTTGTAAATAACCCCGTTAGATTTGGTCAGCGTAGTTTATTCGTACCCAGTATTCTCCTCCAAGAGCGAGCACATAATTTTAAATATGATAATCTGTGATAACCTTCACCAAATGTAAGTAAAGTAATGAGAAAAAAAAAATAGGTGGGAAAAAAAGATGGATAGTTTTGTTTGGTACATTTTACCACATGGACTAAAGGAAAACTGTAAATCTTAAAATACTGGGATTATATGGTCTGTAATGTCAAATCGAATTGCACTGCAAAATAAAAATAAAAAACTCTGTGCGTCAGTCTGCGCTTCTGTGTCCAAAATATACCTTAACTACAGTGTTGACCCAAGATTTGTTTCCCACAATGTCATTTGAGAGCAGCATGGAAAGAGTATCACTCTGCTGTTGATATGACAAATATAGAGCGGAGCCTTGAGAACGTAGCATAAAGGTCAGCCAGAGTACAACCGATAAGACTGTATACATCCAAGACCATCAAAGAGCTTTAAAGATGCCCTTTCTATGGTAACATGTTACCAAAGATGTTGGCTATACAGCTAAGTTAATGCTAAGCTATTCTGCTCACAGTGTATTGACTTGTGTGAAAACAAACATTTGAAATGTGATACTTTATTAGAGAGTCGCTTGTTTACTTCTCTGTTTTCAAGGGTCAGGGGGTCATTTCTTGTTTGGACGACCTTTGCAAAATCTCATCCTCGTGGCAAAGACATCCAGTTGAGCACAAAACTTACCACAGCCGCCATGTGGTGGTTATATCTGGAAGGTGTTTATTGACGTCTTTTCCCATAATCACCATCACTATCGATTTCACCTATTTTTAGGTTGTTGGGATCTCCTGAAAATGTCTGAAACTGCAGAAACTTCACATTAAGACTCGCGGTCCAACAAGCTTAAACCACATGGGTACAGAGAAAATATTGTTATTGTAGAAAATAAATACAATTATTTTCTGCAATTTCTGTGTTTAAAAAAAAAAAAAGAAAGAAAGAAAGAAAGAAAAAAGAGAGCCTGTGTTCCCTCTATTGAAGATGCAGGAAAGCAAACAAAACCATCCCCAGGCAAACATATGGCAATAGAACGCCAGGATGGAAATTAGGCCAGAATTTTAATAATATTTGTGGCCAGAAGCCTACGGAGGACGTCTGATACAAAGCTGGTAAATAAATGTATTTCTCAGGTAGGGAAAGCGCTCAGGTATTATTTCATTCAAATGAGCTCAATGTACAGTTGCAGACTCTCGTCTCATTTGTTCTTCATACAGTATGTTTGTACACATGCTGAGCTGGTCACCTGGCCCAGAGGATTAGAATGCTAACCAGTTTACATTCTGCCCACAGCTTTTGAAATGATTCAATTTTCCTAATCTTGTTTAGCTTTAGAGTATGTGGCTTTGAGGCAATATGGCATCCTTTTTCAATCGTGGATCCTTTGAGGACATTTGCATATCTAAATTTTGTACTGAAATTCAGGACAGGCTCTGCTTTGCGGCCCTCTGAAAAACCCAAACTAAGAAGCAACGCTGGGTCAACCTGGAGGCTTAATATATGTTTGATGTGTAGAGATAGCCACCTGCTTTTTTCCTCTTACTCCAGTTTCTGAGAAATGCTAAACTCCCTCTTGATGTTAATGGGATAGTCTGCTATTCTTCATAATTCACATCCTCAGATGTAGAAAGGACATTGAGTTTATTCCTCCCAAATGGATGACATGAATAATTTTTCTCTCTTTTATGCAAGTAAAACATACTCTCAAAGTTTTAGCTATAAGACATATTTGCTTTTTTTTTGCTTGTTTGTTTCCTCCCTCCTTCTTTTTTTTTAATTCTGAATGTTATTGGATGAGTGACTTCAAACTAACGTATAAGGAATAAGAGCCAAACCCTATGAAAAGTTGTGAGAAACATTTGACTATTTTTCTTTGAGCATAAAAAATGTGATGCATCTTCTTACTTTTGAAAATGTGAACCAATAGCCACTGCATATAATCCTCTGAACCATCTGATTCTATTTACAGTTTAAAAGTATATATATTAATTCGAAGATCCAAACTATATTGCAAAAAAAAAAAAAAGGGCATTCATGTCCTTCAGTGGTTTATACTCACAGACTCGGGCTTGCTGCAATTACCTGCAAGAGTTAACGTGCACTGATCTGTAAAATAATTGTGAGGTGCTGAGAGGTTTTCCATTCCAAGTGGTCCCCATTGAATTGAGTGTTAAGTCCTCATGGCACGATGATGCAGAAGACATTTGTTCCTCAGATTTAGCCAGCAGGGAAGCAGCAGCAGACTAAATGAAAACAGATTTCCTCCTCATATTTGTGCAACTGCTTGGTTTACAAAGTAAGCTACAAGTATGCACTGTATCTGAAAAGATGGTTCTTATTGTGATGTGCAAATATTGACATGGAAAGCTTTTTAAATTCAGTTTCTGAGCACCGTGTTATGTTCATTTGTTTTTTGTTAACAAGACCCAAACCGGGAAAATACAGTTTCTGTAATTATATAAAAATCAAACATAATATGCACAAAATCACAGTGTTACAGGTTGAGTTTTATTTTTTTTATGATGATTTACTGTTGTCAGTTTTAAAACAAATACACTTTAAAGTGGTGACTTACTTCAGTACCATAAATAATTCATTTTCTTGATAAATAGTAATTCTGTCAATATTCTAAAATGCTACTCTAAAAATAGCATAAATAGGCTTTTATCAGTGGGACTTTAGAGCTCCTTCCCTTGTAAAGGATGCATGTTGCAGAATATGAATATTGTTTCAGAGAATTTAAAATATGACATGAAAAAAAAGATTAATCTTTCTAATCCCAAAAGACCATCTTGATCTCAGAGCTTGGATGCTCACTGCGAATCGAGTGAAAAAAAAAAAAAGTATTAAAAAGGGACAAATATCGCTTCTCCATTCGCCGCTAGATGTATGTGATAAAGCGAAATGTCAGCAAAAATACTAAAGCCGTATGTCAGCAGAGGCGGCTGACAGACGGGAGGGAAGAGGTAAAAATGTTCTATCATGTCCGACAAGGTGTTCTTTTTGAGATTTAAAGATCACTGCACAACTTTAAACATGTTTGTCACTTTTTACTCTGACGCAGGGAACTATCATGGGCTTCACAAGAACTTTATCGGCTCAGGCTCAAGGTAAGGGAGAGGGGGAAAAAAAGTCCATTCCCATTTATCTTAGCCAGGTTCCCTTCAAAGGCAACAAATAAATTACAGTGTACATTTGATACAAATTGATTTCTTAACTCAAATAACAATGTTGTCCCCCCAGTCAGGGCCATGTGTCACTCAGTCGCCAGTCTGAGTGAAAGCCTCAATCTGTCTCTGTGATAGAAATAGGGCTGACACATCTCCACCAAGGAATGCTAATCACGCGGGCCTGGCCTGGCCCTTTGTGGGCAGGCCATGATAAGGAAAATCAGTTTCCCCTCCTGTCAGACAGTGGGGCCTGCGCCCTGATCGCTGTCTGGGAGGAAACAAGCCATGGGCCTGGAAGTTACTGTCCTAGTTGTTTTGTTGTCTCGGTGTAGCTACATGACGGAAAGAGAGAGAGAGAGAGAGAGAGAGAGGGAGGTGGAGGGGATGGTGGAAGAGGAAAGGTGCGGCGAGTGAGGAAAAAGAGCGAGAGAAGCGTGAGGAAGACAGAGGGAAGAGACAGAGGTGACAGGTGGATGGCGGAGGAGCGGGGTGAAAGCCGGCGAAACGAATGCAAAGGGAAGAGAATGAGAGAGAGAGAGAGGTGCCGAGAGAGAGAGGCGCCGAGAAAGCGAGGGAAGCAGAGACAGAGGGAGAGAGAGAGAGAGAGATCAGGACGGATGCTGTGGTTTTTAAAGCCTCCGCGGCAGCTGTAGCATCTGAGATGGAGCTGGAGTGAACCCCACTGAATATCTTGAGCCGA
The DNA here is from genome assembly GCA_023238725.1 of Scortum barcoo. NCBI lineage: Eukaryota > Metazoa > Chordata > Actinopteri > Centrarchiformes > Terapontidae > Scortum > Scortum barcoo. The sequence continues at coordinate 6,996,943 of CM041546.1, read as the reverse complement.
TCTTATCAACGGCTGGGAGAAATGAGATATTGGCAGGAGCTGTTGAGTGCTCTCACAGCTGAGCAGGTTAATAGGGTTGGAAGGCAGGCCACAGGCTAATTGGATTTGCCGTGGTTTGATAAACAGTGGCAAGCCTTTTTTTGCCAGCCAAACATACAGGTCGAACTTCGCCGTCCCCCACTCCACCACACCCCTCAAGCCCACTTCTCGTCTAAACCCCCTCCATAACCACAACAACCTTAGAGAGAGACGGGGAGAGCAGAATGAAGGCTATTTTCTCCTCCTTATTCCCAGCAGGCCGGACTGGGAGGGTCTGTTTGTGTATCTGTGCGCGCGTGCGGGCGGTTGTGTGTGTATCTGTACGTGTACACGTGTGAAAGGGAGAAAGCGAGAGACGGGAGTTGGCCATCTACTGATTTTAATCAAATACCATTTAACCTGTCTGACCTCCAAGAGTCATCACACATGGCCAGATCAAGCGGGGTTGTTCGTCTCTCTTGCTCGGCATTAGAGCGGCTGGTGTAAAGAGGGCCTCTGTGTAGACTGTTATTTCAGCAGCCTTTCTTTTAAAAAAAATACTGGCTTTCACATCATCACCCTTTTTTAATCTCGGATCAAAAACAAGTATTATTTATTTGATAAGACGGAGCTCTGGCAGCATGTTGGGGGAATCATACAGCTTCAGAAAGGGTCAGAAAGTCACCCTTAAGTTGATAAAATACCAAACTCGTTCGCAGAAAATGGTCGTGGGGTTTGCAAGACATATTTGCAACTGTGACATAACACAAAAAGTAAAAGTGGAATGAAAAAAAAAAGTTTTTTTAGTTGGAATTTCAACAAGAAATCTAAGCTTTCAAGATAGAAAATGGACGTTTCTTTCTTTCTGCAGTGACCATGTTTGTCACTTCTGGCTTCGATTCAGTCTCTGCTCATTTGAGGGTGTTGTTTTTGTCTAAACAACCATTAGCACACATATACATTATACCCTACAAATGATCCAGTCAGACTGTTTATGTGCACAAACCTTTGCCCAGCGAGAAGCTCGCATCAAAGACTGCACTTCCCACTCTCCCGGTGAAAGGCCGTCCAATCAGCAATAAAAAAATCCATACATCTTTGAGCGTATAAGGCAGAGGCTCCTCAGACTAAGTTCTGTTCCCACACTTGTTTTGATCATATTCAAGTAGGTGGCCGGTGTTTGATTCTGTATGTTTGTATATGTTTTTGCCAATGTGCTGTGTACACTTGCACTGCAATGGGTAGCGGGTCTTGTGTGGTGGAATTATTTGTACTTTGAGTGTGAGGGCGAGGAGGAAGCGTATCCATCAAAATCTATTTACAAGGCGAGGGACTTTGAGGAGCAAGCGACACAGACAGATTCAATTTTTTTCTTCTTTTTTTTTTTTTTTGAAGGAATAGTACCCACTGTGAAACACCCTGGGGTGTCACACTGTCCTCATTTATATAAACAGCCCCAACCGGTGGATAACTCCTCTGCATACTTGGGTGTAGCCAGATTGGCTTAGTTAGTGAGCACCCCACACAAGACAACCCAAGGAAAAGTGTTTGGAAATAGAAGGGGAGAAAGAGAGGACAGCACATCAGGCCGCCTCTGGATATCCATTCGCGAAAGAAAAACATCAAGGCTTCAGACAGCTTTGAAAGGAGAAACTAAAACAGTGATTGATGTGGAAAAGGATGTTGGACGTCAACTGTCGGACAGACTGCATTTGGTAAAAGTTCACAAATTTGCAGATAAGCCCCAATGTAAACCCAGAGCGAACCAGCCGAAAGAATGATAATGGCCTTCGGGTACAGACAGGCCACTAACTTTTTTTTGTAAAGTCCATTCTGGGATGGATAAGTTTGTAACATTAGACGAACAAGGACAATTTTACAGTGTGTGTATGTTCTGTAGGAAAATTCTCAGCACTCTCAGAGAGGGATAAGAGCACCTAAAACAAGTCTTAGTTTGCTCCTAGGGGTCTTCCTAAATCGACACTGTCTTTACATTATTGGGGGGGGGGGGGCATTAAAAGAAAGAGAAGGAGAGAGAAAGAAAAGAGTCAGGAGTATGACAAAGATGAAAAAAAGAAAAGGATAAAAAGGACAGAGACTAAGAAAGAGAGACAGACTCTTCCTTCATCTCTTTATCTCAACCATTGTGGGTGATGGCGGGGTTGGGGGGGGGGGAGGGGGGGGGTTACATTTGGCATGGGCCGTCTCACAGACTGAATTCATCAGCCCCTATAACTTCAGCTTGCCCATAAAGAATTTATGAATCCTCGGATAGTAATCGGCTGCATCCATTTCCTGAAGAAGAAAGGACAACTGATGTCTGTTAAACAGCCCAAAGGGACCGACCTCCACTCCCATCTGACGGGCACAGAGGAGGGACACACACACACACACACACACACAAGCATGTATGCATATACTGTATGTTCAGAATGCACACACACACACACAGACACACACTACACACTCTAGGCAAAGATAAATATACTCCCACTCATAACCTTTTCACACCCTGGACGACTTGTATTTGAAAAGGCAACTACTGTCAACACTGCGTTCTTTCTGTGGGCCCAAAAAAACACAATCAACCTTTTTTTATAAGTTACAATGGAAAATAGATGGCTGTCACTGGTAATTGACGTATATTATAGACAGAGGTGAACAATAATGTTGAGATCAGATGAGACAGATTAAATATGTTGACAAATTGTCAAACTGTGTGCAAGGAGAACACGTTGTATCCCACCCATGGATGCCTTCACAGCAAAACAACAAACAGTTGTCAACAAAAATACAAAACATCTACAAAAATACAGTTATTGGAATGATTTGAGCGTAAACATTATCATTATCAATTAATGCTTTCTTGGCATACAAGAAAAGCATTTATATACCTCAAGATATTTTTTGTCTGTATGACTAATATGACTTGCAAATATTCACAAACTACAGTATGTACACTCAAACATGCATCCACACTCTCTTGTTCTGTCTCCCTCTCCCTCTTTCTGCAGCAGTAGGTAGCAGATAATTAGCACCTTAAGTTGTTTTTGGTCCCACAAACTCTTCCAGTTTTGGGATCTGGCTCGGCATGAAGTGGACAGAACACAAGCGCCTTATCTGGCGTTGCCCGTGTTTTCACAGCTGACCGTTCCCCTCTTTTTTTTCCTGCCTATCGTCTTTCAGGCTCTGCTCGGATTCCATTCCTCACACATCAGAACGGAGACATTCATCTTAAGGATGACATCTGTGGTGAATTTCTCAATAACCTAATAGTCATTCGGCACAGGAGGGGCTAGGGAGGGGGTTATGATGGTGGGGAATAGGGGATTATGACATATAAAATGCTAAAACCCTTCTACGTGGGTGTGGGGCGGTTGCGCATAAAGTTCAAATTTGGTAATTCAAGCTAATGTGGTTTGTTGTCCTCCAGAGGCTGGACCATAATCCATGGCATGATACATTCAAGCCCAGATATGTAATACGTTTTACCAAGGCCATAGGTTCCATATAATATCATTAGCTCGCAGTTAACACAAGAATTTGCAGGAGAAGCAAGTGTTTGTTTACTTTCCTCTCAAGAAAAGGCTGTTAAAGCCAAAAGTAACACCACATTTTACATTGTAGGAACACGTGTCATGCAATGAAATGCTTATGTTGGTCTCACTGCCATGGTTACAGAGTGGATTGAATTTCTTCTATATTCTCACACGAGACATACACTTTTTTTCCCTCCTAGTTTTAAATCGCCAAAGTGTACAAACAAATTACAAATCCTCTTCTATAAGGCTCTTAATACTGTAAAAGGTCGCACCATGACACATTGTCAGACAACAGTGTTTTATGAGCACTCTCTTTTGCCCCAACACCTATATGTGATTTGTATCTGCCATGATCCATATGGTGTGGATGATGTGCTTTGAAGAGGCCCATCAGTCAGTTAATCTAAAAGAAAATAGTAGCGGCCGATATCTCCCTCTCTCTTCAAGACAAACCAGAGAGAGAGAGAGAGAGAGAGGGAGGGGGGGGATTCAAAGCAGAGCAAAATCAGCTCCTCTCAGAGATGGAGAGGGTGGTTTAGAGGGGGGATTAAGGCGCTCCCTCACTGTGGAGCCAGCTTTTATAAGGTACATCATATTACTTCAGCTTCACACTTCCATAGATATATCATCATCTGCCTCCCACCAAAGCCTGGCTGTTATGCCTGCGTATTCTGTCTCAAACAAGATTAATACTTACACACTTGGTGTGTGAGGAAACATACTGACAGTAAGCTGACAGTACCTACTGTATGTAAAGCTTACACTCGATTCAATATCTTGTTTAATGTGTGACCCCGTGGAGATCATACACTAATGCACCTCAAGTCCGGATCCTGCCCTCGTTCAACACTTTGTGTATTTGTTTAGCACAAATAGCTGCGTGTAATGTAACTATCTGGCTCAATAATTCAAATAAATCGTTTTCTTTACTCTCTCTAGGGCCTCAAATGATCAGAATATTGTTTGACATACTCGCAATAGCTTTGTGACTACGCTGATGTATTGCTTTGTCTTTTAAAAAGTTATTGGATGTCCTTGACGAAAACAGCTCAAACCTACTGTGAACTGGAGAGTCTGTAACTGCTCTCCAGCTGCCTTTCAGTCTATTTACAGGAACATGAAGTGGAATAATGCACAGGTTGTAGCCTGGACTGCAGACACATTTCTGGTCTGGACTGAGTTAATCCGCGAACTGAATTGTAAAAGACCACTCTTTATTTTCCAGCAATTAAAAAAAAAAAAAAAAAAAAAGAGAGAAACCCAGCAAAGGTAACGTGTAAAAAAATATAGATACATAGTCTTTCATGTCAAGTCGGTGTCCTAGAGTAAGATTAGTGCTGCTGTGAACATGTTTGACTAGTCAGTTCATTGCCTGGGGAGAGTCCCCAGGCAAAATCCATACTCTGAGTCCAGGGCTGCCTTTAGAAGCAAGCCACGGAAATGATTAGTGCTGCTCAGCTGAAAGGCACAAAGGGGCCCGTTGGCCGGCCCTGAAAGTTTCAAAGTGAAACCGGTACACCTTGTGTCTGTGTTAATTGATCACAGACACATTATCTTGCCTGTTCAAGGCTTAATTTGCCCTCTGAATCAACACCTTTTGTCGACTACTGCAGTCATTTGTTGGAAGGGGAAAAAAGAATCGCTACAGCTTAATCATTCCAAGCAGGTGTGACTCCCAGCCAATTTTCTGCTCCCTTTTGTCATCTAGTCCTCACGTACATGTTGTGTTTTTACACTACGTTTCATGACACCGAGAGGAATTTAGTGGCCTCTCTCAGCGGGAGGAATCAACATTATAGAAAATAAAATAGGAATGAAGCGCGTCATAACAATGTGCATGTACTTCGGAATAAATGAAAATATTTGTCCCAAAAGAGAGAAGACATGATAGGGGTGGTCTGGTAGGAATAATAGTTCCCATAAGTTTTAGAGGCTAAAAAATCAAGATCCAGAGTTGCAATAACTGCATATGTGTATGCACTTATGTTTTTAAATAAATGATAGGTGTAAATAACATAAAAGCATATTTTCCAAAGAAAATACAATCAAAAGGTATTTTCATTTAATCTAGGCTTTTGACAATTCATGCATCAGTGCCTCAGAAGATCAAGAATCCATGAATACATAAAGTCAGAAAAATAATATGAGAAAGGAGTGGCGTAACTTAAGAAGAAATCTCTCATGTAGCTCACTGACAGCTATAATACATTTATACATTATTTGCAGCGATACATCCCAAACCTATTTTACGTTCAGGCCGTAAACAATGTTTGCTGCTACATGATGCATGTTTTTCAAAGCTTTGTCAAAAGGATGGGACTTATTTTCATTCAAATTGAAATAATATTGTCACCTTAGTGGAATATTGATGTGGTGGATAAGCATTTGGAGTAAGTATCCAGAAGAATGCATTTCAGACACTCAGATAAACAAATGAAAAAAGTGAAGCTAACCTGACAGAAATTAGGATTAAATGGCTGCAAAAGCTGTGGCAAACCCATCTCTGTCTGTGTCCTCTAGTTAGGGATGACAAGGTGCATATTCTGATGCACAGACCTTGATGGCATCTTGTTTTTCTTTGTTAGTATTGGCTTCCTTACTTGATCTTACTAAGATATTTGCTTAATTATATGTATTAAACATGTAGAAACAACTGCATTATGGGGAAAAAAAAGTTTAATTTGAATACCTAAAATGACTTTAACACATTTTAATTGCATTAAAAATTAAAATATACACAGATACAATGGAGTGACTAAACCAAATATTGTGATTGGAGTCCCGAGGGTGTCAGCTGAGCCAGACATCATTTACTTTTAATTTCTCAAATTCAGTTCAGCTCCATACCCTTTGGCTTTTATCATTCCCATGATTTTTTCAAATTTATTATAATAAAGAAGAATTGCTTAACAAATAAATCTTATTATATTAAACACACATGTTTTCCTCTTACGACGCCTGGGCCTTTGACAAGGTGTTAAATGCAATTGAAAAAGTGGCTCAGAGCCTGATTCTATATGACACGGTTGGCTTACTACAGTCGACAACTCACTATGCATTCGCTCCGAGATAAGAACGTTATCAACACCGTGTTGTCTGCGCAATGAGGGTGATTAGAAGACATATAGTACAAACACTTCCATTTTGACTTCAGAAATCTTACCTCCACCCATTTGTAGCTGCACAAATCTATCATAGGAGGGGATCAGCTGAGGGAAATGTGTATTTCATTTCAGTTGCTGTCCCCATTCTTAATGGGTAGCCATCCAGAGAGAATGAAATGATTGATTTTTGTCATCCCTGAATGAGGATAAATGAATCCATGAGGAGGAGGTGGAAGAGGAGTAGCAGGAGAAGGAAGGAGGGAGGGAGGGCTTAGCTTTCCTCGCACGTCTGGCCAGACAGAAACTCAGCAAACCTGGACGGCACTAACAGGGGAAGAAAAAAAAAAGAGAATGGTGTGTGTGTGTGTGTGTGTGACTGAAAATTACCTTAGCTTGTGTATGCGTGCATGTGCACTTCACATGCACGTGCGTGTTCACTTATACTTTGCTTCTAAGGTTACCTAATGAAATATTGATGGGAGATGTGGGAAGTGCGGGGGCTGGGTTGGCTGGGGGTTGGCGGTGGTGTTGGAACTGTAACTGCTGCTTCCTGTAGCTTGGGACATCTCTGTCACTCTGGATCTCAGAGAGACAGCCCTGCCCTAATTTAATCTGACTTTGAATGAGTCTGTATCACAGGAGGTAAAAAATCTGAACTTACCGCTTACGCTGCAAAGAGGAGCAGAGAGAGAGAGAGAGAGAGAGAGAGAGACAGAGAATAGGCGGTGTCAAAATACACAGCTGAAACATTTCAAACGCATCATAATCAATATTTAACATCGCCTGTCAAAGATGTCTAATATATACTTTTTAAATGTGACAGAACAATGAGCTTCCTGTATATACGACACAGTGCTGCTCAGGCTATTATAATGTTTGACTGATGTTATACCGCAAGCGTGACTCCGCTAATGGACTGAGATACATCTCGGGATTCTTTTCATGATTAGATGCAGCTTAGTAGTTTCTCAGGAAAAGATGGCGAACTGTGAACTGTGTGACAGTGACGAGCTGCTCCACAGAGTGGCTGCTACATAATTACCTGCCTCTGACACCATTTAGTGTGTCCATCCCACCGCAAAACCCAAGGCAGAGGTCTTTTTAATAACTATCGCGAGTCACATTGTTTGAATCAAGACTGGCTTTTTCAGATTTTGCGTCGCTCTGTAATGTAAGGCTTTAAAGGTAATACATTTCATTCCTAATGATCTCTCAAAACAGCTGTGTCGGGAAAGGTATACGATGGCCAGAGTGGGGATCATGCAAAGCGTATTTATTTAAAGCAGCATGTGAGTCTCTTTAACTCTTTGAAATAATGAAAAACGTGTGCCCCAAGACAAACCCCCAAGCTCAAGAGTAGACATTAAATATGAGCTCAGAATGCAATTTCATTACTCTTCCAAACTAACTTCGTTTCACCAGCCAGATTTCCAGTTTGCTGTGTTTTTTAGCTGACATGTTTTATCCAGGTCCTTGATTCCACTGAGTCTAAATAGCTGGATAAATGAGGGTGCGCGTGCCAATGGTTTGAGTTCCCAAGTAGAGCTGCGAATAATTGATGCAGCTCCTGTGAGTTCAACCAAAGGATATTGAGATGTTTTAAGATATTCAAAAATGTAGCAAACGCAGTGCACCATTTCCACTGAAACTGGAAATTATTGACCAGCCAAAAACTATTCTGAATGACATCCACAATAATTACACAGCGAGTCACATGCCACTGCCAAACTAAATGAGACACATGCTTGCAAAATGTGAACATGGTGTTTTGATTTGTTTGGCACCCATAAATGCCAAAAAGTCATCTCGGTACTCATCTTTGCGGTAGAGATATCTAAAATGTGCCAACCTGAGCAAAATTAGGTCTGCGGGGAATGAGAGTGATTTTAATCTCGTCCATCATTTTGTGTGCAGCGAGCATTTGGAATAATCTGCTAAAAATCAACTGGTACAAAGATTATACATATTTTATCCTCAAGTGCTTCTCTATCTTAGCAAGCCAATCACAAAGCCTTTTAAGCCTCTCTTCAGAATAAACATATCTAACTCATCCATTTTCACTCACACATTCTTGGGCTTTTTTTATTATTTTTTTTATAAATCAACACACGAGAAACAGAATTAATAGTTTATATTTATCAGGCCTCTTTTCAGAGTGGCAAAATGTATTCAACAGCAGTAAACACTGCGTTTTCTCCTCGCTATCTCTGCTAACATGATGACGGTTAGCGTGCACTAATCTTGTAAAGTCAACCTTTTAAAAGGGAAGAGGCGACGAATGGGGCTGGGAGAAAAAGGGCTGGACGGACAGCTATGTACAGGATTGTATCCGCACTAGGAGCTGCCCCTGTCCATATCCAATGTAAGGTTATAGGAATATCATAATCCCTCCTCTGAGCTCCTTTGCGCGGAAGATGATGACTAAATTTCCAGTGTCTTATCACACACTCCCAGACTGGAACTAGTACAAGGGGTTCTGAGGATGGAAACCAGCATGAAAAGTGCTGGGGATGAGATGATCAGATTAGCGGTGGCTATTGGATTTGTTTGTGGTGGTTGCAATCGGAGCGAAGCAGGCGTTGTTCAAAATGCCCATGGAGATGCAAAGCCTCCACCGATCCTTTCACCCATAAAAAAGTAAATAAATACTCTTCTTGGGGGTTTTTCAGGGGTGCTCCTGCAGGGGTAGGTGGGGGTTGAGTTGGGGGGGGGAAACAAATTTAACACTTCAGGGGCTTGGAGAGGGAGGGGGGAGTCTTGTATTTTATCAGGTGGGTAGATGCTGGACTGCTTCACGCGGTGAGACAAGTGGGATTGACTGGCGGTATTCAGCGGGACGCAGGCTGGTGGAGTGTCGGCGGCTGCCTGCGAGGCGGAGGCTGCGGCGGTAGGCTCTTCAGAAACCTCACCTGAAGGCACGGCGAGGTATTGTGGATTCAGGAGCGTCTCCCACACCACGCGCGCCATGTGAGGGGCTGGATCGGGGAGGAGACACCAGGCGGCTCTGCGGATCCCTCGGAGGGAGGCGCCAAAGTAGGGAGGGCGGGGGGGTGGGGGGAGGCTGGAGGGAAGCAAGAGCTGGCGGATGTAGGGATGAGCTCCCCAAAACCCAGATAACAGAGCACGAGGAAATGTGTCATTGTTCAATTAGAGAGGAAAGAGATCCAAGTAAAGGGACATTCCGTATAGAAAATATGCCTTTAAGGTTTCAATGGCAGTATCAATCACTGTAATGACTGTGGGATAGATTCTTAATGATGATGAAGTAAATACTATACCCCGTATTGAGGAATGGAGGCCATTTCAGAGGGAATTATTGCTGCACTCCTGGGAAAAGGATTCCTTTAAGAGGACTGACTGGTGGAGAGACAGAAATCCTGCAGTGCACACTATCATTTAGCAAATAAATGGCTTTGTATACATCTAATCTCTTGTTTCTTTTTTTTTTTTTGGTAATACTTAATGTTTCTTGCTTGCATCATTTAATAAGAAATGTTCATCACCACAGTATATGACAAGACTGCTAAGCACTCAGTGTCAAATCACATGTCTGATAGATTCAAATGCATGACTCCCTTAAGAATTCCAGTCTTGCAGGCTATTTTCCCACATGTTTAATTTTGTTGTGTGCAGTGATGCAAACGGATGTCAATACCAGTCTGTACCACTTACCTTGAATACCTCGTTTGGACGGCGGACAAAGACGTGGCTTTGCTTATATGACATAATACGGCGCACTTTGTACCCCTAAGCCAGGTCATTTCAATAGAGAGAAAGCCACTGAGTCAGCTTGGCGAGACGATGTCGATAAGGTAATGGCACAGATCAATACCAAAGATTTGGGCCAGATCTTAATTAAAGAAACAACTGCTGATACAAATGATGTTTTCAATGTATTGATATCGCGGGGGGCAAAGGGTGGGTTGGCTGTAGCGGCTGATCAATGTACTTAACATTAGCATTCCTTTTCATCATGTACCAAGATCACTTAATTCTCCCTCTCTCTCACTCTCTCTCTCTCTTTCCAAACGCCTTTTGAGAACCATCCAAGGCAACTCACATCCCCTCCCCCAACCCGCAAGGTGAACTTGAAGGTCTGCAAGGTTGTGCTTTTATGTGTCTCAACTTCCTGTGGTCATTGTGTGTTAAAGCAGAGAAAAATCAAAGACGCTGTTAAGACCAACAACAGGATTCTGGCATCAAGTGTATGAAAATCATTTGTCTCTCACACAGAGACATACAGTCTTTCAATTACACAGTGTTAATCTGAGAGAACAGCTATTTCTCTGTCCTCAATTTACAGGTTAATTATGTCAAATCATTGAAAAGGGATTTCTGGATTACTCATATGGAATTTAATCTTTTCTTTGTATTATTCCCTTGTGTATTGTTCTTTGGAAGAACAGGTTGAAAGGAGGAGCTTGTGATGACTTCGAAAAAAGAACAAAAAAAAACAACCCCCACGTTGTAAATTCCTTATGCAGAGACAAAGACAAGAGCGTCGCTGTTGTCTCCAGGCAACAGTGAAAAAAAAACAAAAAACAAAATTCGAAAAACTTCAGATGCTGTAGTGTCTGTGAATGGTAAAACAATAATTATTAAAAGGGAAGCTGAATTGATGGATCCCATTAAAGCTAACACAAAGCCTCCAGAGACCTAGCAGCACAAACAGTCCAAAGTCAATAGTGTGATTCCCCAGGTATCCCTGACCAGGACCCAGTTTAAAGAGACATCAATCTGGGATGTCAGTTCCCAGCTAATGAAGCTGCAGCCGATCAATATTCAGGATACTACTACTACCGTAAATGAAGTACTAATGCTTGTAGAGATCTCACCATATGGGCATCCCACCGAGAAGTTTCGTCTAAGCTGGATAGGTCAATTATAGTAGAGTCATGTCAAAATATGACACTCAGATACTCATCGGCTGTAATAAAAGCTAGATAACTTACCATTAATGCTATGTTAAAAATAAAATGACAACTTCTAATTGATGAAATCCAGCTTTTTTGGTGCCACTGATTGAAAATAGAAAGACAAATATGATAATCCATCCATGTGTAGGTCATTTGTTTGTGACTCAGCCTACCATTTATCTGAAAAACAGCAACTTAAATCAATTTTTCAGTGCATATTCCCTGTCACTCTATAATATACATTTTAGCAATACAATTTTAAATTCAAAATGTATTCAAAAGATCTGTCAGGGTCATGTGTAAATATCTAACACCTAATACTGTAACACAGTTCACAGTCAAGATTATTTTGCTGTGATTCATCCACGTTATCTGTAAAACACATGCTGCCAACTCAGATACATTTTAAGCATTAGAGTGTTTTTCCTCAATATTTTTGAAAAGATTTTTAACTCCCAAACGTTGTAAACACTTCAACCAACATGTGCGTTTGGGTTAGGTGAAAAACAGAATAAACGTGATCCACGGATGAATAATGTATATTCTGCAGCCTAGTTATTCCTTTGTGACATGCACATTCTGTCCAAAAGCTCAGATTTTTTTTTTCCAACAGTCTTATTTGAACCGTTTCTCTCATTCTTTTATTTTATGCATCACATGTTAATGCTACTGAAAGTTTTATCATTCCCTTCCATTATCCTAATGCATGTGATATGTGAAAGCTCTTTAAATCATGTATTAGGGCATTGTGCTATGTAAAACAGACGATGAATTTGACTATTTTGGGGGATAACAAGGGCATTTGTCTTTGAACTCAACTGATGCTTTCAGAAAAAGAGACAGTGGAAGTAGAAAGTGTGTACTCTTCAGTGCATTATATAGTGTGAAACCTAAAATCATATCATTGTAACTGTCCTTTTACTAATTTTATCTTATTTTTATTATTTTTGTTACACACACGCAAGCAAATACCTGCTACCAGTGAAAAATATAGCGAGAAAAGAAAAACAGAAAAAACTCATTCACATTTCCCCCCGAACTGAATATTATGAGCTAAATAACAAAATAATGAGATTAAAGCATCCAAAACCTTTTTGAAATCAAATGCACTGCACACTAAAGCACTGAAGGCAGTGTACTGGATGTAGTAGCTCAATCATTACCAGTTAATAAGGGGGCTAGGTGTGGTAGGGGATTGACTGACACGCTAATACTGAAATAATTTCCACTTTTTTCACCGCCTCCCTCTCACAGGGAGGGAATTAGTATTATCACATCAAAGGCTTCCTTTAAAATGGGTATAAAAATCATTTAAACAGACAGTGGCGGTGATTATTCAAACTAGGTTATTTGCCAGGGTGTGTATGTAATATGGCATCGTCGTCAAGACAACTTCATTTCCCGCTAAATTGCTGTCTGTCACCAGAATAAGTAAATTTGCTACTGTTTTATCAGCATCATTGTGTCAAGTTAGAGGAATACATCAAACAGTCAATCTGATCAACAGGAAATGAACACACAGTGAATAATGCAATGACTGAATGGAGAGCGGATTGGTCCGTTGATGTGCCAAATGTAAATTTCCCCCCACGTTTTTTCTCTTCTTAAAAGCATAAAAAAAGCTCTCATCTTCCACTGAAATGTTGGCTTATCATAGTGACTCTCTGACTGTATTTATTACTTGTTACCTCAGTGGGCTGACAGATAAATTGAAAATTCATAATGATTCTGAACCTAAATGTGCACAAACATATTGGTTAACATATGTATGAATATATGGAAGGCCAGCTATTTGCTATCATTTTGATACAGTCATCTCAGATATATATATATATTTTTTTTTTTTTACTGATGCCAAAACAAGCTTTTGGCTCACACTGAGGTACAATAATATCAGATTTCATCTACTTTTATATATTACCAAATAAAATTTCTCAACATAAAATTCACTGCAAAGAAAAAAGTAAGAATTTTAACAAAGAATCATTTAAATCTACACATTTACCATCCACTCAGGTCACTTTTATGAAAGTTGTTAAAATGTTTTAATCTTAAAAGAATGTCAAAAGCCCTTTAACATGAATGGTCTGCATTTAATTTTCCACTTGTGCAACTTTGATGGGGCTGCCACTGAAACCTGCTTGTGTTTTCTGTGGCAGTGGAGCCCAGATTTTATTGTATTTGGATGAGGACTCGCCAATGTTGCAGAAAAACAGAATGAGAGAAATGTTTAACAAACTCATGAAGACACATTACGCTGCTCCGCTACATTTTTGTTATCAAGCTCACGGTCAGTCTCCAACTTCACAACTAAAAATGTAATTCCGAAGTACAACGCTGTTTTAGCTGAACCTTGAAACCTCCAACACATAAATATGAGCTCAGTGGGATCGTTTAACCAACACGTTGAAATTACCTTTTCTTAAACTCAAGAGAGAACTGTGATACCCCCCAAAAGATTGGACGAGAGCGAGAAGGAGGAAGAAAGAGGCAGAGACTGAAAAAGAGGAAGAAAAAAAACACACATAATGGAGTTTGGAGGTCTTTTGTGGAGCTGATATTGTCTCTTAGTTTGATGTTTGCCTTCAGGATAAAAAGAGCTCCTCTGGAGTAACAATATACACCAAAATAAAGAATTGAGCTTGAAAGAAAAAGGGACAACAGCAATAACGGAACAATGGTGCACAATGGCAGGTATTTAACTGCCCTAGGAGAAGAGGGATGGGTTTACGGTCATGTCTCCCGGAATAACGCCTCACAACTAAGGTCACAAGAAATGTTTCCTGGCTTTTCAAAACCTGCCCGGATTCATTATATTTTGAGGGGATCAAGCCAAAGATTCATGAACAGCAGTTTAACCCCCCCAATTAGTCAAAGTCCCTCTGAGGCATTCTCTCTCTCGTGTTGATACATGAGGCTATGGTGACAAACCTGCCCCGGGGTTAGGTGATTCAACTCCAAAGTGAGTTCAAAGCACTCTTGTTAAACTTGGAACACAATACCGCGCTGCCGAGGGTATAGGTACACCCTGAAAAGGCAACGATGGCCAGACGCTGTATTAGAACACCTGAAAACTATAGACGGACATGGATGAGGGCATCACGTCATCACTGTCCTCAGTGTTTAACTGACACCGATGATTGTATGACAATGATTAGACATGAGAGGTAAATCCCAAGCCAGAATAACACATCATCGGCAGAGCAACAAGAAAAAAAAAAGTAAAATTAATTATTTTTACCTGATTTTTACAAAGTTGTCAGGATAATTTTGGCAACAGCTGACACCACAGAATTGGAGATAGAGTAATTATATTGCCAATTTATGGACAGTGCAATAATAATGCTGCTGTTTAATAATGTACAACACACAAAATGTAAGTAAAAATCGAGCCAAAGGACATGTTCCCACCGATCTTGTAATTGGTTGCACTGTAGAAGGAGTTCCCGCTGTTAATACTTTATATTACCTGAGCTTCATGTTACACCAGGGCTGCGTGCACACATGGCCAATATAGAGCTTCACTTTAATATGCCCCGAGTCTACAGAGTCACAGATCTTGTTTCTGTCTTCGGCCCCACAAGTAGTCCGCAAAATCTGTTTTATTGAAAGCATAGTACCAATTCAAGGTGGTAGTATGATTGTCAATACAGTGGTATACTGAGAGATAATACAATAAAAGACAAGCATCACTTTAAGCTATGGAGTCTTTTGGTTTGTCAAAGTTGGAGGACAGCTCTAGCACATAACAGTGTGACAGTAAATTCGGATTATCAGCACTGTATGTGGACAACTTTATTTTGTGAAGTTAATTCATCTTCAACATCTAGCTTTTATACACCAGGTAAAGACAAATATGACAACATCAGTATTGTTTTTTTGAAACTTATAACAACCTGTGTTCACTTTCAAGGTACAATACAGAGCGAAGTCCAATGAAAAGTCATTGTATCAAGGTTAGGATGAATGCAGGGATTTAAATAATTGCTTGCCGTTAGTATCAAAGAGGTATTTCTGTCCTATCTCCTTTTTATTTTAATGAGAATGACTTGCTAGAACTTTTACCATGACCACAGCCCCACTTTTTCCTTAACTAAATATGTTTTGTTGCCTAAATTTAACAGTATCATAACCATATGGATGGCAGATCAGAAAGTGCATCATGGGTCTTTTTGGAAGGCACTGACGGATGACCTATTTTGTCATTTAGGTGAGAAGACCTTGGTGTAGAGTGATGTAAGCTAATATATGACCATTTTGCTCCCATCTCCCCATAACAAAAAGATTAAACAATTCCTCACTTCCAGAGGAACTGGCCCAAGTCCAATTCCATTTTTTCTTCCGCATGATTCTCTAATAGAGTTGTCAGGAGAGTGGAGATTTTTGCCATTCAAAACCGCTCTTTGTTTATCTATATCTCAAAAGCTTTCTACTCATCAGTGAGTAATTTCAGACTGTTCCAAGATGATAGGTGAGTGAATAAGAAACATCGCCCGAAGCAAATAAAGAAAGTGGTGGAAAGAGAAAACAAATATATAAATATATATAAGAGGGCGCGCAGTGAAGAATGCAAGGAAGATAAATAAGACAGATACTTTGTTTCATTGTCAGTGGCACTCCGGGGTTATTTGAAGCACTTATTTATGCACTGTAAGCAGAACAATACCGGCGAGCAGAAATGATTAAATACAGACTCTTCAAGCAATAGACATCTCATTGTGGTGGGCCCTGGCTTGCCACTGGGCCAGCTTGATAAAAGCACTATGAGCTGATAGCTGATACAATTTGCCAGGCGATTTGAATGGGAGAGGCTGGGAGGAAGGGGCTGCGGCTCAGTTGGTCTGTCGCTGACAGCCTGTATAAGCTATAATAAAATCATTAGAATGTAAATGCTTTATTGCAAAATAAGAGCCTCAAGCTAGGGTGACATTATCTGCTGCCACCCGAATGAAAGCGCCGATTAGCATTCCCTGATTCAATGATAGAAGCAACTTATCTTTATTAAAATTTTTCAAATCGAGTCTTCATTTTTCGTGATTGAGTTTTAAGCAAATGTAATATCCAGTTCAGTTTGTGTATGAAATGAGTGGTGAGGAGGGGGGGGGGGGGCGGGATGCCCCAGAAATAATTAGTGTACACATTTCTTCCCTACATGTGTTTCATAACCAACAAATTGGATTTCATATTTGACGTGTCACTATCTAATACATTTGCATGAAAATATGGGGCCGAGTTTACAGAATAATTACTGAAAGTGTACACCTCTTTAACATGTGTCTCATAAAAATGAAATTTGATTTGTTTGAATGTGACTATCACGGTGTTGCCAAATAATTGTTGTGGAATATGAGGGTTAGACTCTGACTTGATTTAGATGTTCATATTCGTGACACGCACACATTTTCAGCTGAGTCTTTAAGCGGGCCATTGCTTAGTAGGCAGACAGTCAATTCTTATGCAAATAGCCTGTGACTGAGTACGGGATATAATATGCTGTAGATCAAATGTCACACTGGGAGTAAGAGTCTGTGTGATATAAAAATGGCTGACTTACATATTGTGCTGTAATATATGCTTCCTAATTTGATATTCCTATTTAATCTTCTAGATGTAATTCCCCCCAAATGTACAGCTGTATGGGAAGGCAGGTGACACACAGGGATGACTCCTGAGTTGTTTGTGACACCTGTGAAACATGGCACGACTCGAAACAACAGACGCATGCATCTGGTGCGTTTTGATCTTTTATCCCTCACCCCTGGCTTATCTTGTTGTCCATTTGTTACCAAATGAGAGCTGCAAAGTCCGTAAAACTGCCGTAATTCATTGGAAAAAAAAAACAGGTTAATTTTGAATACAGTAAGGAGCAAACAATGGTTTTAATGAACAGAATAAAATGTGTATGAGACAAAAAAAAAAAACAATGTCAAGGAGACCAACTTTTTTCGTTTGTTTTCAATCCAGTGAAAAAAACGCAATTTGCAAAAAATGTTTACATAATTTAATTTACTAATTGCCTTTTTAAAAATAGCATATGAAATTTTTTTTGTTTGTTTTTTTTAACTACAGGTCCTTGGAGGGGGGACCCATAACTTGTTCCACTATTTATCCCTGTGAACTTGAGGACATGTCTCTGGGGTAAGCTTGAAGCCCTGCCCTGCTAACTTAGAGCCCTCTAACCATCGGCGTTGTGCTGAAGAACACAGATGCAGCTCAACGCGAACAGAGCCAACGAGATGCCTTCCACGCTGACAAGACAACGTGTTGCTTTCAATTGCAGTCAGTGTCAAGGTTTTCACACGGAACATCCGAGATGCATGCTCGGGAGCGGTATTGTTAAGAGCTCAGGGTAGTCCTGCACAATGCAGTTGTTATGGCACACCCGGAGGATTTGCAGTGGAGTTCATGTGTCCCCTCTTATAGGAATCACCAGGTCATACATCTTGTGGAGTAAATTCAAAATCCCAGACCTCTGCCCCATTCATTGAAGACAAAAGGGGGGACACAAATTGGTCCAAAAACACAGTGTAAAAAGAAAAGCTTACATTAAGCTCAAGGGGACTCAAGGGACCCAGGCCAATCGTTGTATGCGAAGAAGAATGGTGGTGGAGCTAGGGACCGGGCACCAGCAGATAAATCACTGCCATCATGCAGATTTACTGTGTTGGAGTGAAAAGATAAATGCGTAAAAGGAGTGTGTGTCAGAACCCATGGTGCTGGGCCACACGGTAACGCTGGGTCAGTAATTGAACTTTGTTATAATTATCCTGAGGAGATAATATTAACTTATAGTCTTTGCGTGAGAAAGAAGCCGGTCCATAATTCATTTGCTGGATAGGGTGATGGTGCTGGATGGCACTCTGTCTCACTGTCCCTCTCTCTCCCTCTCTCCCTTCGCCTGCATTGTGTTACTGAAATATGACGGCTCCATTTTTATCCTGTCACAATGACAACTGATGGGCTTATTTTCCTGTGGCCCCGGGGGATGATGAAATAGTAAGCAAACATTCTTTCTCAGGAGGAGAAGGGTGCTCCATCATAGTGGCTGGGGCCGCCACCGCCGCTTGTGTTGTGTGGCAATAACAGGAGGTTATGGGATACAATACACTTGGCCTCCTCCTCTCAATACAGAGGGCCTGTGCAGTACCACTGTCGCTTCAGTTTCTTTAGTGTCGCTTTTTGCACTTCACAACACTGACTTCACTTCATAAAGCACTCTGTAGTTGGTGAGTTTTTTTTTTTTCTTAAAAATTTGGCATTCTGGATTATATTTTATTTGTGTAACGTCATTAGCATCAGCATTTGCACAATGACTAATAAATCATTTTTATGGGCGCCGGCCTTGTTGTTCCGTACAAACTATGATATTCACATTTGTTGCAACATTTGTGGCGTCTGCAAGAGTGTTTTATTGCTTTTCTGTTTCACAAAGTACTTATAAATTAGCAAGGTGTCAATTTCTCACGTTAGAATTAATGTCACGGCCAGGCCCAGCTGATTTATAGAGAGGCATCTTGTAAAAACCTGACACCCAAGGGCCCATTATTTACACCGAGAGGCGCTCCTTCAGCCTAAGCCAAGGTACCGGGGCAAGGTTGCGACATTTACAATAGGTGAAAATAACACCGCCACCCGGCTCTCTCGCGGCCTGACAATATCCCATTCATCTCATTTGAATAACGAGCGATATTGATGGACATTAGCTGAGAGAATGAGGATGCAGGCACCTGAGGGGGCTGAACACTGTCAGCTCTCATTTTCCCAGCCAGTTTGTTAAGCAACTGTGTGAAGCAGCAGCGGCGGCAATAACAGCGATAAGAGCATTCCTCCAGCTGCGCCGCCGCTGTTCCAGAGTAAACACCATCAGACCCCAGTTTATCACCATGCTAACTGGATTTAGACAAAGAGCTACAACGGCAGCTTGAGCAGATATCCAATGGCAACAATCAAACATAACAGCTCTCATTGCGTGCAAAGTTATTTCCATTTTTGATATTCAAAGGCAGTATTTTTTAATTATAAATACACAGCTCTAATCCCCATTACTCCATCTTTCCATTTGTGGGATATAGCTGCCTGCTGGAACACCCACCTTGGTGTCTTGTCAAGTCACAGCCAGCGGGGGCTTTTGTCTCCTTGCTGTAAAGAGAAATGACAGCGTAATGTGATTTACAGGCGATTGCTTCAGCTCAATTAAATTAAGTCCCCAATAATCCATGATGAATGCACACCTACGCCAGTCATTAGGATTCAAAACAAAATATGGGTTTATCGTATCAAGGCACCATGGAGGGAACACACCCCTTAATAGATGTGCTGATTCATTTAGTCATTTGTGTCACAGTGTGTAACGCGTCCAATGTCTGTTGGCTGCTAACGACAAGTGAGCCTCTCAAGATGCCGCTTTCCCCAAATCCAGGAAAAAAAAAAAACTGACTGGGAGGCAAAACCACCAAGATACAGAACACACAGCGTGTCAGGAGAAATATTAATTCAAGGGATTCAGGGTTTAATTGAATTTCGTTTTGGATAACATGAGAGCATTTTAAACACACACTCTGCATCATTGTGAAAATAACCCAATTAAAATAATCCCATAAACAAATAAATCAATAAAACTGATGAATGCAAGAAGAATGACCATCTTTTCTTCTGGATGAATTGTGGACAAGTTGATTCTAAATGCGGCAAAACAGGAGACCAGGGGCAGCCTCCAAACGCTCGGCCACTACATTTTGATTGACAGTGTCATATTTGTAAGAGGGTTATGAACCACAAAACAAGGGTTAAAGGGAAATTGACCCAGCAGTTGACGGGTGACTGATACATTGAGCAGGAGGTCTTTAATCTTGCTGCTGAGCTTACATGAAGCTTATATAACAAATTACAATGCCTACAGGGTAATACATCACCTGATGGATCTGCTTTTCTGTCTTCTCTCCTTCTCCTTTTCTGCCCATGAGAGACCTGGTAGACTCACTGGAATATAGGTTACAGGTACTGTGTTCTCTGAATATGATCAAGATCGATGGTCTGTCAAGCGGGACTAAAATTGTAAAGCAATATTTATAGGTCTAATATTACGTTGAATAAGTTAGACACACAGTTATCGGAGACTTCTATTGAGATTAGAGCTTGGATTAAACAATGCACAAGGAGATAGTTAAGGGTTTGACTGATATTTGAAGCAAATATTAAAAATGATGAATGTGTTTGTATTTTCAGAAATGATCGAACAAACACTCATTTAAACAAATAGGTGTACCCTACTTTGACATAGTAGGTAAACTAAAGATCTTATTTTTTTCAGGCACTGTACATTGAACTAAAATCACATATGTTCTTTTGCTGATCTGGTATTTTGGTCTCAACTTTCAAATTGTCACACATTTCATAATGTGGACTTTTTTAAGTCACCTCTCTTCTTTACACTCTCAATCCTCTTTTTTTCATATAACTTCTGTAGTTATCATTTCATTACTTTGTAAAATTTACTTTAAAAAAAAACTGCGCCTTTAAACCATTTTCTTGTTATAATTGTTTTATAATCATACTTTCTATGTTACACTGCTGCTAAAACTGCCTCTAAGAATCTCAAGTTAACCACCTGAAGCTAATTGTAAAGTATTTTGGCTGTACTGCACAGCATGTGCTCACTTTGACTTCATTCTCAACCAAAATACCAGACTGTACATTTTCCATCGCACCAGGTCCCAACGCCGTCATTTCCCTTCTGAATCCCTGGCATCAGACACTGCAGATATATACTCTTGATAACGAGACCTTGTCTGCCTTAAACCATGTCCTGGCTGCACCTGGCGAATGATAAAATGTATGACTTCTCTGATAAGCCCACAAGTAGAACAACACTGTCCAGGTGCAGATTATTGGCAAGGTATAAGCCCCGTCTTGGTATGCAGAAGGAGGCAGATCCTTACGATAGCTCTGCAAAAGGGATTCAACTTCAGCACCCCAGCTTTAGATGTATTCCGCTTTTCTGATCTCCTCAGACTAGTATAAGGTCAGAGGTCACTGCGAGCGCTCTCGCACTTCGTCTCGAGACATACTGTCAGGATGTCAAGTTTTGATCACTGTTAATGCCTTTTTTTCTCAAATATCACAAACGTCTGCGCACTCTGAAACTCTGTAATTACAAAAAAGAACCTGACACACAGCTCACAGAGTACAAGCTTTGCCGTTATTGCGCCGTTAAAAAAAAAAAAAAAAAAGGTAGGATCACACAATGTACAAGTCAGAAGTTTAACTCTACTCAGAGCTCAACAAAGGTTATAAAGTTACTTGTGGATGTGGAGACCTTAAGTGGTGCGCTCCGTACTCCCAAAGCATCTTTAAAACAGAGGTACTGATCTCGGATCATAACCTCTCATACAGTAATTGGTGGTCCTAGTTCAGGGGCGTGCAGTCAGCACTCCTAACCAGCGAATAAAGCTGTCTGAAGCTGTTCTGGCAGGCTGACTAATCAGGCGTTACCCACAGCCAATCCAAGTGCTTCTTAAAGTGGATGACAGAGGCATCTTAAGTTTCTGTTACCTGGGAACGAAAGCAATCAATTTAAAGCTGTGGTTTTACAAAGTGAGTCTGTGGCTGGATGTCAGCTTAAAAAAATTTGACCGATGCAGCATTTTAGGGTTCATTCAGTTCGTTGAGTGAGTAAAAAAAAACAAAAAAAAAACATTTGTCTTATTTAAGCTTTAATGTTTTCCTTATTGGTCTTATAAAAGGCCCAGGTGACACCATTTACAGCTGTTATGAATGTATTTGCATGTAAGTTAGTTAGAAATAGAAAACTCCTATCGCCATGCTTGATGCACAGCTTGAGGTCTATCAGTGGTTATTTTTAACCCTGAACTCATATTAGTTTTCCAGTATAACATGGTCAAATATGAAAGACAAAACCTGACTGAGGACGCAGAGCACATCAGATACTGTATAAAGAATTATTAGTGATACAGAGTTCAACATATGTATGAACACTTACATCACAAGATACAGTAAATGCTAATGTAAAGTGTTTATGGAATCTGAAATTGGTGCCAGTTCCTAAGCATTTACAGATCTGTGGCCCCTGTAGAAGCCTGTGTGTGTGTGTATAAATGTGCTCACCACGTGGCTGTCTGCAGCTCTTCCTGCCATTACGGTCATTTGAGGATATCAAAATGTCAACCCTGAGGAAACAATCACACGCAGTAGGTTTGGATATCAATACCCAGTTCTAAATTGGAACTGGTTAAAATTTCACAAGATCCAGTTATTTATTTGTTTATCCGAAAAAGTTAGGCCCGCCTTACGTCCGCACCACACGTGTGTTTATAATACGACCGGCCGAGCCTGTGCTCCAAAGTGTGGTTAAGCTTTGTAAAAACGACAGCAGTGAAACATGATGGATTGTCAAAGCCTCTATCAAACCTTTTCTGCCGGCCCAAGTCACATCCCAGAGTCAGCCAATGCCAGCACATCTAAGTCAAGTAAAACATTCAGCTTGTGCAAAGCAAGATAGAGAAAATGTGTTCTTATTTTACCCTTATTACCAGAAAGACATGCAGTTTCCTTCCATTTTCAACCAGCTGACCTTTTAAGAAAGCCAAAATTACTTTTTTACTTTTAACGACAGGATTCAGAACTAAGGTTTTTTTTTTTTTTTTTAACCAGAACTGGGAGGTACATTCACAGTTGTTAAAATCATACATACATACATATATACACACTCACACACCAAGGCTTAAACATGAGTATTGTTATTTTGAAAAGTGATTTTTATTCTGATTTATTTAAATAGGAACATGCAAACAGTAACACGTGATTATGATGAAAATGTTGTTAAAATAAAAATATGTATTACTTTATTTCCTTTAATATGGCTGCCTGTGTGTTGTGCCACAATATTAGTTTAGTCTGCAGACAGAAGTCCCACATCTCTTGAAACCAAATCCCCCTCCCACCCAAGCACACGGATGCCCGGGACCATCTCTCTTACCCCCGTCTCTCAACAGCTTTTGAGAGGTCTAAGTATAAAATAGCGAGGTGCACTAACAGTATCTGTCCATTGCAGGATACATATAGAGGGTACGTGGGGAGGCTCAGGTAAGAACTTGCATCAATCTGTCACTCACTTCCCTCGGGGCGATAAGAGAAATTCCAACAGAGAGATAACGCTGGACATTCAACTTAATTCCGAAGGAGGAACTTTTCATCAGCGGGTCACATATTAGCTTTCAGAAAAACGGAGTGCTGTGAGTTTTTTTTTTTTTCCCCCTTCCCCTTTCGCTTGCTTGCATTGCACAGCCCAAGTATGTGGATGACACCGTGAACCCGAGCGCTTACAATTCCAGAGCAGACATGTATTTTTGAAAACTGGTCGTCGTATTTTTTTTTTTCATTATTTTCTATCACCATGTTTCCTCACTCGAAGCGAACTTGTTCGATAACACAGTGACCAGACCCTTGGTAGTATCTCTGGTGTGTCGGGCCAAAACATTACAAACAGTGTAAGAAGTTTTGAGGTCAACCAAATTCTCCTTCAGGCTCTGCTTGGTTTTCTGTGAGGGGATTTTCTGCATCTCTCCGACGAACTGAAATAACACATTACAGGACAGAAGTTGTTTTGATTGTCATTTTTGCAGACGAGAAATTATTTTAGTCAGCTGAAGTAAATCCATGTCATTTTGCAAGCTGTGGGAGCTAAGGCGTGGTGTTTTTGTTTTTTTTTTTCCTTCTTTTTTCTAAAAACCAAACCCAGATTCCTGTTGAAGCAGTCGAAGTGTAGCATGCGGGAAAAAGGGGAGAACATTGGCTCGCTAATTTGGGCATACATGGCTTCGGTTAAAGTTCAAAATGTCAACCAAATTGATTTCATGAGGCACAGCTGGCAGCAAATTAAGTGCTAATCATTCACAAATCCTTCTCAGTCATACATATTATCCCAGAAACATGGACGTCCTCACAGCTGAGTGGTTGCTGTGAAGTGTTGTCATTTTTACTTTTGTTTTATATTTACAGTTTAACATTTTTGTTTCCTCCCCCCAAAACAAAACACAGAGCAAATTTTATTCTGTAAAATGCATAAAACTCCAGTGTACTTTTATTCTTCACAACAGAAATAACCCCTTCAAATTTCTGGATAAACATATTGTTCTGCACACATACAGTGAATAATGTTTGGCATCATCTCAAAAGCATAAATAAATAAATCAATGAACACACATGCTCGAGTATCCTATAGATGCATGTTGCTAAGATTCTGCAGAGAAAATAAAGCAGTGAAAAAAAAACAATAAATTAAAAAAAAAAAAACTGACATTGTCATGTGGAAGACAAGCCGTTCCATACAGAGACAATTGATTAGCTTCGTATCGCAGCAATAGCCCTTACTCAGCTGGGGTGGTGTGTAAGTGCTAGTCTGGCTTTTTTTTTTTTCTTTTTTCGTTGATGGATCATATGGATCAATACGACATGGCACATTTAGGAGACCCCTACACCATACCCTGGGACTAGACAGGCAAGAATGGAGCCCCTCGCTGCACCATCACCACCACCTCCACCCCTTTCTTTTGCTGATTGGGAAGGGGAGGGGGGGATGCTGGACTGGTGACAATAATAGCTGGCCCCATACTCCATACTCTTGTTCAAGTGCATGACCAGCCGAAGGGATTTTTTTTCCTCTTTTTTTGATTGTGAATCTTTTATTTGCCATTTCTACGTGGCACTTGTCTCTCAGGTTTTCACAGAGAGTGTTTATTGCAACGGTAAGTCAGATACAAAATATGACTGTTGACCGAGGATTTAATAGGTCTTTTTTTGCGAGTTTTCTTGAGGGGCTTCCAACAATCAAGATGTCCCCCCTGCAAACAAAGACTTATGGGCAGGTGGGGCAGGGAGATAAACACAATTAAAAGTGACAGCAGAAATATACTGTTGTTTAAAATCCATCACTCAGTATTATTTTGGGAAAAAGGGCAACACAACAATTTATAAAAAAAAAAAATGCTTGTGATACCCTGCTACAAAAATTGCAGGCTTGACTTTTTTAGGATATCATGATAGAAAAAAAAATTGGAAAAACATTTCACCCTAAAAAGAGTTTTGTGTGTCAAAAACATAAAAAAGTTTACGTCAAATATTAATTTATTCTTTTTATTATGCTGAATTTAACCATTTTGGCCACCACCTCAGTAACACTATAACATAACACCTTTAATAGCCACTATGGTGCTCATGCTGGGCAATTTAAATAGCGTGAATGACTCATTTAGAGCACACAACACAAAAGGGGGACCACAATTAAAAACGCATAGTACTCGTAAAAGCTGCTGGGGGCTAGAATTAGAGGTGGCACAAGGGTAATACATTTTTATTGGGGTCACCACTGCTACAGAGATGGCCCCACTACTATATTTCTTTATCTTTTCAACTGTGTTAAAAACAGCTGTTTGGGGCTGTAGCAGATAATTCAAGTAAAGGGGTTTTTTTTTTTTTGTCTATATGGGCTAGCAGGGAGACAATGGAGAGCCATCGATTGGAATGGGGGCTCGACATCCTGGCTTCATGTCAGCTGAATAAAAAGACCATTACCCCTTCAGCCTTGGTTTGATATACACCACCAGGAAAGAAAGAATTAGGACTTTTACTTCCTGTCCCATCAGCCCATATCTCCCTTTTTTTTTTAAACCCCCTTTCTTTCTTTTTTGTCTCCTTTCCCTCAGCTTGTCCTATAATCATCGCAATCTTTTCTACATTACCAGGTTGAGTTTGTGAAACAATAGCGGAAGGCTAATAACCTTTCCTGGAGTGGCAGTTTTTTGCCAAGGGGAAGAAAAGGGGAAGGACCGTGATGATAAAAGGACGCTGGCCTCGGTCAAAGGTCAGCCACTGTGATCTTATTGTCGTTCCTTTTGGCCCTTTCAAGAGGAGACCTCTGTATTTCATTACCTTTGGGTGAAATTTAACCTATTTCACTGCGAAGTTTGGAAGAAATAAAGGATGTTAAGAGCTGAGAAGACATGGGGTTACGTATAAACACTCAGACTGTATTCATAAACCATTTATTAAATTAACAGATTTCCAGTGCCCAGACAGGACCATGATTATGTTAAACTTTCTGGTCAGGCTGAAAACTGGCAACTTTTCTAACATTTTCCCCAGATTAATATAGAAAAATGAACTCTAAACAAAATGAAACCTTAAGGCTAAAGCTGCACCTTGTAATGCCGTTTGAGGACACAGTTATGCATCAAAACACACCGTGAGCCCCCTACTTAGATATGGATCATGGCTCAGATTTAAGTTGATATGTTCCCCCCCCTCACACTCCATCCCTCCTTCATCGGCAATTTTGATTAATACACTCCAATTTTCTGAGAGATAGTTTTCTTACAAAGAAGAGATCCATTTCGCCCGCAAGATCGAAAGTTAGAAGCTGCGGCATAATTGATGACCTCCCGGGACAAACGCTCTCATATTTATCACCACCTGACCTTTCCTCCGCTCTCATCCATCATAAATTAAAGTTGTACAGCAGTGGCGTGGCCCTCGCTCCTCTCTCAGCACAACCTTTTGTCCAGAGGTCCTCTCCTCCGCTTCATTTGGAGCTGTTGGAAGGAGCAGCTTTAAAACCTGCGGTTCAGCACCTCTGCTGTTCGGGGCAGATGGTCATCACTGAAAGCATCTGTCAAACTCAGGCCCCCTCACTAGTGGCCAACCGGCATCTTCTCTTCCCCTCTTCCTTCGTTCTTCTTCTCTCCTCACCTCCTTGCGTTGTCTCCTTTCCCCGTCTTCATCACCTCTCTTTTTTGTCGTCCCGCAAGTATTATCATGCTTTTTGTTTATCCCCCCTTTTCACCCAGCTCCTTCTGTCAGTTTTCACTTTTCTTCCCCCTGTTGTTTTGCTCAGGTTTATGTTCATGCTAGTTTTACATGAAATTATGCACTGCTGACTCACATCTGTCACAGTCAGTAATTAATGGCCCCTGCGAAGAGGACATATACATACACAGAGACACAAACAGGAAAACTAAAAAAGGCAAAAGTGAGAGAGAAGAAATAGCAGGAGTTTAGATTATTTTCAGATTACAGATACAGTAAAAGGCCAACCAGCACAGACAGTGAGAAGAGTGATCAACAGACAGTAAAATAACTCAAGTATCCTCACTTCTAATAGTTCAGCTGTCCTCTGAGGATATAAGCAATATTACTTGTTCAGTTTGCTGCTACGGACCTTCAGCTTCAGAGTCAGCCTCTCTTACTTCTCCCTTTCTCCCTCTAAAGACCCCACCCACACACACACCAAACACACACACCCACGCTCACTAAAGGCACCTATTAATATTGATGAGAGGTAGGGCATTAATGTTAAAACTGAGCTTTGGGGCCGAGCCCTTATGACTCCACTGTAGTGATTAACACAAAGCAATGGAATAATTTATCATTTGTGCCATATTAACTGGGTGAATTTTCAAAATCTCCTGTGAGGGGAGGTCAGTAATTATGGGCTAATATCTCTGCCAATTATGGATTTTATGTGTCTGGCTTAATGATGGGTAAAATCGGTATTGTATTGATATAGAAAACATGCATTTTAAACATCTTGTCAGATCACCCCAGGTCACATCAAATCATTAGTCTTGCAGTGTTGTTACTCTCTTGTGTTTCTATGATTGCTTCAAGCTCTTGGGGACACTCAAGTCCCTGGAAAACTTCAGAGTGGCAAACAGCCATTTCACTCACATCATCTTTATTGCATGCCGTTACATGGAAATAAAAAAAATATCTTGAGATACCACAGCACACAGTTTAATCATCCATTTTCACAAGGTTTTGGGTTCAAAGTTCCTATTTTTACTGTTTGTAATACACCAACATTTTGGTTATTTCTTACTTCAAAGCGCTCATTCTCTGCAAATTAAGATAAACCTCGCAATCTTGTAAAGCTCCTCTTCAACAGCCTTTGAAAGGGAGCAATGGAGAGGGAGCGATTCATATGTTTATACATTGTCATTCAGTGCATGACTGCCCCGCACTCCCACCAGAGGCAGCCTACAAGTGACCCCTGAAAAGAGGGGGTCAGGGAGTAGGTCGTGCGGAATGGCCCGGCTGTTGGCTCCGACACTCTCTGACAGCTTTAAGTAGATCTCTTTTTAGCCATTTATTTGGAGTGTCCGGGGAGAGAGAGAGAGAGCAGGATGAACAAGAGCAGAGCGAGACTTCCTCCTGAAAGGGAAATCGAGACTATGATGCCGGAGTGAACTTTCCCTGGCTGTCAGGTTCCCTGATCTAAACCTTCAAAAGGCTTTTGTCTCTGCAGTGAACCAGCAACGTTTAATATGACAGCTGGATATTTTGTGGCTCAATAATATAACAATCTAGCTGGGATTTCCTGTACATATCAGGCTGTAATTAGTTTTTAGATACTGTAAAATAATTCTATCAATATGATGCAAGCTAATGTGCTGATGGGTATTACTCTTCCAAAACAGCTAAAGCCACTGGCAGCAACCAGTGTGGCTTCCCTGTGACAGTCTTTCCCAGGCTCCTGTGGTGCTCCTCAACACTGATCTCTTGTTGGTGAATTTGTCACAGTGTTATTGCCCTGGTGAGGCTTCTCCAAATGTCCACTAGTGTCCGGAGTGAATGAAGTGTTAATGTCTTTATGGATCGTACCAGTTGTTCTTATCATTAGCAACCTGCTTGCCCTTAGCAGCTGACTCCTCCCCCCATGTTCCCATGTCAGTCCTCTGGGGCTCTGTCCTCTATTTGATTGTGACTTTTCCCCCACTTGAAATAATTGCTTTGTGGTCATTTGGTTATTTGTGGTTTGTACTTTTTTTTTTCTCCAAATGCATCTCAGTTGCAACCAGTTTTTATACTGATTTTCATTTTTCACTGGCAGCAGCTATGCATTGATATGCATTTAAAAGAAATATGTATTATAACCATCTTAGCTAAAATGACTCATACTATACTATATGGTCATACTATATATTATGCATATACCCGTCTCTCCTATTTGTCTACTTATGGTGTCCCTCATAAGTTAGAATAAACCAATACAATCAATCCTCAAGTAGTCCTACTTTAATATATAAAGAAAAAATATATATATTCTAGTATAAGCAGTATGTTTTTCACTGATTGCTGTCATGTTTTTAGATACTGCACACTAAATGCTATGTGGATCTATGCTTGTGTAAGGTTATGTTGAGAAAAACATGTCAGGAAATTAAACTTCTTTCCCACAAGCAATTCTTTGGGGCAAAAAAAAAAAACAAAAAAACACCAAAAACATTAATTATGCAGGAAAGGAGCAACATGGAGGGATGAGGCCTACAACAATGAGTGCAACCAGGAACACTGCTCAGGTCACATGACTTCCACAATGAGCCCTGGCCTGAGATCAGCATCCGTAAGACAGATATTTATCAATGTCTGGCTCATTTGTTATGGAAATTCAAATTTTAAAAGATCCCATGCACTGAGGCCCTTGATCACTCAGTATATAGTATGTGTATATGCTTTTAAAAGGATTTAGGATCTATACCAAATGCTAACAGCACAGAGCACATTAGCACCCAACAGCTGCACTGTACCTGTATTCACAAGAGTCCAGTCCAATACTCACTGTCTTGTGTTGTATAATGCATTTTTATCTCCACTGCACCAGCAGGCCATAGATTAGCATTATAGATTCTAATTTGAAGTCTTGTCACTGCTTCCCTTGTCTAGAATTGTAAGTGCAAGGGCTGCCATCTGCTTGCAATAATGAGCCTGACAACCCTGGTAAATGTGCTTTTTACTATCTTAATGGCTGGCGTATTGATCTTAATGGACGTAGCGTTGGCTTGTTGTTCTATCAGTCAGAGGGAAACAGTGGGGCACGGTGAGCAACACCACTCCGCATCTAACAGATTTGTTGCTCCTAGGCAGCCCTCATGGCCACTTCATTGATATCATTAAGTCGCCATATGTTTTGCTAATTTACCGCAGTTTTCGGATGCCGTGCATAATAAGACACGCTTACCGTGAACCTGCTTCTGACACTGTGACAGGCCGTAAAG
This sequence comes from Scortum barcoo, assembly GCA_023238725.1. Taxonomy (NCBI): domain Eukaryota; kingdom Metazoa; phylum Chordata; class Actinopteri; order Centrarchiformes; family Terapontidae; genus Scortum; species Scortum barcoo. The sequence continues at coordinate 6,966,296 of CM041546.1, read as the reverse complement.
AATTCTACTCTCTCCTCTTTCCTCTCCTGTGATTGTGTGTTGGAGTATTTTTTCTTAGGAAAAGATCCTTTATATTTATATATTATATATATATTTTTTTTAATCTTTATTTGTTTTACATTTACACATGTATATTTTCAAGGTTTTTACCAGAAGGAGAGACATTTCAGGGATGTTTTTTTGGTCAGTGAAAGCTTACACAGGCTCATATGTTTTAATAATGTAATTCAAAGTTGACAATTCCTCACACATTTTACTATAAATTATTGTCTGGGTATTTTATCCTTTTATCTGTTGTTAACTTGTTGCCACACATTTATTCACTTTTCAAAAAGTAACTCTGGAGCAACATCACTGAAGGCACAAAATGCAATCAAATGGAACAACCGAGATTCCTACAACTTTAGCCTGCACCCATTTGTAAACTTCAATTCAACCCAACATGTTTGAAGTGCTGGGAAAAGATTCATCACAAAGTCTCATTTGTAACATCATTGACATGGCAATAATGACCCTTTGGCAGTGCGGAGTAATGGGTGGCTCTGCCCTTTAACCCCGACCAATGAACACATTTAGTTTAGGCCAGCGCTCAGTGATTTATTTCTGACAATATTATGGCTTCTGAAGTCGTAGAGCTGGACACATTGGACATTGAATGGGGCAATCATTAACTAGGCAGGACACGTTTCACTTTTACTCCCATTCCACCCTGTGAAGGTATTTAGAATTCACTCACCTTCCACATTGCTTCTGGTTTATGGAGAGAAACTAATGGGAGTACAGCGACCGTGGTCCAAATAATGTGTTCTCACTCTGAAGTTGAATGTTAAGAGATTCTTTAAATGTATTAACAGAGCAGCGTGTTGTCGCCTAAAAATCAACTCGTCCCAAGTTGTTGTACTTTTTTTTTACATTTTTTTCAAGCATTCAGAAAAGTAGCACTGCCTCCATCACAGAAAGTACAAAGTGTCTTCGTTTCTCCAAAGAGAAAACAAGCTACACCTCTTGCTGAGCACATCTTTTCAACAACTGCCTTTGTTGAAAAAAAGCAGCAGCCAGATGTAGTGGGACCACAGTGAATTGAATAATTTCTGTGATTTAACAAATGGTAAAAATACTGCATTTTTTCATGCATATTATTTTTGTGCATGTCACCAAGTCACTTATTTTAGAATAATTTGTGATGCACGTTGATGGCAGCTTGGATAGTGATAAGTACTAGCGGTGCATTGCATTGATTTGAGACTGCAGCAGAGACAACAGCAGAAGGTGCCTTGTTTTAACTAATTGTCTCAACATTAGCCGTCGAACAAACTATCAGAGCCTTTTCCTGTTGGCTGCACAGTCCAGGCAACATGAAAACCCATCTTAAGCACAGAGTGGGAGGTAAGGAGGTGGAGAGGGGAGGAAGAAAGAGTACCAGAAAGAGAAAATGTAGAGAAACAGAAAATGGATAGACTCTAAGAGAGAGGGAGAAAACAGAGGGAGAAAGAACGGAGAATGGGCTTAGGCGTCTATAAACAAATCAACACATCTATCACCCAGGGCCTCCTGTAAGGGCCATTGGGTCACTGGTGTGTTTGCACCAATCCCATCACTCACTCAGAGTCGACAGGCCGGCCATTCCCAACCCACCACAGTCTGCTTTTCCAATCCAGTCAACAAAGCCCAGGCCCTGGCACTGTCTGTTTAGCTAGAGGGGAAAACTGTCAGGAAAAGTAAGACGAATGAGCTGCCCTGATTGACTATTTCCTTAGATACTGAATCAATGGGCTTATTATCACCAGCAATTACAGTACTAATACAAACAGATGCTTGGGGAAAGACATCTGCTTAGAGAGATGAGACAACTAGATTTTCAGTCAATAGAGTGAAGAAAGCTCTGCTCTCACTGGCCCTTAACAGAGGTATTTGTATTCATACGAGACCCGGGAGCAAATACACAACAGCGCACACAAACACGTGCAACACACACTGATAGAAAAAGATTTGGGATATTTATTGCAACTGGAAAAAAAAACTATTCATTTGAAATAACAATGGCTACAACACAAAGGCTAAAACAGCTTTTTTTTCCATTTCCATTCATTTACTAACATGCAATTCAGTTCTAAAGGGAAACTGATACATCACTTAACTTTAAATAACCTATTTATTGAAGAAATTGGTGGAGTTACTTTAAAAAGGTACCATAAAGACACAGTTTGTATTTGAAAGTCAGTGTTTGGCTGTGATCATTAGGTTTCAAGTAATGCATTATTCTTTTTGGAAATTCATGAAAAAGTAGTAGTGCAACCAGGGGAAGTAAATGTTATTTTTTAAGTCTAGCAGCTATGTGTTAGATGATTTTATTTACTTTCCATCTTAATGATGAAAATGCATAAAATTTATGGGTTTTTCTCTTTACTTTGTGTTTTTTTATTTACACTTTTATATTGTTGATTTTTTTTTTAAATGTAGCCTACTTATTTGCTGCATTCCTCACTTATTGACTGGCTTTACTTTTTGTGGATGACCTCTTTGTTTCTCAACAATAGCCAACAGTGGCAACATATTTGACCAGGAGACCAAACATGGCCGCCATGTCATGTCTTGTTGAAGGAGAATAAAAAAGCGACCTGCTCCGCTTCACTTCCTTATTATGATGTGATTCAGTCCACAGATCTCTACACAGAGCCCCGACAGAGAGACAATCATTTTTAACATTTTCCTCTCTCTCCCATTATCTGTCTCCAACAATAGCCTTGGCTCAACACCTCTCCTCCCATTGCTGTGACAGTGAAACCAGTCTATGGAGTTTCAGAGGGGAGTGAGGCATATCATTGGAGCTCAGGCCATGCAAACAGCAAGAGGGCCCATTCAGAATGGGCTCTGATGGACGTGGTGCCACTTGAAGAGGACATGCCTGACTTGCCAGTCCCTGACAACCGTCTGTGTTTGCCAGGTGGAGCATTGAGGGGCCGTGCCGTCCTTTTTGTCACGGTCTGCTCCGTTACCGTTTCCACGCTGCAGGGCCTTTGCTATATACCACCATGGCTAGCCCGCTCGCTAGCTCCACGCCTGAGCAGGTAGCCTCAAGAAGGTAGCCGTGCAGAAAGGGACGTCCCCTTTCTCTCTTTCTACGCCGTTTCTCACATTTAATTATCTGATTTCTTCTCCTCCCGTGGCTGGGAGGAGAAAAGAATTGCTCCTCACGCCTTCTTGCTGTGGAGAGCTGTTGATTGTTCTCACTAAAGCCCACAGTGGACTGAATGAAAGGACACCTTCGTGTTTCACATCACATATTAGACCGCTCCGCACAGGCCCAAGTGTTTGTGAGCACTGGACCCGTGTTTGGAGTCAATGAGGAGAGCATTTCAGCCGTGTCACTGCAAAATTTCCAAGAGAAGGGGAAATCTTTATTTGAGATCTGTTGCTCTGGAAACAAGGCTTCATCTCCTCCTTTCTCTCCATTGATTGTGGATGACTCTGAACAAGGATACTGTTCTCTATGAAATTGGATATCCACTATGTACTCCATTTGTATTCAGTACAGTCCCTCTACTTTTGTCAAATTTATGCCCTTTCCTTGGAGGTTGTGTCATGTAACTTCCCTTCAGTCTCCTTCTGAACTCAGTGTTGGAACTAGTGACCTAAAACACCAGCAAATCAGATGAATAGACCAGGAGGAAAATTAACCCCCTACTTATGTGGCGATTCCATTTGAAAATCACCTAATTATGTGATTATGTCATTAGGAATAGGGCGGGTGTGTGCATTTCAAAAGCCCCCAGTGAGTCTGTCTGTGAAATAAAAGACGCAAAAGGACCTTAAAGGTAATTAATCCATTTAACTCCCCTGTTCCAGCTCCACATGCCACAGCAGACAACACAGCGGTCCCACAGAACGGGCCGAGGAGGGAAAGAATGCTAGTGGATTGCTTTACAGGAGTCGCCCTTTGAAATATATACATAAATGACAAACGTACCATTCTTCTGAAGCATGAGGCACATTGGGAAAGTCCATTTCCCCATCTCCCTCACCCTTTTTCTGTTGTGAGAGGCAGCAATTATAGGTTTATGTACTGTACAGGGAATATAACGGAACAAGCAGCCGTACACTGGTTAATGAAGGCATGCCGACTGTGAGACAGCACAGATACTGTATCGTATCTTGTGAAGTGCACTTTGTGATTTCAAGCTTACTGTAATTTAGCATTTTTATGGCATTTGCCATAGGTTATGTTCACTGACTCGTAAAAGATAAAACTATCGATTTGCGTACAGACCTCACATTGCAGGAGAGAATAGTTGTGGGCTCTGCCAAACTGTAGTTTATCATTCTGAGTGACAATCATTCGACCAAAGTGATACCACACAATCTTGTTTCACACCTCAGTAACTGTGTATACATTAAATAGGCAGGTGCAGCCATTAATAAAGTTGTATTAAAAACATAACAGTTAGGCAACCTGGCGTGATGTTATCATTTACCAACTGGGAATTAATACAAATGCAGTTAATATATTTTAATGAGGAAGCAGAATTTCTCAAGGCCTGATTTCTGTTATCTGTTTACGTCTCACTGAGCCCCGTGTTGTTTTGCACTAGTACACTCAAATGGCATGTATTTTCCTCAACACTGAATGGACCTGGAATTTCAATAACATGCATAGAAGGTCAATATTTAATTCTCTAAATGAAATGAAATGAAATGGTAGTAGTTGTGCAGTGCCGTTAATTAAGGAGAGCTGATTTATAGCAGCCTAGACAACAGAACTGTAAGGGAAATAACTACATAAAGATTCATAATAAACTACAAACAGTTATATATCGTCACCATCGATGGGATTTATGATATAGGTTGCAATAAAATGGTGGTTGATAAATTTTAATGGTGCTTGTTATTAATATGGCCTTGAGGAAGGAGGGTGCACTGTGGACAGTTTGATAATGATGGCAGTGAGTATTACAAGAAAGCACAACAGTTGTGAACTTCAAGTGCAGTGATGCATGGCCGATCATTTGGGGAAAATCATTTTTAGCTTTGCCATTATAATATTTTTGCTTTCATTTTTGGATTTTTTGTATTGCAAGAAAAATATAAAATCCAAACATACATTGTTATTCTCCTATAAAAGCGCTGTCCATGCAGATGTAGTACAGCGGGGTATCGGGGTATTGCTACGATACAGTACAGTGAAGCCCTCCATCCTGCACCCTGTAATAACTCACTGTGGCTGTCCTTGTCAAACCACCTAGCCTGAAGATAAATATGTCATTCTTTATGGCCCCCATCAGAGTCCTGAACAGATTCATTTGAGAATAAAAACAGGATTCCCCCTCCCAGTAAATCCATCAGGGTGATGAACAGTCATTTAAAGTGAGTGCACAATTGTTGACATTTGACTTTATGTGTTCAGTAATTCTATTCAAGAAGACCCTCACTGTAAGTCCTCGACTTTTTGTAGAGCAGGGAAAGTGGGCTGGACACACTGGTGTATTCAATAATGTCAGAAAGAGTAGAAATTCACATGACATTTTCAGGATAAAAAGTAATAAAAAAATATGTTTTTAAATTTATATGGCTGCCAAGCAATTAATATTAGTTTTGGGTCATACAAAAAAGATGCAGAAAATCTGACTCCCCTAGGAAAAGTTTGAAATTCATTGATGTGCAATACTTAGCAATGATAAACCATCCCAACCGCAGGCCTCAGGGTATCCACAGGTGCATTTTAGAGCCAAGCTCCAACAGATTGGCAGAACAGTGTGGTGTAGGCCATTTGGCACAGACTACAGTTCACTTGCTGCTCCATAGGGAGAGACTCCCTGACCTTATCCCTCAAGCTCACACTCTCTCACATATTGCAAAACATTAGCATCTTAACAAATCCCACATTCCAGCTCTACATGTTTTAAACCTCTGACAAAGTTATTTATGAGTGATGTATTTTCAGTTTGTTTCAACAGCTACAATCTGTGTTTTGAGTCTGAAAAGAAAAAAAAGCCAATCATGTTACAAATGTATATTATAAATTTAAACCAAAAGCACAGGGAAACAAATGCCAACTTTTCTCATAGTATGACAAAACTTTAAGTACTATATGTGTGTTATATACCAGCTGTGAGCTTGTTAAATCAAAATAATGAAAGATTGCTGGAGGGAGTCCACCTGCTGATTGCAGTGCAATGCAACCCCTCTTTATCTTTATCCAAAAGTAGCTCTCTACCACTTTCACACAGTCCCATCCAGCACTGCGTGGCCTAAAAAAAAGCCACCCCCACTAAATTTGGTAAATTTTCTCTAACTCACAAAACTATATTTTTCATAAAAAACCTCATTGCAGTTTCAGAATAACAGTTTCTGCTGACTATTAAAGACCTCAAGTGTTACTCTTAACTGCAAAACTCATCAGCAAAGAACAGCCACGGGGCATCCTGGTGGCAGATTTAGCCAGGTCATGGACTTTGTGGGTTTGAAGTGACTTCTTGAACTTTTCTGAATGCCCTTGTTTACACATTCAAAAGGCTAGAAGGCTAAAAAGTGGCCATTTAAAGTGCAAAACCCAACTGGAGCCAGAGAGGAGAGACAAAGAGGACTAAGCACGGTGGTTGAGTGGGTGAATTGCTGGATGGCACCAAATAGACAGACTGGCTGGCACACTGGCGTGTCTGCAGTAAGTTAGAAAGGTAGTGGGGAGAGATTTCTCTTCTCCTGTCTCCACTGTGCTTACCTCTCCTCTCACCTTGCAGTCTCGCTTTATCACTAAATCGTTCTCTATCTCTTTCTAACTCTCTCTTTAACTCCTTTTCACTCACGTTCACCCTCCTGTCAATTCTAGTCCTCTTTCAATCTCCTCCACCCGCTCTCCCCCTCTAATACTCTGAAAAACTACTCTCCCTGCACCTCATTCTCCCCCTGAAAACTCTCTCTAGCATTTACCAGGCAACCCTAGTGACTGCTGGGCTGTAAAATGGCCCTATGTGGGAGAAAGAGCAGGAGAGAAAGAGTCTGAGAGAGAGGTGTTAGATTCTTGACAGCGGGGTCTCCCATTATCTCTGTAATCTGGTGATAATTAGAATTAGTGCTCAGGCACCCCCAGGGCGAGACTTTCAATGCCTCACAATGTCTGTAAAGGACCTGGAGGTACACTCCCTGCAAAACACACACACACACACACACGCACATTTACACAAAATCCTTGACCTAACCCCGCTCTGTACCCTTCACACACAGGCCCTCAAACCCTCTTTCCCAGTGCCAACTATTAAAACAATATCAAAACCCCTCACACACCACGTTCACCTTCAACCCCCAAACGCACACAGTCGCTGCCTCAACCCATGTCCCCACACACACATATACACACACACACACTCAATCCCTAACTGCAACCCCCACTTCACCCCTCTTCCTCGCCCCTGGGCGGTGCACAGCTGAAGGTAACAGTGGGTTGCTGGTGTTGGTGGTGTGGAGCTGAGCCTTCACTGCCCATTAATCTGTCACTAATTAGAATGCTCAATAGACTCCTAAAAGAGATGTTAGCTGCCTAATTATGCTATCAGCCAGCTAGCTCGCTATTAAAAGGGAATTGATAAGTGGATAGGAAGCAATGAAAACTTGAGGCTGAGTAGAGCTCCTGAGTGGCATCCTTGTCCACCTCAGTCCTGCCCTGTGGCTGCTGGAACACGCAGTTCACTTCACTTACTGATGATTTTTGGAAGTGATAGGCATGTCGCCGCGGTGTTTTAATGAGGCCATTATGCATTTGTAATTCGAGGTGAGATCAGATCATGGTCAAACTGGATCAACATGTTTCTTGTGACCAAATATATACAACTACAGTATCATGTACACAGCTACAAAATGCATGCAAATAGATGGGAATTGCACATGCATGTTGCCAGATATTTTATGCACAAGGCTTGTTTCTTGTATGCATGTGTGGTATACACATGCATACACAGAACATGAGTTTTACAGTTTAGCTGGTGTAAAAATAATTTTTAAATCAATGCAGAAGTTTACATTTGTTTCTGGTTTTGTTCTGGGTAGATGTTGACTGCTGCAGAATGGATGCAGCAGGGTAGCTATTTGCATATGTTGAGCTTTTTTGTAATAAATTCAATTGGATAAAAATAACACGCCCCTCACAGTTCCAGTTGATCAACTTTCAAGAATAGAGGAAAAAACTATTTTTAAGAAAGAACAGGAATTTCAGAATTATACATAGGAGTTTTAGGAGGCGTCTCTCAAAGCCCTGGTGGCATAGCGCCATCCCCACAAGGAAAATTTCTACTGTTGTCCCAAGCAAAAAAAAACAAAAAAAGAATAAAGAAAAGTTACCAAAAAAAAAAGCACCAAAGCCAATCACACAGAATTCACCATAAAAAGAAATGGTTGTTGATACTCAAGGTGTGGTCGGCGGGTAGAGGCCTGGCCACGGCCTTTAACCAGTGTCGTCTGCCATGAAATGTTGTTTTGGTGTCAGTCACAGCCACTGTGACCCCCGCTGCCTCGACACAATACCTGCAGTACCCCCCAGCCCAGCGTGCAGCTCATTCACTGAGCCTCAACGCGCATTCCAACCATTCACTTCCCTTGGAGACTCTCTTTTCCCCTGTCTCTCCCTCTCCCACTCACCCCGTCACTCGCTCTCTGTTCCTTTCGCTCGGTGTCTCTCCTCCTCTGGTTTTCATCTCATGAAATGATTCAGAATAGAGCGGCGCACAACTCGGCAGCAAAGATCAGTACAAGGCAGTACAGTAGACCAAAGCACTTTAAATAGAACCGTGAATGATGGAAGAGAACAGACTATAAGGAGAGCAAACACATGACACAGACCATGAAATTCTGCTGCGGTAAAAGTCTGTCCTTTTATTTTCACTTTATTTATGAAGGGACCGTTGACTTATGGAAACTTCACATATGTAAAGGAATAATTTGTTCCTTAATGAAAACTAACATCTTCTGTTGAAATGGACTGTTCTGTGGATGGACATTTTCATGCAGATAAAACTTAACAGAAAGATTTGATTACTGTCAACCCAAGCATGTGACAACAGAGCAAAACATTATCTGTATAGGTTTGCAAAGTTTTCAAATGTGGGAGAGGCAGGATGCCAAATGATGTTTTTAAAAAAAATCTACATCTACAGACATTCAAAAAAACAGATTTAAGATGTTATAATTATTAAGAACAAATTACAAACATTGAATGAAAGTTGGTTGAAAAATATTACTTAAATTACCAAAACTAAATGATAATTTTATACTTCTTGGCCCCTCTTAAATTTGAACAAATCTAACTATATAAATACTCAGTTAAAACTTTAAAATGGCTAAATAAAAGTGCCTGCAGAACACATTTGGTCAACATATTCCCAGCAGTCATCTGTGGCTTCCAGAAAAGGAAAAAAAATGCTTGGGTGCAATTCAAAATCTAATGCAATCAATACAAACCACGTTTATAAAGAGGACCATTAAAGCAATTTTCAATGTCCAACAGACAATCAATTTACATGTTTGAAGAATCAAGTGCTGACCTAAACTAAAGTATGTCCAGGGAAGAGCAGGTTACTATTGATTTACTCCTAGATGTGCATGATGTCTTGTATTTTTCTCGGTGGGTTGAGGTATAATGTGGACTCAAATTGACAAAAAGGCCATTTAGTCGGGGAGGGCAGTGCTTTCTTTATTATGTTGATTGTGCATTATATTCAATTCATTAAGATTTAGAAGAATATTGCATTATGGCAAAATTACACCCCTTACCTCATGTGGGAAATGATGCAAAGAACAATATTAAAGGCTTGTATCAGCTTTGCTAAAGATAACATGTCAGCTGTTCACATCTGTGGTAGTGAAGGTCTTAAAAATACAAAAAGTGTTTTATTACAGGACTCCATTTAACAGCAGTAATTAACAGGAAACAAAAACCTTAACCCAATGACTGTCCGTCCATTTAGAAACATACTTTTCTCCCCCCCTTTCACAGTCTCTCTCTCTCTGTTTCTGTGTCTCTCTCGCTGTTGTTTGGAGATCGATAGAGTCACCTTGGTTAGCTATTTGTAGCCTCACGTTTGGTGAGGTTATATGTGTGTGGGAGAGAGAGTGCTCCTGTGCGAGGGACGGGGAGGGTTGCATGTGTGTGTGTGTGTGTAAAGTGTGTGTGTCTGTGTGCATGCATGTACAGGAGAAAGAGCACACAGGGTGTGAAGAAAGCCATGGGGATCAGCATTAGCTACAGAGCCCTTTTTGCTCCTCTTTAAACTTGATCAAAGGCAATCGTAGTTGAAGCCTATTAAGCACGTCCCTCTCAAATGTGCGGGATAAGAACACCGCATACTCAGAGGGGACCCATATTTAAAAGCCACAGCCATTGAAACCAAAATGTATAGTTTTTTTAAAAAACATTAATGCCCAATAGTTAAAAAGTGAAGGGGGGAAATAAAGAAGAAAGTTTTCTGGAGGGGTAAAGGCCCGAATTCAAAGACACACCTTTGAAATCTTGAACGGCTTGATCCACACTTGGTAACTGGTTTATCAAAATCACCACAGCTATTTGCTGTGGTTGTCTGAGCTTATAAAAATACAATTTCAACTTCAGGGAAATGTTTTTGATGGCTTTTCAGTCACATTTTTATATAGTCCACCAGATGCAGGCTGCTTTCTTTTGAGAGTTTATTTTCCCTGGTCTCCACTTCATATTGTTGAAACTTAATCACATTTCCCTGTTTTTTTTTCCTGTCATAGAGCCTGAATTCATTTTGTCCAAAAATAAAAAAAAAAAAATAAAGAACCCTACACATCATAGTGTGTGAAAATACAGACATTTAATAATTGAACTGAATTGGTAAACATGCTCATTATAATATGTTGTTGTAATATGAATGTGTCAGTAAAAGAATAAATTTGTTTTGAACTATTATCAGCTTTACACCTTAAATATACATCAAATACATTTCAGGTTAAACACGTACCAAACAACATTTTAGTGTCAAATGTATTATATTTACTTACTGCAATAAAAAGCGTCTTGAACTTCCATATTCAGCTTGGTCGGGGGTCAAACAGTCTGAAAAATTGTGGGGTGGTTTGTGGATGAAATAGATACATGTATTATGACTTAAATGACAGATTATGAATGGGCGAGCGGATGTTATGTGGGGAACTAAACGGTAAGTGAAGAGGTGAGGGGAGTTCCTCGTGCCACTTATAGCTAGTGTGTCTGGTGCCTGGTTACTCCGTGCCGCACACAGTCCTCCAGAGGGATGAATTAGAATAAACATATATAATCAGATAATTAGGCATTCACCACAGATCTCCGCACATACACACGGACACACACACACACACATTCAGTTGCATGCCTCGGGCTGGGAAAGCCAATGAAAGCAGATTAGCAGATGTTTAAAGACAGTAGTGAAGGCTGAGGCTTGTGTGTTTATTTTTGTGTAATGACCAATTTAAAGTTTGATTTAGATTTTCTCTTTTTTTTTTTAAAGCTGGATTTTTTTTTTAAATTGAATGAGATTGAGATTGAGAATGGGATGTGAAGCTTTTTATTTCGATGCCATTTTCATCCCTATTCAATAGAAAAAGAAAAAAAACTTAAATATACATTTGGCTGATTGCTTCAAATCAAGCCGAGGATAAACTTCTTTTAGTACACCGCAAATTATGAATGTCAGCTGCATTTTGAGAGGAGCTCTGATCAAGACAAAGGCCATCCTTTCATGAGGACTAGCAAAGTAGTGCGTGAAGTCGCCCTTCCTCAACCCAACCTGTCAAATTAATTAGTACCCATCATTAATTTGGTACCAAAAGTGGCTGTGACCTGCTATTCCAGCTCCACACTGGTATCAAATCAGCCGTGTATACCTGTCAGATAAATTCTAATATCCTGTCCCATTTCTTATTCAGGAAATCTGTCAGCCTTACCCCTTTCTCCCCACAATGAAAACAATCAACCAGGAAGGATTTGCGTTTGACAGTTATGACAAAGCAGAGGGGGGCTCGCCTGGTTCCAAGATGGAATGACTGCACCCCCTAAAGGTCTTCGGAGGAACTTCACAACAGCTTCCCATGCACCTCCAACCTCCCCCCCCACCACCACCACCGCCGCCACGTCCACCCCACCTCCACCAGCAGCGAGCTACCAGACAGTCACACGGCGAGGGGAGAGGGAGAAGACAGAGGGGGTGTTCGTGCCACCAACATCATCCTCTCCTCTCCATCCAGTCTGCTCTCGTCTGCCGGGGTGCTTATGATCCATTTTCCCCCAGATATGAGAAAGTTGCTCGCTCAGAGGAAGAAAGCAGTCAATCAATGCTACTGAAATAGCCCCACTCCATTAGCAGGCGGTAACAGGAGCTGTGCCCTTGCTTAGGGGACTTTGGCTCAGGCGGCTCCAGTCCCCGACTCACTCTCTCTCTCTCTCCTGTCTTTGACTTACTGACTCTCCCCCCTGCCATCTCTCCCCACCGTCCCCAAACTAAAACCAGATCCAGATAGTTTTACAGATATTATGGCATATCTCCCAACAGCCCTCTCATTTCCGCCTCTTTATTTCCTCTTACCTCAACACCCGCCGCGACAGTGCACCTTGTGTCATTTTAAAAGCCTGTTTGCACCCATCTAAACATCCTTGTCTTTGTCTTGCCAAGTCAGCCAGGCGGTCGCTCGGTCAGCCAGTACCCTGTTTGCCTGCCTGGCCTCGCTGGCTGCCTCTGAAGACCTCTAATTGTATTAAAAGTACTCCCCTCTGCTGGCCCTTACACCCCGATCTTTGTGTCGCTGAAAGCCGATACCTCAAAGCTCCTTTTGTTTTATAAGGGGAAAATCGTTTGGGAGTGGACCCCGGGATCTCCACCTGGCGTGCATGCCTCTCTCAACTGCAGATTATTACAAGGAACATCTGCTCGGGGGTCACCAGCAGTGTCAGTTGGCATGGAAAGATAGGCAGCATGGATCATCTTCACTTAAGCACTGCATCCTCCCCCGTTTGAAGTGCACAGGACGAACGGTTTCATGCCGGAGAGGAAGCAAAAAAATAAAAAGGAAAGTTTGAATATGTTCAAAAAAGTCATACAGGATGAGATGAATTATTTGGGTTAGGGTTAGGGTTTAGGGCTGGATTAGGGTTAATCCTTTAATGTGGGTTTGTAGCAAGAGTGAAGGACACAACATCCAGTGGAATTAAAGAAAGAATTGGGTATCATTAAAGCTGTATAAATACCATCACCGGGGAGTGGTGTAAAGGAGGTCTAAATGTGGGAAAATCCTGTTGTGTTACAGATTGTGAAATTTTTATTTTATTCCCTTTTTATGCCACTGTGTTATCAAATAAAACTGATGGGGAGCAATAAAACTATTAATCTCAGGGATGTGCACGCTCTCTGAAATCTACCAGTCTTGTATTCAGTGCTGTCTTTCCTCAGGCACACACGCCCCACCCAAACCCCCCCCCATCCAGTCTTCATCCCCCACCCAACCCCCACCTCGCCTGTCCTGTCCTAACCCAAACTCAGCTGGGCGGCACAGAGATCGTAGCTGTGTGTAACGCTGTGTCAGGTGCTATTAGAGGCTGTTAGGTGGCAGCCTCCATCACTCTCTGGCTCTCCGTGTCCACTCCAGGGGTGAGGCGGTGCAATTGCCTTACATACACGCGCACTGCGGTGCAGTGACAGGAAGGCCTGATTGGCAGTGACACGACCATGTTGCAGAGGGATGGTACAGAACGAGGGAGGACGAGGGAGCACGAGAGAGAGAAGGGGGGACCCAGGTGGTGTCGGAGCAGCTCCACAGGGTGTTATTCTATCTATCCAGCAGGACCTCGAGAGCTGATGGGAGAAAATGTGTGTGTGCGTGCACATGTGTGTGTGCGAGGGTGTCCCAGGTGTTAGCATGGCCACTTCCCCAGGTGCTCTGTTGGGACATATTACATATACTGTACAATGACAGAGATAGCCCCGGATGAGGCTGGATGGACTAGTTGGAGAAAAGGTGGTGTAAAACATTTGGCAGAGAGAAGGATGTACTTGTCTTGTCTAGTAGAAATCTCCAGACAGCCTGTACATTATCAATTATTGTGTTAGAAAGGGCATTATTGTGACTTCACGACTGAATATTTATTACAGTGCATTTGACAACCACTGGGCATATTGTATTATTATTGTACCAATATAGTGGTACCATACTTTAGATAGTACAGTGTGTGTGTGTTTGTGTATGCATATTTTTTGTATGCCTTTTTTTTCTCATCACTAAATTACTAAAATAGCTGTTCTGGTAACATCGGGCTAAAAAAAAAAACAAAAAAAAACAATAAAGTAAATCTCATTCTCATATTACTGTTCAGCACTGGATTCTTTACATTTAGCTGCTAACTGCTGTGGAGCATGCTACAGTAGAATAAACAGCCATCTGCATGACAGAAACCAGTGCTCCCTGCATGTGATGAAGAGAAATGAAAGGTTCAAGAGAGGAGTGAGCATTAGGCCCCCCTGTGGGCTGCCCCTGTCTTGCCTGATCCAATGTGTTGAAAGGTGACGGCAGCTCTCTTGGCAAGATGTCTCTGGTTTGTTTCAGCTGTTGCTCGGCTTTCTTATTACCTCCATCTGCTCTGCGTCTCCACCTTGAACTTCCTGCAATATTATTAAACAAATGTGGCCATTGATTTCCTGGGTCACTTGATATCTCCATGTCATGGGTCATAAATGACCTCCCGTGTATACGCGTTCACCCTTTTGATTATTTAATTGCTCAAAATGCTACTTTTAATTAAAGGTTGTAAAGGTCCACTAAAACTGAATCGCCTGTGTCATGAATATTTGCAAGCCAAGATTCAGTCTCTACAATAAAGTGTAGGCCATATTCCAGATTAACCTAGGAGAGGCTGAACTGCTCCCAGCACTGTAATTTCTTTGACTTTTTATTGAGGGTATAATGTCGAAAGTGGTAGTGAAGCATAGCTGAGCATGGGTAAGTATTCCAAACTGTATGTATCTGCAAAAATAGACAGATCCTACGATGTTTGAGAACAAAACTGTCTTTTATCTGTCTTTTTCCTATAAACTATTTTTTTATGAGTTATATATGTGTTATTTGCATTACTATATTAAGGGCAGGAGATTCTAAATGTAGTTAAACTGAAAATTAATCTAATTGCCACTGTGTTTTCCCACATCACATTATGCTGCATTCCTTCTTGCTTCAATTTTTTTTCCCCCTCTTTCTTCATAATTTCTCTCCCAAACTGCTCTCAGGCAGCATGAAATTCACAAAGGGCACTGCTTCACCAGTATGTCTACTACCTCCCACAGACATTGTGTATTGTACTGCATGTTTCTCAGGTCACCTACAAATAGGATCCATCACACAATAATACCTATACAAGTAATTGCCTTTCTTCAGGCTATAAGGCCCCGAGGTCCTCTTGTCCACCGAAAGCTTTGCTCATAAACTCCTGATTCTAAAATTTGATATTGTTGAGGCCCCGCTATTGTTGCTCACGCCAAAGCCCGGCTGATACCGTGTTAGCACCTGGGCTAAATCTCATGTTCTTCACATTGTATTTCATAACTCAGTTAGCTTTTCAAAAACACGAGATGTTTTCACAATGCTCAGAGGAAAATGAGTCATGTATCAATGCTGACAAGGGAAAAGCTCAAATTGTGACATGAACAACTTGTGAATCATTTTTAACAAAACACAACCTTTTTTTTTGCTTTTTTTTAACTACTGTATTCCAACTCCACTATCAATCTCTCCCCCAACAACATTTCTTTCAAAAAACAAAGATGCTTTGGGCCATCAACAACCACTTTGCTTCCCCCACTTATCCCTGGTGCAAAAAAACAAAAGAAATGTCCCAAACACAAAGAAGGAACTCCAACAAACAATAAAGACAATTTAACAGTAATGTTCAGTGTAATTTTTAGAATCAGACAGTGTGGTTTGTCATTTCTTATTTGATTGAGTCTCGGTAAACAACATTACGACCTTTGCTTATGTTGCTCTGTTGCCTTTGGCTATCTGCCAAATGCAGCCAACAAATCAGGACTTATTTCATAAATGCATTTGCCCAGCCTATTGCATCGGACAGAGGAAGATCAGATTTATTCAGGTATGTGTACCACTCACTCACTACAGCAGGCACACAATATCATCTATGTTATCACTCACGTAGTCACACTACTTGTCACAATACATGATTTTTTTTTTTTTAAACCCACAGTTATACATATTTCTTGCTTTCAGTTCAAAAGATGTTGATGCTAATGAAAGCATGTTGACTGAGGATGGGCAATCTAATAATTAGGCACATTTCCTCCTTAATATATACAGCTCAATTTCACCAAATGGCCCTTACACCTAGCAGGAAGCAGTGGAGGGTGTTTACATGGCTAGTTGAAAGTTGAGTCTTTGAAAGGGACAGACCTTATTAGCGTTTGTTTGTCCCTTGCCTTGAACATCCCAGCAAATGACAAGGGAGTTCATTTCTAACGTCTTTGAGCCGAACATGAAAGAACCTTCTGGTAATTAGTATATAGTGATTAATGATTGTCAGTATCATGGTTTCTTTTGCTTTAATCAAATAAGCAAACACACAAAAATACACCCTGTGTATATCCATGGTGTTACTCCCACGAGACCATGGTTTTGTAGATCCTGAAATCTCTATGTGGATGGAATCCTAAAGCACAGCAAGATTTTGCTAGAATTAATGAGTACATGGAGCATATTTACCCTTCATCTGAGGGAGCAATGTGTAACAGTGAAGCCACATGCTCTCCTTACATATATAAGTAGATTTGAAATGATGAAAAAGTAGGATTAGTTTGGTCAGACTGAACACATCTTACTGTACTAAGGCAGTGATTTTAAACTCCAAAGACAATTTAAAGTTAATGTTTATTTATTCACATGCATTAATATGATTAACAACAATATTATCTGCCCGGTAGCACCCTTCTTAGTTAATGCATATTTCCAAAGACTTTCAGTCAAACACCATGAGGTAAAGAAGAAGAGGTAAACAGATCCATGCTAGCCACAATACATGCACGCAAAAATCATTGCTAATTATTTCAAGCAACACACTGATCAATCCTTCATAACATAACATCATTCCCCATGTAGGTTCTCAGCTACAATCTGATTCTGGTAATGTTTTTATGGCTCTCATGCCTTTAGCCTTGCTATCGGCTTTATGGATTTTACTGCACTGAAAAGAATAGGAGGCCAATTCTGCTCTAAAAGGAGTGTATCATAGCCCATCTGATTAGATTGACAAAATATTCAATAAAACGCTTGTTAAAAGTAATCTAATAAGAAGCCATGCAATGTTACCCAATGATCCAAACTAGTCATATTGTTGAGTCTGCATACTGTATATCATTCGCTGTAGGACTTAATTTTATTTGAATCCGACATGGTTTTAAATTCCAAAAAGAAAACTGAATCAATTCCTTCCTTTACATTTTCATGAGATTTTCAAGACAAGAGCAGGTCGGGGTATTAACACCTCTTGAAAATGTGCGCTTCTGCACATTTTTGAACCCCGGAGCTTCCCCGAGCCTGGATTTCTCGGAGGTGAAAGGTTCCAAATCCCTCTTTAGATGGGTTGATCTTCTCAGGCCCATTATGCCCCTTCACTGTGACAGACTGGAGGCTGTGAGGCAGTCCGGGCAGAACAAAGATAAAGGGGGAATTAAAGAGGAAAACCGAACTCAACTTCAGCATTTGTATAACTTACCCTATCTTACACCTGAGCATTAGGACAATTCAGTTTGTATTCCACCCCTAATGCCTTGTTTCCCATCGCCCTTCAAACTACTGCGCCAAAGCCCTTCACGAAAATGTCGGCAAATCATTCTGGTACTGCAGACAAAAAAAGTTTTTATAGAGCTGAAGAACTGACAATTCTTCGTTGGCGTAATCCTTTTGCAGACTGATTCAGATACATATTTATAGGTCTTCACTTATTACATAAAAGGATGTAGCTTTAAAATCAATTACGCTCACTAGTTTCAGTTTTGAGAAGATGCCACGTTTTCCGAAAATGGATAATATTCAAAAACAGGAAATGACTTGTAGACTTACATCAATTTTTGATTGACTGAAGTGAGGCTGTGGACCCCAACTGTGATTTTGGACCCCCAAAACTGAAAACGCTAAAGCCAGTGTTGTGTTAATTAAAAAAAATATTGCTTCTAATATCCTTTTTAGCAATGTGCTAAATCTTTTTCTTTATTAGGTAAAAATTATAGCAATCATGTTTTATGGGCTACCGTGCAACCTCTGGTATCTACTCATGGGGAGGCCCTTCAGATGAGAGAGCTGACCAAGAAGTAAATTATGCTTTGTTTACAGTCCTAACTGGATTATGGCGGCGCTGTCCAGTCCACTTCTCTAGCAGGACAAAGAGTGTATCTCGTGACAGTAAGCTGACCGAGCTGAGGGCAACAACTAAGTCCCCACAGAGAAAGCCGAGACTGACTGTTGGGCAACCTGGGACACAACTCATCCCCCGAAGCAGTTGATCACAACACAAATGACAAATAATTGACTGGATGATGGATGATGAGATTAGATTTATGGGTTTAAACAAGGTCAAACATCTCACTCCCACCTGCTAAACCACAACGCCGCTCCAAACGATGGAATCAGAATTATGGTTATGTGCATGATAATTCTCCTATCCTGGCCTTGGGAAGGTTGTTAAGGACTTGTGCGATATCCAATAGGTGTTGGGTTTAACAGCTGAGCCTAGTGGGTCAAAACGCAAGGTCAGACGAACAACGAGAGGGATTCATTTACTGTTACTGAGGTTGAGGCAAAGGATGTGGTTGGGTATCTTGGTCTATGTTATGACTGTGTTCAGTCTAAGTCCAACAACTGACGGAGAGCAATACAACATGAGCCAAAAATCCTTTAGCAACACACTGTATGGTAGGTAGATCTTCATTACAGCTCCTATTCCACATTGTGGGTAATTTATGAATATGAGTGTGAGGTCTAGTCAAATGTTCTCTATAATTCTGCATTTTAAAATATGAGGAGATAAATCAATTTAATTTATTTATAAAGCAAATTTTCACTGCTGATATAAAACCTTCACTTAAATTGTGCAATGTTTACCGTGAATGCCCTTTCTCTGATTAGATCCATCATGTGGTCATGAACTCTCCACTTGAATCACATAATGAAGGCCAGCCTCTCTTATATGGGGTATTTTTTCAAGACAAAATGGAGCTTGCAGTGCTGTTTACTTTGCTGTTAACTCATGAAGAATAAATGACTCACTTTGGAGGTTTCCAAGTTCACTACCGGTGTGAAAAAAAGCAGGAGAAGTTTACTATTTATAGAAGGGAAGTGGTTAACTTTTATATGCACTTTGGTAGTTTTTGCACAGTTTGTCCCCTTCATCCTCCACGGCTCGAGGACAAGGGAGCTGTTAACTGTTGAGAGCCAATAAAATTGTTATTGCTGCTATCTTTAACATGCTGTGAATGAGGCGAGCCTTAAACAAACTACAGACTGCAGTGGAAGAATGATTAACTCTTGTATTTATAATACTCACTGTGTAAAGCAGCCAACCGTATTTTTCCAAATGGTTGAATTTTATTTGTAAGACATAAATTTCCCAAATCCTTGCCAATATATCCACCGTCAGCCGCAGGATTAGATATATAAATGTGTTCTTTTCTTTTCTAGAATAACTGATTTCATATGACACATTATTTTGTTATCAAGTGAACTGTGTTTAACAAAATAAAGCCTTGAAGCCATATTAAGAACACCATCTCTGCAGTGATTGTATATTAATTCTGCATTGATTTGCAGTCTCAAGTTAATAAGACAATAAGCCCCTGACTAAATGGCTAGCAGAGCCTTGGTGTGGCTGTAAACCTCTAAATTCATGCATATATAGACATATAAGACATACAGTCTACAGACAACTATTTCACCCAGTTGCACTAATTGAAACCATGCCAATTTTCACATCTAAAAACAAACATGTATTAGCTGATATGATGCATTTTGTCAAAAATATCGTGTTCATTAAAAATCCTAGATTGCTGGAGCAAGCTAAACAAATGCAATGTTTCTAATAGACTTCCAGCAACCAGTCCATATGGTTACCTATGTTATGTTTACGAGAAGCCAGTGAGTGAAGACTGCGCTGTAGACAGGTCATTACTTAAGTAGCCAATGCACAGACTTTGCTTTTTGAGAATAATTTATCTAAGGCCAAAATAAATCAATGCATATTTAAAAAAAACATATGTTACTAGATCTGGACAAGCTGCAAAGGCCCGGCTCCATTAATAAATTGAGAATGTGAGGATTCATTACCGTATGGATTTTGAGAGCATACCCATGCAAATGACAAAGAAATGCAAATGCATAGCATCATCAAGCAGAGTGCTCAAAATAGATCGCCGCAAGGTAATCACAGGGCACACCACAAACATTTCCACTGGACTATGCTGGTCTATCAATTCAAAAATCATAATGTCCAATATCTTAAACGTGGGCATACATTATGTCAGGGAATATCTATTTGATTTAGTTGTTGATCTAGAGCTAGAGAGGCAAGGAGTACCCACTTTCTCTGACAAATGGCATTTTAACTTGAAGATCTGAAATTGCTCTCCTTAATTGCCCTTTAAGACTGCAGCACCAATTATTAATCAATGGGTGTCAAGGGAGCCGGGCCCTCCTTGTATTTAAAGCAATAAATTGCTGAATTATATTCATATTTATTCTAAGTAGGTCTTCATTGTAATTGGCATGTTATTAGGCTGAGGGCTTTTAGTCTGTATCAAAGTAATTCAATTAAAAAAAGTGAAATATAGATCTGTCTGGGATAAACAAACAAGCCAGCTGTAATATGACAGAAATGCAGTGAACGGTCTGGTTAAGTAGCTCATTATTTTTGCCCTTCCTTGAGGAAAATAGCTGCTTCAGGAATATGGGGCCGGTTTCCATTGTAGCAGCCGGGGACTATGGGAGCACCTCATCAATCCACTTATCCCTGTTCCGTTGGTTGGATAATCTGAGTGTCTGACACTAATGGTGAGGTTGCCTCACGACTGAGAAAATATACAGAGGAGCCAGCTGAACCCCCTCCTCAGTTCTCTTCCTCTCTTGTCTTTAGACACTCTCTCTCTCCGGCTCTCGCACGCACACACACACACACGTACAGACAAACATGTAGTGCATACTCCGTCTCTACCTCTCTTTTCCAATGTTCAGTCAAGAGGGTAATCCTAAGCTCCTTTACTTATCTCAGGGAGGAATTTCCAGCATTAGTCATGATAAGACACAGGTCCTCACTGATAAAGTGAAGGAAAAGCTCTCAAAAGCTAACTAAGGAGGAGATACTTACGGAATGCAGTTTCTGCAAGAAACCTGCTAGATTTAGAGGAAAAGCTATTGTCTATATTGCTTTAAAAGGACACCACAACCCCTTGTTAGCTATATTATTCTAAAGCAAATAATCTCCATGTTCAGTGCTTTGGTATAAATACTGTATATCAGTTCACTAACATTGATGTATAAAATATACTATTTGAAATGCAGTGATGCCAGAGGGTGCAGTATGTACATTGCCTGCAGCTAGTTCTATAGAGGATGTCATGTTCTACAGTATAATATCACAGATCTGTTGCTAAGCTAACATTAAGTAATGGAGGGAAATTTTTGGCTCGCTTTTGGACTTTGCCGCGTAACCTCAGTAACACAGACAACTCAGACATCATAATTCAAACTTAGCGTTCGAGAGGAGCCTCATGTCTGTTGAAACAATGGCGTTTACTTTGGTAAGAAATTGCCATATGTTATGTTTTGCTACATATTGTTGAGGGGGTTTGCAGGTCAAAGTGATTTACACCTTAGGAGAGAGTTTGGCTCATGTGAGGGTGGAGCGGGGCTATGGGAGGTTGTGGGGTGTAAAGATTTATCATTTCTATGAACTTTTTACAAGCGTCATGCCTTATCCAGAAACAACAACACAGGTATTTAACCTGTTCCTTGTCAACCCCTGGCTGGAAAACCTCCATTCTTCTTCAGGGAGTAGGTGGACATTTGTTTATTTTCCACTTTGGCTAATTGACCAAACTATCTTTACGATTTTCCAGTTGTAGCACCACAAGTACATGACTGAAATGAACACTCTACCTCACAGAAACAGCATCTGACGTATGGCGCGGGTTCACAGGAAGGTTAGGGCCTGCGAGCGTGGAGAAACTAAAACAGTGGGCTTACACGGCCCCCCTCCTCTGCACCCTGAATCCTGCGTTAAAGAAAGCAGCTCTGTCACATTAATCTTGGAAGCAAACTTGCAAAGCAATTTGTTGAAGGTCAGCAGAATATGTGATAAAAGTGTAGTCTTGTTAAGCATCCATCACAGGCTGATTCGGATTTTGAGCAAAGATGTAGTGACAAAAATACACAATGGGTTCAGGGTAATGGGTTTAGGCAGGGATATTGGTTTGGGTAATACAGTTAATAGGACCTTGGATCTGGGGGCTCTTTTAGGCAGATATGAGAAGCATCACCGGCTGTCATATTCTCCGATGAGAGAATGCATTAGAGCAAACTCTATTTAGTAAAAGACAATTCAATTAGGGACTATTCAGAGACCCCCGATTATTTCCCTACGGGCATCCGCTCAGTCGAGGCAATATTCAGATTTCATTGTGTTTTCAAAGTGGAGAAATGTCAACGGCTGGCTCCTGCAGTGGTCGGGGGGCCTGTATGGACATTTATATTTCAACGGTCAAACAAATGAAGACAGAATTTCCTCAATACACCCTAATGTACAGTAGCAATATTTTATGGATTGAGTGGCTGCATTTATCTTATGACACAGAAGCTTTATGGCATGGTTTGTGTTTATATGTGTGGTAGAGAGTCGACCATTTTTTATAAATTCTTCTCCAAGAACAAACCATGCCGGCCAACAACAAATTAGGGGTTAATTGTATATGCACTGTATCAAATGAAACATAAGATAAAGCAATATTTGATACATGTTTGTTAATAATATTGTAGTGCAAGACACGGAATTCAATATGTCCACCATGTGAGTATATTCCCATCCATATCTGCAAAAAGACAAACTGTACATTCAACAACTGATATATTTCCATGTGTGCAATTTACTTTCTAAAAATTTATACCACATGACAAGTTGGGATTTTCTATACATCAAACACACATGCTACACATATCATGTGTGACCGCATTGTAAATGCTATATCTTCCATCACAGAGCATGAAAGTATATTCCTATGTCACTCACACATATGTTGCACATATCTTGTATGTCAGTGCACGGGCTATATACTTTAACATTCTACTATGTCAGTACATTAAGGCATATGTCTACATTGTACACACATATGTTACACATATCATCGGACGTCGAGACTACACCTGTCTCTACATGAAACCGGAGACCCTATGGGCTGTGAAGCACAGTGACAATGCAACTGGGTCACAGATAGTCATAAATCCAACCTCCTAAGGATATTACACAAGAAACTGAGATGCCAGCAAATCAATTCACAGTTTGGTAGTGGGCTCATAAACCGTCTTTACGAGTTCATCTAAATCCAATCAGCATGATTCCTATGTAAACAGAGACGTACAGTATTTCATGCAAAGGTACTTCCTGCAGATGACAGTGCAGCGGGGGGGGTGTGATGCATAAACAAGCGGGCAATTGTTTAACATTTAGCAAATGTTAATCTAATCGTTTCATTGTGTTCTGTTCTCTGCTGGTTTGCAAGTCTGCTGTTTTGACAGTTGCTAACTTTATTTTGACCAAATACTGACAAATCTTAGGGAGCAATGGAGACAACTCCTTGGAAAACATAAAACTTCACAGTGTCTGTGCAATTAATGAAGCGCTTGAAGAGTTCTTCCTTGAGCGGGGAAAGGGCAGACAATTTTACCAGTGGAAAGAAAGCAAGAGAGATGTCTCAGTAGATTAATTCGTCGTAGTCGCAACGGTGTTATTACCGGGAACAGCTCCAGGATTTCTATTTCACCATGAGACCGCGTTGATAAAGTGCTCAGAGCTCGGGACATGAATCTAACCGTGCAACACAAGTTGGGCAGATTTTAACTGTGTACATGAGATATCTCCTCTGCAGACATATTGAATGACGAAAGACATGACATGATAGTGGCAGGCTACTAAGATTTATTCTGAAATCCAACCATATCACATGACTGCTTTGAGAACAGTAAACTTAGTTCCTGACTCCAGCTGACATTCACTTTTAATCCACCACTGAATCATGTCCTTCCTGCGGTTCTGTCTCACAGACGCTACAGAAATGCAATGAGTGCATTTTGACAGCAGGTCAAATAACAGTCTATTTATATATATTCCTTTTATTATTATACAAATGCAAACTTAATCATTATCAGCACACTGGTGACCGCCCGTCTGTGAGGTGTGTGATGATAAAATATGCTTGCACTTCTATTCTTCGACTCTCAATGACAGAAGGGACCTTGGTAACTAAGAGCAATGTCCGCACTCGCATGTAGAACAAAGGAGCTTGATATCAGCACAATGCTTAGGCCAGTATTTCCACCGCCACTCGTCTCAGCGGGGTTAGCATTTTGCCTCCGACTGATTGGCTGGTCGCTGCCCTTCTCACCGACTGTGTGGACATCAACTTGTCAGAAGAAAAAAAGAACAACTTTGACAATGTCCTTTCTTTTTACACTTGCCACACAGATCTTTGCTTGGCTGTGGCAAAGTTTGACTGAACCTTTTGTCTGGGGGAGTTGGGGAGAGCGAGAGAGACAGACAAAGTGAGAGAAAAGGAGAGAAGAAGGGGGGAAAGGGGACACAACAGCGACCATATGTTCAATGTGACCCTCATTATTCTCAATTAGGGCAGCCATCCATGGAATGGTCTTGCTGATAACAGCCCATAACACCTTCAGTGGAATGGAGCACAATCTTCCAGTGGCACGGCGGACGAGCAGGGTGGCGAGCGGGCGCGTGCATGTATACATATGTGTGTGTGTATGCAAGTTTGTGTCGCCCAAGTAAGTGTGCAAAGACCCCTCCTGTCGACTTATGTGTCATAGCGTGCATGCATACACTTATGGTTGTATACAATGTGCATCTACGTGCATGTCTATGAGATTTTGCGTGGGCTTTTTGTTTTTGTGTGTGTGTTTTTGTGCGTGCGTGAGGGACCTGTGGCGAGGTGGGGCGGGTGGGCAAGCAGGCAGGCTCTGCCAGCTTCTGGAAGGCTTACAGGGGGTGTGCAGGGCCACAGCCCAGGTCCCCAGGACGTCTGGATGGATGAGTTGATGGAGAGTAATGGGGTCACATTGAGCATATGATGTAAAGGCTAACCTTATGGCTAACTGTTAATGATATTATGAATCTGGCAGCGCAATTCTTCTTTCCCACTTAACATATAACAAGAACAATATTTTGACTAAGGTGGGGGGAGGATGGTCGGGGGAGCGATGTATACTGGTCTAATGTCTTTGTTCCTCATCCTTTACACTCAGCCGTTCTCTGTAGTCATTATTAGTGCAAAGCTGAGCTGAAGGTGACCCATGTAAGAAGCAAATGAAGTCAGTAAGATTTTGTTTTGACTTCCCGTATACAGACTCCTCTTGTTTGTTTCTAAAATGAATAAGAATTGATTCATTTGTCAAAAAGGTGCATAACTTACATATTTACTCCTAACCAGAAGTGCATGTATTTGCAATAAATTCTCATAAAACTGCAACTTATAAATAATATGAATGTCCTCTTTAGTTTACACTCAAAGTAAATGAACTTTCTTACCGAGGCAAATGAATGAGGCTCATGCTAATCATTTGCAACTATTTCCCCCTGGCCTGCTTCCCAAGCTCTTACTGTAACCCAAGGAAGCAGTGAC
The DNA here is from genome assembly GCA_023238725.1 of Scortum barcoo. Lineage (NCBI taxonomy): Eukaryota > Metazoa > Chordata > Actinopteri > Centrarchiformes > Terapontidae > Scortum > Scortum barcoo. The sequence goes on along the minus strand of CM041546.1, from coordinate 6,940,374 downwards.
ATCACCCTCATTCCTTCTCCCACTGAATTCAAAATGGCCCAGGTGATTAAGTTCCCTATAAAGAGATGGGAGTCAGTGCAAGGCCGCGGCATTGAGCAGGCTCATTGATTAAAACCAAACGAGAGCCCTCAGCACACTGCAGGGGCGGCAGCAGCACTACTCGCAGTAACTGGTACACATCATTTGTCTTTGATCTCGTCCTCCTTTGACTATTGTCTCCATCAGCCCGCTCCTCTGTGGCAGCTGGTGCCCATAAGCAGCATCGGTGACAGTATCATGACTCCTCTGCGCAAGTGAGGTAATCTCATATAAGACTGTAGCTTCATATAAATTCTTTTAAGCAATTCTCTTTCGAGCATTGTGCAGTATGGGAAGTACACTGTACACTTTTTAATAAATAACTAAATAAGCAAGCCAAATGCATGTTCTGCGAACCAAAACACAAAGAGATGATATAGGTGGTCTCGATCATTAAAATGGTTGATTTCTGTACGGGTCTTGTATTTCTAAAGTGCAAGACAAAGTCAAGACTGAAGAATTTAAATAAATAACTTGACCACCTACATAGCCCCTGCAAAGATGCAGTATGTTACATATCACACTGGATGAGTCTGATTTCCCAAGATGTAGTAAAATAAGCACAACTTCATGAAAAGCAAATACATGATGAGTTAATTATGCCGTTGGGTGGGGTAGCTCTGACCTCGGTCCACTCTGAACTCTTGTGTCTTTGAAGTTTCCACTGGTAGTTTGGGTTTTTGCTAATTTAACCATTTCCTAAGCTGAACACAAACCTCCACACATTGTTTCAGTCCTGTTGCCTAATATCAACCCAAGTTGAGCGTAATTTGACTAAACCACACTTAAAACCATAATCAAAACCCCAACTTTATCTGTAACCTTGAAGTTGTGTAAATGCAGCCCACTAAACATAATTATTTCAAACCTTTTTATGCAACAGATATGGGAAAATGAGCAGATAATGAGTGCACATAGTTACATAATCCAAATATCACTGAGGTGATTTAAGAACTGTATAAACTTGTGTTGATTTCCCAGAATTCTGTGAGTCTGTATTGCACTGGATTATATAGAGATATTGCAGAATGAAATGAAAACACCATAATCAAGCCACAACCGCCTCCTGTGTACACCTAAAACAGAACAAGCCCATACAAGTTTGAAATTGATGAGTGTGCCACTACAAGTTCATGACTTTGACCTCCAGGGTATTTGATCCCTTGACACAGAGTTTATTTTTCTAAAGCTACAGCTTGATATTCCAGCACTTAATTTAAGAGTGCAGTTAAATCACAGAAGCCATAATATGTCAGGCGATCCCACGACTGGGGGTAAAAAGAGAGTGAAAACGGGGAGGGGGAGGGAGGGAAAACAGTAAGTAATGAAAAAGCTATGATTGCTTTTCTGTCCCTCCAAATGACAGTTAGCACCTCAATGACCTGCTCGGGGCAGGGCCATCTAGAAATGACACGCTAAGGCACAACGTCATCTAACAGGGTAGTTACAAAAATCAATACAAAACCCATTTCAAAAGATGCTCGGCGAGCGTGTGTGTTTGTGTGTGTGAGACTGTGTGTGTGTGACAGAGAGGGAGAGAGAAGGACCTGCTGTTATGTTCATTTATTGAGTAGGCCTGAGGGGCAGAAAACAAACTTTTCTGATATACACATTACCTCGCAAGCAAAGGAATTCTGAAGGCTAAGCAATAACTGCATTCCCAGTCTATTACTTAAGTCATGAAGAGCCCCCTCCACAGAAACGGGTCTTTCGTTGCATGTCAAGTACGGCTTAATTCTAAACTCGATGCCCCCAGCCCTCTTCATTGTCACACTTTTATCTAAACTAGGTATTGGCCACTAGAAGAAGAATGACTCTTTGTCCGCTGGGGAATCGATATGCAGTCTCTCTGACATTCACAGAGAACACATGTAAACCAGCCGGGCCGGCCGTACGACTATCTTGTCTTGTTGGGATACTGGAAAACATCATCATATATTATCCCCTTTGATTTGTTGTCAATACCCAATCATGGCAAAGAGGTGCAGATCTAGCGGAGCACAAAGACACTAAGGAGTGTAAAACAGACAAATGGGCAGGGGGGACATCAATCCGAAGGGCACGTCAGGCTGGCCCCTGATGAAATAGGGTGGCGTGTCGACGGCTGAAATTTATAGACAGTAACATGTGAAAGTGCTCACTCCTCAGAGCCCCCGAGAGAGGTCAATAGCCCGATGCTTCTGTCCAAATGGGGTTCTCATTAAGGCCGATCATTGTTTTTTTTTTTTTTTTTTAAATCTCTTTTTGCACAACAGGAAAGAACACAAGGATACCTGATTGCTGGTTGTTTCAAACCAATTTGCCTTCATGCTCCTTCCTCTTACGAAAGCTTTACATCTAATTGAAATTGATGTACACGCCTTGAAACATTTAATGTCTCTGTTTCTTTCCATCTTGCTCTTCCCTCTCTTTAATTATGCTGTCAGCGTTGTACTATGTGCATTATACTGTATATACCGTATATATAATATTAGGATCATGTCAGATATCATCATAGAGTTTTGACTACACTAAAACTAAATGAAAACCATGGGACTCATTTGCTACACTTGAAAGAAACTTGGTTCTGCTCTGTGTGGAAATCCCACTCGTCTAAAATTTGGAAGAGACACACGCTGCAGCGAGTGATTGAGAGGTAGGATTTTGGGTCAGCGGGGTGCTGGATTCAACAAGGATATTCCTTTGGAAACACAATCAAATAGAGCTTTTACTTTGTGTCAGCTACATTTCCTGTGAGAAGCAACGGCGCTCCAGAGATCTGATCAGTGTTTCAGCAGCACCGGCGCTATACTGTATGTGGTTCCAGTAAATTACATACAATATGAAAGGGCTCGCATCCCGCTGATGGACCAGACAATCTAAGAGAAAACACTGGTACATCGTCCAGTCACATACACGCACACACATATATGCACACGGAAAATAAATTTAATGTTGTCACTTCCTTCAGAGCCGTCAGTGTCAGGGGAGACCGCTGGCAATTCAAAGTAATCGGGAAGCCACGTAACAAAAATAAATTTGGGGCATGACACGCTGTTGGAAAAGAATAGCAATCAGCAAATTTAATGCATTTCTGATGTATATTTAAGGCTCTGACACTAGGCCACAGATGTACATGTGTTGGGTTTCTATTTTGCAAAAGATATGGTTGGTGATAACCTATTATGGGACATCGTCAGCTTCCCCACTGCCTCAGCCACGGATAGGAAAAATTCCATCACTTGCTCTATCCAGGAGATGTAATATCGAAACAAATTATGGCTGGAATTGAAAAGTCACAAGCTTATTCCGTCTTGATCAAACCACTGCCAAGAGGCTAAGTGCAGAAGTGGAGATACCACCAAAATGCTTTTTATTGCATTATCATTGACATCTACAGCACTCCCAGTTCTCGACGTTCGTAGTGGATATAAATATATATTTTTCAAGCTGTGATCTAGCATCCAACAAACATAAAAAATAGCCTCTGAATTTTTTAATTAGATTCTTATTGTATATCACAAATTTTAATGAATAAACATGTTAGGTTTCCATTCACACAAGGCTGTGTAAGCGGATGTGAAGGACAGAGCTTTTCAAATACATAGACTATAGAGAGGGATGCTGATCAATGCAACTGTACCCACCACCTCCGCTATCAGTCACTGTTTAGGTGTCTGAAGTCAGACTCAACAAGAAAACAAGCCATTAATGTGACCCCGCCGCACAGACAAATCTTATTTGGTGAGACGTCGTTTGTAAGATGTAATGATCACATCTCAAAGTACATAACGTTTGATTGGATGGCAGGAGTTTGTTCCGGCGGCAGCAATAATAAAAGAAGTCTCATCTTGGTTTTATGGCGTGGCATATTGAACCATCTGAGTGCTGCCTTGCTCTACGGTGGCCTGGAGGCGCTTATTCTTTTCAACGGTGATCAGTCCTGACACACAAGAGGTCTGCAGAGACCCAGTTAAAGATTTCTATTATCATATCAAATCACACACCAGTGATCTCATTATAATTGACACATCTTGAACAGTGAATAAAGGCTGCTCTACATAATGCATAATTAGGAAGTTTTTTGACATTTTTTTTTTCCCTGCATATGGTAATGTATGATAAGAGCAGATGTTAGAGAGAATAGCCTTGGCGGGACATTAAAAGATCTCATAGAAGTTAGGAGATTATGGTTGGGTACAGTGACCTCCTGACCTGGCTGGATCCCTCTAGATGGCTGAGCCACGGCGAAGCAGGGGCCAGCGAACGGAGGGGCTGATTCCCCCGTCCTTGCCGAGACCTCGTTAACGACTTAGAAGACCCATCAATATTTAACAACTCTATGATTGAAATTTCAAATTCATCTCCTCAATGGTAAATCACAAAGGAGGAGGGGGGGGGAGAGTGTGAAAGATGGGAGAGGAGAGAGAGAGGACAGAGGGAGAGAACGACTCATTTTTATCAGAGAGCTATTTTAAATAAAGACTGTGATTTAGTGAGGCCACACCAAGTCAATTAGGGGCAGAGTGTGTGAGCTCCGTTTAAGTAGTTACTGAATCACCATATTGGATCTGGCTGTCTAACAATCACTCAGATATGAAAACATACTATTCCCCCGGTCGGGAACGAAGAGTGTGCGAGATACAGGAGTGATTTCCTCGCTTCGTCTCTCTGCAATTCTTGTCCTCATTCCTCACCCTCCCTCCATCTGTCCATTTCTCTGCTCCTCTTCCTTGATTCCTGCCATCTACTTTTCTTTTATGCATTTCTCAACCCTTGTGCCCTCTCCTGTTCATTCGACAGACTCGAGTCAGAGAGCAAGCGATCGCTTTTTACTATTTCATGAAGGTGTGAGGTTTCTTGGCGGTGCCAGAGTTTTCTGTGTCGGACAAAGTCCACCAGCTCGTGAGAAGGCACTGTGAGACTCAAGTCACGTGTTCAAAATATAACATTACTTGTGTTATACAAATCAAAGGGCAAAATTAACTCCATAAATAACTCCTAAAATCTGTAGATTAATAATTAATAATTTGAATTTAATTTGGAGTATATATTTTGGAATTAACATAATAATAATAATAATAATAATAATAATAATAATAATAATAATAATAATAATAATAATAATAATAATAATAATAATAATAATAATAATAATAATAATAATAATAATAATGACAACACCAACAATAATAATAATTTTATTTTACAAAATAATTTTAAAACATTTTGAATCTAATCTCCAATGACCCACTTTTTTGCTTGTAGTTATAAAACTCAAGGATTTCTTTCCTCTTTTTTAATGCACACGCAGAATATTTCTGAATAGATTACAGAACTATAAGTGGGTTGCAACAGAGTATGCTTAAGTCTTTGAAGGAAGAGGCATACAATACAGTATGTGTCCATAATACTGTAATTGCCATCCTCTCTTTGTGTGATTCAGTCATGTGGTTCCTTGGAGTTAAACACAGCAGCAGTAAAACCAAAAGAAATCACTTCCTGATGCAGCATAGTCATCTTCCTCTGTGTATTAAAGGCTAATTTTGTGGGAGAACCCCTGCCTACATCCCATCCCTCCCCAGCCGTGTGTGGCTTTTGGTTCACTGGAGGTCAGGACGATCATTCACCCCAAGGCCTGAGGGCGCCCATATACTCTCCCCTTTATGACCACATAAAGAAAGCCAAGTGCTCAGGCGTGCCTGATTAGCTGCCCTAATATGCTATTTGTGACTAATTTCAGAGGCGCTCAGTCACAGGTGATGGTCCCAGGCTGTAAATCTAACTTGGCCAACCTTTGACGGTGCATGTGTGTGTGAGTGTGTGTGTCCTCTCCCCCAGGATGCACTAGTAGGTCCCATGGTGAATATGCAAAGGCCGTTTAGGTGAAAGGCAGGACATAAAAGTAATGGATGGCAGACGAAGCCATCACAAGTCCACTTTGCGCCTACGCAGAGAGGAAGTGCGTGTAGCTCTGTGTGTGTGTGTTCATATGTAAAAAATGCACCGGACTACTTCAATTCGAGTAATGTCATTTTAGCGCAATCATTACTCTTTGCCTCCGGCGCTGATACACTTTTACTGCTGAAATTTGGTGGTGTTACATTTGTTCATTTTATGTGCTATACTGATTGACTAGTTCACGCTATGCAAATCAGAATAGTTGAAAATAGTTAATGAGTGTCTTTTGGCTGATCGGAGTGGAACAAACTGTTTTACACAAAGAGCGAGAGATTTTTGACCTTGTCCTTCATTAGTTGTTTAAGTTGTTTTTTTTAAATTATTATTATTTAATTATTTTATCCTTTATTATTCATAGGACAGCTGAAGAAGGACAGGAAAGGTGGGAGAGAGAGAGGGGGGACAACACACAGCAAATGGGCCCGAGGCAGGAATCGAACCCCGGGCCGCTGCAGCGAAGACTCATGGCCTCATACATGTGGTGCGCACGCTCTACCGACTGAGCCACCTGCACGCCCTTTTTTAAATTATTTTTACAGAGAAGTGACATTTTGATGCAAACGTATTATAACTTAATGGCAGAAAAACAAATCAGGGATTTTTATTCCATTCACTGTGCAGTGTTGACATTTGTCTAGTATTCAGCTTTGCATGTATTTATTCTGATAATTGAAGAAGGCAGTGGACAGTTAACAGGCTTTCACTCACTGTTCCTGTGTCCATCCTTTACTTCTTCATAATGTGACAACAGTTCCCTGTTTGAGCAGTTTTCCTATTATCCCCCTGACCGCTGCATTTCTGACCCCACAGTGGAGTTTTGACAGGATAAGGGACGAGAGGAGAGATGAGCAAAGCAATGCTGTTCAAGTGCTCACTGTGTGTGTGTGTGTGTGTGTGTGGAGAGCAAGAGGAAGAGAAGAGGCAGAAAGTGTGTGTGTCTATGGCAGAGAGAGGGACAGTGACAGTGTGTATGCATGGATGCATGAGCACATTTCTGTGTGTGTGTCTTTGTCTTTGTGTGTGTTTGCGTGTGTGTGCGCGTGCTCCAGTGACCTCTGCGCTGGCTGTGCTGTGTCCTCCAAGCTGACAGAGTCCTCTCCTCCAGCTCCTCAGTGTTTAACACCCAGGGTCTGTTCCCAAATGGGCAGCCTCAAACACCCCCTGCTTGACACACACACACACACACCTTTCAGCAGCGCGAGGGCTCCCACTCTGCACCGTAACACTGCTCCAGCTCCAGAGAGGTGAAAGCCATGGGTGGGGGGTAGGCTGAGCTACACTCACCTCAAAGCCACATAACCAAAAGGTTAACAGTTCTGCCAGATGTGGGGTCACCACCAGTAAGGAATCACATTATTTCTATATGAATGACAATGTACAGCCTTGAGACATTTGGACTTGTATTTATTCAGGAGAGCTGACAGAATAAGGCACCTGAGACATTTCCCAGTGAATTGTTGAGATATGCAGCAACAGGGCTGGGATTTTTAAACCATTTGCATTTATGAAAAATCACCAGCAACATATTGTGAGGCATTTTCAGTAAGTTACAGCACAGCCTTGTAAGTGGATTTTCATTATTTCCTTTGAATTTTTTCAGTTTTTATTTTCAGAAAAAAAAAAAAATTTCTAGCCAGTCAAGCTTAAAGGAAAACATGTATTTTCTCTTTTAAGTGTCAAATGGACCAAACAGTAATTCCATTATTAAATGTAGTTACAATAAAAAAAATAAAATCATGTCAGTAAAACCAATAAATACTTAAATTAATTAAAATAATGATAAGATAAAACAAATCACTGATTTAAAAATGAAATCAATTTCTTCATCTGTTACTTGCAAATTCTTATATACAGTCCTTTCCTCATGTCCCTCACACCCCTGGGAAACCTTGCCCAGGCAGGTCGTAAACACCCCAGTCTCACACAATTGAACAGCCGAGGTTAAAGAATAGTCCAAATAATAAGATGCAAGCTTCCAAGTCTGGTAAATCAGTGTAAAAAACACTCTTCCCTGCAGCCAAAATACTTCAACCTCCTGTCCCTGTTTTGAAATCACAAACAGCCCACCGTCCCTCTCCAATGGTAATGAAATGCAAAACGGTGTGTAAGAAAATATCAAAACCTGCCTCAGCTTTGCGCCCCTTCATCGACAACACTTTAGAAATGCAGGCGGCATCACGTAGCACAAACACAGATTCTGTCTGAGCCAAATTAGGGACATTAAAAATCACAGGCTGAGGACTTGCTAATTATTACACCCCCTTACAAACAGAGACAGTCAAGCTAAGCGGTGAGCCACTGGCTGACTCCCAATGTCACTTTCTCCGGGTAACAAATATCCAAAGGTCAAAGTGTGTACTTCAGGGGAAAAGGGAAAAGCTCAACGGGGCTAAGTGGTGTGTGTCTGTGCGTGTACATGTATCTTTGAAGGAATCTCGCCTCTCATGTCCTCCAAGACTGTGCTGCCACCTGCAGCTCTGGGTACGAACAAAGACACAGGGGCTGCTGAGGGGAGTAAGAGGCAGGGTTGTAAGTCACAGACTATAAAAGTCATGCACAATTACCATTAAAATATTAACCTAATCTGAGGCTACAAACTCATTAAGACAACACTGTGCAGTTTCACCACTGAAACAAGAAGCTGTGCATTACGTGTTCTGTATATAAAAGGAGGACTAATGCTTTACATTAATTGCTTGTACTATTATTATATTAATATAAATATTTTAAGATCAAGATAATATGTGCATATTACAGGATTTTGTTAAATTACATATTAAAATATAATGCGATAAAAACATTTCATATTAAACTGATCTATTTAAATTACCATTAAAACTTTTAAATTACCCATTATAAATGTGTCATATACTTACAAATTTATTCTACGAGAAAAGCACAAATTCATATTCCTACCTGTTGGGATTCATGAAGAGAGTCTTAGGTCCTTACTGGTGCATGCAGTGAATTACCCCATCCCCAAAGCCTGCTTATTGCTTCACAACCCATTTATTGTTGCAAAAGGACAGCGAGATGTATGACCCCCGCAGCAATTAAAATATTAGATATCAAAGTGCCGATGCCAGGGACTGTTAAAGAAACGTGATAGTGAGCATGAGTAATGACGGCACACATGACTTGTCATAAATAGAAAAAAAGAAAATGAAGGGTGGGGGTGACCTCAAATGCAAGGATTCTGTATAACAATATTCTGTTGCCTAACAATGAGCATAAGATATTCTTTTTTGAGGGACTCGGCTCCACAAAGAGCGGTGAACTTTGGACTGACATTTGTACAGATGTGGTAAGGCTAGAAGCCATCCTGTAATTAAAGCACTCACCCTGGGAAAAAAGGTGTGATCTTCTGTCATATTTTGACAAGGCTCCGAGCACCGGGCAAAGCAATATAGTTACATGCTTGGTAGCAGCTGGAAGAAGAATGACTGTATGTTTGATTGCCTGATAGCCAGAGTGTATCTCCGAGCTATTGTTTCTGGTGATAGAGATCAAAGTTGTGTGCACGTTTTGTATGTGCATGTGTGTGTGCAGGTGTGCACTTCCACGTTATGTGAGAATTTATCAGGACCTCTGTGGTTATGATAAGTACCTTTGAAATATATATATTTTTTATTTGTTTCTCATTTGGCTAAAGGAGGGATTAAATAAATAGTTTCATGATGAGATGCATTCCAATCATAAGAAAGTCATATCCATATTTGATGGGCAGCATTGTAACCAAATCCCTCTTTAAGTCGATGAAATATATTTTGACTTGACTTCACTGCCTTGTAGAAACCTGAGACAGACACCATATACGCTCTGTCAAAATCATTAAGTCAACATGCCATCAGGTTCAACTCAGAGTCTCTCCTCAGAATTTGAGAATGATACAGCCTGACGCGGCTTGAACTTTGCGTCTGCCAGGAGGGGCTATTCTCTGTCGACTTCGCCATTCTCCCATGGCTTTTAAATATTGTAGGCATCTTGGGGATGTGGAGACGCATTTGTCATCCTTGTTTGACAGGCTTGATGAAGGGGTTGTCTGTCAGTGTTTCACAAATCCGACCAGACCACAAGCCCGCGGGTGGCACATAGACAGTCACGAGCGGCGGGGAGTTCCCTCCCCTCCTGGCTCACAGGGTAATTGTGATAATACTGGGATGGAAAATTATAGAGGGGTGAGTTAAGGAGATACTTGAGTTAAATGCAGAGGCTTGACACAGTGAGGAGAGTGTGGGTGGTCTGAGACTATGAGGGCAAGTTCTTACAGTTCATTCTTAAATGCTGTGATAGTTGTAGCACTTACATGTACTCTGATATTAAATCTAATAAGCCAAACCTTTTTTTTTTCAGAGGTGGTGAAATTTGCTTCTGCTTTCAAATTAGGTTCTGCATTGTTAAATCTGTCACTTATTTCCTAATAACTTTTAATGTCAAGCGCCTTAAAATTTAAAGTTATACCTTTAGGGATTTGGAGACTCTGCAGTGACTTCTTTACAGAAAAAAAAGGCACATTTTCCAACCTTTTGCATAAAATGCTGAGATGATCCTTCCCAGTCAGCAAATAGCATAACAGTCCTATAAACTAACTTCAGCTGGAAAGACACAACAAACACTTTCTTTCCGTCTCTTTATCTCCCCATCCCTCCCTCTCTCTCTCTCTCTGACATCAGGGTCAACCTAGCATATAATAGACAAACTTGGCAGTAATCTGGGGACTCTGAGAGAGGTCCGGGAGATTTATCAATCAACTGGCCACATTAAACGGATTTCCTAATGAAGTGAAGTCTTTACAGGGATTAATCCTCTACCACCTGCAAGGAGCCACCTGCTCGACTGCCATAATTGGCACGGATGGCACCGCCACCATCAGCAGAAAGAGGAGAGGCACAGAGAGAGGAAAGAGAGGGGGTGAGAGCGAGAGAAAGGGGGCGAGAGACGACGGAGATGAACGGAGCGGGAGATAGAGAGAGAGAAAGAGACGGACAGAGAGGAAACAAGTTGGAGAGAGGACAAAGAAGCTAGACATTGGGGTGTCAAACTCATGCAAATGATGACACTCAGTGTGTTGCAACGACACAACGAGGGAGGAAAATAAATAAAATATTTTTTTAAAAAAGGAGACGAGACAGCGCCAGGTCTCTTATGACACGGCGATGAGCATCCAACCCTTAGTTTGTGCCAGTCTTGCAGCATTCCAGGACCTTGACAGCAGCTCCTCGCTACATCTTCCAGCTGTGTCAAATCTGCCTATGTGCTAATGAATGTGTCAGCACCCCAATCGTGTCATTGCTGTGTGTGTTTCAATTCACCTCTGAGCACTGAAATTCTACCCCAGGTGTACCAGCTTACACATTACACTCACCCGAGAGTATTTCTGCATGAATAATTACGCAGTCCCAGCTGTAAAGTTAGAATCCAGACCGGTGCCCTGATTATACTGCCAAACCAATCTTTTTGATTGTGTTGCTGATTGCCTTAAGTTGACCAGGCTGCCACTGCGCGTGCAATATGGGCACACATTTATCAAGGTCTCCGTCAAGAATGACCAATCTGGCACACTTTGTTGATTGCAATAGCATTAAAAAGGAGACACGCCTCACAGGAAACAGCATCATAAAGTGAAGATTTTAGGGCCCAATTTTCACAAATCAAGTAGGAAATTTGGATGAACAAGTGACGGTGTAAACTGATGGTACGAGTGTACTTATGTGTGACCAAAATATGGTAACTATGTGCCCAAAAGCAGCGTCTTAGTCATACAGGGGTGAAAACGGTTCAATAAGCAGGAATAAATACGTTGTTTGTACTGTTAGACCCTGGTATCAGTCTTTGTGAATAAAATGTATTCTTCTTGAGCAATGCACTCTTCAAATATGTGACAGGACTGCGTAGTGCATATATACAGCATTCAAAACATGGATATACACAATCTACAATACAGCATGTCAACAACATCAGGAAATGATAATGATTAAATCATTTAGGTAAAATACTTATTTTCACAATAAGACTGAACTGTGAAAATTGTTTTTGATGATGAATACTTTCTGTCACCATTAAATTTAACCAAAACAACTGCACCCATAGTTCCACCACACCGAGTTGTTTACTCTGTTCTATGCAAATGCCAGGTGCTACTTTTGGGGGATGCTGGAGGGAAAGTGATGACTCATGAAACTGATGCAACCCAGAGGTTTTTTTGGCCACAGAGTGAGTACTTTTGAACCCCAGGGACTTCAGTATTGTAGAATGTGGAGAAAATTCGCAATGGTGCAACAACATTTTATTGAGGTGCTTCGTCCCTTTCACCAGTGGTTCCTCAGGATGTCACCATTCGTGCTATTATACCTTACTGTAACAGAGATAATCATAAATTGTGTATGGTGCTGTTTGTGTAATATTAGGTAAAAAACTCCACCTATTTTTACATTTTGAGGTCTGTTTACAGGCTTTGGGAAGTACTTTCTTTATTTAAGGGCCATAAAATCATGAAATTACTACTCATGTTTAATCATTAGCCTCTTTTTCAACTTCACAAAACGGTACTATTTGAATGAGCAATTCAGTACTGCCTCTTGCTATCATATCACATCGCATTAATTACTTAAATGCATTCATTTGATTTCAAAGAGGGTGTGCCTAAGCCAACACTGCACAAACTGTAGCACCTGTATAAATATGGTTAGCACACCAAAATGTGGTTGGTATGTTTACTATCAGGGTACATTTCAACGGAAAGACGTTAAGCGATCAAAATGGGAACACAGCAGGAAAGCCACACTTGCACCCAACAAAATGAGCATTTTGGCAGTGAAAGCTCAGTACACTTGATCTGTGCCTAAAACACAGGGTCTCACAGATTTGCCTCTAAAGCCAAGTGCGGCCTTTGCATTTAAAACCCATAATGATTCAGTGATTGTTTCTCTTTTTAATGTACATGTTCCCGAGGCCTATGAAACTTAGCTAAAATACAGTAAGATAGAATACACATTAAACTTAAGACTGAGTGAGAAGAGTAAGTGAAATCATTGAAATGCCCTCAAATCCTTCATGTCTGAAAAGTTGACTTGAGGTCGACTTTTCATGCATCTCCAGTGGTTTGTTGTCCTAGGTCACCATAGTCTGATTAGTTACGACCTGAGCCTTATTTGATGACTCCGTGTCGGTGTTTCTGTGATTTCTGACTAATGATCAACTCTCCAGAGTCACAACTCCTGGGAAGAAAAGATGATTTGGCGGAGTCTGCCAAGGGACTGAGACTATTGGCACAGCTAGGGTGTCCCTCATTTGTTATGGAGCCATACCGCCACCTTGCCAAAAGAGGTGCCAGGCCAAGGACAAACTCTGTGTGTGTGTGCGCTCGCAGTCTGACCCCCATCCCAGAACTAAAACCTTGGTGACAAGCCATATTGGCATCTAAAAATATTCTAATGGAGCTATAAAGCAGGAAAAGGCAAGCAATGGTGTTTGTTCTCAAAGACAGACAGAACTCCTGTTTCCATTATTTTACTAGTTAAAATATGGTAGTGGAATGAATCAGGTTTAGTCTGTTTTTATCTGTTTTACTAGGTTGCTCGTACAGTAGCTGGCGGCCAAAATATTTCACTGAACATGTCCAACTTCTCTGTAATTGGATGACAGACCTCGTAGATGTCCAAAAGTATAAACTAAAGAAGGATGTGTGGGTAGAGCGATAAATCTGCACGAGGGGCCTGCTAGTTTTCTGAGTAATTCTGTCATTTTTGTAAAGTTTCATTCTGTATATCATTCAGAAATTTTGGAAAGTATCAGAAAAAGTGCAAGGTAAACATATTTGTGAGTATAGTGTAAGATCTGCCCTCTCGACACACACACACACACACACAGCTTTATCCACCTCCTCGTCTAACTCCTCAAGCTGTGTTGTTTTGAGTGAAAGAAGAACCGTCCCTAATCCACTTCACGGATCAGTTTCACAGAGACGGTAAAGCCATTCTCCCTCCAAGCTAAAGCAATTCAGATCAGACACCTTGATGTCTCAAAGAGCACACAGTGAGCTCTTGTTTTCTGTTTTGACTGCTGGGAATCCATGCCAGACAGCACCCCTGATTCCAGCTCAAAGATAAAACTAATGAGGTTTTCATTCAAGTCTGTTTTATAACAATAACTGAGTCATCGCCAGACGTGGCTGTTTTCACTAGCACCCGAGATTCTATGATCCCCTAATCTAGGATTTGGGGGAGTTGGATTTCTAAAACTGGAGGTGTAAGGCTGTACAGCATCCCAAATGCAGGTGCTACTTCCTTTTTCTTTCATCATCACTTAAAAATGCTTCATGACAAATTGTTAAGTGAAGAGCTGCTGCGAGAATGAGTAAAGACATGTATTGGCTTCCTTTTGATTTAGACTATATTTCCAATCACTTAATTGTTTGTGGCTTTCCAATTACATTAATCATGGAGGAGGCATCACTAATTTAACATATTACCTCTTTGTCTTAAGATACACTCGCAGTTTAATTTGTATCTGACACCTGAAAGAACTACTGTCACCACACACCCTTCGCTGATGCCGTTCGGTATGAGGCGTCAGTGGTATTAATGAGTTCATTTGCAGCTAATTGTGTGGTAATAGGAGGGTAATTATAGGGATAAGCTGGCTGACATGCCTTGATACCTACCTGACACCTGGGAGCTCTGTAGACACGCCCACTGAAGCTATCCCCTCCGTTCCCACAACCCCTCACTATTGCGTTGCACCAGGTGACACTGGCATTAGCAGCTGACTTTAACATCAAAGACGAGGTCTTAATCCTTTAACAATAACCCTGGATGTCCCGACAAAGACACTGTTTATGTAGACATCTCAGTTCGGACACCTCATCCAACCTTCCACTGGATGCCTCAAGGTGACTCTGTGTTGCTAGTAGCATTCCTGAGACCGGAGCTTTACACTTCCCAAAGAGTCCCCTGTCAGAGAAATCCCTTCCTTTCTTGCTGAGGGCCTTATTCTGCAAGCAGTAGAGGCCATCAAACACATATCTCGTGCAGTCGATTACAGCTCTGACCTGGAAACAGCTTTGATAATTCCTAATAAGTCCACACAGTATCATAACTCTGTTCATGTAACTGGTCTGGTTCAGTTTGTTAGACGTTTGTCTGAACTTTCGGGAAATGATAATTTTGCTTGCAGCCCCCGTGGCTCTACTGTTTCTCTCTTCCCTCAATGACATCATGATATAAGGTAAACGCCTCCAAAAGAAAAAAATTGTTTAGAGGATGTAACAAATGTGTGAAAGAGTTTTGCCCATAAAAAGCTGACGACACCATTTAGAAAAGATATGTGTTTTCCTCCTACCTTGCTTCTATCCAGAGGCCTAATAACTTGTGCGAACTAAGAGCCCACCTCTTGGCCACAGGGTCGCCAGTAAACATAAATAACAGATTGTAGAGTTACTCCAAGTGGTGGCAGGGGCTTAGATGGGCTAGATAGAGCAAAAAAAAACAAACATGGTATATAATACACACCTGGAAAACAAAGAGGCACAAACCCCTTCTAATAGGATAATCAGCCATGTATTCTTTTGCAGGTACTGTGACAGAGTCCATCATTTCCAACTAATGTGTTTCTCAGTAGTTTGCAATGCCCCAATAGACCTTCCACCATACAGATTTTCTGAATCTGCAGTTGATATTGTGGTAACTCAGCTTTCTCCAACCCATTTTTTCCCTCCAGCTCTTCCCCATAGTGTGCAGAACTTTCACACAGTTGTGGTTGCATCAGCAAGTTGCCAGTAACATTGTCTCACACACACCGCTTAAAGAAAATAGAGTTGGTGAAATCTTTGAAGAAATTTCTGAAAACTCGATTATGCTCAATTGGCCTGAGACGCTGGAGTGCACAAGTTTGAAAATCAGGCCCCCGGCGTGACGGTCCTTCCCCGCAATGATGTCGTCACATCAATCGATAAGAAGACAATTCAGCTGTCACTTCTGTTGTCACAAACTGGATAGCTGCGCGGTGTGCTTCTGATGTGGAATACAATGGTGTGGTCTTTGTGCACAGAGGTAAAGCCACAAAAAATATTCAGTCCATGGCTCCAAGTTAATCAAAAGTCACGACAATGTCACTTCGGTGGAGTGCAAGTAATTATCAAAGCAAATCTTTGTTCTTCACAGTCAGTTTGTGTGGTATGCACTATCGGCGTCTTACTGCTAGGCCCTCGTTACGTTAACGTTTCAAAGTAAGAATTCACCCCGTGCCCCAAATCAGAGGCTCAGTTAGCACTGACTTAAATCTTATGTAACTCTGGGCTTTTGACAGGCAGACACCTCTGCTGACTACAGATAGGTAATTTGTTTTGATCTGTGATTATACCCCTCGTGTTCAGAGGAAGATGTAAACCCTCTTGTGAAGCTGTTAGGCAAATCCTCACAATGTGGGGAGAAGTGCCCCCGGGGGTCTCAAGTTTTCACCCTCCTTCTCCATCTTCTTCTTTTCTCTCAGTCTCTTTTTCTTTTTTTCTTTTTTCATCTCGTATGAGAGACAAAGCCTCCTGCCAAACACTGAAGCCCCCCAGGAGCTCATCATACAGAAAACTAGGGCTCCTCGGAGAACGAGAAGAACAAGCGGGAGGGAGGGGGGGTTGGGAGGAGGAGGGCAGAGAGAGATGGAGCGAAGACGAGGGCTTGTGTAAAGGTGGGAAGAGGCTGTTTGCTTGCGTGTGTGTAGGTGTGTGCGTGTGAGTGTGTGTGTTCTTTCTACATTGTTAATGACTGTTAAGAGTCTATCAGAGCCACGGGGCATTTTGCACATCCCACAAGCCTCCCTCCTTTGACTCCCTCCCTGCTATTTGCCTTAACACTGCCTTTTGTGGCCTGTGCCAGACATACCTGCAAAATTATCTACTAATTATCTACTAAATATGTTTGTTCATGTTCACTGAACAGCTCACTTAATTGAAGGGGCGCTCTACCTTCCCTCTGCTGTTCCCCTCCTTCATGCCCTCCAAGTATGGGAGGTGGGGGGGTGTGTGGGCTTAGGAGAGTGGCTTATCTCCAAGAGCTCGTTATATTAATGCCAGTAATTATGTGTTTTGCTTACTTTTGATGTGCCTCTGTTCAAACGGGGAGAGTTAATAAGAGGATGACGGCAAATATGTCGGAGGGCCCTCTGAGTTGTCTTTGGGCTCTGGAAATTCCTGTGTGTACCGGTGGGGGTTTTATATGAGTGTGTGTGTGTGTTTGTGTGCTCGGGTGGAGGGGGGATACGAGGGGGTGGCACCCGACTCACAAGAACGTCAGTACACAGGTAATGGCAGGAGCTTATGATCAGTTCTTCACTTCGTTTTTATACCCCTGTTCCGCTCAAGCGCACACGCACCAGACACACAACCCCAGCCAACACCTTCCCTTTGGATCCTAAAAAGAGTGAAGATGGCATTGGGGAAGGGGTTTAGAGGAGGGGATTGTTTCAACTCTATTTAAGAGGGTTAGAAAGGGAGCTCCTCTTGCCAAAGAGAGCACGGGTCCCTCGCTCTCCCCGAGGAAAGCGCTGGCACGAAGAGGCGCTCTCTAATGGAAAGAAACAATCGCTAATGAGGGAAATAAATAACAGGCTCATAAAACTGAGAGGGAAGGGGTGCGGGGGGAGAGGAGACGAGGGGAAGAACAAACGGAGTAAAGTTAAATTTGAATGATGGTCATACTCGGGCGAAAACAGCAGATACACAGACGCGCGCGCTCAATGATGTTTAGCTGTCATTGCTAATGAGAGAGTGTGCCTGTGATGTAAGGACAGGGGCTTGCTGATGGAGATTCAGACAGACAATGGAATAACATTCACATCTCTCTCATTGTTCATTGTTTGGTACGGTTTCTTCCTTTTTCTTCTTCTTTGTTTCAGCACAGCGATTAATATGCAAAGACAACAGAACCTTTCTATCTTCTGCATATTTTTTTTTCTTGGTCCAATAGAGTCATTTGTAGTGCATAATAAAAAAAAAAAAGTGTCACAGTAGATTAAATTTACTAATCGCTAAAATCACGAGATTTAACAATAGAATACAGTAGATACGCAGAATGTGAGTGTGTGATTACCAACGTGCAACTTTCATTTCTTTAACTTTCCTCTGAGGTGAGTGAGGTAAAAGTAGCTACATTCTCTTCATGTGCATTACCGCTTGTTGTCTCCTCTGGGCCACACTTTCGGAAGTGTGAGATGAGCAAAAGTGACATTTCAGTGCCTGTATGCAAACAACTACATTCCCAGTATGAAAATATAGATTTTTCTTGAAAGCCCCATGTAGCCAGAGCATTATGTGACTCTGCTTTTGACACAACGGTCATCACAGACTAGCTTTATATCACTGTTTCTATTTTTTGCCAGCAGATCTTTTTTTTGCCAGCGTTTTTTTTTTTTTTTTCCTCCCTTTCGCCAGCTGTTAAATTAAAACCACATTTTTTGGATCTCTTTGGTTTGGTTTCTGTAAAATTTTCTGAAAAACAAACTTCCTTCTTTCGATACTCATCTTTTTCTCTCTGTGTGCGTGTCTTCTCTCTTTTCATCTCTTTGTACCTGTCCGTGTCCCCCGTGTCTCTCCGAGGCTCACTGCTTTGTGAATCCACTCCCTGGCACTGTAGAGGCGGAGACGGAGACTGGTTGAAACACACTGCGGTTTCAACATTCACATTCCACCTGTGTTTTGACAACACATTTCACAAGAGGGATCTTAAGTGGTTTTAGAGTTTCTCTCTTCGCCGTTTGATATCAAAGAATGATCCCTGCGATGGCAGAACATGCAGGACTCCATGGGATGGATTAACGCAACATTAAAAGTAATCCCCGGAGTCAAACACTGCCTCTCAACCAAAAAAAAAAGAAACAAAGAGACAACGACACTGGATGTCTTTATCGGAGGGCTGATAGTTCTCATGCGCATCAGGAACGGGAACGTCTTCCTGTATGAAATGTTTACACTGCTAATATTAAATAGGTTGACACTAGTGATGACAGGAGAAATCATTATTATTACACGCATGACTGCCAGCCACCTCAAAGCTGAACAAGAGATTAAGCAAAGATTACTGTCTGTTTCATGTCTGTGTGGCCTTGCAGCTGTAACCTTTTCTTTTTGTTCAACACTTCAAGAATGACAGCATTAATGGTGTATCAACATGTTTATATGAGGTCAGTCATAGTTCATCAGCACGTCCAAGGTAAGCCACTACTTATGGCGGAAATCTTCCTGTGCATTTACTCTACAAGGGAAAAGAGATTTTACCCTGGTCATATGGGGGAATGCGTATACAGATAACTAATGATTCCCAAGATGTAAATAATAGAAAGGAATCAATTTTTCGTTCATACGAGTGAGCATTTTGTTAACGTACTTTTAGAAGCCTCCCAATCTCTCTCCAACAATGGTGCGATACAGGACACACAAGGACAGTGATAACCGTTACACATGAAGATTGAAATACATTACAAATATCCGAACCATATGGGGCAGCAAAGCCATGTACAGCAAGAAAAGAACTGCAAGTAACTCAACAAAGGCCTACACCGAGTACCAGCATGCTCTGATCAAGGAAAGTACTTTAACACAAGTTCCTCGACCGAGATATGGCATTTCAGTTCTGCTGATTAGCATATAATTCAGGATTATTTTACTGTATGCTGATGACGGAACACTCTTCAATACCCATTGCCCCCTTCTCTGTTAACCTCTTCCTGATACCTCTCTGACTTTTAACACTGCCCCATTCAACAGCGGCTAATGATGTAACGGTCTCCTTAAATATGTAAAATATAAGACTTAATAAAACCCAGCAGTGTGATTATGTCTTAAGTCTAAAACCCCACTCCTGGATATGCAGTTCTACATGGTGATCCATTTTAAATCAGCCTCTTATCCACTGGAACAAGGGGAGAAAAGTTCATGTGTAAATTACAGAAGTCAGTGTGGTGGAAGTTTTCCAATAAAAGAGTGCTCTTGCTCGCAGTTTCTCATATTTTATGTTGAGATATCAAACACTCATTAAAATAAAAGTGAAAGAGGAAAATGTCACAGGTGTTAAAAGGCAATTAGTCTTCCTGTGCTATCACAGTGTTAATCAGCGTGATGAAAATAATGATATGAAGCTCATTATCATGTATTCAATAGCAGATATTGCTTTCATGAAAGATGAGACACACGATGAATAATGAGAAAACCTGGGACTGCCTTGCTGCAAAGCAATTTTGTTGAACATTTGATGATTTTTGATAAGATGAAACCAATGATATGTTCCTACAGGTTTGCTTTTAAGTGGTGAGTTTTAATTGCCGGATAAACTTTTTTTTCCTTCAACAGCTTTTTCAAGTCAGTCGGTTCAAAATATGAAAATAAACAAGCGAGCATCCAAAAATAATAATCTAATTTTTTGGCACTGATTTGGTCACAACAGAAGACAGATCTCATTATCTCTGTTTGGGGAAAAAAACCCTCAAATGTTATCTTGAAACAGCAGACAAACTGAGATGAGCTACTCTTTAAATTTGAGTGCTTTTATGCCACAACACAAACAGGGGGGGAGACAAGGAGGGGGAGACAGACAGAGAGACAGACAGTCAGCAAGACAGAACAAAACAGACTAAGAATAAGAGAAAGTGAGAGGGGAAAGCATAGCTAATGGCATTGGTATCAGATTTATTCCAAAGAGGCAGCAGCAGAAGGAGGCAGGAAGGAAGGCTGGATGATTTCTTCGCCCCGTCTTCCCCTTTCCCTGATTATGAAAGGAGACATGGCACGAGGTCGAGGGTCAAGCCAAAAGGAGACAGCATTGTGTAGAAACTGTCACGCACCGCCACCTATTTTGACATGCACAGGCCCGTTTGTTGTCTGTCGTACATGCAAATTGGCGAGCCCAGGCTGTCATATAAAGGCAGGCAGATATGCGCCGGTCGGGAAAATGAGAGACCACCTGTAACCAAGAGAATGGGGAGTGATGGACAAGCATTCAGTCAGCCCGCTCGTCATTTCCCGGCCCGCCATTCACCCATCAGCGTAGTATCCCCCCTTCGCCCTCCTCCTTCCGCCACCACCACCATCAATCCCATCCCCAGCGCACACATATACATGTAAAAATCTATTCTTAATATTCAAAAGCAGGAAGTGAAGGGAAATAAATATATACGATGGAAAGGGATTGGAGGGGGTCGGTGGTGGTGATTTCAACCTGCTAGCTGCCTAATAGGATCCTGCATTCAGACAGCTGAGGGTCAGACCCGGATAATTAGTTGTCCACAGAGGAAACATCACTCTTCCACAGTGAGTGGACAGGAGGGGAACCCTGTAAGGTGGCCTTAATGCTCTGAATCCCAAAGAAAGTCCAGAATGTGTCAGGTAATCGGCATTAGATTCTTTTGTCCCAACCGAGCTAAATGCTACTGTGGGCTGATGCTATATATTTTAGGTTGACAGGGACTGGGCATGGAGGCTGGACATTGCATGTATTCTCTTAATTATACACAAAGATGACAGTATGATGGTCATGTAAACTTGATGCATTTATGTAAACCATTCGGGGTGTAAAGTTGACCTCCTAATGAGCTGTCCAGTGGAAACATCACCCTCCCAGAGAGGTTAGACAGGGAGCAGTGGAGGAAGTGGACACAATTTTTGGTTTTAATAATAGTTTGCATAATTCACTTTTTACATGTCTCCATTCGTAAACTTGGAGGCTCAAAATTATATTTTACAAACCCATCAGTGCTGTATGATCTATATAACCCATCTTTCACACAACCCCCCATTCACTTGTTTCTCTAATGAGTGTTGCGTAAGTACAACACACAAACACAAACTACAGTTTTTGAAGTGCAGTTTTTTATAATAATATAAATATAAAGAAAAAACCTGATTGCAAATTAAAAATTCATAGCATTCAAGCATATTTCACTAAAATAACTGCATCAGAAAAGAAGCCTATCTTGATTTAGGTGTGTGTTAGGGTGTGTGGGGGCGCACTATATAGTAGAAATCTAAAGGTGTTAAATAAAGATGCTTTTAATGACTTCAATCCCATTTTTAACTTTCCCAGGTTACTAATTTATAATCGTCAGCAAACGCCTCCACATGCACATACTTAAATATACAAATAATTTCTCACAGACACTCAAGTCCACATGCAGAAAAGACACTCCGGTGCTCATTCAGGCACACTATGTGCTGCGTGGTCATGTCTAATTTATCATGAGATGTTTTGAAGAGAGAAGTTGAAAAGAATTATTTTATTCCCCCAAGACACCATTTCTGAATTTAGCTACCAAAAGGTAGCTACAAAAAGGGTCACACAGACTGTACTCTTTTACACAATAAATCATAAATCATTACCCATGTAGACGTCTGCTAATCACTGCTGTCCATTGTTGTCAGTTCACCAGGCGAAACATTTTTCTTTAGCCAAATGATCCATTAATATTGAGGGATTAGGGTCTCTTTTCTGTTATGATATAGGGCAGAAACTGTCCTCATTATATGATTTAGTCCAGTCAAATGTATTCAAATGCCACCTTTATTACCCTGGAGGTGCTTTGCATAAATTGAATAAATCCAACAGATACTCTTCGAGAATCAAACATATCAAAGGTTTCCTGTCTTTGAAGTGGGGGTAGTCTCTAATTCCAAAACAGATTTTCATGATAAATAAAT
Source organism: Scortum barcoo (assembly GCA_023238725.1). Taxonomy (NCBI): domain Eukaryota; kingdom Metazoa; phylum Chordata; class Actinopteri; order Centrarchiformes; family Terapontidae; genus Scortum; species Scortum barcoo. The sequence goes on along the minus strand of CM041546.1, from coordinate 6,917,681 downwards.
ACATTATTTATGAATTCTGGGGTAGAGCTGGTAGAAGAAGACCAAGAAGAAAACGAAGAAGAACAGGGAAAAAAATGAAAACAACGATAAAAATGCATAAAACATTTTACGCCGTGGAAATGTCAAGAGAGGCAAAATGACACAGAGTGGCGCGTGCCGACCAACTGCCTGACTGATAAACAAACTGATTAGCATATGCACATTGGAGCATATGTTGTGCTCATTTGCTTACACAAAGTCTCAATCAAAATAATACACCACACTCGACGCATGTTATTAAAGTCTAGAAATATGTTGATGGGAGTGATGAAGATGGAAACATTTCAATTATTTCATTTCTGACAATTACACTGACAATGTGACAACCTCAACAACCAGCATGCAGCGTGATGACTAATTGCCCTCAGGAAATTTATGGAAATGGGAAATGAATAAAAACAAACCAACATGTTGACCAACTGCAGCACCAATTCTCGCATTTCTGTGTTGACATATTGTCATAATAATATTTGCACATCATTTTGATATATTTTAACATGAAATTGAATTTGTAAATGTGAGAGAATAAGATGCTAGTTGCACAGTAGGCCCTGAAAGAAGGTAGTTATGTTGGTAAGTGTGTGAATATATCTTGCCTGTTTTTTTTCTTATTCATTTTAGCAGAGAAGCAGTGTCTGCAGCAAAAGGACCAAGTGTTTTAAGATATGGACTTTTAGGAAGTGTCGGGGTGAGTGTTAACGCAGCTGCAGATCGAGCGCTGAGGTGGGACTGGGGGCGGGGCAGCCAGTCAGGCCGCTTTGCTAACCTGCCTGAGAAAAGAATAAGCATTTAACATGGCACACAGATAGCACGACCAGACAAGGCCTGCACTTGCCTTTGAAGTGCTGCAGGATTCGCAGATTCTTTGAATAATTACATTACATTGGCTTATCTGAGGAAGTCAGGGTTGGCCTTCCCCAAAAGCTAAATATACTTCAGTAGATGTTCTGTCTTGATTGATGTCCGAACCAAACACTCTGTTAGCACTACACTGTATAAGAGTTATTCTGTATATTTTTTTTGCTTTTACCAAATGTTATATCAGGGTCTTCCAGCTGCATATGGAAATGTAATGAGTCATTTTAAACAGTGTCGCAACACTTTCCTTTCTGCCTCTTGTTAAATTTCGTTTTATATGAAAGCACCTTCAAAACAAATTAAAACCTGAATAAATGTGATTGTATGTAGACCTCCGGTTATGCAGAAGCAGACTTTATTTCTTGCTGCACAAGACGTATTACTCTTTGTGCCGCTCGGAGCACTGTGATCATCATTTAAAATGCCTGACATTTTTTTTTCTTCTTATATCCCAAAGGAACACAGGAAAAGTACATTAGAAATATTACAAAACTATATTGAATGGAGTAGGGGGATTAATCAATTAAACCTTTGAGTAAATAACCACAAAGGGGAGCCCATCGGGGGTAAATAATGGAGGTTCGGCACCTACCCAAACGTTCATTTAACCTGTGAACCACAAGGTTATTTCTGTTAGAAATGACGTTAACACACACTTACACACACACACACACTTAGACAAACACGCCAGCCTGGAGGAAGGATGATTTATGTGAGAAGATCAATCTTCATCATCTTGCCTCTCACCTTGGTCTCCATCAGTGTTAATTAAAGGAAGGTCAGTGTCACCCTCCCTACTCCCCCCGACCAGCCCTCTTTTACATAATAAATCACTCCAGACACACAAAGGGGGCTGTTGACACAAACAGAATGCTCCTAGCTAACTAGCTAACTGCAGTTCGTTGGGCTGAAGAGTCAATTCAAAGCCTGCCATAAATAATACTGAATGTCACAGTCTTGTGTCTTTGTCTGGGAACAAAGGATCGAAGACAAAGACAGGTTGTTCTGGGACAAAAATAATCCATAATATATACGAAATATACAAGCATATAAAACATACCAAATCCCAAAATTAAATACAAAAAGAGGGAGAAAGTATGGCTTTCTGATTTGACACTGTGCTGCTGTATCCATATTTCTTTATTCAGTTTGATATTTGAGGAAGCTATTTTAGTTGCTTTGAATTTCTCAATATTAGTTGGTCTGCAGCCGTATCTGCGGAGAGAACGTCAGCTGAAAAACTTAGTGGTAGGTTGTGACATTATGTCAACCAAGTTTATCTAAAATCATCCATGACCAAAAACAATGAAACCCCAAAAGCTGTCATTATGCGGGTGACTTCCTGCACATGCCTCCTTCTTTATCCACGCAGGACAGACTGTGAATGTGCGGCTGACTTAAAAAGAAATATCCATTTGCATGAATGTGCCACCCACCCCAAAACGGTACAGTAGTTTGTGTCAGAGTGGTTTGGTCAGCCCCACATTGCCTACATCATTACTTTCTTGGAATCAATTTTCCTCCCCAAAAGAAACAAGAAACATATGCTTTGTATTGTGTACAATTTCCTAGGTTTTCTAGGTTACTGTCAGACTTGCATAATGAGGGCCACGGCGCAGCAGAGTTCCCCTCTTATCACAAACTAGCATGCATGGCCCCACTGCTCTCTCCTCAGTCATCAAGCAATTGATGTAATTGAACCAGCCCTTTGCTGTCAAGCAAGCAGCGCAGCTCAATAGCATATGCTCTGAACACTCTGGACAATGAGAGCCACGCAGCCGGGCAGGAAGGCAGGCTGGCTCGTTGCTGTTCTGTCAATAAATTTCAATCCCACTAATTGTCCAGAATTCATTAACTGAGCCTCTGAGACAACATGGTCCCATGGAAAACAACACAACAATATGAGGGGAAAAAAGGGAAAGGAGGGTTTTTTGATGATGTTGTGGGGTGTGTTGTGTATATTTTGCATCCTGCTGGTGGTGTTTTAGTGGATCCGGCAAACGCTGAGGGAACGCTGGGACTGTCCTTGTGAATAATATGTGTGAGTTACTCTGTGAGTGACAGTGGAGTATCTCTGCAGAGGAAATTTCACTTTAGTGTGGTAATTAATGAAAACACAATGTTACAGCAGGTCAATTAATTGTGGCACATTTTAAATTTGAACAGCACATTGCTCTATTTCAGAAAAAAAAATGAACAAATGAATACGTACTCTAGTTTTAGGAGGGTTTAATAAATTTTATGTAAATTTATAAATTCAGTACATCTCTAAAAACTTTACTGTTATTGTACTATTTTTGTACACAATTTACCAATCCATAAACCCTGCTCCAAGAAAACTATTGTGGCCTTACTCAACTTTACAGTACATCATTATTATTGTATTTATATATTTACTGATCTCAGTATATTCTGAAATACTAAAAAATATTAGATTTTCATAACATCTGTTTTTATGAGGGAAAATATTTAAACCGACTTGAGGATTTCATCCTCTGAAGGATGTTTGTTAGAGTTTGACTGCAGCCAGCATTTGACTTGTGGTTGGTTTTAATTCTCCCCCTGGTCATATAAAGTGAGTAAGAAAACATCGAAACCATTTTCCTCCACTGTCTGAACTCATAACCGCAAACAATAACTTCTCCCTCCTCTGTTTTGCTCCTTCGTCTGATTGGGACTGGCCTTGCTTCCTCAAAGTCCTTGTCGCCCTCCGACAAAGTCCTCAACGTCCCACGTATCTGCCTAAGTGACCAGCCAGGGGTCAGGGGTCACCAGGAGCTGCCACTTCCCCTGTCACAGGAAACAAGCAGCAGGGAAGGCGAAAGGGAAAAAGCATGGAGAGGAGGGAGGGAGAGGTGGAGAGGAAGGAGGGAGGTGATATTCAAAACACAACAATGACAAGGAGGTGCCTGGAATTAGCGCTCTCTTTCTGCCTCTTGCGCTCTCTGTGGGGGCAGAGGTTTAAGGTGGATAATAACAGGGACAGGAAAATGGCTAAAAAAAAAAAAAAAAAAAAAAAAAGGCGTTCCCCTATGCAGGTTTAAAAATTAAAGGTCTCGGAAAAATTACAGTTTTTACCTGTATTCTACCTGTACAAGGTGTAGTCACATTTCCACAGAATGCACACACACACACACACACACACACACACACACACACACACACATATAGGAGGGCCCCAGTGAGAGCAGGGTGTGTTATGGTTGAGTAAGCATGGAGCCACTGCTGCTGTTGAGCCCTGCGCTGCTACTCAGGAGGGATCACTAGATCACATTATCAATCATACAGCGCGGCACAATCGCACATGCAGTTTATACTCCGTGTGTGTGGTTGTGTGTGTTTGTGTGTGTGTGTTGCAGTTGGTTCTCCTCTCTCTGTCTTCCAGTGCTGTTTGTACTGCATGTGTGGGGCGCAGTGTATCTTCCAATAAACCTCTCGACAGACACTGCATGGAGCTTCCTGGCAAAGCAATTACGAGACACGCTTTATGCGTTGATATTGTTATGTATACTTCAGGTACAATTATGAAAATGTAACCGCTGTGAAAACAGTGTAAAATCCTGTTGCCCTTTCGGCAGATGTAATAAAAAGACGGCACGGGCACCTCCTCCTAAGAGTTTTTCAAGCACTTGTGCACTGTGGTGCAACAGTGCAACGGCAGGGCAGTTAACCATGTTAAAAACCTTAAACTTGGTGCATTTGGCTACATGCACAGAACCACTGATTCTCTTAGTGAGTACCAAAACACTACTTAGAATGGCGACATTGTCATCTCTTTATTCGTAAAAGAGCCTAAGCGCGGTTCCGTGAAATGAAAATAACTGTTATCAAGAAGCTTCCGCATGTGCAGGCTGCCACAGCAAAAAATGGTCCTTTGTGAGACTATAAGCTGACACATACATATGCGAGTGCAGTTATAAAAGTTCTTTAAAATGCCATGCACCTAGTTATTTTGAGGGCCGGCCTGTCATTATGTTTGATGTCGGTGCATAGCCATGCTCCTCTCCTCTTCACCACCCCCGACAAGCTTATTTGCTTTTGTTTTACACAGAGCAAACTGGAAGTGATCCAGTGCTAAGGCCACAGCAGGAAGGAAAGATAGAAAATGTGTTTGTGCGTGCGGGTGAGTGAAATAGTCTTAAACGTGCGGTGGGATGGTTTAGAAAATCAAAAGCTTTACCCATATTTCTGGAAAACTGAGTGTTACATGTTTAAAAGAAAGAACATCTTGTCAAGAGGAAATATATCCAACCGTCCACATGTGCGCACAACATCTCAATAAATTACATCCTTTGAAATCTCTATGAGAAAACCAGAAACACTGCGTTAAATATAGCAGGCAGTCAAGCCAAGAATAATATTTGTTGTGCAGCATAGCCTCTGGTTGGAGTTTCAGGCACGCTGATAAAACATACCTTTGATGGGTTAACACACAATAAAACAAATTATATTTCAATCATTTAATCAGTTTTTGTCTTTCTGCAATATTATTAGGTTTAAAAGGAAAACACCTTTTTTTTTCTTGCTCAGAAAATTTGTAGCACATGTTGACTGCACAGTTTTGGATTGTAAATCGCACAGTATTTTATTTCTGCTAACAAGCCTATTTTATTTTGAAATCAAAGCCTGCACTGGTTTATTTCACTTAATTTATTATATTTAATTTTTAATGGGACATCTAAATTAGACTGTAAATAACAACTATCACTTCTTCTCTCACTCCTCTTCTCTTTGCCTGTGTTGCTTTGCATTTAGGGCTACTTATTTACACAATTAAAATCACTCAAATTAAAGCATTTGAGCCAACTAGAAAATGTAGATTTTTTTTTACTAACACTGACACAAATCTCAACACACTTTGATACAGAGGACGCTGAGAATCCACTGAGTTGATAAGACTTTTACTGTTCTCTGTAGCGTGTAACATATTCCCCTTTAAACTGTAGATTCTAAAAAGGGAAAGGTGAGGCAAAAACTTTTACATCGACCCCTTTAACACCAAGCGAAAGCATGCACCGGGCCGGTGTGTTTACCCAAAATCCTGAGACTGCACTGCCCTCAAATGGCACAACGGGGTCAATGCATACGACTCTTTCATCCCATCCCTGCATGCCTCTCTCCTTATAGCTCCTCCAGGACAAAGAAGCATTAATTAAGAAGCAACCATGAGCAGCCAAGGAGCATAATGCACACAGACAAAACACACACACACACACACACTGCAGTGACTCACAGCCGTTCCCTCCCTATTCTCCACAGCTCAGCCTGATAGCTATGAAAGTAAAGAGAATGGGACTCTCCACAGCTTCTGATAGCTGTGAAATTCTCTGCACTCCCTCTGCACAAAGACATGGCAGAGACAAAGACATGGCCGGGGAGGAAAATAATTTCAGTAATAGAGCTAATGGCACAAAGGTTTAAGTGAGACTGGAGAAAATAATTTCGCAGCCAAGAGCAGCTAAAGAGGAGATGAGGGAGGAGGAGAAGAAGAAGGGAAAGAAGAGCGAAGAAGATGAGGGAGGAGGAGAAGAAGAAGGGAAAGTAGCTGTGCGCGCAGGCCGGGAGAAAGAGAGGCGAGTGAGGGGAAGAAAGAGAGAAATGCAGAGTGTCTTTTGTATTGTTTCGTGATTAGATTGTTGAAGAACAGAAGGGAACGCTCATTTTCTCCTGACTGCCATGATACAGTTGCTGATAAGAGTCGCTCTGCGTGCATAAGAGTCGCTCTGCGTGCAATGGGAGGATTTGGAATGGTGTTTAATTTAATTGATAAAGCCAAACAACGGCACAATGCTCGCAGACCGATTACATTTCTTTTTGTGTAATCACCATAGAGGGAGTTAAACAAAGCAAAGTAAGGCTTCCAGGCAATCTGCAAGGATTCTGAATGCATTGTACCCCCTCTCTCATGAATAAATACACGCACACACACAAACACAGATCTGTACTTGGAACAACGCAGCCACTTAGTACATCAGTAGAAACACAGGAGGTATCTTCCATCTCCTTCTCTTTCTTACCAGAACTCTGTCAAACCACAGAAGCCTATTTACACCAACTTCCCATATGAGGTTTTATAACTTTAGAGAAATAATATGGCTATTCTGGAGTTTATAACTGTATAAAGCAGTGACAATGTCAAGTCATTCTAATAGGAAATTGTAATTATTATCCTTTTCACATAAAAAATGTAAAATTAACCTTAAATTTGCTTTTCAAATTATATACACAGGATTATCTTTTCTGCGTGTTTTTGACATCTTCATGTGTCTGGGAGGTAATTTGGATACTATTTAGGCTGCATCTAATGGACGTAAAGAAAGTGACAAGTTGCATCAACACCATATTGCAAATTCTGACATTGTGTGGATACTACAGTACCATTGGTTGATCAGATATGATGCACATTAAAACTTCTTTGGGAAATATAGAAAATATAGAAGAGATTGTTCATATAAGAAATTCTTTGCCAAAAAATTACATTTTCATAACAAAGTCAAATAGCTAGACCAATAAAGGGAACAGATCCAGCAGGAAAATGTTATAGAATAAGTTAAAGTGACAGAAAGTGCCTAAATAAGCATTTCCTCTTTTTATTTTTTTTCTCCTCTGTATTTAAGACTGTAGCTGGATTTCCTCAAGAATATGGTTTCAGGCCCTTAAACAAGCAATCTCAGATGAACAGTGAAAAAGGACCAAAGTAACAAAAAACTAAACTGCTCCACTTGTGTGTTTGATGATGGATGTGATAATCCAGAAAACGACTGTGAAAAATAGCTTCATCGCCTCAGTTACTGACTTAAACTGGTCCTAATGTAATTGCATTTGGTGGGATGCTTTCATTATATAAAGAGCCCGTGTAGAAAGGAGTTACCCAGCAGCTGCTGACTGCTACATCAAGAATTAACTGTCACCTCCCCAGCAGAGGCTGAGAGGGCCAAATGAGACCCCTTTTTCCTCCCTGTTCCTCTCCTCCTCTCTTCCATCCACCCAGCCAACCATCCCAGTATTAAGTGAGGCGAGCGACAGAGATATGAATGCGATATTCCCTCTGGTATTTTTAACCGCCGTATTGAATTCGTATAAAACACTTAAGGCTCCTCGGCTTCTGCCTGATGGGAGCCTCTCGCAGGGCTATCTGTGAGAGTCTCTAGAGGGAGCTTCTCTCCTGCCACGAAAAATTCCTGTTTTTCCTCTCTTACATCCATCCCTCCCTCCCTCCCTATCTCCATCCTACCCTTCTTCCTTTGCTCTTTGATGCATATGGGGATTTCATGAGTACCCCCTCTCCCATCTCTCATTCATGAAAACCTAATGAAGTTAGAAGGAAAAGTCCATAAAAATCTCATTAGTGGTTCACCTCGTGATATTGGATACAAATCAAACTTAGAGGCCCTCCTGAGGATTGGTGTAATGAGTAGTGATAAGTGGCAAGTCTTTGGAAGAACTCTGCCATTTCAAGACATGTGCCAGCAGGATGTTTGGTTCACGTCATGTCAACGGCGCAGAGAGGGAAACCTCCACGCTACATAAAAGTACCACAGCAAGTGGGAAAGACAGACAACATGATTATAGGAAAGATAGTAGAAAACTACTAGAACTAATAAAAAAACAAATAAGTTTTTTTCCCACCCCCAAATAAAGTTAATTTATTCATATTTCTATATTGTAACTTGACAATGAAGTGTTCAACTGCACATTTTCAAGTCATACGGTCAATCATTGTCTTTGAATCTAACCACAGCAGAGGAGACCATTAATGACTCAAGTCTGAAAGAGGAAGTACGAAGCATATTAGGCTACATTATGAATAATGGAGAACCCGGAGAGACGCCTACACTGATCGAACACAACCTTATGAATTATACCGTGATGGGTTTTCATATTTATTTCTGGGCCGCTGCTATTTCTCATGCTTGAGCGAGGCTTATCACTTAACAATCAATTATTAACATGTGTCAGAATAAGGAGTGCTATTACAGGGATTGAGATGCATGTTGTACACTGGCCAGAACTGACAACACTTCTTGTACTCTCGCTCTCCTGCCTGTTTGAAAAGCTCGATTTTTTAGGTGGAAACCGGAATTTCTGGCTCTTAATTTGTGAATAATGCATCAGCCGGAATATGCATTATAATAAAAAAGTAGGTGGGACGGTACATTAGAAAGGTTTCTCACTCTACATGCTCGCTTTTTGCTGTCATTTGCTGGGATATAATTAGATCTGATAGATATGGGCAGAAATTATTCTGTTCTTTAAGTGGTAAAAGTTCAGAGGTCTCTGTCTGTCACGATGATCAAATGCAACATACGATGTAAACGCCATCCTAAAGAGTAAACAACATAAACTGCTCAAGGTTAGCGTTTAGCATTATGGCAAATTCTTCAATTACAACAATTCAGCACTCGAGCATAATGCATTCGACTACATCCCCCGATTAAGGTTAAAACTGGCTGGCCTCTCAAGAATATTAATAAGGCACGCAAGTCAGTCAAGAATATCAACCTCGCATCCTCATGTCCATCAACAATGGTACAGATGTAAGCAGTGGTAAACCTGATGACCGTTAAACAAAGACCACATTCATTATGCAGATAGATCATCGCCCCATATTTTGTTCATTTGCATACATCACAATCTCGGCCATTTGTATGATAATCTGATGGTTGATGAAAAGTGCGCCTGTTTTGATTGAGGCTACGGGAGGAACAGGGAACGGGAGACAAGGGTGGGTGTCTTAATGCAGGTTCTGAATATGCAATGTGTGTCTGACCTCACCGGGTACGGAAGAGGAGGCATGTAAGATTTATAAGTCGTCTGCAGCCCCCCTGATTGACTAAAACACAGGGGATCATTTAGATAATGCATCCCAACTCCTAACAACTGCCTAGGGTCAAAAAGTAAAAAGGAGTCGGCATTGACAGCTGAAGAGGAAGATACAGTATTGCAAGAAGTATAATACACAAGTTATTTTCTCTGCTTCCATTTTTGATATAATTGTTTACTTTTGACAGGTATGTGACTGATCTGATGTCATATTTTTGTGTGTGACCTGAAACTCAAGAGGGGGGGGAAGGAGGATGGAGGGAGGACCCTTACCTTTTTTTTTCCTCCTCCCCCTCCAATGGCAATCTGGGTATGGGAGATAACAGAGTGAAAAATGTTGGAAGCAATCCACTCTGCCTTGGAGTAAGACCTTTACGATTTCACCACTTCATTAGGAAGTGGCTAATCTCTCCACTCGAGAGGCCTGATAAGGACTCTGCGCTAATGCAGGGGGAGTCAAAGTTCAAACAGCCTTCGATGTTTTGATGCTTAACTTACTAAAGTTCCTGTATGTTCATTAGACAGCTTTATCAGGAAACTCTTCTCTTACATTCCCCAATACCCATCAAGATTGGAAGAGGTGGTGGTGGTGGGTGGGGAGGGGACAAGGTGGAGAGCGGCGCAGTGTGCAGCTGTGTGGAGATAACAGATAGCGGGGGATAGTGGGCTCTTGTAGAAGGAGGGATGGAGGGATGAAGTGGAGAGAGAAAGGGAGACGGCTGGTCAGACCATCTTCTCTTCTCCTCTTGAGCACTCTCTCTCTATATCTCGATTAAGCCTTCAGCCCTGACTGGAGTGTAAGTGTAAAGCTGATTAGTGTAAAGCAATAGAGAGTGTGTGTGTCTGTGTGTGTGTTGTGTGTGTACTGTGTGTGTGTTTGCTGTGTGTGTGTTTGCTCAGTGCAAGTGTGTTTGTGGCTGTGTACTTGTGCATGCGGTTCCTGTGCGTGTGTTTTTTGTCCCATGTGTGTGTTTTGTCACATTTGCATGCATCTGCACAGTCGTGTGTGTGTGTGTGTGTGTGTGTGTGTGTGTCAGGCCTTGATGTCCTTATGCAGTCACATCTCCATCCACGCGACAACAGCCCAGGCCCCTCCACTCATCAATTTTGCATTGCCATTTAAAAAAGCCTATCACAATTTTGTTCCATTTAAAAAAAGCCATCAGTTCCCCATCAGATCACATCGGCCCCTGGTGCACATAAAAAGGCCTATTTATACTGATCCCCTCTCCCTGAAATTGTTTTTCAAAGGGAAGATATTAGTTTGTGCCCTTCTAGTATCAAAGGCTCGTCAGCACTCCAGAGAGTCAACCACATATATCAAAGTAACACAGGAGCAAGAGGACACATCGAAGAGAGAGTGAGCAAAAAGAAAAAAAAAAGATACCACTTTTAGCATGAACTACTTTGGGATGTTTGGATGCACTTATTTTTGTTTACCGAATCCGAATTCTGTCACTTTGTGTCAGGCGACACCCGAGCTGCCTTTTAATTGGGTCTGACATGTTTCTCATCTTAGACTAACTTTACCGATGTACAAACATGCTGTTCAGCCTTCACAGAGGAAGTTGTGAAAAATATAGAGTACAAACTCCAGAGAGTGACTGAATCAAAGGTTACAAAATGTTCAGACATAGCGAAGTGGTACGATGCTTTCGGGCGCGCTTGGTGAAGTATAGTTGTGTTGGGAGCCACCTCCACAGAGCAGGTACATTTAGCAAAGTCATGGCACTAAACATCCTTTGGAAATATAGAACAGGAGATTAGATTAGACAAGACAGTAGACTCAGTCCTGGGCGGGGAACACTGCATACAATTTTCAACCTCTCAAAAGATAATTAAGGGGTCCTGGGAATGCTAATTCTGCCTACTCCTGTTTTGTGAATAAGAAATAGGTTTAAGACGAAGGCCCCAAAGATATTCTACTGAGGACGTGATAGTTTGGGGTGTATGGGTTGCCTCTCTAGGGCTCTCACTGAGAGTTGGTTTCAAATTCTTGGTTTTAATACATGCTAATGTTGAAGTTAGACCTTGGAATTTCACAAGGGTGCACCTTGTCCCCCTTCTTGTTTGAGATATTCATGGAGGGGACATCAAAGTGCAAATCTGGAAAGAAAAAAATATACCCAACTTACCTGACTTTCAGATATGAGTATTTTCTGGGTGGGGGGTTGTAGTCTTCTTTGCCAATGAAGTCAATATCTTTGGTCTTTGGAATGTTGGTCGGACAAAACAAGACATTCGACGACATAACCTTGGACCACCTGAATGGCACAACACTACAGGACTGAGTGAGGAGTTCAGCATTTCCAGGCTAACATAGGTATCAGGCCTATTGTTATCTCAGATTCCCCCCGTTTGAAGGTTTCCCAAAGGAATACACTTGGAGGAGACCACAGGGCAGATTCAGGACACACTGAAGAGATTACATTACCCAGCTTGCCCAGGAGCTGTTCACAACATCCCTAGAAATACCTGAGGAAGTTGGCAGGGAAAAATGACATCTGGACTGCTCTGGTTTCTCGGTTGCAGCGCCGAAGCTGATCTGGCTAAGCTGCTAAAGATAGACAGATTGTTGGATTGATGGATGGGTGGAAAAACATTAGTCGAATCCTTCTGTGAAACCATGTTAGTATTAAACAAAAGTCAAAACATATAAACTTATTAATTAAAAACCCAATTTAAACGCCAATTTTTTGGTACAGCAGCCTTTTTAATTGTTGCTCATGGCACAGTGCCTCAACTCTGTCATGCACAGCACAACATTTTGGTGCACCAAGTCAGTATGTTAACCTCCCGGTCAGAGTGTAAACACAGATTAGTGGCCACAGTAGGTGCATGTTAGCATAAATATTAGCTGGTTGGCTGGATTAGCAAGTTTATCTCAGGGAAGGTCTAGAATGGCAAAGCATACCAAGATAATATATAGCTAATCGCTGCAATTTCTCATCAGGATTTAAATACTCTACGAATCTAGCTCTACAATCCCAGTCTTTTTCAAAATATTCTGCAGTAGCATAAAATTTTAATAACCTAACTAAACTAAAAAACTATATGAACAATGACACCACAGAATCTGCTGGTACATCCAACAGGAAAGGTAGCACAACAGCCATACATTACATACTCTACTTCATGGCGGCCTAGCTACTTTAAATAATAAAGATTTTACTGTTTTGAAATATCACTGTATATGCAATAGCATCTGTATACATCTTCATGTATTTACCTGCTTACATGCGGGTACATTAAAACATATTTCAACAAAAATGACAGGCTACCACTTGCATTTCTGTGCAAGTTCCACAGAAGTGCAGATGGTGGTTTTGTTGGACTTCATTACCTCACAGACATCCACACAGTACACAGAGTAACAAAGAGAAGTGAATATGTCTAAGATGTTTTATTCTGACATTTCTCTCTACCTTCACAGACTGTACCTCAGTGTATCTGTGAGCAGATAACAAATGAGAGTGCCAACTGGGCCACAAAATGCCGCAGAGATAATCTGCTATCAGTGAGCCTCACTGATCCCAGGGAAAAGAAATAGGGCTTAGAGGGCGAAGTGTCAACACCTTAGATATCTGTACATACTTAGCCCTGGAATCAAAGCTAAGGTGGCAGGGGCTGCTCACTGCTTAGCCTCATATCTCCACAACAGTGACATCCATGCGCTACAAACCAAAGTGTCTCTTGACTTTCAACCCTGGGAAGGCAGTGAGTACCATCTATAAAGCTGAGGTGGCTCTGAGACACAATATATATATTTATGTTTATTTAGTAGCTGTGACCAAGATAAGATGAGATGAGTTGTTTTCCACACAATTTCATCATTGTGTTGTTTTGTTTTTAATTTACCATCAACTGCGGTGACCAGACTGATTAAGCTTTTGCCCCGACGCTTTTTCCTCTCTGACCTTGTTATTCTGGTTGCCTTTTTGCCGTGGCCAAAATCTAGTGACACAAAAAACAGGATGTTTTATGCTCACAATGAGTTTGAAAGAAACAAATACTTTGCATAATTAGTTTCTAATTATGCATAGTTTGCTCACTGAAGTGCCTCATATGGGGGAAGATCAGGCAAAACCTTGAACTTTATATCCACTTACAGAATAAAGGGAACATTTAACAAAGACAGAAAGGATTGTGCATTGGGAGAAATCCAATCCAACACGCTTCTCCCATAATCCCTCTCTTTTAAAAACTGTAGCAGGGCCCATTTTCTGAAAATCATTCTTTGTATTTTTTACAAACCATTTTCCAAACCATACTGTTGTGTTTTACTGAATTTTGTTTTCCTACTTTTTTGGTCAGATAATTCCGTTTTCACAATGGTCCCCACCCAACAGCTCAGACTGACTACTCGTAAATTCAAAGAAAAGATCAACAAAAATGTGTCTCATCATAAATCGGCCCATAAAATTTTCTGAAAACATACTTCAGCTTGTGTAACATCTACTGCAGGTGTGTATTTTTTTTTAAGGACTATTACTGATGATGAAATGATTTTGGATGCTCTGGTCCACCTTTTTGTTTAAGCTTGTGTTAATATTTTTATATGTCTCAGTATCCAGTATCATCTTAAATTCATCTTTTAATTGCCATTTTCATTCACCTTACAGTAGTAGGAAAAAATGCACTTTTTTAGAATGAACCCCCATTCTTACCATGAATCACTTTTAAACTTTAGCTGTATAAGTGCTTTAACCGCACAATTACATTACACAGCACCACTGGTATCCACAACCCGAACATCTGTAAATTCAGTCAGCCAAAATGTTTCATTTCCTTGTGCTGTGCCACTCAGGGTCCTTTGGGAGGGCAAAAAACCCTCATCGCATAAAAAGAGACTGTATATAAAGAATATGCCCCTTCTCCCATGAGCTTTGACAGTATCTAACTCCCAAGATTCCTTTGCAAAACCCACCAGAGCCTCCATTATGAGTCATTAAGCTTCATAAGGTTTTCATGAGCTATTCTGCCCCTCTCCCTCCCTCTCATATAGAGAGTGATGCAAATTTCCCAGAGAGCTTAATTCAGCTCACTACAATATACCAAAACATATATTCCAGGCCATTGGAGGTCCCAGTGGTCTCTTTCCCTTTGAGTAGGTCTCCTATTACCCATCTATACAATCATTTCTCTGGTTCATAAAGCAGTAGAGCAGGCACTATCCCCATTTTAACAAAATGGAAATAGAAACAGCAATAGCATCTCCATAACTTACCATTAATTTTACTGCCTGATTTGTACATGTGTGTGTATGCATGTATTGTATGTAGGCAGGTGTGTGCATACCTGTGTGCACATGTCTTTTCATATTTTCAAACAAAGCTTCAGACAAAGATGTATCGGTATATCAAAACTGAGTTTCCCTTTGTCCAGCTTTCCATTTTTCCATTGATCTTAGTACAGTCACACTGAAAGGCCCAGAGAACCATAGAAGTACAAAGCAGGGCTCAATCCCTCCTTTACATCTGACGGACGGCCTTGGCCCTGGATGGTACCACTCTCAACCCAACACTGACAGGCCGGCCTGGCTTTATTACCTGGTGGTTTGAACCTGAGCAGAACAGAGGAGACACAAAATATCAAATTGCTGGGGGCATTAAACTTTTTGGCCTTGTCCACACCTCACATCTGTTTCATCCTCTGGCTCTCTCTCTTTGTCATTCTGTCTGTCTACTTCTGTCGGTGTCTGTCATGGCTTTAAGCTTCAAGAAGGTCATTGCAGTAGACAGTTTTTCTTTAATTTGCCAACACATCTCCCATATTTCTACTTCCTCTGAATCTTATACAATCTAGAACTAGTGTGAATGTACACATCTACTGAATAAACGTACAGAGAATTTCAGGTGCTTTCAGGCAAAATTGCATCCACATACCTATAACGAAAGGCTCTTAGTCACCCTCATACTATACAATAATGCACTTACCTTTGCCAAATGCTCACACTCAACCATTTCCAGCACACACACACACACACACACACACACACATAAATAAACACACCGCCACCCTCCACACACGTCCTCCACCACCTCCAAATTGCAACCCAGCAGCTCAATCTTTAGAAGTTCTCTTAATCAAAGTGCAGCTGCGAGGCTAATCAAAGGGCCCTAAATAACTCCATCTCCCAACACAGGCCATAGGAGGATTAAAAATCCACTAGCCAGAACTGGGTTTCTTCGATCTAGGGGCCGCTAACTCCTAATGAGAACTCCCCAAAGCCCCAGATCACAGCTGAGCTGCTGGGCGCAGCATGCTGAGGCCCCTCTTTAAATCCTAAAGAGATCCTATCAGGACCAGATGAAAATAGATATTGCCCTCACTGGGTGTCAGATGATTAAAAGAATGGCAGAGGATTATAGAGTCCAGTTTGGACGTTAGTTCCGGGAGGGGAAGAGAGAAACTCAAGAGTCTTCCTGTGTTTGTGTGTGTCTTTTGCATGGCATTAAGACCCTAACAGATAAGAGTAGTCTGAGACCAAGGGTGAATGTAAAGGCAGTGATCCATTATGCAGACTTAGAAGACCTACATTTGTTTACTTAGATCTTATAGGGATTACAGAAGTGTTTGCTGTAACGCCATTAAACACACAGGCCTTTTGGTCCAGTATGAGGCTTGACAGTTGAAGTGCGTTTGTCTTTACTGAACTGCTTTCTCTAAACAATAACTGTTTGCCCTTCCCTGATAAGTGGATTATGACACTAGCATAGCTTGGACATCGCATATCATATGCCATGATTATTTTCAAAAGATATGAATGTATTCAAATCTAGCATTTTTCATATTAACTAAAGTAATTTACCTCAAGATACTCATTTAGATTCTTGATGACAATGACATTGCAAGCCAAAACTTGAAAATCTATTTCAAACGACATAACAAAAGTAATAGATTCACACCATTTAGATGTTTTCCCATGGTCTTAAGTAAAATATATTTGTTGATCTAACTGAATTTTAAAAATCCCATCTATGTAATCTGCCCCATGATATACAATTTAATATTGTAATAATGCTAAACAAAAAAACACTGTCAGCATTCAGCACTCATTTAATACTAAGCAGCAGCCAAAAAAATATTTTCTTGAAAAGTGAATTTTCCACTTTTAGGATTCACTGAGACATTTTGTTTTTGATCAACATTCAAATCCCCAGTAAAAAGTGGAACTGTACATAAATATTTTCTTACTCAGATATTTGCTTCACATGAAACTGTGTCACCATCAAATACATGTTTTTAGGGTATCTAGCATTCTTAAATATTAACATTTACAAACTTTAACTCCTATGAAAAAACAGTTCACTTGTAACAGGTCACTTTTTTTGCATAGTTTCAGGTACATAATATTTACATTATCAGGAATTGTATAATTAGTCAGTTTTTTCCTTCCTACGCAGAAACACACGCTGGCAACCTATCTGCCTGTCGGTCTTTTCAGAGTTGAGGATCTGTATGCTCTAACTAGACCAACACAGATCTGACAAGGTTGTGTGCACCTGTCATGTCCCACTCTCCTAGAACTTTAACATGTTCATGTCTGGGCCTGGCAGGTCATTATAATAAATGAGGTGGGCTTAGTGGACAGCCATGCCTCGTTCTTCTTCCCTAATGGGAGTGAAGAAATCTGCAAACCAGTACTTTACATTGACTGATGCTGAAGGCTCAAAAGAAACTAGTTAAAGTGGACAATTAGAATTGTGGGGGGAGGGGTTGGGGTGTATCTCCCTGCCCAATCACATGAAATGTCCCTTGTTATTTTAATAATTCAGACAGCGGCTAATTTCTACAGCCCGACTGTGTCAAGGTAATGTGCAGCTCACATGTCCTGGATGTGTCACTTTGAACTTAGTCACAACAGCTTCTAAAGTACCGCAGACAGGTTCCTAGCAGGGGGAGACGGTGTGGAGTTTCAATTAAATCAAGCGTGGGGACAATACTGAGAGGGAAGAAATGTAAGAGCTAAAAGCCTCGCATTGTGCGGTGCGCCATGTTTGATTGTGCATTTCTGCATGCATTGTATGCATACACATCTTGCCTCTCTCTCTTGATTCGACAGCAGCCCTTCTCTATGCTCGACACCAACCACCTTCCGCCAACAATATGTTGAATTGAACACAGAGATGGCATAACTTGTATGAAATTCTCTCACCCCTTCTGGGGCATATTCTGCCCTCAGTGCTTACACAGCTCAACAACAGACCTACACACATACCTTGATGCTCAAGTCTAAGGCTGTTAGACCCTCCACTCACATCTGAAGTGGCTTAGCACAAGTGCAAATCTCTCCAAACCAGACCCTGAGGACTCTATTTCATACTCCCAGCCCCTCGCTGCCTCTTCCTCTCCAATATGCCTGACCTAGACGTCTGCGCTCCTTTCATCCACATTCCCATGGAAACTCATTTAGCCTAGCTAGAGGGAGAAGGCAGCCCTAGGTTCAATTGGCTGGATTTACACTTGAGATATTATTCATTACATTAGCTGCCATGCTGATCTCTTGCTCGGTTGTTCTCTCTCTCTCTCTCTTTCTATCTCTCTCATTGTCTGGTGCCAGGCTTCTCAATATATTCCCTGTCTTAAAATTCATGGACTTCTCCTCAGTACATACCTATATTCAGTTTTCTGCTATTGTTACCTGCTCTGTCTCATCGCCACATGGAAATTGCATTCTTGAATGTCAAGAGCAATATTTTCAAGGACAAATTAAAGCGATGGCACAAAGCTGCTGCATAACAAAGTAAACTTGTCTTAGATTTATTTGAATGTATGCCAGTGATTGTAACAATATGCAAATGGAGAGATATCCTTTTTCCCCTCTTAGAAAAAAAAACAACAAAAAAAACCCAAAATAAATAAAAAATGAGAATAATTGAATTGTCGACGCCTGGTAAGACTATTCAACATGGTGTCCAGACAATGTAACAGTGAGAGGATTTTTTTTATCTTCAAAAACCAATGTGTGGCTATCAGTACCATGGAATGTAATGGCTAATTGTCCTTGCCACTGCAGATTTTATGGTCTTTAAGCTTATTATACAATTGCTTGCCAGAGCCTCCCTCCTGCAGCGAGATGAACCATAATGAGTGTGCATGTGTGTGTATGTGTGTGTGCATATCAAAAGATATATATGATTCTTCTTATTCACATTTGTACTCAGTCCTCATCCACTATCCCCTTCTCCACTCGCCACTACTAGCATATTTAATTACGTGGCCTGTCTGTTGCTCGCCAGCTGTCGGGACGCAGTATGTAGCATGTTAATGGACATTACATGACTGGAAATTAAGCTATTATTCCAGATTGAGCATTAATATCTTGAGCCGCAAACAGCCGCGGGGACAAGGAGTGTTAGAGGGGTGGCAGACAATGATTAGCTTTAACTCTAACTCTCACATGTCAGCACGGGCCCACACACACACACACACACACGTTTCACCATCTCCTCTACCTGACAATATTACTCTGGAGAAATTTAGTTTTCTGGTCGGACATGTCCTTGTGTCTGCATTTCACACATGCATGTTTGTTAGTGTGTATGCCTGTGTTGTATTACAGTATAGTGTATTCATACTTTTTTATCTGTGCTTGATGTGCACAGTCATATGGTAGCACACACGCATGCAGGTGTGTCTCTGTCTTTGTGTGCGTATGTGCTTCTGAGTGTGCACATTCACATACTGTATGTGCATATGCCTCTTTGTCACAGAGAGAAGGAGGGTGGGGGGGGGGGGTGTATCCATCTTTCCCAGTCCATTTTTTGGAGATAATGACGGCCATTTCTTCTTCTCAGTGACTGATGACAGGCAGAACTAACCGCTAATGGCATGCCAGTGCTGGAGCGTGCCACTTATGTTATTTTTCCTGACAAGGCTCAGGGGAAGGCTTCATTTTTTTGACATTTGACCATGCAAATTCACTCCTGCTACATTATTCCACATTTACATCCATCTCTCAGCCCCCTCCCGCCTCCTCCTCTGTCTCCATCCACCCTACCCCACCCCACCTCTCTCTCTCTCTTCCTTCAGAATCGGCTAGTGGTTGCAGACAGTAAAAGCTGGGCTAATAAAGTGCCATGAAAAAAAAAATCACTTAAATGGCAATACAGAAGGAATTTTGAATAAAAGAGCCCAACCTTTCCTATGCTGTACTTTTCCAGTTTAGACCTTTTTCAAAGCAAATGAGGCGGTCAAACGGAAAGATGGTAAATGCAAAGGGATGTGGTAAATACAACCTGTGCAGAGTGCAGCCATGGTGAATATGAGCACCACCAAATAATTCATTGACACAGGAAATTTCAATTTGCGTCTCTGTGTATTGTTCCTTTTTTTTTTTTTTTTTTTAAATCTCAGGTTGTGACAAACCCTTGTGTTGTAGCTGCGCATTGCAGATGGACCTCATGATCGTGGAAACCACTCAGATGATTTGCAAGATTTATTATGAAACTTTCAGAAAGGGTTGACTAATGAGGATGAGCTTGGTAGAGAAGAGCCACCGTCAGACAGGTTAGATCAGAAACAGCATGTTACAGTGAAAACACAGGCACACACAGTATAGACCAATGCACAGACAGAGACAGGCCAGAGTTAACAGGGATTTGGACTACACATTGCAGTTCCATCTTGATGCTCACCATCAAGTCAGCCCTCCGATTTGTATAGTGCAGCCTCGGTTTCTGTGATCATAGACAATTCAGCCATGTGATTCAATTCATTTAGCATTTCATTCCTTCTCTGCAAACTTCTCAAATACATCCAGGTTATGGTTTAAGAGCTGATTTCACTTTTCGCATCTTGAAACTACGGTATGTGCTTTCAGGAGGCCCACATCCATATTCAAAACCCCCCCAGGTGTGGTCCACATCCACTAATAAGGCATTCCTGTTTTTCCTACTCCTTACTTTTTTTTTTTTCTCCCCATCTAACAAGTTAGCGATACAAGACTGCACTCTTATTAATGCAACAACTTCGTCTCCCTTCAGAGGATTTAAAAGGCTATCGTCTCCATGGGTGGTATTGGTTGTGTGTGTGTACATGTCTGATATTCATGCATATGTGTCAGTTTGCATATATGTGTGTGCCTGCAGTAAGAAATTCTGGGTGTTTGTGCTTTCCCAGTTGAGACATGAGAGTGTGTGGGTGTGTGTAGGTGTGTGTGTGTGTGAGAGAGAGAGAAGAGAGTGAAACAGGGGGTTGATGGGTCTTGGTGGGTCAGCACACCTGCTGCAGGCTACAAGCACTCTGGGACAGCTAATGTTCTCTGAGCTGACAGGAATCTCCCCCACCACTCCGATGCCCAGCCCTCCTCCCCTCTCCTTCCCCTTTAGTTTGAGCTTAGATAGATTGCCCTTGTAACGGGGGCTAATAATGTGCCACAGAAGGCTTTTTAATGGGGAGGACTTTGATAGGTTTTCCAGGACACAGAAAAAGCCACACAGAGGAAGACATATGCATGGCATGCACATGAAGACTAGAACGGACACACACATTGATGCACACATGCATGCCTGTGAACTCACAAACTTAAACAAATGTGGTTGGTGCACACACATCCACACACACACTCTACCTGTCGACTTGTTTTACCACATTATTATGGCTGGCAGGGGGTCTCTGGCCCTCTGCTGTTCTCCAAAGGCAGCCTGTAATGTGTCAAGAGAGAGAAAATGAGGAAGGAGGGAAGAGAGGGAGGAAAAGAAAGAGGAAAAGGAGGAGGAGGTAGACTGCCAGCTGACAATGAAATAAAGCCCATTAGAGAGAAGTAAAATAACACAGGGAAGGAAGTGACAGCAGGCCTGTTACACACACAGCTTTACTGTCTTTAACTACTGTCAGCCCCACTGGGTGACAGCAGCTGCCATCTCTCACACATACACACATAAAGGCAGGCAAATGCGCATGCACACACATGCACAGAGGCGCACAAGCATTCTCACACACACACACACACCAAGGCTTGCAATCACATATCCCTAACTTGTAATCATGCACAATGCAGGCATGTGCAAATAAAGGGACACTCAGACATATAGAAACAGAATGCACTTATCAGAAGCACTGAAATGCGCACTGCCATTTACAGACTTGGAAAGATAGCTGTGTTGTGTGTGAAAGTGTATTTTTCAATAGTCACTGTGTTTAAATGTATGCCTACACTGTATCTATAAAGCAGTCTTATGTACTGTTTTCAATTGTTTTAAATTGAGTGGACCTTTCAGCATTTACATCAACAGCCTGTTACAAACTTACCGAATGACTAAGATTTTTAATTACCAGGGGTTCACTCACAATTCATTTGGTGGTGACTGCCTGCAGGCAATTTGCATGACACTCTTGTCTTGACATCCTCACCCCAAGAAACACTGGACACAGAGATGGCACATTTCCATTACAAATTTTAAGGTTATTAAAATCTTTTCGTCCTCTCTGAATCCTCCACTTGTCCACCTGTTCTCATCAGTCCTCTACCTTGAACCCAAGAATCTAGTTATCGGGTACAAGAACTGCATGCACCATTTCATCCTTTCCAGTGGCTTGTGCAAAAGTAAGGCCCCAAGTGGGAATTTTTTATAGCAAAAAGCCTGTTTTTGTTATCAATAACACTGTATAATATAGCGGAATCATCCTTGTGTCAGTGCGTAATGATACTTTGGGAGGATATTTCTTTTTACATCAGACAAGACCAGTGAAATTCATATTACTCAATGTTAAGAAAAAGCTGCAGTAAGCGTCTGAGTTGCTGTTCGCATATAAGGGTCACTGAAATGGATGATTCCAGTGATATGACGCTGTCCTTTTGGAAATAAAATGGATGTCATGTAAAGGCAGATTTCACTAATGTTCTTGTCACCATGGTCATTCAGATGCATGTTTTAAAGTGACATAACGGCTGACCTGTCAGGAAAAATGGACTTTTAAATGATATAGGCAGAAGACTTGTAAAGCCAGGTCTCACTAATATTTTAAAATATTAATGTGTACCTCCATCAATGCATGAGCGAGGGATATTCTAATAGATACTCAATTATTCATACCCATAAATAAAACCTGCTTACCTAGATTGGGACTAAAAACCCCTACTATGACGGTTTATGAGGACAGGCTAATAATGTATGTATGCAACGGTTTTTGATGTTTGGCTGTACCTGCACATTAAGTTCAGCCCGCAGTCTGAGGAGGGGGGATGTCAAATCTAAAAGTAAGGCCATCATATATATGCCATTTAATGTTCACAGAAGACAACTTCCAGGACTTTTACGGCACTATTTACAGCAGCTCAACCACCTCGCATGCTTCAGTATGCACAGTAAATGTATGGTGAAGGCCAGTTTGTTAGACTGTCAAACCAATACATCACCAGTTTCATGAGAAAACCATGTGACTTCAGCGACACCGGCCTTTATGTTGCTCTTGCAGCAGTTTCATGCAAAGTCAATTAGAAATGAATTGCATCATGGGATTGCATCATACTTGCTGCAGATGTTTATATGAACTCTGGAGTGAAAATAATCTCTACGCATGTCCTTTTTCTTGCATAGCTGATATTAGTATTACTGTGTGTAGCATGGGTTGTCTAATACAGCATTCCTATCAATCTATCAAGCAATCAAGGTGTAATAGCAGACAAAGACAGCTTCAGATAGTGTTTGCAGAGTTTGTAAGCAGTTGTCTACTCTAAATCTGCTCATATATTAATTCATCATACAATAAAGGGTGCCGTGTTAAAACTACTCATTTGAAATAAATGCAAACGCTGTCTCCACTGGAACAAACTCACCCAGAAGAAACTTGCCATGTGCTTGTTTTCCTTCCATTGACACGTCTGGTCTGTTTTATCCTCCAGATCTATGAGACCACTTGTGAGAGAGAATTAACTGCTAATCAGTTTTAGTCGCAGGCTGTTAATATTTAATTGAATAAACAAACAGACACAAACAACTTAATGGGGAGTGTTATGATAATGTTTTGCATCTTCTCTTACTTAAAATTCTGTCATGAAAAATGTAATTATTGTTGACAAAATTAATCACATTATAATTAAGTTGTGGCAGAAGACAAGAGTTGTGGAAGTAGGTTAAACGTGGAACACTTTCCTTGAAGTTATTACTCCAAGTTTTTTCTTCCTTATTTGTCAGTTGCATAAATATGTCACAAAAAGTGAATGCAGTGTCCGTCCGTCCGTCTTCTAACCGGGTCGCGGGGGAAGCAGTCTCAGCAGAGAGGCCCAGACAGTCCTCTCCCCAGCCACTTCAACCAGCTCCTCCGGGGGGATCCTGAGGCGTTCCTCAACCGGGGGGATCCCGAGGCGTTCCCAAGACAGTCGAGAGATATAATCCCTCCAGCGTGTCCTGGGTCTGCCCCAGGATCCCCTCCCAGATGGACATGCTCACAACACTGCAGACGCTCCCCTCCCACTGCACCAATCCGACAATCAGACGCCAACTGCACCAATCCGTCAATCCGCCTGAGATATTTAAACTCCTCCACTTGGGGCAGGAACTCCTCCCCAACCCGGAGTGGGCAATACTTTCCACCCTGAGATATTTAAACCCTCCACTTGGGGCAGGAACTCCTCCCAACCCGGAGAACCATGGGTAATCCTCGGACCCTTTTCCACTGACTGATTCTCATCCCAGAACCATGGCCTTCAGACTTAGAGGTGCTGATTCTCATCCCAGCCGCTTCACGAGAGCTGGAACCATCCCAGCTGGAGAGCCAGCTGAGGTCACTACTCGATGAGGCCAAAAGGACCAAAAGGACACATCATCCACAAAAAGCAAAAGATCATCCATGCAAAATCAGAGATGGGATCCTCAGGCCACCGAATCTCACCCCCTCCCCCACTGTAAGATACACAAAAAGCTCAGTGTGATAAATAAACAGGCCTTTGTGAAGACATCAAATCATTAACTTAACCATAAAACGACCCCTTTTGACTGAAGTTTTATTCTCACATCATCAGCTGACTGCTATAATAAATGACAGAATCAATGTGGCATTTCAGTATAGTTATGTGTACCATTGCTTAACCGTGGTACATTTACTGTAATTGAATGAACATCTTTTGTGATTGAGACTACAACATTGCCTTACTCTGGCACACCAATATTTATTTGGAGTGCATTTTTCAGACATATCCAAAATAGCTCAGGGCCACAGACAAGTAAATTAAGTTTGAACCACCATTTCATTTATATCCAAAAAGGTACATATCAATATATATTTACTTACAAAAACATATAGTATTTTTCCTGTAAAAGCTGAACACAGTCATTTGAAAGAGAAATAAAAACAAATCTTTTAGTATTAATTAGAATAGCATAATTGAGATAAACCTTATTAAAGGGTGTGTGCATGAGTTTAGCTACCTTAAATCTTCTCCTGACCAGAATTAGCTCCAAGAAACAAACAATTAAATGACAGTAATTTTACTGGTAGTCATCCAAACCTGCTCGCCAAAATAAGTCAGCCAAATCCATTAAAAATACCATTGTATTTACCTGTGTATTTATCTACTTTCAAGTAAGAACATTGAGACAGCTCTCCTTCAATTTTGGGTTCAGCACATTTTGAGAGCCAACATGAGGTTATCTAAAATAAAGAGATGCTTTGGATGTTCTTTGCCATTCTACCATGCAGTAATATATTAGGCATATATTATGATATCAACATAATGAGTAAATGCTTATACTCTCACACACACACAGGCTTTAATAAAACATGGCCACTGGTCTTGAAACGTGTGAATTTTCTTTCATTCTGTGAAAAATGTGAAGACAAAATGTTTCCATCTGACAGCATTGACAAACCTCTTCATTCACCGTTTCAAGCAGCTTCGGCGTGATGTAGTCCATTAAAGTGGAAGCTGTAATCACCAGTGATCACTCGGTGAGAGAAGGCATCGGTCGGTATTATTGAATAGGCTGTGAGTGTTTAAAGACTTCTGATGAGGCGAGCCCAGCGAGCCTGTGGAGAATCTGAGAGGCAGGTTCCACAGATAATGAAGTCCTCAGCCGCGGTGAGGAACACAACTGTGTGTGTGTACGTCTGCGAATAATGATCCCAAATTGTGTAATTAATTATGAACACGTCTGAATAGAGCAGAGATTTCAATAAAGGCTCGAGATACATGCGGAATGAGAGGGAGAGAAGGAGAAAGAGAGAGAGATGTAAAGATCCTCCGTTCCTCCTTTTGAGTCGTTTCCATCTTAATAAAGCAGCGGGGTGAGAGATGAGCCTGCTGTGCCCTCCTGTGGCCACAGCAGTGAAATATCGCCTGTCCCACTTTTCCCTCTACGACTAATTGGAGTCACTCTGAATGTTATTATCCTGTGATAGAAGTGCATCGTGGAGTTATATGAGTGAGTGTGGATTTAATCAAGATTTGAGAGCAAAGACTTTTTTTGTGCAAAGTGCAAAAATGGATTGAAAAAAGAAATAAATTAGTCCAACAAATCAGTACATTTTTTAAAGGATAAACCTTTAAAGTTATTACATCCTTCATAATGCAATGACAACCAAGTCTTTAAATGATGGGATACAGATAAATGTAGGACACTAGACTAAATGTAGATGGTTTCTGTTGTGAAGAATAATTTGTATTCTACAATTTAACACATAATTATTACTACCACTACAAAAGACTACTACTACAGTATTTATATGGCAAAAAAAAGAAATCCTCTGAGGATTGTTGGATAAACCGAAACACTTAATTAAGGAGAGGCTATCCTTTTACTCCTTGTTACAGCCAAACTAATTGCCGCACGTGTTATTAACAAGAAAATGAAGAGAAAGAAACATGGCTACTGCTGTTTAGAGATCATTACCAGTGTTCATCCAACTATTTCTACAAGGAAATTTAATTAGATATTATATATCTATTATATATTTAGATCAGTAAGTTTCATCTTCCTTGTTTAGCTGGTGGATTGGGGTCTGCAAGACGGCAGAATAATGTGCAAACCACCAATCGAGTCAGTTTTAAAATATGTGAGACAAACAACCGCCACATCCAGTCAGAGAGTTGGCCGACAAGCCACCCAGACAGGCATCTGAGCAGTCAGTCAGAGTGACAGTCATTCCACCAACAAGTCAATCAGACACTCATCCTAATCCTTCAGTCAGTCAACAAGCCAGTCAGCTATCCAGCCAGCTTGCCACTCATCGGGTTATAGCCAGTCAACATGCCAGCACGTCTACCAGCCATTTAATTTGCTCGCTCGCAGCCGCCCGAACCAGCAGCCGGTCTAAAACTTCAAATAACCAGTCAGTCACTCAGTCAGCCAGACAGGAAACCAGTTAACCTCTGCCAATGAGTCAACCACTCCGTCAGTTTAACCAATACCCCACCTGTCAGTTTAGCTCAGTATATATTAAGTAGGGGCCGGATCGCACACATGACCTTTCCTCACTTCCAGCGCGGAGGAGCCGAATCATTAATATTACTATAGTAACCGCGGGGCAGAGGCACAAACTGGGGATAAATAAACACTGAAGCATTTAAGGGTGGCCTCCTCGCACAAACATATGTGCATTCGCATATGCACGAGGACATGCATGCACAGACAGACGACACACACACACACACAACACAATACGGTAGCTGACATGTGCCCATCTACTCTGTTCTGCCCTTGGAGAATCTAAATGCTAAATGTATGTGCATATTTTTTCATAGCAAGAGACATATTAGAATTTTTCTAGCGACCACCACCCCCCATACCCATCCGCCGTCTCCCATACGGAAGACATGAAAGAGTCTGAAGCGCATAATGCTGGAGGAATTAAGGGATTCCTTGGTGGCCCTGAGTACCAGGGGCCATCGTAATGACGAGGAGGCTTAAGCGCTTTGTATCCTCCCTTTTTACCCCGCTCTGTCTCTGCCTCTCCAGCGGTTTTTCATTTTTCAGATTTTTTGAGGGCGTGCACGCCATCGAATATTCATCTCGAGGTAAAGCGACGACGATCATCTGTTTGTTATTGAAGGAGGCTAAGAGCATATTAGAAGACAGAAGAGGTAGAATTGTTCTGCTGTTTGGGATGGGAAGAGACACAACGGCGAGGACGGAGGAGGAAAGTGTGTTCATGTCTGCGTGTGCACTGTATGTGTGCGTATTTGTTTGTACATATTAGATGAAAGAAATCATCTGTTCATTTTTAAATAAATGAACTCATAATCCAACACATTCTCGAAAATCAGATTAAAAAAAACAATTTCTCCATTTTCCCCCCTGTGAGTTTACAGCAGATGATCTCACTCTTCTCTTTTATCTCTTCTTCTCCAATGATGGCTATTGATCTGGGTCAAAGGGAGCAGAGGGAGATTGATTGAGAAATTCTAGCATGGTCAAAGAGGAAGGATTCCCACTAGACCCTCTGACTAGTGTTGTATACTTATGGATCTCTTACTCCATCAGGGGCCACTTACCATCTCACCACCACTGTCAAACATTATATCGTAGATGGATGCTCTCGTTCTCCCTTTTATGAGGGGAAAGGGGGCCACTGATGTACAGTAATTTGGGCCCAAAGCATAAACTGTGCTGAATTATCCAGGAGATGATGATTTTATGGACATTGACAGAAAATATTATTTTGTGTTGTTGGTGGTAAAAATAATAGTTATATCAGACATTAACAAAATTCTAATTTGAGATAAATCAATTTATGTATAATAAAGATTTCTTGCCGCCAAGTAAGGACCCTGAGACAGTAATGTGCTGCTCGGATGAGGATTTGTGTGAGAATTTTTAAGGCACAATGTAAAAAAAAAGCTGACTCTTATTTAACATTAATAGACGAACCTCCAGGATGTATTGAACATGGTGTTGAAAAGCCTTTGACAGCATATATCCACTAGAGGGAGAGATTGGACCACTTAAAATTTACACATTTACACATTCTTCACGTTCACATTCTTTGTGCAGATCTAATAATTGGAAATGATTCTGTCAGGAAACCTGATGTAAGACGTGCTGCTATACTATCCTGACTGCCTTAGTTGGTGAGAAGCTTTGGTGCTTTCTGCTTGCTTTTAATTAAATTTGCAAAAAAAAAATTTCATTTCTCATTGCTGTCCCTTCTTTACGCCCCATTGTATTTTACTCACTACAGCAATAACATTTTTTTGGTCAGTGTGTTTTGAACCGTGGGTGAGTTTTGGGATTTGCTCGTCTCATTTGTGTTGTAGTTAAAGGGTCTTTGTTTTTGTGCACATTACAGGGCAACATTTTCACTCAGCCACAAAAATGAGCGATGGTCTGATGTGGTTATTTGAACTTTAAAAGGGACCTTTATCTGGATATAAGTGTGACATATGTTTTGTTTTGACAGTTATTGTGCACTTGAACTTTTTGTTTTTTTTTTTCTTTTTGTGAACATGAAAATCTTTGTTTCAACAAATTGGTTCTTCGGAGTGTCTGAGAACACTATTGTGCTCATACAGTTCATCTGTCTGAGGAGCACTGAGAAACAAAACCTCTACAGAGTACCAGGCTATTATCCATATATTTTACTTTTATGAATAGCGTTCATAATAAAAAACAGACCCATTGCTCTCATATTCTGCATACATACTAATGTTGCCTGTACCATGTTGGCATATGGTGATGGATTACCCCCCTATTGCTCTGTCCTGTGGTAACTGTGTTTATCTGAGTGTAACCAGGTTTTATCTTTTTACACGAGGTAATTTAATTGCACATTATTGTGAAATTTCATAGCTACTGAACCTCTAAAAGGAAACCTGCTATTAAAGTGGGACTATTTCACTTGGCTCACAGTGTTTGTCTTATTTTGTGATGCTATAACTTGTTTCTTGGAGTTTTTTTTTTTTTCATTTTAACAAAAGGTAAATCAATTCTCCACTGTCTGACAGCCTGAAGGAATCAAGTAAGACAAAAAAAAAAAATCTATCTGCCCACCAGTGATGGAAAGTATTGTAAGCTCACTGTAGTGTGGCTGGTCAGATTCATGTTTTGTGTTAGTTTTGGCGCTGTTCCCCGTGAGGGAGGAAAGTGAACCTCTGTCAAAGTGTCACATTCAGGCAACACTTGTCTTGATCAAAGCTGGCACCCGCTTGGCCCAGATTGTTCTCTCACACACACACACACACACACACACACACACACACACACACACACACACACACACAGCACACACATGTACAGTTAATGTATACACTAGTGCATGCAGTGCAAAAACATAAAAGTACACACATACAACATACAGTCTGCACAAAGACAGAAGGCAGGGATATCGGCACAAGCTCCCCCAAATCCACATACACTCATATACATACAGATACACACTGTATAGGCCACACACATGAACACACACACACACACACACACACACATACTGTAAAAGGGGAATACCTTTCAAGGGAAAATAAAGGAAGCCTAAGGGAAGAGTGTTAATCCCCTTTGTTGTTATCGATGTTAATTGAAAGAATGAGCTCTATAATTTGGTTTCTCTGCTGGGTGATTACTTACCCCAAGCACAGCCTGGCACAATTCATAAACACTTCCAGGAAAAACCAAATTAGAGCCATTCTCTGAACTATCACTTTTAATAAGGTGGGAAAACTCTCACGTCTTGCAGAGGACAATGTTTATCTGAAGACACTGATCTGTTCAGCTGTGGGTGTTTTGTCATCTGAAAAACAAGAGATTTTGGAGCAATAGAAAGAGAGAGAAAAGGATGAAAGCTGGAGAGGGGGAAGGACACAGTGCAACTCACCTTTCTCTTGGCTCTCGACCCATATCCTTCTTACCAGCTTCGGGGTTAAGCAGAGTTCAGCGACCATTTGTATGCTGGTCAGGTGACCCCCGAAGTCAGCTGAGGTCTCTAATTTTTGCAGACCTTCAACCTCACCCCTCCTCAAGTCTTGTGGAAAATATGGCTATAAATTCAACCAGGCAATGTAAACATAGCCATAGTTCTGACTCATGATACACTATATTTGGATAGGTATTATGCAAGATACAAAAAGTGTATTGGGGTAAATCTAATGGTTAAAATGTTGGCCTTCAAAAGTCAAGGAAAGGCAAAAGAAAATCAATAAAAATTAAATTAAATTATGTAATAACGTAATGCTTATGTTTATGTGAGAATAGTTGGCTTGTATTGACAGTATAGCTAAACTTAAATTTTACAATTTTCATAACTAGCTGTAAGTGACTTCCCAATCTGCCAAAACAGCACAGCCCCTCTTGTAGCTCTGTAGAGGAGCTGTCCTGGCATGTGTTGATTAGTGTACAAAAGTGGCAGCGCAATTGTCTGCATATTTCAAACTTTAATGACCGGAGAAAGATTGTGCCGATATCCGTTCTGAGGCTTAGATTTCTGTGGATGCAGCTTTCTGTGCCTCCACAGGGAGTCTTATGTGGCTCCAGGGGGCTCTCAGTGTAAGACCAACCCCTGACCAGCTGTTCACAGGATCTATAGCAGAAATGGAAGGCATCTTCCCCCCGCAATTTTCACCTCATGGACCACGCATGTGTCACACATAAGGAGAACGGTACTGGGATTTCCCCTCCTCCATTCAGCTCAAATCATTTTCTGGATTTCTCTGGCTTCCTTGGGGGAGTTTGATATTACCAACGCATTAACCTCCCCTGCCCCCTGTGAACAGTGAATATAGTTTTGCTGCAATATGCTTCAGGGGAATATATCCTGACCTTGCAATAACCAATCAAATTTTCTCAAGGAATAACAAAACGAGCTCCAGAAACTTGAGCCTCTCTGGATTATTTTACATATGGCCACATAGATCCAGCTGTAATGAACCAAGTGTCTTAATAAAGGAAAAACACTTTGAAAAAGTAAAGGCTTTCAATGTAACCCTCATCATTCAGGAATAATCATTCTCAGCATTAAGTGAGAGTTTTTATACCCTCTGGTGGCCAAAGGTTATAACTACAAGGCTGTAAGGCTTGCGTTATCACAAAATAAAGACACAAACACATGATAAAATAGCACAGTATGCACACATACACTGTTAATATGTGACTGGCAGGTGTTGACTTGCCCTTAATTTGGCTCAAATATCAAAACCTCATCAAGACTGCATGACCAAGACTCCATTTAAATGCCAAAGTGGAAACAGTTTAACTGATGTTGTGGAAAAAAAATCTATTTTGTCTGTACTGGAAATAAAGAGGTAAGCCGTCAGACAACCAAGTGTGTGCTTCAGCTGGATGAGAACTCACAAGTGATAACAGAAAGAGCACAGATATTTATAATGGGGTACAAACAAAGGAAAGGTGGGGAAGGGAGGGAGTGTGAGGTCTTGTCAACCCTTCTAGTAGATAGTTTCAGGGTTACATCGTCTTCGTGCGTAAAAGTAAAAGGAGTCTGGCAGCAAGATAGTCAATCAGGTCATTGTAGTTAAGATTTTAAACCAACTGGAGCCGACCCTGTGATAGCGCGTCTTCCGCAGTGCGATGACCGCTATCAGTCAGAGGTCTCTCTTTTACAGCAGGTCAGAGGTGTCTTTTATTACAAGTGAGAGGCCTGTTCCCTAAAGCAATTTAGGTCTGGTCAGTTTAACATGTGTCAAGAGAAAAGTGAATCACTGTATGAGAGAAGAGTAGACTATTATATATGATTATAATTATAAAACATAAGGACGATTATATAATCAGGAAAACATAATATTAAGGGCAGATTTCTATAACACTGATAAGTTTACACCAAGGGCATGTATCACACATTATCACAGATCTCTGTATTGCACATGCAAATAATACGCATACCCTGTGCACGCATGCAACATCTAAGCAGGTGCTGGTCATTCATCCCATCAGTCCACCTTTTTTTTTCCAGCACAGCAGCTCTAATTATCCTACAATCACAGAATAATATTTTCTCCTTTGAAAACAAAATTACAGCCCCCCCCATTTTCAAAAATTATGGAATGCAGCCTTGGCTCTACTTTTGTGTGTGTGTATGGGGGTGGGTGCGTATGTATCCATGCCTCATACTGTAGAAAGAGGGGCTGTCAGTCTTCAAAGATTTGGCGCGGGCCCTCGAAATGTTACCATCCTAATTAGCTTGATTGAAATGCACCCTTAGATTATCACGTAAAGGTTTCCACTCATTACACAGAGGTTGTTTGTTGCAGAATAAAAAGCATGAAATGTGGTTCTTCCATAGTTTCCATTCAGTCTCTCTACGGCACATGAGAGAAAGGAACTGTGTATTTCTTTCACTCATTTAAGTTTTCATAAAATAACTGCAGGAAAAAAATATCCGTGCACCGTATATAATGTGACGTAGCCCCACGCTATACCAGTTAACTCTGTAAAACACACATAACTTTAGATGAGAGCTGCACTCATTGGCCCCCAAAAAATAAATACCACTTATTTGCTTACGGTCTTGTTTTGATTTGTTTCTTTTCTTACAGCAGCAGTTTTAATACTACATTTACATCATGTGGAAGTTATTGTAATTTCCATCTTCAAAGTAGTAATTATTGTTGAGGAAAAAAAAAAAGAAACAGCTGGAAAATATGACTGATATTCCTCTCATAGGTCTAACGAGTGTCTGAAGAGTATACAAACCTGGTTCCCCGATGCAACGGTGGCCCTCCATGCAAGGTAACCTAATTTCATGTTTCGTTAAAGTGTAAGATACTAAAAGTTTTGCCTTTATTCTGTAAAAGTAATGATCAAATCTGCTTGTCAAGGAGGAAAAGGAGCGCAACAAGTTACCATATCATAGCACTTTGATGTTTGTGCTGGGATTTACTGGAGCAAGCATTTTTGCTCATCTGACAAATGTACAAAAACAATATTTCATGTAAAAATAATAAA
The DNA here is from genome assembly GCA_023238725.1 of Scortum barcoo. NCBI lineage: Eukaryota > Metazoa > Chordata > Actinopteri > Centrarchiformes > Terapontidae > Scortum > Scortum barcoo. Next base: position 6,884,133 of record CM041546.1, on the reverse strand, counting down.
ACACAATGTTTCTTTTGGCTACTAACCAACACCGAAGCCTGTGTTGTCCCTGTGAGCAATGATGCAGCCCGGCCAGTTTCACTCACATGGCAACCTGTTCTGTTGGTTAAAAAAAAAAAAAAAAAAGAAGAAGAAAAGTAAAGTAAAGATTCAAAATGAAAGAATGTGTCCTTCTGTTTCCACGCCAGAGTTCATTTGGTACTTCTTTCCATTACCCGTCCAACCAAAGCTGTCAGCAATTAAATGCAGTGCTGCTCAGGAACACCGCTGCTGCTGGCGTCCATCAGTAGACGACTGTGACATCACTACCTGACCATCGATTTTCAGCGAGTTTACGTGCAACTGACGACTGTGGATAATCTGTTTGCCGCAGTACTCATGCACGGACGGGAGCCTGGATGCGGGCATATATCCAAAGTGAGAAGGTATTCCAACCAACCTTGTTTCAAATGAGTAAAGCTCAAAGCCTCGACCACCTCAGACACCCCCTCTCTGATTTGTAATCAGCTTATCTAATGACGTTTTCAATCCAATCCCTAATGAGCTGGAACGGCTCTGCGAGTCAGTGATTGATGTGTCTGAGCGGGTAGCTTTTTTATAGCGAGGCATGAAGGGTGGGTACCTAAACAATGTAAGAGTGATTGACGAGATGTTTGGAATACCATTTGAGCCCAGTTGATTCTCCGCATCTCTCCGTTCCTCTGTTTTACACTTTTTTTTTTTCCTTCTTTCTATGGGTCATTAAATAACTATCCATGGGGGTTCTCCCGACGCCCCGTCCAGTCACACAACAGTGTGCCACACCCCACTTCACATCCACTCCTCTCACACAAATCATATAAATCTAATACACTTTTCTCCCATCTCCTTTCACATAGTCCCACTTCCCACAGGACCTGCAAGTCACACAGGTCCCCTTTGCCCTGACAATACCTGCTTTTGCCTTATAGATGAAGTTTGTGGGTATTGACGAGGGTGAGCACTTTTAGTGGGCGTGTGTGTGGGGCTCACTTATAGTCAACAGTGCAGGATTAGGAAGGAACATCCATGCGATGCACCACTTACAAAGACAGATTGTAATAAAAGGGGGAATGACAAAAGATATCAAGCATCTCATGTAAGTGTGTCAACAAATGGTGTTCTTGGATAAACCAATGGTTTTTCATTCATCTGAAAATAAGGCGATCTCTGCGTGAATGGGTCTTGTTTATTTAAGTATAGATTCCAGGCATTGATCAGAGAAATGCCATTGGCCAGCAATTAAAAGTTACCACATACTGTATGCAGGAGAACCACAGAACTAAATCCAAACCGACTGCATTTTAAACGACCGTAATACGGACAGGTAACAGAAAGTGAGGGGAAATCTGAAAAAACAAAACACCAAACCAGTGGGAAGACCATTTGGCAATTACATTTTTCACTTACACCCCAGAGAAGCCACTGAAATGATATTCCTCGGGAGAAGAAGATAAATGGGTCGCTAGCAAAAAAAGGTCAAAGTAGGAACTAATTGAATTCAGTGTAGCAGCCAGGTGTGACTGTCATGGATCATATAACATATAGACAGCCATAGAAGAGCAATTGATTCATCATCATTTGACACAAGAAACACCATATGCACACTGAGAAAGCACAGACACAGAGCAGCATTATTCTGTTTGTGGGTTCATGCGTTAAAAACAGTGTCATAATAGTATAAAAAGTAAATTTGTGAGGTTAGGAATCTAGAGATTTCAATATTTAAGGTCAGCACAGTGGAAAAATAGAGACTCAAATTGTCTCTTCGTGTTTGTGAATGAGTAATGGGTGGTTACAGCTTCACCCCCCTTGGAGATCTTGGTTGAAGTGATGTGAGTTCAAGTACAAAAGGTCTGGCTAGTGAGCAAATCACCCACTGTTATATACCCACCAATCATCTCCAAAAACATCTGAAATTGTCATCTGTGTTTCTGAGCAAAATTGACATCAGATACGTCTCGAAGAGCAACCTCCACGCCCGATAAATCAACATCGAAGCATCAACAGGAACTGGTAAAACCCGAGAAAACACCTGTTAAGACAAAAGACAAAAAGTGTTGAGTGGCTTCAGTCATCACAACAGGTGTCTTTGCCCGACCCTGTCGTTTGTTATTCTCGCCAGTAGCGAAAAAAAAAAAAATCTAATGGAGAAATTCAGACGCTTGTTAAAAACAGCTGGTGAGAAAATTATGTCATTCGGTGAGTGAAGTGTGAATTAAGTGTGTAATACATTACAGGGAGACCCATTCCTCTCTCAGTACATCAGTCGAACTGATGTCCGTATCAAATCTACAACCCACGATCAAGGACGGAAGAAACTGCACTCTTGAAGAAAAAAAAAAAAAAAGCTGACGTAATACATGATCCGTCAAAGATAAAGCCACAGCAACACATTTCTAAACACGCACTGCTTTAAAAAACTGGGGGAACTGACAGAAGAAAGCTTGTGGTGCAAAATACATCATTTGTTGTCAAATGGGTAAGTTCTTCTTATATAAATAAATAAAGTATATTATGTAACTAGAGGGAAGAAGATGTCTGTTGAGTGGGCCTTTTGGCATTTTACCTCTTGATTTTGGTAGTTCCTTGCACAATGTGATTCTGCTGCACACAAAAAATACTTGTAATGGCACTTACAGTAATACCCCAACTACCTGTCTGTCACACTGCTTCCTGGAGACCACAGTGCCAGTGACTCTGAACCACTTTTGTACATAAAACACAGTAGTAATTATTTCGCGAGGAGGCTTACAGACTTGGGTACTTGCATTGTGACAGTCTGTGCCGTCCACAGAGCTGCCAATTAATGACGAGCCTCGGCCTCCCTCCACAACAGGATGGAAACCGATCTCCAGAAAAAAAGTCTACATCATGTCTCTGTTGACTATTTATTTGGCATTAGCTGGGTCGACATTCTGCATAGTTCCATGCTCATGACAAACTAATATCTGACTCCAAATTGGACTGGACGAGGGCTAACGTGCCTCTGCCGCGACGTAGTCAGGGCAGCTGCTACCAAAGGAGGCTGTTTCCAATGAAGGGGATTAGTGAGGACCAGTTGCCAGTGGATAAATGAGAGCCATGGGAGCAAAAGGGTCTCCCTGAAAAAAAAAAAAAAAAACACACACACACTTTACATTAGCACATGCTGGCACTATGAAACAGAAGCACACACACACTTTTACAGGAGACCACATACAGACAGACGTTTGAAGACAGAGACAATAGTGTTCTCACGCCACATATGGACTTGGTACAATTGTTTTGTAATCATTACAAGTCAAAGGGGCATGTACTCCTCCAGTGCAAAATGCAGGTATTTTCATTGTTCTGCTTCTGTTTTCAGACAACTATACAACCATGCCAGTCAGTCAGTCAGCTACTAAATCAACTATGGAGACATTGATGGAGACATGTGATTGCACAACAATTAACATCACACAATCACTGTCAATGAAATTCTTAAATATTTTGCTCCCTACAAACAACGCTCAAAAATACGTCAATGATAACAGCTATGCTTGGTGGACGCGGGATCTAAATGCAGTGCAACATGACTGTTGACCCGTTAATGCTCACAATATACCGAGAATCACTGAATCAGTACTGACTGAGCAACTTTCACTTGTAGTGGAGTGAACATTTGAACAGGAAGATGTAAACTTTGACTCAAGTAACGGGCTTGTGCATTTTGTCTGCCCCTGGTGAGAACTGATGTGGACAGCGCTGAGATGAAGCATAAGCACATCTGTCATGTTTAGGATAATATGATTACATGAGTAAAGCCAGAGAAACCCACAGCAATGTGATAGCCTCCCCCATAACACAGTATAATTAATACATTAAAGTGTGTGTGTATGAGTGAGAGATCCAGTCTTTGAGGGCAAACATCACTATTGCTGAGCTTCGGTCAAAGAGCAGATAATTGCACTTTACATTGCCCTTTAATTCTACAGTGTAGTGGAGCATTTTGGCATCGCTCTGATTTGTCGCAGCCTTAAACACAGGACACTTATTCTCAGCGTCTTTCCACCCTCCCCTCCCACTCCTCCCTTTTTTTCCCAGCCATGTTAAAAGGTCTCATTTTTCTCCTCTTCTCCCATTGCTAAATCTGCAGACTTCCTTTATGTGAGAGTTGCAGTGAAAGGCTCTTCATGCTAGGAGACTAATGGTCTGCCTTTTTTTTTTTTTTTAGATAATGGGCTTTTAGTTGTCCGAGCTATATGGACTGAGTGACAACGTCTTGGGGACTGCCCACACAAAACTACTGTGTGCCACTGTGTGCCTTTCACACGAGGACAGGCTGGTGGGGGACTACTCTTGTTGACTGACTGGTTGTTTGGGTCTTGTCTAGTTTGACTCTTTTGTGGTGATGTTTTCGTCATGTCACTTTCAGTGAACACACTGTTGGGTTAGAGCAACATTAACACAAACATTACAGTAAGCAAAAATAAACAGGCCTGACATCTTGATACACTGATGAAAAAGGGTTAACTGAAGTAATCACTACTTATTGATGGGTCTTTGATTGATTGGGTTTACAGCTGTTGGGGGTTTTAACTAGGACTAACAATAATGTAATAAAATGAAATATTAAAGTGACAATTACTGTTTGTAGACCTTGACATGGCACGGCGACCAAGCCAAAGTTATTTTTAGAGAGAAAGAGAGATAGATATATGTAGAGATCACTAAGAAAATGAAATCGAAAGAAAGGGAGTTAGACTGAGAGACAGAAAGGGGCACGGCGGCCATGATGGACAGAAGACAGACATGGCAGACAGACATTCAGGCACGGCGGCCAACCAAGAACACAAGATAGACTTAAATAAAGTTTAAATGACACTTACTGTTTGTAGATCTTGACATCTGGAGAGCAGACACTTAAAACATCTTCCACAGCTGACTGAAAGTTCATCAGTTCAGACTGAATCTTGCCCCATGAAAACATCTTATTTGTTTCTAAATGTTGCACTTTGAGATTGAGGAAGCAGCTCAACTTATTTGATGACGCTGATCCAATTTTGGCTTTCTATCCAAATGAGTGAATCCACTTATTGCAAGTCACTTTGGATAAGAGTGTCAGCTAAAAAAAAAAAAAAACTTGATGTAATATAGCTATACATAAAAGATGTTTTGCACAAATATTGTTTAAAACTGACAGATGGGATACAGAGCGGCACAGTGGCCAACCAAGTATGACAAGTAAGAGGGAGAGAGAAAAGGGTAAAGACTGAGAATGGAGAAAGAGATGAACATGGAAACAGACAGGCACGGCGGCCATGGTGGACAGAAATACAGACAGACATTTTGGCACAGCGGCCAACCAACACAACACAGACTGAAATAAAATCAAAATCACACTTAACGTTTGCAGATCTACCTCGGAAAAGTGTGATTTTTACAACAATACTGAATAAATAGAAAGTAAGAGATTCAGAGAGGTAGAGTAAGAGTGAGAGAAAAAGAAAGATTGGGAAAGAGAGAAATGGCGAGAGGAAGATGGATAAAAAGAGAAATATGGGCACGGCGGCCAATGCAACAAAGACTCAGAAATGGATGAATGGATGATAAGATAAGACAGAAAGAGGCACGGCGGCCAACAACAATCACAACCCAGATTTAAATAAGAATAAAATAACACTTACTGTTTGAAGATCTACCTGGACCTCATTTTTACAACAACACTGTTCCAAACTGATGAGATGGACAGATAGAGATAGACAGAGATAGAGATAAACAGATGGAGATAGAGAAAGAGAGGGAAGAAGATAGAAAGAGAGAGGCACGGCAGCCATTGAAGACAGAAATGAGGACAGACATTTTGGCAAGGCGGTCAACCAAAACACAACTTAAGTAAGACTGAAACTAAACTTTTTGTAGATCTTGACATCAGATGATAGAAACTTCTCCACTAGTTGACTGAAAGCTCTTAAGGCCAGACTGACTCTTGCCTCATCAAATAATATTAAAGGAAAAAAAAAAAAGCATCTCTCATTTCTTTCTAAATTTCACACTTTGAGAATGTGGAGGCAGTTCAACTTATTTAATGACACTTGCAATGCAAGTTTTGGTTTGTATCCAAATGACCGAAACCACTTATTGTATGTGACTTCGGATAAGAGTGTCAGCTAAAAAAAACTGATGTGATGTAATGTAGCTAAAAGATGTTTTGAGAGAGAGAGAGAGAGAGAGAGAGAGAGAGAGAGAGAGAGAGAGAGAGAGAGAGAGAGAGAGAGAGAGAGAGAGAGAGAGAGAGAGAGAGAGAGAGAGAGAGAGAGAGAGAGAGAGAGAGAGAGAGAGAGAGAGAGAGAGAGAGAGATCTTGAAATCATGCCAGCAGAAACATCTTCCATAGCAGACTGAACATTCATCAATTTAGACTGAATCTTGCCCCATGAAAATAACACTAAAAAAAATTTAGCAATTTGGAAGTTAAACTTATTTGATCACACTGATGGAATTTATGGTTTGTATCCAAGTGATTGAATATACCTACTGTGAGCCCAGTTGACGCTAAGAGAGCTATGAAAATGTCGTGTGATATAATGTAAATGGATGTACACACAGAACACAACACGGACTGAAATAAAAATCAAAACGACACTTTTTGCTGATCTTGACATCAATATGGCAGAATCTCAACACGTCCTCCGTAGCAGACTGAACACTCAATGGTTTATAGTGAATTTTTCCCCGTGAAGACAATATTCAAGAAAAAAAGCATATCTCTTATCTGTTTTCTTAATATAGCTCTTTAACAATTTAGAAGGGGAGCTGATGCCATTTTTGGTTTGGATCCAAAGTGCACTTGAATGCACTTGTTGTAGGTCACTTTGGATAAAAATGTCAGCAAAAAAAATGTCATGTGATGTAATGTCGATCAACCTAAAAAATGTTTTACAGCATTGATCCAAACTGGTCAGAGAGAGCGAGAAAAAGAGAGAGAGACAGAGAGAGAGAGATAGAGAGGCACAGCGGCCATGGCAGGAAGGCAGACAGACATTTTGGCACAGCGGCCATCCAAGAACAAAACAGACTTAACATGAAAATAACACCTACTGTTTGTAGCTCCACCTGGAACAACAGTCATTTTTACAACAGTACTGATCCAAACTGATGAGATGGAGACTGACAGAGAGAGAGAAAGACAAAGGCAGAAATAGAAAGCAAGATAGATTCAAAGCGAAAGAGAAAGGCACGGTGGCCATGACCGACAGAAAGGCAGACAGACATTTGGGCACAGCGGCCAAACAAGAACGCATCCCAGACTTAAATGAAATTTAATTGACACTTAATGTTTGTAGATCAGGACATCTGGTGAGCAGAAACTTTACACATCTTTTTAGCAGTAGACTAAAAGTTCATCAATTCAGACTGAATCCTTGCCCCATGAAGATAATATTAAAGAAAAAGTGCATCTCTTTTTCGTTTCTAAATGGAGCACTCTGAAAATGCGGAAGCAGTTTTTGTTGTGTATTTTAAGTTGCTTTGGGGAAAAAAAAAGTGTCTGAGATGTGATGTAATGTACCTCTACTGAAAGGTGTTGTTTTCTAACAATATTCCAAACTGGTCAGACAGAGATAGAGAAAGACAGAAAGAAAGAGAGAGAGAAATCGAGATAGATAAAGAGATAGAGATAAAGGAATAGAGATAGAGGCACGGCGGCCATGGTGGACAGAAAGGCAAACAAGTCAACCAAGAACACAACCCTGACTTAAATATGTCATTATATTATATTAATATGTCAAATGTCATTTACCGTTTGTAGATCTACCTAAAAAAATGTAGTGATACAAACTGATGATATGGACCGATTGAAATGGTAGACAGAGAAGCAGACACTTTTCGGCACGGCGGCCAACCAAACATATCACAAAGACTGACATGTAGAAAGAGAGATGGACAGATGTGATGTAGTGTAGATCTACCTAAACATGTTAGGAGACAATATATAAACTGAAAGATAGAGACGTAAAGAAAGAGACAAAGCTATAGATGGGCACGGCGGCCATTTTTAGACAGAAAGGCAGACCGACATTTAGGCACGGCGGCCAACTGAGAACACAACACAGACTTAAACTGAATGAATATGACACTTACTGTGAGTAGATCTTCATCAGAACGGCAGAGACTCGACACCGTAGACTGAAATAAAATAGAACATAGCAAATCACATTACTGAACTGCAGACTGCAGATCTACCTGAAAAATGCTTTTACTGTATTACAAATCAGATGCAGAAAAAAGTTCAAGTAAATAAAACAGACAATCTTTTATATGCATAGACATACTTTTTATGCATATGTATATATAGATGTACACTACCATCCAAACTTTTTGAATTGCACTGCATTATTGCGTGCTTGACACCTTTTTAAATTTAATTTAAATTTCTATTTAAAGTTGCACTGGTGATTTCTGGTGACTTCTTATATTCTTATTTAACCAGTGTTTTTTTTTTTTTTTTGGCAAAGCCTCATAAAAAAACAACACATTTTTTAAAGAGGACTTTCTACAACTTAAAAGTGTGGAAGACCAAGTATAGCGTGCCAAGCAGTTCCAAACTTTAAACTGGTAGTGTCTATCTTCACTATCATCATAAGTACAAAACAAAACACATAGGCCCCTAAATACAATTTAAATTAAGGGCCAATCATGGCACAGCAGCCATGGCATACAGAATGCAAAACATGAAAACCTTTCTAATAAAGCCATGGTGTGTTGGCATATCAACAAGACCTAAGCTCCAGGAAGTCAAAAAACAACAAAAAATACCATACAAACTAACTCAAATAAACCATGAAGAAGAAGGACTTGTATTTACCATGTAGAGTTACTTTAATATGCCCATTTTCATGAAGAAGTCCTCCTTCTTGGCCTTCAGCTTCACCACAGACTTGGCCAGTTCAAACTGTGTAGTATTTTTCATTCTGTCTGCTTTAACGCTCAGTTTTCTTCTCACATAGTTTCTGGTTGAAAACATGTGATAGCTAGCTTTGTTTCTCTGCTTCAGATTTACTCAAAGTGTGTGGGCATTTCTATTTCTCCAAACTACTTGATCCTCTTCATTGTTTATATACCTTCCTTTCAGAATCAAATGGTCTCTTGCTCAGTCAGTGAATAGCTATCTTTATCCATCTCTTGATTAAGTTGACTTTTTTTTTTAAGAATGAGAATTGTTTGCCATGTGGGATAAATTGGGAATTTCATTTTCCCATAAAAATTTCTTCTTGGGAAACAGCGTATTGGTTAAATACTGCACAAGTGGGCGGGACCAAAAGCTCCAGCCAATAAAAACACAACAAACTTTTTAAACAAGGTCCCACTGCTACCCCATTGGTTTACTTACATGCCTTTAAATCCTGTTTAAATAAGGGGTCCATCACAAACAGGAAGTGATGATATGATTTCATCAGGAGTTTGAGCACCTGCTTGTGGTTGGGAGGGGTGGGTGAAGGTGCTGACCATACACTGCAAGGTCCCATTTCAAGTCTAGTTGCATGTCAATCCTCGGTCCCTCTCATCTGTCATCAGGTTAAAGCTTTCCTTCAAAATAAATGCAGAGCCCATCTTAAAAAACTAGAACTATGGAGTCACAGTGAATGTCCCAAATATGGAGACTGTATCAAGCCTGTATTTTTGTCATTTTACTTTTCACAGTTTACATTTAGACATATTATTTTAAAGACCAAGGCAGGGTGTTTTGAGAGAATGAGAATCTAATATGATAATATACAAAAGCCTAGACAGGAGAAGATAAATGCTGCTTTTCCCCAAAATTAGCAAATACCTGTACAGAGACATGCAGATATTACTGTGTCTGCTAAAAAAAAAATATCATAAACACATGATGCTAATGAAGACAGCAACTTAGCTGACAGAGAAGCAGCTGTGAACAAATATGAATTTAGAGCATCTGATTCAAATATAACCATGAGCAGAATGAGAGCGCAGGCAATCAAATCACGTTGCTCAAATAAATTAGTTAAATATGTTTCTAGCATTTATTGCAGATTGCAGAGGTCTGCATATTTTTCCACAGCTGGTGTTAGAAAAGTGGCCCGTCTGCCTGCTGTCTCCTCCCATCTCCAGAGACATGTCTGACTGACCTCTCCAAATGGCCACCAAGTGAAGAAGGTCGCTATGTGATGATGTGCGACTTTCACAGGCCACTGACATGAATAAATGCTCTTGGCCGTTTGCTTGTTTAAATATTATTTGATAGACTAAGTCACTTTAAGCACGCTGGGTGCATTTTCTGCAGTCGGAGGCATTTTCTTCCACTTCTTGTCACCAATGGTAGTAATTTGCACAATCTGTCCACCTCAAACTTTGCAAAAAAAGTGTCCTGACCACTCCCAGTTGCATCATGTTCAACTCCAAGTGTAAATCAACATTTATTTTCTGTTGTTCAGTCAGACTAAGACTATGGTGGATAAAATGTAAACAGGAAAAAAAAATGGATAAAATAATATTTTAGAATAGATGTGCTGACTAAGAATGAATGAATTTTTCAGCTTTTCTTTGGACAGCTGCCATGACATTCAACAGGTTCACTTCTCATGAGGGATTGATACTGCTATGATGAATTGGCTGCATTTTACAAGCAGTTACAGTGGCAATGACCCATTAACAGGAAAATTAGATCAGATCAGATTAGCACAGATAGTCTCAGTATTAGCTTTTCCAAAAGACTCATTGTGCAACAGGGACTCACGAAAACAAAAGCTTGCCTAAAAGGAGGACAGGGCTTCAGATCTCAATTTGATAATGTCATTAGCCACGTTGTTATTGACAGCTTTGTGGTAGCTGGGCGACTTGAGGGAGATGCCTTCAGCACCTCTGCTCATGCAGGTTTCCTTAAGCTGAGAGAGAGCAGCGGACCTCGCGTTTCACACCTTCAACTCACATCCTGTGTGACTGCCTGCTAATATTAATAACCAGCATTATCAATGTGTTTGAATATTCCCAACAGAAACTACAGTTAAGGTGAATGCAATCCAAAAAAAGTTTCCAGTATTTAGACAGGACCAGTTCAAGGAAGCACAGATCAAAAGTTGCTGCAATAAATGACTTGACATCTGGGTGCCATAATATGTGGTTATATTTTATTTTACAGTTTTTTGGGAGTTTTTTTTTGTCTCTCCCACCCCAACCAAAAAAGTGTCTCTGAACATCAAATCTGTCTCGCCTGTCAGCCCCAGATCTCTGTCATCTTTTATCTTTGACCCAGATTGAAGGTAGGAATGTAGTTTTTACTAGTGGAGACATGGATATGTAAACTCCCTGCACTTTGGGGTCGGAGGGCACACTGCATTCCAGAGGCCCTTTTTTTTTAAAGTCATAATGGTGACAGCCGAAATATATTCATAGAGAATTTATGGGTGATGGTTTTATTGCTCATTGTTATAGTGAACACATTTTATAGTTTGTGGAAATACCAAAATATATTCAACATTTTTAAGTATTTATGAGGTTTGGTGTTGCGGCACTCATGTGAGGGGGAGAAAGATGTACAGCGTAATGATGTGTTAGAATAACCATATGTAATAAGAATAGCCATGAAAGGTGTGAATATCAAGTAAATAAATGAGATACTGTCAATTTAGAATATGCTCAAGATACTCTGAAAAGAACAAATGGAGCAAGCCACCTTTAACTCTATCGATGAAGTGGAAACATTTTCAGTTGTTTTCATTCGACAGCCATAGGTTTCACTAATGGGTTTCTCTTGGGGTGTGATGGTCCTAAATATTTTCAGGTTCACTGACACAGCCACTCAGGCCGCCGTGACAGCTTCTGTCAATGTTCATCTCAGGACCTTTGAACCTCACAACCAAAATAAAGCTTTGCTCCCGCCACAGACGGTCACCGTCACTGACGGCTGACACATGCTGACGGAGGTGATGACCTGTGATGATTGTCCGTTGCTTGGAGAGTGTTGTTGTTGTTGATGTTGTTGTTGTTTCTGTCAGTGTGAGTGTGTGTGTGTGTGTGTGTGTGTGAGAGACACTTTTTAACCTTTATAAAACCAGGGTATGCTCTCTTTAATACACATTCACACCTGGAAGCTGCTAAGTGCAGCATCTGGGGATTAAGTGCCTTGGTCAAGGGCACCTCAGTGCTACTCTCTCTCTTTTACTGCCCAGATTTATTAAAACCAATGTGATGGTATCAGCCACATTTTCTTCTTTATTTTCTGAGTTTCCGCATCCAAGTGAACCATTTTCACTGCAGCACAAGCAAATATGTAAGCAAACCGCTGGAACTTTGCTTGTTAGTTTGTTATTCGCTGACAAAAACCTGGTCATGTGTTCACATTTAAAATGACATTTCGTGGCTTTGGTAAATACTCATCAGCTAAATGCTAAATGTTTCTTCTACATAAAATGATAGTGTGGACCCAGAGGAAACTTTCTAAACTATAATTTATACATTTTACAAACCCTTTGATTTAAGAAATCACTGTCAGTGGTCAGTAGCAGGAAATTGCATAACCTCTCTTGATGTTTTATTTATTTTGACTTCTCTACAACCCTAATGGTTTTCCAGCATGGCATTATACATCACCTGCTGTATCTCTTACAGGGTCATTCATGGAAACTAATTCATTGCTGTGAGTAAACCTTAGCCTGAATGCCCATTAGTATAATGCTGTTCAGCTTGTCTGCACTTTGAAGAAATTAAGCATTACTAAGAGAACAAAGCAGGCCCTTCATAGGGGAAGGTGAAGGGTTCCTGCAACCACACAAGGCATTCCCTTCAATCACAGCTGAAGGTTTTCTGGCGATGGGAGCCATGGCTAAAGAGTTGAAAAATACAGGCTTGGTGCATCCAGGTGGAGGATGCCTTCATTGTCAATTAGGCCATTGTGTCACCCAGCAAAATGTCTGCATGCACAGTGTGTGTGAGTGCCTGTAAAAGTGTGATGACGCTGCAATATTCTCAACCATCGCTCTGATATTTTAGTTTTCACTAATTTCACAGGAGTGTGTGGAAAAATACAGCTTCACAGTCAGCAGGGCAATGTGGTCCTGCACCATGCAGTGCCCGTGTGCGTGAGTGTCTGTGTCTATTCGTGGGTGGTCTGTTAGATTTCCATTCTTTGATTATCCTGTGTGTGTAGGAGGGGGGGGGGGTCAAGTTGTTGGTTTGGTGACTGGTGGTGAATTGAAGTTTGTCAGCATTATGTGCCAACTAAGGAAATTTTAATCCGTCGCAGCATTGTTCACTTGGTACAGCCTCGGAAAGCGCTGGTGTTGTGCAACTGATTTCTCAAAATTCGTGCTAAACAAACACTTACTGAGATAAGGTGAGAAATAAGCGTAAAGTATGCAAGCACAATGCGTTTATTGAAGAACTAACATCTGCAAGAGTTGAGTAGTTGCACTGAATACATCCTAAAGTCGAGCGAGTGTTTTCTTTCAAACGCTTGCTAAATAACTCTATCTCATACATTACAGGACATCATTCAATATAATATAGTGACCAAGCTATTTTATTTAACTCTGTTCAGCCTTAGTCCTGAGCCACATTGGTATCTGCCACGTAGTTGCAAGTATTTCAGGCTAGTTTCTCTGGGAGGTAAATCAACTGTGAAGTATTACTGAATGCAGCAAATGTCCATCAAACATGTAGAAAGAGTGTCTGATACTGATTTAATACTTTAAGGAGCATCTTTCTCATTTAATGCCCCATTCCGAGTAAATCATTTAGATTTTAATACCATACCACAAAAAACAACATACAACCTTTGCAACATATTTCATTATCTACATTGTAAGAACTGGTACATTGACAGGTTTTAGCAGTTTTATTCAGTTTAGCTAGAATTTTGCAGTATAAACACTAAATGAGATCTGTTCAGGACTGAACAGCGGGTCCACTTCTACACCACTCTATGGACACTGGTGGGTTGTGTGGGGCCGAGACTCTTGGCCAGACACTGGTTTCCCACAGGGTGAAATCCCACCACCAGTTTGCAGACATGCAAATGTTTGAGTGAGAGAGGAGCACTTTCCTTTGGGTCTGGCAGTGTAAAATAGAGCTACTGTGCAGCACAGAATGTAAGACTGGCAGTGCTACTGCAGTCAGCATCACATTTATCCTAGATTTGTGCAAGATTCAGGCCATGTTTCTGGAGAGGAAGGCTTCTAATGCATATTATAAAGCCAAATTTACTGCACATCTTACATTTTTACTGCTCATGGAAATTCGTTTTTTTATTATATCCAACTCTGGTTTAAAAACCCTTCGAGCAGGCTAGTTTTATCTGCCATCTCTGATAAAAGTTTTACAGTCTTTTTCCTGGCCAAGATGAAGGCAGTTATTATAACAGGGCTGCTTACACAATACAGAGGTGGTGAACTTTAGCAGGCTCTCACCCCTGCAGAGTGTCATAAGACTAGCCACTTTGTTTTTAGGTTTCACCCCTCCAGAGATGCTCTTTCTGCCCCAGCGATCACATACAGCTGACTACCAATAATTAACGCAATTCTTCAGCCCTTCATTTTCATCTTGGGCTCTCAAACCCAGAGAGATAGAGTTGTTGTGTTAGCAAGTAGCTAAAGGAGCAGATTTTTTAAAGAAAAATTAAAATATCTGTTAAAATAAAAATAAAATACAACATAATTATCTTGATTACTTACCAGGAGAAATCTCTGACCTAAACCATTAACTCTGCTAGAGTTGTAATTAAAGAGCTTCATGCACTCAAAGGGTAACCAGTGTTTGGATAGGACACTTGTTGCCGAAAATAATATGCAACTGATTGGATTAATAGTCCAAACCACTACTTGGACAGCAATAGATCAACACGATGATTACCACTATAAATCAGATTAATCAGGAATATGTCAACTTCACCCAGTGTTGTGTCCCAATGTGAACTACCACCACTCACATGATTAAACAGGGTCAGAACAAGACCTCCCACACCGCAACACTTCCCAAGCCAACTGATGTAGAGCACTGACATCAGCACAATAACTTCACTAATCAGTGGTTATTATGAAGACTAATGCTTGGGTCGCACAGCCGTGTCCAATGCATTATCTAGTTCAGTGGAAGCTATTTGACGGGGAGGGGTGAAGCAGTGCAGTAACGTATTCCAAGTGTAACTTTCCACCGGAGGGCTGGTGAACCCACAGAACCAACAATCTGCTGTCTTGTGCCAAATAACCGATACGACCAAGCCTTCATGATTTTACTGGCTGTTGTTGTAACCCACAAATAGAACTGGACTAATTTATAACTGGTTCGGGGTAATGCATCTACAGTAAATCAAACTTTTAGCACTTTTAGTACCTTTTTTGGCTGGTTACATACGTTACACAGAGTTGAAGAGTAATCTGCACGACAGAAACCTGATGTCATCATTTACAGACTCACAGATTGCGGCTTCAAACATCTGAAGAATCAGAAAACAGGTAGGAAACATCACTGCAGATCCCTCTTTGACATAATCAGTTCCAATTTCTCCCCTCTGGTAGGCGCTACAGAGCACTGCACTGTATGTCAAAACAGCCAGAGGAACCAGACACAAGAGCAGCTTTCTTTCCACACACAGTCACATAATCCTGGAACACTAAACCTTTGAGTGAAACAACAAATGACAAATTATATATTTCACAGTTTTAATACACACCACCATATATGTTGTTCAACTTATCCAGTCCTTGTTTTTAGCTGTATAATCTATTTCTATCTTTCTGAAAATTGTTCTGAAATATGTGTGGGACAACAACAAAGGAGAATCTGAATCCATTTCTCTGTAAACACTGATGATTCTAGTTCTGAAGAGCGGCAACTCTCCTGTCTTTTGTTCCTTCACACATCTGACTTTGTGTTTATGCTCATATGTATCGACCTCCTCTGCAGTTCGGCCGCAGTAACACCGCTAAAGACAAACCATATGTAGTGAAGCACACTGCTTTGCTTGGACAACACAGCTGGCATCCCTTGCCGTGTACCCATGCTTGTGGTTCTTACAGTAGGTGAAGAAAGGAGCTTCATCTTGTCAAGATGTCTGGACTGTAACTGGTGAAAATGAAATAAAAAATAAACAACAAATTTAAACAAATGTTACGTTGCATTGACAATAAGTGATAGTTTTCATTCTCAAATTGAACCAAATTCACATTAAAGCATCACAAAGTTCCCGGTATTGCTCCTGAACCTCAACATGTCATTGAACCATTAAATTACATGCTTCAGCTGCTGGTCATGCTCAGCTCTGAAATGCAACAATTTCATGTGTCTGATTTATTTTAAATAACATCATGTCTGCAGTCTAATAAAAGTGCGTATTTTATATAGTGGATTTCTCATTTTGGCAGCTGACTTATTCTGGAACTTCACCCTCTACATCTGTAACCCCTCTAGTCCCACCACCACCCACACCGACTACTTTCACATCTCTGCTTCATCAGGCTCTGTGCTCCCTATAGATGGATTCCTGCGCTCTGCTTGGTTTTCCAAAGTAGATATAAAAGGTTCAGAGTAAGTCTTCCACTGTTCTCCCCACTTACCCGCCTGAGACAGATAAACTGGCATTACCCCTGCTTCTCTTTCCAATCCACTTCTCCTCCCTTTCTCCTCAGTGGAGTCCATATCTGCTCCCTATTGCATACATATACACATGGAAGTGTGTCTTCCCCGCTAATATCATGCATTGTGAAAACATTCCTTTGTGTTCTCTCATCCAACTCAAACAACTAGTACCAGTATAACATTGGTTGTAATTCAAAATAAAATAAATATTAGTCTTCTAAAATATAAAGTAAGATTGATAAATGGATAGCTGGGAACAGGTCCAAGCAGTGGCCCAAAGCCAGACTTCAGCACCATCTGCAAATGTTTTAGGGGAAACAGTTGTTTCACTGCGAGCTGATACATCCAAGGTGTATGGGTTACACTCGATAAGGTCAAGACAATAACAGTCAAGGCATCAGTATTCTTCGACAGCAGTACAGAATTGCTGCAAAGCCCGACTAAACCTTCAATCATCGAGCTGGCTGGCAACCACCGTCTTCCCCCCTTGCTGCCCCCTTGCTCCATACTCACCTTCATCTTCCTCTCCCACCTCCCTTCACTCTTGCTCCCTGTCAGCTCCCATCAGCCTCCCCTCTGTGATGCTCAGAGAGGAATTTTACAGCTGCTGTCAGCTTACTATTCACACACACACACACACACACGGACCAAAACACACAAGCACACGCACACTACACGCTTCACACTCGCAATAACGCACAAAGACACATATGCACATAAATCACATAAGAGAGCACGCACACAAAAAGCCACATGTGCTCGCCACACTCTCGTGCACACATGTACACATGTCGCCTTGATGACAGTTTTAGGCGGCTAATTAAATGGGACCATGAAGTGAAAACTAC
The DNA here is from genome assembly GCA_023238725.1 of Scortum barcoo. Taxonomy (NCBI): domain Eukaryota; kingdom Metazoa; phylum Chordata; class Actinopteri; order Centrarchiformes; family Terapontidae; genus Scortum; species Scortum barcoo. Next base: position 6,866,711 of record CM041546.1, on the reverse strand, counting down.
CTGAAGAAACTAAAGCAGAAAGAAACTTTAAGAACCATGCTGGGAGACTTTAAGGAGTAGTTCGACATTTTGGGAAGTACACATATTCGCTTTCTTGTTGAGAGTAAGATGGGAAAATTGAGACCGTGCTAATGTCTTTATGGTAAATGTGGAGCTATTGCCAGCAGAGTATTAACTTAGCTTCGCATAAAGATCAGAAACAGGGGCAGCTGGCGTGGCTTAGTCCAAATGTGACAAAATCCACCCAGCAGCACCTCTAAAATTAACGTTTGTTCAGTCTATATAAAAACTGCAAAAATTACAATTCAGCATTTTACAAGGTGTGTGTGTATATTTCTTGGCCGTTGTTAGTTGTCAGGCAGCCAACGGGGACAACAGGGATAGTTGTGTTTTTTTCTATTTTGGTGCCAATTAAAAACAGAGAAAAAACATGTTAATTAGTGAGGTTTAGAGGCGCTGGTAGGTAGATTGTGTTACCTTTGCACGGAGCCAAGCGAGCTGTTTCCCGCTGCTGGCACTAGCTTCGTACTTAATGTAAAGACATGTGAGTGGTATCAATCTTGTCATCTAACTTCTCAGCGAGAAAGCAAATTAGCATACTTCCCAAAATGTTGCACTTTCCTTGTGCGACTACGCGTCTCAGTGTGTGCAGAAACACATGTGATGGTATGAGCTCTCTTTGTCTGCCAGCTCTTTGCCTTTGTGCATCCCCAGATGATATGAGATGAAGACAAGGGAACAGGGAGGCTAAAAGAGAAACAGGTGGGGAGACAAATAAGCAGTCAGACGAGCAGGCAGACTGAGAGGCATACAGGAGCTCAGAGGTTCAGAGGTCAGATCACTCACAGCAGTCAGCTCAGTTCGGACCAGAGGGCATTTCTTAATACTCAATGTCTTCAAACGATGCGGCGTCTTCTCTTTACTTCTCACTCTGCTGTACCCGCGTACCCCCCACAGTGAAGCCTAGCACTGTCAGACTCTTTCAAAGTTCAAAGCTTTGGAAACTTTCCAATTAGCTGTGTGTGTATTTGTTGAATAAATATAAAGACTCGACTCATGCAGAAATATGTCAGCGGTATGTTTTCATTCACATGATAACAGTCACTTAAGTGCAGAGTGAGTATTGCAATGTGTGCACACGTGCGTGTGTGTGCGTGTGTGTGTGCTGGAGAAGGAGGGGCGATATAACTTCAGCAGCAGCTGACACTGTAAAGATTTCCTGAGCCTCCAAACATATGGTAGAAATTGTCTTCCTGATGGCATTTTATCACTGATTAAATCCAGAATTGGCAAACTTAGGCAGAAATCTGGAAGTAAGTTTTGTATATGTATCAGTTTTATAGGCTTAGAGCACAGTACTCACAGTACTTAGGTTCCCGTTTGCTTATTTATCTGTTGCATCTAGGAGAAAGATGGTCATTTGGTTTTGATACTGCAGTATTGTATCATTTATCCCCTTCTTGTCTTTCAAGACAAATAAATCCTTCATGTGTGACGCTGTTGCTAATTTAACAGGACACAGATTGTTTGAGAAATACAATAAACACCTTGCACAAATCCTCGGGACAAAGTGTTGTAAAGAGCTGAAGTCCTGTCCAACTGTTGGCTTCTGCTCCTCTTGCATCCAGCGTTATTTATCACAGAGGTCTTCTTTCACCACTCTTTCTAAAATGCTGAAACATGATACGGGGGTTTACTTTCCATATCTCAAGCTAAATGGCTATCTATTTCTGCTCTGGACACCCGAACACCCAGTGTACGTGAACTTTTAACATTCAATCAGCCAGCATGTCAGCGCCTCTGTGGTTCAGGCCCTTTAGCTATGTGGCTGTGGGACGCTGACAAGATAATTGCTAATTCATTAAAATGGCGAGATGCTCAAATTCCAAATATGTCGAGATAGGGGCATAAAATCCCCGTCGTCTGCTTGCTCCAGCTTCGTAGAAGATGAAATGCACTGCAGACTGACACCTCTCGTGGAGCAGAGGCTGAAGCTGAAACAAAAAAGAAGGGGGGGAACCTCGTAAACCAGCTTGCTTACAATCACTTCTGATTCCTTTTGCCCTGATATTCTGACTCAGCGCCAAAAAAGATCACACTGTAAAGCGTCACAGGTTTATTTCTCCTGCAGCGCAGCAGAAAAACTCATCTGGTTTTCTTTTGGGGGAGGATGAAATGCTCCAGAATATGAAACAAGCGCTCCCGATCCTTTGGCTCCCACACTCCTAAGCACTTCCATGAATGATTGTGGGGAGTTCAGAAATGCTGGCACGCTGCCTATCAGTGCAGCTGCGGAATACGGGAGAGATGGGAGACAGACGAGCGGATTAAACAGGGTCAGAGGTTAAACTTCAGACTGTAATCCATCAGAAATTACTGATTACCTGCCTCAGGGTGTAATGTCCAGGTCACCTTTGGGTTGCAAAATCCAGACTACTGAATTAAAATAAATACTTTCATCAATCTTTGCACCATCATTTTTAAAACGCCCTGATGTGGAACCAGCAGAACAAACAGTTGTTATTGCAGTCTCCTCACAGTGCATGTAAAGGAGGAAGTGTGATTACTTCATTACCTCGCAAGCAAAACGGAGCAGGACGACTTGTTTTCCACTTTATCTCACACTGACTCTCTCAGACACACACACACGTCCTCCCGCAACCTGAGAGATGCACACACAGCCCATCTCTCGGCACAGGTGTCAAATGTGATTGGCTACAGGCTCTGCTTTTTTTACACCCCACCCACACACCTGTCACCCCCTCCCCAAAACACACACACACATTCATGCACACACACCGCTGAGCAGCCTTGAGCTCAGTGCGCCCTATAGGCAGGCTCCCAGGGGGTGGAGAGAGAGAGAGAGAGAGAGAGAGACAGAGAGAGAAGGGGGTTAGGAAACAGATTCAGCTCTGAGTGCCACTTTCATAGAAGTCTGCTATTGCCAAGGCGAGATGCAGCCTATTTAAGACAATCACATGATTTCACTGGGAGTCAAAATGGTCCTCGGGGGTCGCTGGGTAGAGAGAGAGAGAGCAGCAGAGTGAGAGTGTGTGTGCCTAAAGAGAGAGAGAGAGAGAGAGACTTTGGATACTAGTCTGAGTGTCTGAGTGAAAAAAAAGGAACATGACTTGCCGGGAGAGAGGACTCAAGCGATTTGCCGCGTCGGGAAAGTGCGCTTGGAAATGAATGGAAACCAAAGTTGCTCAACTGAGGAGGGAGCCTGCATCTGAAACTTGTTGATGCTTCATTCACCAGCAGGTCCTGCAGAACCGCTGCTGCTGCTGGACTTCTTTATTGGATCTCTTGGGGCTTGCTGGAAGTGCGGTTTTTTTTTTGTTTGTGCGTAAAGGTGACCGACCACAGAGATGACTTTCCGTCGGAGACACTCCGCGCTGCTGCTGTTCCAGCTCTTTTGCTTTTCCACCTTGAGCAAAGTAAGTGTAACAAGTTGCGTCTCTCATCTCCTCCCCGCCTGTGCGCACATGCATGCGGCGCTCATAAAGTTGTTGTCAACAGCTCGCAGTGAGTTATTTTCCGTCGCGACGATGGTGGTGATGATGATGATGATTTGCAGGATGCACGGGACCGAGTTATGTTTACACTTCCTCCCTTACAGAGCGTGCTTTTGGACGGTGCTGCAGAACCTCACCGAGAAGCATCGGCCCTGCTCCGATCTCTCAATTTACCTCAGCACACAGGTGAGTCAAGTGTTGAGCGAAATGTCTTGCAGGCGTCGTCGGTGTTTTCTGCAACTGCACGTGGTGACATATTAATAATGAGGGAGAGTGCATGCGTTACGGCTCTTCATCTTGCTATTTTTTATACTTTTCGACACAATGAAAGCCTCCTGCTGCATCCCTCACACCGCCCGCAGCATCAAGCGGCGCTCACCTGCGTTGTGCGTTGCCTCTCTTCGCCGCTGGGGGGCGACCTGCACTCTGAGACACAGCCATCAGTGTCCGCTGCAGCAGTGGACATCAAATTGGGGTGCACCAGCAAAATGAGAAACAGTGCACTTTTGCGATTGCTCGCTTTACTCAAAAGGAAATATTGATTTCTGGAGCCCTTGCACAATAAGCGGTTTATTGTAAAGGATCAGTAGCCTATGTGACATTAATATAATTGCTGAATAGCACAAGTAAAATAGCTCCTGCACGTTAGTGGACTTTTCTTATAACACATGGGGAGTTTAAGTCTCTTCAGTGGAGATGACGCTTGGTGTGGCTGCTTTGTCAAATCAGTAATTAGTGCAAGCAGTAAGTGCGAGACTTATGTTCTTTGTTTTGGTGGATCTAACCCCATGTGGTGTGCTGAGTCAGCAACTGCTTTGGCTGGGCTTTCTCCTTCAGATCCTTTGATTTCTTTCTCTTTTTTTTCTTTTTTTTTTTTTTAGTTACCATGAAAAGCAGACGCGCAAACAAATAAACAAACATCAAAACTCCTTTCTCTGAGCACATGTGGAGGTGATGAGAAACAGAAGAGGGGGGAGCCCTGACTTCTGTCTCAGATCATCTCACAGCCAGAGCTTCAAGAGCTTCAACAGCTCTGGCTCGGCAGTGATGTGTTTAACATTCATGCAGAGATGTAAGAGTGGGTGAGGAGGAGAGTCTGCATGTTCAGTCTTTTGTTAAGTTTAAGCCAAGGCACCCATTGGTCAGACTCCCTATCAGTACTAATGGCACTCAGGAGCCACTAAACCAACAAACTACCCGCCGCAGGATCTTGTCTCAATCCATCCGACAAGATATATGTGTGTGTGTGTGTGTGCTCTGTTCCTGCAGACTCTTTGTTTGTATACTGTCAGACATGGGTCACTGCAGCTGGTTTTTGAGTCAGGGCGGAACAAACACAGTTGATTAGGTGTAACTCTGTGTGTGTGTTGGGGGTAGGTGGACAAAATGACAAAGAAAGAGAAAAACGTTTTCCGGTGTGCGCACAGAAAAAAGGCTTGAGACTTGAAGTGTGTGTCTGCTCTTTGCAGTCCTGCAACTCTCTGGGTAGCTCTTCGAGGGTCACAGGTCTGCTCGCTCCGCTGTGACCACCCGAGCTAACACATACGCAGTCGTGGTAATGCAAGGTGCTTTAAATAAATGCATCCACTAATAAGTATATGTCATGTTGTGGCAAGGGGCTGTTAGTCATCCTCAAGATGCACCAAATGGCCAAGTTCAAACCTCAGGCATTCACACTGCCAGTGATGACACACTGTCTGTCACCCTGCATGTTTCTGCCACTGCCAAAACACGTCTGTCTCTGCGCTATATTTACTCATTATTCGGGGGTTGCTAAAGTAGGTTATACTGTACAGTAACTGAAGACCGGCTCTTGTTGACTGTAAGTCCAAGGTTGCTGTTATTTCTGTGCACTTAAAGCTGATAAAGTGACCGCGTATCATTTTTCACATGGCAAGACTGAACGCATTTGCAATGGCCATCCCAGAGCTGTCACAAAATCAACAATGGCACAGTTTTATTTGTTTGCTCGGTGGTTACTCATAGACCCAAAGTGTATCAAGTGCATTATGCATCAAGGTGTGAGATGGCTTACAGTACCAGGCTCGCCCTATTACCACTGAATTCCCACCACAGTAGCAAAAGTTTCTGTGAAACATGTTTCCCCAACATCAGTCAAACTGAAAGTAATTGACGTTTTTAACATGTTTTGTTGCATTTAAAGGTTTCAGTGGCCAAAACCCAGGTCATGACATGCTTACTTCCTCATATAGGATATCGTCCTTTAGTAGATCACCCCATCTTTACTCACAGGACGGACAGGAGCAGCATCAACTGTCATGATTTCCTCTGGAAAAACGATTTTGGTGCAGCCCAAGGAGTCAGCTACTCTTTTGATTTGACCTTTGGAGGAAAGCCCATTAGTTTCTGTGGCCACAGTGCCATTAGACATTTAACTGATCTGAGAGGCCAGGCCTGTGACCTGCCACCATCTCCCTTTATGACCTGCAGTTATCCAGCCTGTGCTGTAGTAAAAACTGCAGTAAAACACTAGGTCAAATATGATTCACTCTCTGCTGAAGGGCCTGTGTTGGAATTGTCTAAAGCCCTTCCTTTTCTTGTAACTCTTTCTTGACCCCGCCAGCAAAAGTATATGATGCAGGTCAAGGAAGGGAAGAGGTTGTTAGTACTTGATGCACCCAAGGAAACAGCTGACACAGCATGGCCACAGGGACAAAGTTGTACCGATGTTGTATATTTATTAAATATATCCAAATTAAAAGAGCAAATGATGCCTTTCAACTAGCTGCTTTCTCTCCTTATCTGTTGTCTGATGCATTTAGATTCAGTGTTTTATTTTGCAGACATTTTGCAGCAAATAATCTCCTCTTTTTTCTATTTTCTTCCATCCCTGTCTTCCTGTTTCTCTCATCCAGAATATGAGATTGTATCTCCATATGAGGTCAACCACCAAGGAGTTTACATCTCTCACGAAGTTGCCCACCAGCAGCGCAGGAGGCGGCGCAGATCCCTGAACCCTGATGCCGGCTCGTCAAGCACTTACGGCGGCAGTGAAACGGTTCACTTCCGGCTGAGTGGCTTGGGGCAGGACTTCCACATGGAGCTGAGGGAGGCCTCGGAGAGCCTGATAGCACCCGGCTTCACCATCCAGGTCCTGGGAAAGAATGGCACCAAGAGCCTGAGGGCCTACCACCAGGACGACCTCTGCTTTTACCAGGGGTCGCTGAGGTCGAGGGTCAACTCCTCTGTGGCACTGTCCACATGCACGGGGATGGTGAGTCTGAACATGCACAGAGTCGGGTTGCGGGAGCGTTTGGATAAGAGGGAGGAAGTAGATGAGTTGACTCAAAATATATCTCTATCTAAAAAATATCTCTTGGAGAGTTTTATTTTATTTCAATCTTGGCAGCACTGAAGTTGACCTACCTAGTGAATGCTGTAATTGCACTCACTGACCGAAAAAAAAATAGTGAGCCCGTGAGCCAAATTTAAGAAATTTGACTCATCCTGGGAACCCAGATCATGTAAACACAGCATTAATATTCTTGTCATGTTGAATCTGAGAGAGAGAGAAAGAGAGAACTCCATGACACATTTTGGGCTGCAACTTTTAGAAAACACTAAATTAGCATGAATACAAGGTAGAAGTCAATGACCGCAGGGTCAAATACTGAACATGTACTTTAATTTTGGGTTAGAAGACACCAGATGCCAATCAGACACTGAGCTAAAGGAAAGAGTGAGAGGGGAAGTATGAAAGGAAGAGAAAAATCAGATTACAGCCAAGCAGCTCATCGAGATCAAACCACTTTTTGTTTTTTTTCATTGCATGGCACTGTCCTTGTCTTTGGCACATACACAGTCATCAAATAGTCCTTTCAGTATGCTACTGTGAAGCTGCCTTTCACACAGCACATGAGTCAGTGCATTGTCTGTCAGGTCTGGTCAGAAAATTGACTTGTACATGACTTAAGTTGCCTTAAAAGCCCGCTGGTTAAGTTGGCAAGTCATGCACAGAAGTTTCCTCCTCTAGTCTGTCCTGCATCATTAGCTCCAGCTCATGCACTTTTGCCTAAATCAGCTAATGAATAACTAATGAATGGAAAAATCAAGTCTGTGAACGCCACAGAAGGGTTGGTCAATCAGCCAGGAAAATCCCCAAAACACATACATGCCAAAACAATGTTTTGGTGGCATTTAATCTTCTTATTTAACACAAAGTATACTGTTTGTCATTTCACGGATATAAATTTTTTATTTACCATCTCTTAGCCCTGAGTGGCATCATGTGAATATATTCTTTTCAACTCACAAGCAATGACCTTTGAAGATCCAACGTAGCTGGCGCCTTAAGTCAGGAAGTGACTGTGTGCAAATTGCAGAAACACAGTATATAGAAAATTTAATTGAACTGAATTGTCTTAAAAGGAAGGGTGGGGTGCAATTGGGTAGCAAGCAAATTTGTAAGTAATGTTCATATTAGCTTGATATACAACTCACTAAAAACTACACAACTAATAAGCTAATATTTAAATCCCAAACTAAGCAGATTTATTGGTGTTGAAATGATCAGTTAATGGCAGAATGACATGATGTTTTTAAGTTAGGTTGGACTGAAGTGTGTGAACCAAATGTTTGCTCTCTATGTCATCTTAGTTTTATTTCTTTTTCTCTTTTCATGTCGTACATCCAACTTGTCCCGGATAAAAGTCACAACCAGAGGTTGTAGACTGATGTTGCTAAATGTACAAATTGTAAATAGCACTCATGGGCTGGCAGTCCTCCTCTTTTTGCATGAATATAAAGGAAACGTTACAGTAAGAATGACATGAAGTAAGCCTGAGTGAAGCAGCTCCACAACAGAAAGATTCCCAGTGTTATACTAGCCCTCTCAGCAGTCTGGACAAGAGAACAAAGGACTTTATCAACACTGCTAATACTTTCAGTCCTGAACTCACAAACATGCATTTTCTCAGCAGTCACTTGAGAAAGAGTGCATCAACTGGGCAGCGTGCAGAGAAACTGCTGTAAAGTGACTTAATTGCACTTAAATGTGAATGAGTGCAATCTTGCAGTCACTTCATAGCTTGAAAAATGAACTGAGTCTTGATGGGTTTTAAGCTTGTGGTCATATAAACCTTGCATCCCTAGGACTATGTTACAGCCGAAATGTCATTTAGTCATTCAAATTTGCTGTTTCTTTCACAGTTTTAACCAAACAAATGCCATAAAAAACCCATATGACCCTGTTTCACCTCAGCATGGTGTTCCTTTTTTTATTTATAATACATTCCAGGCCTCTCTTTGCTGGTTTGCTGTTTATGTTTTCACTGTAGAGAACCACCGCTGTGTCTGAGAATTGCCCTCTAAAGCGGCAGACAGAGAATGGCACATCTCCAGGGAAGCTTCTTCCTCTGTGTGTGTGTCTCTGTGTGTCTGTGTGTGAGAGAGAGAATGAGTGTGTGCATGTGTCTTTGTGTGTGTGCGTGCATGTCTGCTTTTCAGACCAGATCCCAATAAAAGATTCAGCCAAAAGGTCCAGGGTTGCAGAGACTGTAAATGTGGTTCTCACGACTGAGACTGACTAGGAAGGATTGGGTCAGTGCATCAATGAGAATTTGACTTTTCTGATGTGAATTAGGGGACTGCAAAGCTACATGAGCAGACAAAGGTATTTAAACTCCGGGGGAAAGCTAAAGATAGTTATCATTTCTTTGAAAAAAGGTCAACTGCACTTTTTTTTATCAATATATAAATACAACATGGCCTGAATAATGAATGGAAGAGGAGCCTTTGCATTCATTTATACAATAAAATAAAAATGAGACTAGAAATGACGAATTAGAATAGGTTTTTCCTTGATTATCTTGTGTGTTGTGTGTGTGTGTGATTATGTGCGCAGCATTCTCACATAAACTCAAATGGTAAATTTAATGTGCTCCAGATGTTCTAGATTTTAGGCCTGTGACTGGTCAGAACTTACTAACAAGTTCACAAGGCCACTTGAGAGCTCACAGGAGACCTTGCACTTTGGTCAGGTTCCTATTTGGTAAATATTGACCTGGGGAACCCAGATCAATAGCTGTATCAGCGAGGGCACCTGGCCTCCGACTGCAGCATGATAACGCTGATCATTCCATCACCCTTATTTGCTCTAACATTGTTTGTGAAATTTTAAATGATAAGGTCATTCATTTTTTCTCAGACCTGACCTGACCTGTAATCACATATAGCAGAATCTACTGTACATTGATAGCTCCAACAGTAGAGCAGAAACCAAAGGCTCACTACCATGTTTACCGTAGCAGGATACAAATATGGGAGAGGTATGGGGGAGCTGAGTGAGCGATGATGGGATGATTCATCAGAAAAATCTCAGTCTGGTATTTCCTGAAAAGTTTTCTTTTTGTTAATATATACATACATATATATATATATATATATATATATATATATATATATATATATATATATATATATATATATATATATATATATATATATATATATATATATATATTAGTAAATTTCTGTCTGCAATAGTCTGTCTTATTGTCTTGTAATAAGTCTATTCAATAATCTTACCATTGTTGTCCATACATATATAATCACACTGTTTGATGTAAACATTGGATGACTTGAATAGCTGAGAATCCTTGCATCATCATTGAACTGCATTTATTATTATTCGTCTGCATTTAGAGTGAGTGACATAACCTGTATGTTAATGTTTTCTCAAGCTGGCTGATGAATTAAAAAAAATAAAAGAGCGAAAGAGAGAAGGAGATGTACAAATAAAGGCTTTCAGGGTCATTTTTCCCTCCCTGGCATTTTCAAGTGCTGAAAACCCCTCCTGTAAGGAGTGTTATGTTGTAAAGCCGATGTATAAGTTGCCTTTTCCACTCCCCTTCTTTGGCAGCCCATATAGTGGTTAGCACCGCTTTGATGACAGTAGGGAGTTCAACCATAAAAATCTCATACTCACAAGCAAGGATTTGGTGGAATAAAAGATGCAGGCCAATCCCACTGACTCTGTTCACCTGCCAAATAGTTTCGCAAAGTGACACACATGTGGAAGGGGAGATCATAAAGCAGGTCCCTCTCTGTGTCGACTTTATGCTGGAGCATAATCCTCTGTAGTCTGGCTTTTATAGGGGTGAGGGAGTTAAGGGGTAAATGCAGTGCTATGCAGGCGTTGCACTCTTACACCATGAATTTTTTTTTTCTGAAGTCTTGATACCTTGTGTAATCTTTAGCTGTGCTTGCAGTATGGCTCTAGGTATGACCATGTTGATCCGTCAGGTCCAACACTTGCTCCAGACTGAACTTTTTAACATTTATTAGATAGATCGGCACAAAATCTGCTACAGACGTTCATAGTCCCCAGAAGATTGAGACTCTGGTGATCCATTAAAAGCATAATGAGTGGAATTTGGCAGTTGAGTTTTGTAAATACAACATTTAAAGTTGGCCCTTCATCCCCGGCTCAAAGCACATGCTCTTCTGTTGGTGTCACATGCTTGCGATCTTGCATCTGGTCGCTACGTTTTTATAGAGTCCAGAACCTCACACCCTGCACGCTGTTAGCAGCTGGGGGCTACACACCACTGCCCAGAGGTTGATGCCCGGAAACGTCCCGAACACAGCAAAATTGGGCAGATCCAGAAGCAGCCAAAGACTTCAGTTTGAGTCTGTGCATTCTTTCTAGAAAAATCCTGCTCTTTATATATTTATTTTCACATTTAATCGAATCACCAAGTCGAACTTTCATAAAACACTAAACTAAGGGGATAAACATGGTAAACGTTATACCTTCTTAACTCCACATTGTGACATTAGCATGTAGCTCAAAGTACCACCGTGCCAAAGTACAAGCAATATGCATTAAAAAGCCATTTCCAAATGCATTTCACAGTCACCAGTCACCGTCAGACAGCTCCACATGTATATCTTCCTTTTTTTTGGATTCCATTGAATGTCTTGAAAATTTACCTCTTAATTAGATAATTATCAATCACCCTGTAAACTAGTAAAAATCAATGGGGGGAGGGGGAGACTTCTGGCTGTGTTTCTGTCTATTTGTGCCTGTAAATATACTTCATCAACCCTGAGCTTCACATACATCCATATATGTTTGTCTAATCTAATTTCACTCCTTCTCATGCATACCTTTTCTTTTGTACCAAAGGGAAATGCTAAACCTCCCACTACAAATCACTTGGAGGTCACGTGTTTTCCTCCTGTAAAAGGACGGGTGTGTTTCTTGCCTCGGGGCTTGTTGTAGTAGTAATAATAGAATGCTGCACACTCGTCCCACCTCTGGGATTTCCAAGAATATATGAGGGATTGTCTATTGATGTGATGATGCTTTGAAATGCAGGCAGTGTGGTCTTGGCTACATAGGTTGCTATAATCAATTTTCAAAACATACAGTGAGATGAATCGAATGATTTTTTATCATGACATCCCTCACGGTTTCCTCATGCAACGCAGATTAGGTACTGAGTCATGTGCATGTGTCTCTGACACTGGAATTAAGTTAGTTTGGAACATTTGTTGTTTCCAAACTGATAGACCTCCAGTGTGTGTAATGTGCTCTGGACAGCTAGCCAACAGATGACTTAAGTGTAGCTTGAAGCGAAAAAGGTAATTGATTAAGAAATAGTGTCTAGTGCTGAAGTGCAGTGTCAGTGCAGAGTATCATTCCCAGTTTTCCAATAAGCCCCGTCAACACTAAGCCAGAGTTTGAATCCCTGCCGTCAACTGCTTGGAATAAAGCCATCATGGAACCAGTCTGTATGAACCAAACAGAGTAAACAATGATTGCTGCACTTTGGTCTGTCAAACGAAAGGTTGTTTAAAATTTTAAGCCTATGAGTGCAATGCTATTGAAGGATAGATTTAGGTTGGCAGCTTCTCCACTTGTTTTGTTTAGCTTAAATTCGTGTGTTGTTTTTGGTTACAGTACATAAAACAGAGTGTTGTTCATAAGTAAATCTGATTATTACTTACTGTATTAAAATCTCTAAGCTCTCAAATATACTGTCTCTCAAATATACTAAGTCCCATGGACTGAAATAAAGGGTAAGCTTGGACCAAAAACTTGAGCAATAAATTATATTAAAGTACAACAGTCTGTTTTCAGTCAAGTCTTTGGTCTCTTTTGGTGCCCATTAGGGAGAGCAGCTTTAAGAGAGGTAGACAAAACCTCTATACTGCACACAGTCAGGTGCAACTTGTAATGCACTGAAAGCTCCCCCCCCCAGTTCCGTTTTCCTACTGCTTTTTCCCGCCCCCCTCCCCAGTTCCTGTCACTGCTTGTCTGGATGCGCCCGACTCCGGAGAGTCCAGCTGTTTGCGCCCTCCCAAGTAGTGTTTCAGCATTTTATGACTGCTATTTGCACCTAGTAGAGCGCAGTGTGTAATCTGATGACTTTGGCTATTTAGGAAAGGCACTAGCTGACCTAATCTCTGAACATAGCGGCTTGCATACACATGTACTCTGAAGAAGTAGCGGATGCGTGTTCTGTGATGCAGGCCAAGCTTAAGCTCAAAGACTGTGCAGATTTTACAGACTGAAGACATCATAAAACGATTATCTGCGGGGTATGTTGGCTGTTAAACTGGGGAAGACAAAGATGCACGCTGCTTTGTTTAAGACCGAAACATTTTGAATTGATTGTACGTATACTTCACTGCCATTACATATGGTTTTCTGTCCAATTTCTAGTCTGGTTTCTGCCCTACAAATAAAAGATTGTTCTGAGCACTCAGTGTAAAATTTGCATGCTTTAGAAGAACAAAGAACCTACCAATGCAAGTTAAATAATATAACATCAACATCTGGATTGAATATTTTAAGCACAGGGACAAAAAAAATATAAAGACAGAATCCATGAAACAAAAAGGGTCATTGATCTATATTGAGGAGAAACAGTCCATCCAGTCAGCTTGACAGCAGGCGTAGATGAGAGGAAACAAGAGGATGTGTGGAGACTGAGTCGTGCTTCTCGTTACGATGGATCAAACCAGTACCAGTACGTCGTCCCTAAATGAGCTTTAAAACAAAAGGGTACGTAACGCATGAAAAACACTAATCTGACAACATCTTTAAGAAGGGGCAAAATGGAGAGGATGAGTTGTTAGAAACAAATTTGAAGTTGTAAAGACAGACGTTGTCACACTACAGGAAAGGGGAGTCAGTGATGGACTTCACTATGTACGATATGTAGAGAGAGTTGGCAGTGTGCAGTTGAAAATAAGCTTACACGCTGATCTCCATAAAGCCCTTATTTAGCTGAGGGACCCTGGAACTGAAACTGGATTTGGGAGTAGTTGTGTAACATGCCACACAATTTTATTGTTTTAACATACAGAATGAATAGAGTCATAATGAAAGAAAAAAAAACAAAACCCCAAACCCCAAAAGAGCAAACTGGATATAGAAACTGTAGAATGTAACCTATGCATGCGGTGCCAACAGGAAAGAGACAGAAGTGTCGGTCAGAGTGAACACTGTCACCATGAAATACATGACGTACAAGCTTTTTGGCTTGCCTCAAGGAATTGTTAAAAAATTTCTGGCTAAGGCTGCACCATTTTTTAAATGTCTGCCTCTGCATGATACTGCCTTGAATTGTTTGCTACATACACGCAGTCATATGTGCATACTGCTCCGAATAGTGCCACGTCATATGCATATATAAACATCAACGAAAGCAAAGCTATGTTTGGAAATTTCTCACGACATGAGTTAGGTGCCACTGGCAGTATGCAGTTGAAAATAAGCTCACCGTAAGTAATACTGCTCTCTACGTATCCTCACAGTAAATACACCGTTCCTCACGTGACTGAATATCAGCCAGACGACCCTGTAAACTCCAGACTATGCTTTAATATATATCAGAATATGGCAGTTTCTATAACAACTCCTAACTAAACAGTCCAGTCCACAGGCTGCAGGTGTAAGTCCAATGATTGTATCTTTCCATCGTGGATTTCCTCTTCTTTATCTGTCCCATCTCCTTTTACTGCCATTGGAATGAGCTGACCCAAAATAACCCGTCATGACAAAAACAACATAAAAGAGAAGATTTCCTTCTCTGCCTCTCCTCCAAAAGCTTTGACTCTGTACTGTTAGGATCATGATATCAAATCACCGTGAACCTCCTCTCTTTGTTAACTATCACATGGCACCCGCTTTAGCTCCACGCTAATGCCCCAGTGATCAGCCCCCGTCAAACAACCCACCCAGACAGAATAAGTGCTTAGCTAGAGAAATTTTCAAGGTTGACAGCAGCAGCAGCAGTGCAGGTCAGGGGCCTCAGCGTGACTTGGAACCAAATTATGACAATCACCCGTGATTACACAGCTCCGGGGCGGGTGCCATGTGGATGACAGGATCACGCACCGGTTGTCACATGTGATTTTAGGATCCTGGCTGGGGTTCCCGGCAAGGATTACTTCTTGACCATTGGCAGTCAAGCTACAGTGGAAGGTGGTAATGCAATAGCAAGCCTTTCTCTTTTCTTCTTCTCTTTTTCTCAATAACTGACCCTCCCCCTCCCTCTTCTTTCTTATCCCTCAAAGAAAACTGAGTGTAAGTCAGGGTCAGTCATTAATAGTCAGTGCCTAACATAGAATTGGGTGCAACGTTGTCTTTAATGGTGAGGAAAACTGCAGCTGTAGTACTGGGCCAAAAAGTGCATTTCCGGCTGTAAATATGTCTCCAAATATATTTCTGCGTCGCTGTTTGTGGTTATTTTTTGTCTGTCAAACACCAGTTACTGTACGGCAGAAAATGATCATTATCCGGCGCAGAAACACCTGTAAACAAGTACTATCCACTGGTTTGTGGAAAGGGCATAAAATTTAACAATGGGATTTGGAAAAGCGCTCCACACATGGGAGCCTATGTTTGACAAGAAACTGCTCTGAACTCCTTGCACTTCATCTGTCATACAGATGCACACCCTATTTTTATTTGTTTGTTCTCTTTTTGCTGTTTGATTTTACAAACTTTGCATATTCATATTTTTACAACATCTGAGGGACTGAGCCAGTTTGGCTGCTGCAGAACCAGTAATGCACAAATGCAACATTAATGCATGATAGCTTTCTTTTGCCACACTATGCGATGAAAGCCGTAAACTGTACAGTCATTGTGGCCACAGCTTACACATCTGTGTTGGCTTGTACTCTCAGAGTTCATCATTTTCAAATTCAGTGCTTAATACAGTCACAGCATTTTCCAGAGACTGTGTTCCACTGGTTTCCTGATCCGTGATTGATATGTTGGCGGCGGTAGAGGCCTGGGTTAGTAAGTGATGATGAAATGGGGAAAATCAGTAGTGGGGATCATTATAGCAACTTCAAACACATCACCATTAGGGGTCTGCTTCTGCAAGTTTGACTAATTACCACAAGGGACACTCCCACTTGAAGGCACACACAGGCACGCACAAATCTGTAGACATTAAGACAGGCAGACACTCAATCACACACAATGTACAATAACTGTCTTCCCAGCTTACACCCTTTTTTCATCTCACATACATGCAATTACCTTGTACTGTGTTGAGACTATCAGAAAATCACACATGTGCACACACGCTCACTCCGGACCAGCCACAGCCTGACCGCTGCTGCTATGTCAGTTTGTTTCTGTCAGTCAGGGGGCTGGCTGCAGTGACGGAGGACCTCACACTCAACTCTCAGTGAAAAAAAAAAGTTGGTCAATTAAACGTATTTTAGGGAAACCATTATTTCTGCCAAGAGCAGTTACAGTCCAAACACTCAGTGCCATTTGACTGTCAACACAGATGTGGTGCATGTTTGGAGAGACTGAGAGAGACAAAGAGGGAGGCAGAGAGCAAGAGAAAGTAACATCCAAGGTCTGAATCTGCGGCGCTGATAGAAAATGTCTCTGTCTCTTTGGGAAAGACAGCCTGAGATAGAAAGAGATAAAATAAGGTCAACTAAAGTAAATCTCAACTTTTAAAGATTTATAATGGGCTTTCCTATAATTTATCCCCTAAAATTGAAAGCAGAAGGCACTGGTGCTTAAAGAGGGGCCTTGCCCACAGATGGCTATCCATAACAGACATATTTTCAAAAAAGGTTTGTTAAATATCATATTCAGATAAGACTATGAGCTCTTTTTGTTTGCTGCATTTCGAATACATGTGAATATTAAAGCGAGGAATGCAGAAACCTTTTGAACTGTGAGCGTATACACTGTTTACAAGAGAGATTCCACCTCCTTTCATCCTCACACCGGCCCCTTTTGTTTTAAAACTGCTATATGACTGAGTCTTATTTAGATTTTGCTGAGATAACATTTGACCCCGAACAGCAAAACAGATGTTGAAAATTAAGAAACACGGCCAGTAATTGAGCAGCGCAGAGGTTTAGGGAGGTCAGGTTTGCACTGACCCAAGAGCCAAATTTTGACTAATTGCTGACAGAGACAGATCGGGAAGGTAAACGAATGGCCTAAGAAGGTCATTGTTTCGGTTGTTTGTGATATATGATGTAGAAGAGTACATTACAGCTGTTAAGGTGTTGGACATCAGTTTTATATATTTTATGAAACAAGTGTGGCTACTTAAATAAAGGCTGGGCAAGTAGATGATATACTTCTGTAAAGCTAATGGTACTTTCTGTTTTGCCTCTAGTCAGGTTTGATCAGAACACAAGATACAGACTACTTCCTGAGACCAGTGTCCCGCAGCCTCGCTCAGACTGAGAACTTCACAGCGCCCTCCAGTCACCAGCCACACATCCTCTATAAGAGTGACAGGGACGCCCGGAAAGACCTGAGAGGTCAGGGACCTCAGGCGCTTCGGAAGAGATCCGCAGACCCAAGTCATCACAAATCATACAGACACTTTCTCACCAAGAGATCCACAAAGTCACAGACGGACGCCACCTGCAACACTGTTAACGAGGATCAACACGGAGGCCAGCAAAGTGACATCCACGGCGACCATCATCACAGCAGCCATCGCCATGACGATGACTACAGACACGGAGAGAAGCAGAGGCAACACTTCTGTGGGAGACGGAAGAAATGTATGTAAGGGCAATTTCTCCTTCTAATCCAAATGCAGCATTATTACAAACTGCAATCTCGTATACAACCTTTTCATGTGAAGCTTCCCATGCATAAATTAAGTATTACTTCAACAGGGAGACACTGTGTAAGCAACACCGGTTTATTTAGTTTTCTGTTTAAATTCTACAAATCAAAGTAGACACTTGGAGAGCAGTAAAAAAGGAAAAACACAGCATGAAAGATAAGATTTCTTACGAGGTTAATCTTATTCAGCTATATTCACCCACCTAAGTGATACTTCCCTGTTTTAGCTTAACGCATAAAATTAGATTATGTTACATATTTTCTTCTGGAAAAAAAATGATATGTAGTCATTTTTGCCCTTTTCAGTCCCCTCAAATGAAAATGGTTAACATTTGACACACAAATAAACACGTTTCCACCTCAACCACGAATCTCACATTGCACATCTCAGGCACTGTCATCATATTGTTGAATGTCCAGCTCTAACTAAATTAGTGGTTTGAACTCCAAGAAGTTCAGCCACATTTTCAGGAATTACCACAGAGGTCGTGGAGAAAAGGAAAGTTGACCTGTGATAATAATTCTTTTTGTTGACATTTCCAGCAGCCTCGAGGGTTGTTGTTGGTTGGCGTAACATTAACATTAACTTACATTAATTAAGTATTGCAATAAATCTTACGATGAATAAATTTTAGCATTGCAAAAGTCACAGGTACTTAAAGTACTCAGTAACAGCACCATATGGTGCATCATTTTGTAACGCCACATTGAAAGTCACACTTTCTGTGCTAACATGTTAACACATCATCAGTCCCTGTTGTGTTACAGAGAGGAAATATGTGTTTTTACTGACTTGACAAGAGGATGGATTAATCCAGACATGCATCTTTTTTTAGAGCTGGCAGCATTTTTAAGATTGTTTTTGATTAAGATTTTGTAATACTATGGCAAATCAGCACGTTTGGTTTATTTACTTGGGAAATGATCTTGGAAGTGTTTGATTTGTTTTTCACGCTATGACAAATGTTTCCTCCGAGGAATATTATCTCAATTCGTGTTGACACTTTTTGGTGACATTGGAGACATAACCTGCAAAAAGGTCAAGGGAAATGTTTTATTTTCACTTTACGCCGTGAGAAATGTTTACTCTCGAGAAATTACCACGAGATGGGTATATATTGCCGGTGTCACAGGGGTCAATTCAAAGAGAGCAGGCAGGGATTGGACTGGTACCACCGCCATTACCATGCAGACCCCCAGCTGTGAAAATACGCTGATGTTTACATTCCCATAGGATGACATCACTGAACACCTGTACCATGTTTTAGTCAAAAAGGCACTTCGGTCGTTCACCTGCTTTGCACCAACATAAGCAAACTTTCTTGCCTTTATAGTTTATCGCAGCCAGACGGTGATAGGTGAAAGTTGTGATAACCTGAGAAGTGAAGATCTGAGGTGATAATGTCACAAGCTACAACAGCTTTAGGCTGTGCTTTGCTTTGACTTGTGTGTACTATTGACCTTGTGTCATGGTGTAGAAGTTGTGAATGGATGTGAGGCGTCTTTTTCCTGAAGGCGAGCCGGCTTCAAAAGGAGAGTTAAAAACAGGGCAGAGCGGGGCATTTGATGCTGAGATTAAGTCTCTGTTTGTCTGAGTCACATGTTAACTTAACAGAGTGCCGATAAGTTTTCACAATAAGCTTGTATTGTGAATTCACCAGAATTTACGTCATTATATTTATAAGACCTTAGAGAAAAAAACCTTTATCTTATCTGTGACACACTGACACAATTTTGGGTACCCTTCAGAATTACTTTTATTAACAAGTTTGCAAAAGAGGATTGAAAAAGACAATACATGAATTTCTTTTACTTCTCCTTATGAATCAAGAAATGGCCCTTGTCCATCATCATTATCATTTAACATCAGTCTCAGCAGTCTCTTTCCTGACTATTAAAAGAGACTGGATTTGCTTTTTAGCATGTAAAGCCTTCATTACTGTTATATGTTGAGAAAATCTGACCGGTTGAAGCCGCTGCTAATGTACAGCCACATACTGGGGTTTCACACTTTGTTTAATGGTAGCATAACACTGAGACTGCCAGAGTCAACAACAGAAAAAAAAACTCAGTTCGCAGTTTACCCATGACATCAGGTCACGAACGTAAGAGTATAGTTAATCTTCCTGAATGGTTCTCAGGCACTTGCCAGAATGACTGGTTAACACTCATGGGCAAAAGTGGCCATTTGGCTGGTGACTACAGGTTTATTTTAAATATTGCACAGTGTATAATCAGCTGTGGAAAGACAGGGTTGTATATTTTTAATGGACATCATAATTGCTGTTAAATTGCTATGATACGTATGATTGTTTTTTCTTTCATCAGTCACTTACCACCCACTACACTGTACAACAGTTTGTCCCTAATCGTGTTGACTCCGCAGCCGCGTGCTTCCTAAAGTTTCTTTCACTTGGTCCTATCATTGCTGAGTAGCTGGTCACTGAATTTTGCCTCGCTTTCTCCTTTGTCCTGGTTTATCCAGACATGCCCAAACCTCCAGAGGAAGATGTCTTCATCCTTCCAGACGAGTACAAGTTCATCCCCAGGAACAAAAGAGCGGTGCTGATGAAAAACCAGAGCAATCAGAAGCTCAACGTGGAGATGCTGGTGGTGGTGGACAGGAAGATGATGGACAACCACGGCCACGAGAACATTACCACATATGTTCTCACCGTGCTCAATATGGTGAGGGAAACCTGATTGGAAGCAGACTGTTAGATATCATAAGAGGAAAAACAAAAATAGAAATGAATAGGTTTTATTGGAGGTGTCATGTATTACTGTCATTATTTCCTCTCATCAAATGAAGCCTTGCCTAACTTAAGAATTCTTCTATGCGCTGACATTATAAAGCATAAAACGGCCAAACGTCAGCAGAAATTGATTTGGAAGCCTTACATAAATTTCATTTGAAGTTTGCCATAGCTTGGGGTCTGGTGACTTGACACCCATGTCTTCTCACTTATCAGAGAGAGCACATCTGACAACATGAAACTGATATCTGGGTGAGATCATCGCCGCAACGCTCACAGTGCCCCGACACCCCCCACTCCCACCCCCAGGTCCCTCTCAGCTGATCTGCAAGCAAATTCCATCACACTCGTTTTGCTACTTAATGACTGACTGACAAATCCAAAGATAATCTGTCTATTTTGAAAACATAGTTCCCTCTAGTAGAAACCAAGTTGGAGCGGTTACAGCCCGCCTCAAAGGAGTCGACTAAATGCAGCGTGGAGTTTCACAGAAAACACCCAACCCCCTGCCCCCACCTGCCAGCTCTCCTGGGTCTTAAAAAGGGTTATTTAATATTTGTCGAAAATTAAATCTGATACGCCGTTCCAGCATTTAGGCAGATTTATGTTTTATTCTCGGCAGAGTGGAAAGACTTCAAAAGCGTTTTGTAATTATGGATTTTTTTAAAAAACACACCCTGTACATTATTGTGCCACAAAACACTGGGGCTCTATGGAAACTGGTGATTGTTTCCTCTCTGAGGCAGTGATTCAATGTATCTGCTGAATCGTGCAAATCTGAAACTCTGTCAAACACTGGTGTTCCAGGAGATCTTAGTTTAAGTAAGTGGTTTTGATTGCCTCTTTGACCCGAGAACTTTGCTCACGTTTGGTAACAAACCACAGACATGTGTCTTCCTGTGAGTCAGTGCGGAGGAAGACCAAACATCAGGAACATAAGGAACATGAGAGGAGTTTCTGACATGAGAGAGTTTCTGACAAGTGAGGGGTGGGGGGGGGCGGCTTAGCGAGTGGCACCTGAGGCATTCACTGAGGCAAGCCCAAGCAAAAAAAGGCAGAGCGCGAACAAGAGCAGAAAGATCAGAAGTTCGCTTTCAAAGCCCAAGCTGTTGTGATTGATGGTCAGATATCCATGTGAGTACAAGAAGCTGAATTGGAAACAGCAGTTGAGATTGTCATACCTCACCGATAGCATCAAAAGGGGTTTGTGTGTTATTTCTCCAGGAATGTCGAGGTGTGTTGTCTCGTACGTTTGACACAGACCTCTCTATTGCATGTGTCTACATGGGGCAAGAATTTATAGATCAAAAGAAGAGCAGTATTGATATCAAGACTTAATTTACTGCTAGAAAGCTTGAGCCATTCACATTAATATTTATGAGAGGGTTTTGTTTTGACAGCAACTTGTTTATTGAGTTAGGACTGGAGTCTGAATTTGAGCATTTGAATGATTAATACTGCATGTCCAAAGACAGAATAACACTTCAAATGTCCCTTTTAAGCCATCCAAAGCTCTCTGAAAACACATGTTCAAAACTCATGCATGCTCACCTCCCCCACTTCAGTCTACATTAGGTTTAACTAACAACGCCTGTCTTCTTTAAGGATCCTTCACTGTCCTGTAGACAAGACTGACAAATCTTAAAAGCATAGGGTCACATTTTTTTCAAGGCTGTCTTAAAACATAACTCACATCAGTATGTAAGACTAAAGAGTTATTGTTTGCTGTACTTTTCCCTCGTCTTGATACTTGGTGAAAAAAGCTGTCGTCCTCTAATGGAGGTGAAGGAGGAAAGAGTTCACCGGGCAAAAATTATGTCAAACTTCAGGCGAAGGTCATGTAAAGCATAAGCAGTCTGAGTTTCAAATTTACTGTGTTTTTAGTAAAACATCCCCCCTTTGTGTACCTATCCCGCCTATATAGCTTCACTTTGCAAAATACCTACTTAACACGATTATGTCAAACAGCTGAAGCCCTATTTGTGGAAATTTGTGATACAGTGACCAAGAATTCTTAAAAGGAAAATTACTTTGATAACCTAATCTCGATAACTTTAACATTTGGCTTATCAATACTTAATAACATTTGTTTGTGTCCCCTCTAGGTCTCCAGTCTCTTCAAAGATGGTACGATAGGGGGGAACATCAACATAGTGATAGTGGGCCTCGTTCTTCTGGATGAAGAGCAGGTGAGCATTCAGTTGAAGGGGGGTTGAAGGCTTTGAAAATTTCTCACATAAAGGGCATTATCCTCATATGGTTAAAAGGACTCTACACCAATAACGGTGTATGTCTTTTTGTGTTAGCTGGACATGTCTTGAAGCTTGCAAGAGATTTTAAAAGCCCCCAAAAACTGCAAAAAAGATCACTTCTTTGTTTATTTGTTTTTATGCCCAGATCTCTTGGGTCTCTCAGAGATTTCCTGGGGTTGTCCTAACTACTAAGGACGTTTACAGTGGTTAATTATAGGCTATACATTTCCTTGGATCTTTGCCAGATTTAGGAGGGAAATTCTGGTGGAGTGCAGGAGATGGAAGGACAGCTCGAGTTCAAGAGATAAAGAGGGAGAGGGACAGAGGTGGAGAGAAACAGGTGGGGCACTGTCAGAGAGAAGAGTCAAGCAGGAGAACGGATTCTGGTTTCCATCCACCTGTGATGTTAATAGATTTCAATCTTCCTTAAGAGGCAATTATCAGCAGGAGGAATGCCAAAAATGCCAACAATGCCTCAGACACTTGTCTTCCCAGCAAGAACACTTACTTTATCAGCATCATGTCTCACCTCTTCATGTTTCCTTTAACATACTTATGTACAGTTTGTGGTAATTGTTTGTAAAGACAAGCAGTAATGACTTTTAAGTTTGACTGACATTTTTCTCATTTATATTCATAACAGTTTGTACTCACAGCTGCCTTCCATAAAGACAATATTGTCTCTCTCTTCCTTCCTCATTTTATCTGCTTTATTTCACAGGATGGCTTGGTGATCAATCACCATGCAGACCACACACTGAACAGCTTCTGCCACTGGCAGTCTACCCTGGGAGGCAGAGAGGGCCGACACCACGACCACGCCATCCTCCTCACAGGACTCGATATCTGTTCGTGGAAGAATGAACCCTGCGACACTCTTGGTAAATCTTGATTGCATTCTGAAATCACAAAATACCCAAACGTGCGATTTGGGATAACAGAAAGGGTCCCAAGAACATGCACAGACAAAATAATGCTGATCCAAACATGAAAAAAAGAGTGTTTTCGTGTCACTCACTCATGTTGATAAAGTCACATAAATGCCATCTGTCCCTCTTCTGTGTTTGTTTCTTGCTCTTGATAGAAATATGTAATTGTCTCTTGCTGTTTGTCTTCCTCTGGGAAGGTTTCCCTGCTTTCTGTCACACGGTGTGACTGAGGGTCAAGTCAGCCAAACCAGATGTTGAAAAAATCTGCAGCTTTCAGATCTTTTCGGCCCCACAGCATCACACACTGTATATAGTAATATAGCAAAAGTCCTTTTTACAGAGAAAGAATGAACATTAAAAAAGCATTATCAGAAGGGCAAATCTGAAACATTACTCATGGGTGTGTATAAAATACAGACTTACGGAAAATGCATGCACATACAAAACACAGATACAAAATATATAGAAATACACATTATTGCAGATGCTTTAAGGTATAAGTTCAGAAAATTAAAAACGCCAAGCATGTTTTCACTTCAATCACAGAACGTTCAAAAAAGTGCTCTTAAGCTATTATCAGCACAGACCAAGCTCGGGCACTTTAAACACACACACACACACACAGTCATCGTGAGTGTGCACCATCTAACAAACTAACAACAGCTTGTAAGTGGTAATGACCATGCCAACACATTACATTGTTGCCTTCCACACTGTGAGAAAAAACTTCCTTTGTGTGTCCCAGAGAAACACACAGTGACACATACTCACTCACTCATTCACACACACACACACATTTTACACAGTAACAAACAAACACACATTTACATGACCTTCAAACCCCAGACTTAGGTTTTGACTTCAAAGTGTTGAGGCTAGCATTAGTCCTAATCGTTGCTATGAAAGCCCAGTTCAAAGGTCTGTGTGTGCCTCTGTGCATGAGCGGTCAAACAAAAAAAAAAAAGAGTTAGTTGAGTCATTCCCAGAGGCGCAAGGCAAAATTACCATTAGTGCTACCAGTCAGTATATAACACAGTTTATTTGCATTACTGCTACAGCCCTACCCCTCAATGTTTTGCTCCATATTTCACAACCAGCATATAATATCAATGATCTACCTCTTTCCTGACACAAAAAAGGATCTAAAAGGCAGTTCTCACAGTCAGTCTGCCCGTTTACGTTTAATGTCATTATTCACATTAGTTATGTACATGAGAACATTACTTGAGGGGTTTTGCACTCTTTCGCGAATGACTTAGAGCAATAAAATAACAAAACACAAGGCTAAATTCTCGCTGAGACGCTGAGACGCTGAGACAAAAACATTAAGGGAGGCCCCTGTGGGTGATTCAGAGCTAGAATGTGTGTGTGTGTGTGTGTGAGGCAGGCATAAAGGGAGCTGAACAGTAAAAGGGAGTTTAATAGAGAATGAGAGATATGAGAAAGAAGCGAAGACAGATAAAAAATCTTTTAAAGTGAAGTGAGAGGTGGCAGGGGGATCTAGGAATGTTCCCACAGAGTCCCATACATTAACATATGGCGGGGTTTTAACCCAGTTATGGTGTGTTTGATATTTCTTCTGCATGCAGTCGACAACTAGCTAAGACAAGGGCGCGTCTTCTGCTTCCCATCTGAGAGAATCCTCTTGGTTTGCACTGATAATCACTGTTGGCGTTGCAAAGTTAAAAAGTCACATTTTTTGTTAAGTAGGACCAAACACAGCTTGGCCATTGTTATTGTGTTAGATCGCTTACAGTTTATGTTGGAGCTGACTGAGTTTGACTGATGGAGCAGATTCAACTGTGATGTAGAATTTGTGATGCAAAC
The DNA here is from genome assembly GCA_023238725.1 of Scortum barcoo. Classification (NCBI taxonomy): domain Eukaryota; kingdom Metazoa; phylum Chordata; class Actinopteri; order Centrarchiformes; family Terapontidae; genus Scortum; species Scortum barcoo. The sequence continues at coordinate 6,841,331 of CM041546.1, read as the reverse complement.
TGTGTCACTGGTTTTCGCAGGTTTCGCTCCGATCAGCGGGATGTGCAGTAAGTACCGGAGCTGCACCATTAATGAGGACACAGGCCTGGGTCTGGCATTCACCATCGCCCATGAGTCCGGGCACAAGTAAGGCTTTCCATCCCCCTTATGATTACATGATGCAAAAAAAAGTAAGAAAGAAAAGTTTGTCTGGTTCAGGTGTCGACCAGGAACCACAAAGTCCTCTGTTCGCGTCCGGCCAGGGGCCTCTGCTGCATGACATTTCCCATCCCTCCCCTCATTATCTGTCATTTATGTACTGTCAGCTATCCATCAAATGCATAACATGCCCTTAAAAAAATGATGTGTGTGTTTAAGAACGCGTTGAAAAATGTATGACGTGTTAAATACGTGCCACGATAAATGATCCAGTGGAATAACATGCAAAAATTCACAAGCTGGTGATGTTTGAATCCTTCAGGAGCATAACAGTAATGCAATATTGTGCTTTCTGCTCGCTCACTCTTACTCTAAACACATTCACATGCTCACTTTTTCTCCCCCCAGTTTTGGGATGGTCCACGATGGCGAAGGGAACGTTTGCAAGAAGTCAGAGGGCAACATCATGTCTCCCACGTTAGCTGGCCACAACGGCGTCTTCTCCTGGTCGTCCTGCAGCCGCCAGTACCTCAGCCGCTTCCTCAAGTGAGCAGCCGCATTTTCTGTGCTTTTGTTGTGGTGAACAGCGCTGAAAGAATTGATTTAAGAAGCGCTCATTGTTGATAATGACATTTATGGGTACCGCTGCTTGAAGACTCTTATTAAGTTTTCAGAACATAAGAGCTCCATCACATCCATATGGCATATCGTTGAGTAATGAGCAAATCCTCATGCCAGCTTTTGTTAAGTGCTCATGCAACAAAGACATAAAGCACTGAATCAGTTTATAAAACAGGATTATTTAAAAAAGAGTCTGCCTGGCAATAGCCACTTTTAACATGCATTGTGTGTATATTATTCAACATGTGTTACTGATCGATGAACATGTGTTGCAGAGAAAAAAAAAGTCAGCAGCAGATATATCAGTTACAAATGCTGCTCTGTCCCAGTGAGTGCCAAGTGAAAAGCTGCACTTATGTTATAACTATTATAGGACTAGCTTTATTTTGCAAAGGAGAGAACAAACAGGCCTACTGTATGTGTGTATACGTGTGTGAGAGAGAGGCCGAAACACAGAGCCCACAGAGCCGTGCTGTATGTATTATGTGTCAAGGTACATGCGAGTGAAAGCGTGCGAGGGAGAAGGGCTGCATGTGTGTTTGCGCTGCGACTAAATGCATACGGGGCCTGCTCATCCAGGCGAGGAAAACAAGCACCTCAGACATAGCGTCCGAGCGTCTGGCGGTGTTTCTCTGTGTCTGTGCATGTGTGTGAAACCAGATAACCCAGAACCGGTGCCCTCCACTAAATTTACCAGTGTGTTAACTGAACTGTCAGGTCTCCCTTCTCAGAGTGGCGGAGACAGACAGTGTATTTCCTCGCTGAGTTATTAGAGCTGGGGTGACCTCACCCTTGTTAGGCCTGTCAGCCTTATATTAAACTCCCATCACCCCCTGAGGCCATGCGGAGGGGGATCTGCGCACCACTGAAACAGCCAGGGGTCATATCCCTGTATAATCACTGAATGATAAAAACACTGTACGTTTTCCTAATTGCAATCAACAGAATGTTATGATATTTAAGTGTTTTTGGCTAAATGCGTCTTGATGAGTTAACGGAGACTCCTAAATGTCTCTACCTTCGTCTGCTGTGGAGGGGAGCGTCATGTCAGCCAACAGAGTTTACATCACACTCACTCTAAGTCTGCCTCTCCTCAGTCAGCTATGACAGGGAGGTCCGTGCCAGTGCTGTACGTACAGTCGGATCCATCGTCTGACCTCTTTGTCATGCCTAAAGTGGACAGACAACTTTCACCGCAGAGGAAGAAAAATCCCCTTAAAAGCCACTTGAGGTTGTTTTTTGTTTGTATGGGCACTGGCAAAGCTCATCAGAAAGACAGTGATGTGTGAAAGACAAGACAAGATTCTCGTGAGGCCCATTTCTTTTTCCCAGAGTCAGACATGCCATATAGGACAGTTTGGCTTATTGCTCTCATCTTGGGACATTTTGATAAATATGCTCATTTAATCACTTTCTTGCCAAGAGTTAGATGAAAAGATCCATACCACTCTCATGTCTGTCAGTCAAGGTTAGTTTAGCTTAGTGGAGACATCTAGCCTGATTATGTACAGAGATAACAAAATCTGTACACCAGCACCTCTAAAGCTCACTATTTCACACCTTAGAAGATTTAACTCAAATCCACACAAAAACAGAAGAACTGAAAGAGCAATTTGACGTTTTATGGGGCGTCATGTGCCGGACTCTTTCTTGGCCCGAATCAGTAACTTCCTGGCAACTAGTCAGGCAACTTAACAGTTTTGAAAGCATTAAAACAAACAAGAAGCAATGTTTTAATCAGTGAGTTTCAAAGGTGCTGAAAGGCAGATTTTTGTTCCATCTGGACTGGGCCAGGTTAGCTGTTTTCCGCTGTCTTCATTACTAATCTAAGATAACCAGCTGCTGGCTCAAGCTACATGACATGGTCAGTGTAGACTCAGGAGTGGTGTCGATCTTCTCGTCCAACTCTCTGCGAGAAAGCGAATGAGTGTACTTCCAAAACTTAAACTAAAAAACATTGCCTTAAGTATCACTTTGGTGAAGTTCTGACTGTTTTGTTTTTATTGAAACTGAGGTGTTGACAGAAGTCAGTGATTACTTTTTAGGCTTTTTCACTTCCTGCATAGCATCTTTTTCTCATCTTTTCTTTGATGCACCAAGAAACCGTGGTGAATATAAAATGCCCAGCAATGTTTGTCTGGGAGAGATGAGTCAGGAGATCTGCGGGGAATCCTAGAAGAATGGATGCTTTTCTCATTAATTTTATTTATTTTATTTATCCCAAACTAATGCTAATCTTGTGGTATACAGTGCTCACATTTTTAACTCTGGGAAAACATTTTGTCCTAAGCCTCTCGCAGTGCCATCAGTGAAAACAAAAACTGCTCTAAAGGGAGTTTCTCCTGAGATCCTGCAATTTAGCTTCAATGGGACTGTCATTTTATGTGTGCGTGACTGCCTGCCTGCATGCGTGCATGCTTGTGCGCCTGCTGATATGTGTACACATTAAATATAATGTATTTCTCAGAAACCTTATTATGTGAATACTGTAGTCTGAATATTGCACTTGCAGAACAGCCATTGTTCTGCGTAGACACACAGGACCCATAAAGCAACAGAATATCTCTCTCTCACACAGACACACACACACACACACATACAGACACACACACACACACACACACACTCTGCTAAAGCAATCAGGACCACTCACAAGCACGATGAACCCTTCCAACATATTTTGCCTTTTCATGCGCTTTCCACTATATTTTTTTGTATTATATTCCCCCAACTGCAGTGTATAAGCTGTAAAACATCTCTGTATAGTAACCAGTGATATCAGTTAACATTGGAAACCCCCCGCTGGTGTTAAGGATATGAACGATATGGGCAAGGATTTTTTTATGTGTCATAATTGAGTGTCTGATGCATTAAAACCATTACTCTCAGGGTTTGAGTTTGGCAACATGTTATGTCTCCATGGCGGCACGTCACGGTACTCTCCAAAATGGGAAAGTGTGGAAGATCGTGGACTGATGCTCTGTGTTGTGGATTTTCTGTGCGCACAGCATGGAGCCCTTTTTACCGGCTACCCTTCATCGTAAAGAGGGGCACTGAATCACATCTGTTTGACTGTTTACGTCCGCATGCATGTTGTATATCATCAAAGTTGTTTGAAGATGAATGATTAATTCTGCTTTCTTTTACTTTCTCATTCCCTACTTTCTTCTCCTGTCCTCCGCTGACCTGTTCACTTCCCCTCTCCTTGCTGCTCTGCTCCTCCTCTCCCACTTCTGTTCACCTCTTTATCCTTCCTCATCTTATGTCCTCTCCTCTTATCTTCTCCTTACCTACTTTTCCATTACTTCCCCATCTATTCTGCTTTACTCTCCTCCAGCTCTGCCCAGGCCCTGTGCCTCTCAGATGAACCCAGAGCAGTGAAGGAGTATCGGTACCCCGAAAAGCTGCCTGGCGAGCTGTACGATGCTGACACACAGTGTAAATGGCAATTTGGGGAGAAGGCCAAACTCTGCACCCTTGACTTCAAGAAGGTAAAACTGATATGGGGTCAGTTACTCCATCCCATGCAAATTTTTAAATGAGTTATAGAACCCACGTCATATTATAATTCTCACAGCGGGGGGGGGGGGGGTTTCTTAGGACACCCACTCAAACATGAGCACTTAATTAATTTAAAACAACCTGGTGGCAATTGTGTCTTCGGAAAAAACAGAGAAAGAAATTGAGAGCAGGATGGGGGGAATGAGGTAGAGGAAAAAAGGAAGAATAAAGGAAAAAGGAAGGAAAAGAGATACTGGTTAGGGTTACATGCCCTCCTGTGCATCCACACACACACATGCTTGCATGGATATTATACTCTCTTTCTCACACACACACAAAATAAACAGTGAAAGTTATAATGCTGCCTATGAAATTCTCACTGGGATGGATGACTAAATATACACTGGAGTGTTGCCAATGGGAATCTCTCCTTGTTGCTCTCCCATTGTCTCTGTACTGCTGATGTTGCTGTTTGAGATGCCCCATCTGAGTGCAGAAAGGGTTTAGATCACTCCAGTGTTATTGGCACAGTAAAGGTGTTTGATTTATTTGTGTGCTTGCATCTGGATTAGAGATGACATATCACTTAATGGGTCATAACATGATCCCCCACATGAACCTCACCTGAAGATGCTCCTGCCCTTCGGAAAAAAAAGAGGAGTCAGTGGATATTTATTTGTTTTTTCTGAGACATTTGGGGCCACTCTGGCAAGGAGCTCTTCAGATGTATTAAAGAGTATAAAGTATACCAGACCAGAGATTTATTGTGCACTCCACTTTCTTATGCTATTTATTTATTTATGGTTCAAACTGATACTGGTATTTTTTTTCTGGAAGGTGCCATCTGTGGCTTTTTGACAGCTAAATATACACAAGAGACTGCATCCTTGTTCCGCAGTAGTATTTTCATGCACCGTTCACCTCATTATCAGTTTAAAAGCAGTAACACTTGAGCTATGATGCACATTTAGTGCTACTTAATACAGTCAATGATTTAGTAAGCTAAAGGCGAAGCTTGCTTCTCTTCTTCCTGGTTACTTTTGAGCATTTCTGCTATATTGAAGAGCACGGTGGAAAAAAAACACAGTAGAGCTGAGAAAGAAGCTTCACAATGCCACAGAGATTATAAGCTGGATTTGACCCCATGATATCAGCACATGGTATCCTCTTTAGCCTGCTCATCTTGACATCGACACGTCCATGCACTATTTCAGCTATAAGATATTTCAGAATTGCTCCCTCATGGTTTTGTTTTCGGTCTTACAGTGTCTTTTCGCATGCACCTGGTAGCAGCAAGGTGCACAGGACTGAGAAATCTCCAAGCAGCCGTCACGCTCGCCGTCTTTCCAGACACTTGTTACTCGTAAGAAGAAACACCACGAGGATCGGCCTCGGCGGTGCAGTTCATCCTGTAATGAATTCATATTTCTTCAAGCTTTTTGGCAGGCGCTGTCAAGATAAGGTGCCGCTGGAGGAGCCAGATGATACTCTCTGTGGTGTGTGTGGTTAGATAGAGCCGGGTTACCCTAGCAAAGAACAAAATAATACCTACGGGTGTTTTTCCCCCTCTCTCTCTCTCTAACTCAGTCTCTGCCGCACTCTGTCCATCATCTCTGTCTGTCTTTTCCTTCCATCACTCGCGTACACTCGGTCTCTCCCTGCCATTTTTACTGCAACAAAGAAGTCCTGAGCAAGCAAAACAGCTGGACAAAGTAGGCCTTGGGATGAATTCCATGGTGGCTATTGGCAGCTATAAGCTGAGGCCAAGGTGCCTGTCAGCATCTGCACTGAGTTGTCAAAATCTGATATAGCCATTCAGATAGTAATAGAGTGGACATGTTAAAAAGTAGCAGGCCATGTTTCTCAGGCAATGTGAGAAGAGAACCCCCCTCCCCACTTCCAGTGCTCCCATCTGAATATTTCAGACCACTGCTGAGAAACCCAGCTTTGACGTCATATAAGTGTGGTACATGTGCTGTGTTTCAGGCAAATAGACTGTATGAAAATACTCACAGCAGCTTTTTTTCAATTCATTCTTTCGTCACTCTGCGGCAGAAACAATGAGTTTTTATCTTAATTGCACATGTACTGCATTGCCTGTGGGATGACGCCTTGCAAGACTTGGACCACATATATTTGTCTTCTTTTTTCTAAAGTGTTGTTATCCTAGCTACTGAAGCATAAATATTTTGGAGATACAAGGTTGCGGCATACTGATAAGTTGCCAGAAGATCGTTATTCAGACGGTCCCTATCTCAGCGAGTTTCCATCAACTTAGTTTTAATAGCTCTCTGGTGGCAAAATAACAATGTTATCATAATTTATCACCCTTCCCATCGCTAGCTTTGTTTACAGCTGTTGTGAGGAGGATACTGATCATCCCACTTCTGAAATTTGGAGCATGAAAAATATGATTTATTCTTTGCCTCTTTCCCATTTGTTTCCAGGACATCTGCAAGGCTCTGTGGTGCCACCGCGTTGGGAGGAAGTGCGAGACCAAGTTCATGCCAGCTGCCGAAGGTTCAGCCTGCGGCCCTGATATGGTGACTTAACACGTGTTTGTTTCTGTGTGTGTGTGTGTGTGTGTGTGTAAGCAGAGGGGGGTGGGTGATATGCTCACAAGCCTTGTCACCTCAAGAGCGGGATCACATGACTGCCATGAGACCCCATTCAATTCTATTGGACTTTTTTTTTTTTTATCCATCGCCTTTGAGGCAAGTGGTCGCACCAGAAAACATTTCCAACAGCTCGCAGGGACATGCAGCGAGATACCTCTTACGTTTTTTTGTAAAGAAAAAAAGAAAAGCAGCACCCATTCAGGGGGTAGAGTTACCTTTGATCATCCCATCACTAAGATAACCTTTGTTCTATTTTAGTCGATGGAGCCAAAATGATTTTGCAGTTGACATGCCTTTGAGAAAACTTTGCGGGGTTTTTTGTCAGATGAGGACAACATGTGTTACTTACTTTGTTGCCAGCAAAGTCCTCCATGGCAACATATCACCAAATAAATCCACAAATAAAAGGCAACAAACAAGAGCTTCGCGCAAACATGTATTTGCAGATTTGGTGAAAATTTCCCCTCCAGCGGGATGGCACAATTCAAACAAGAGCACAGATTCTCTGCACAGTATTAACAGGCAGAGCTGTGCAAGACAAATGAAATAAGTGAATTCAATTTCAGAGCAGAGTTTCCCTTTAAGGCATCAGCTGGCCCTGCGCTGCTTAGCATTATCAAGAGTGTGACATTTAGTATAAGAGGGGTAGAGCTTATAAAGCGATGTCTCACACACAGACTCATGCATAGATTTCTTCTCCAAGGGATACCGCAGACCTTTAAGTGAGTAAATTACACAGGACGAAGAGTTATAGTATTTTATAAGGCGGACAGGCTAAATTGATGGAGATACTATTGTAAAAGTAACATTTATTGAGTGTTTTATTGTTATATAGTGGTGATACCCCCACTCAGTTTGGCCATTTCAAGACAAAAGACCTTGAACTGAGTGACACTGCACTTTTAACTGTGTCTTTTTATACATCAATCCCCGTGTCCCAGTGCAGACCAATAAATTAACTTGTAAGTGAAGGGCTTGGATGGACTTGATGTATTAGATTGGGTTCATTTGAGTGCAGTGTGAATAAAATCTCTCTTTTTGATAGGGGTACCACACTCTCCCTCCATTATTTTACCTCAGGGAGCAGCTGCAATTGGTTTGTTGCTGACGTGTCAAAAATATGCCATTGGGGTTCAGGCCAAAAAGCAATCTGTGCTCTTTATTTATTCTTTGTTTCTTCCCGTACTTCTTTCAAGATGATTCTCCCCCAAGGCTCGCTCTCTCTTACCCTCGCTCCCCTGACAGCCTCTCATAGATATTTGCCTCTCACTATATTGAACTTGATGGTTTAATCCCGCCCTCTCCCTCCACGGGACAATTAACTGAACACAAACAATGACAGGCTCACTTAGGAATCTGTGGCACTCGGCCGCAGGGGGAAAACTGAGGGAAAATCAGCTGTTCTAGTTCTTAGTCGAGGACCACGAGATTAGCCGTGTGCGAGTGTGTGTGTGCTAGTCCAAGCGTCTGCGGCCCCCATGTGCAGGCATGAACACACGGTGAGAACGCGAACAGCTGAACACATGCCCCCCCATCAATACTAATGCATGAGTGGATTGTGTGTGTGTGTGTGCTTGCAGAGGTAGACACACACTCCGAGGCGAGCCGCAGAGTATATTGACTGATGTCATCTTGACATGTACAGATCCAGTTCAACCCTGTGCCAGGAAACAGCTTGTGACATAATGTTGCTTTAAGTGAGTCTAGATTTTGTTAAGCATGCTCACATTACATTGAGGGATTTTTGAGTGAAAGTACTGCTCATTTTGGAACCCATGACTTTGTTGGTTGGCTGGTTAATGACTCAGCCTTTTTTTTTTCCTCCATCATTTCATGCAGCCCACTCTGCAGACACACTGTATTCACATGAGGTGCCGTTTAGTTAACAATTCTTCTTCTTCTTTGGTTGCCTCATAGAACCCATTTGGCCATGTTCATGGGCAGAGAGCCACTTGGTGAGGGTGGCCCCTGGGTGTTGCAGAGGGGTGGTGGTATCTGAGGAGGTAACTGTGAACCTCAGTGAAGCTCCTCTCTGTCGGGTAAAAAGAAGCAGCTGGTGACTTTTTGTGCACACATGGCTCTCCGCATACTCCCTGGGCCACCAGTACAATTTAACAATGCGAGGGGATTTTGTTATTTCCAATTGAGAGAACATGGGAAACATTTTGGAAAATGCATAATACAAATCTGCCAGTTCCAGTTCAATTAGGTACACACCAGATATAAATACTAATAAGCAAGTCAAGGCAAGGCTGACGCCCCACCCTTATAGTTGATTTGCACTGGAAAGAAGTTAGATTATCTCAGTGCCTTGGCAGATATTTATTCTTTTGTTCCTTGACTAAAATAGTTTAAAAAGTTGTTTTTTCAGCAGTGAAGAAACATTGCTATGCTGATTTGTGCATTGTTAGTAACAGTATTTCAACCTGTTTCATGGTTCTGTAGAGATATTTTACTTTTACTGCTTTTAGAAAGGAGAAAAACATGGGAATGAGGCAAAAAAGCAGAGGTTAAATACAGCAAAGGTTAATATGAAATAAGAATATGACAGGACAAAACAATGGTGAATGTGTTATGTCACCGTAGGAGAATATCCTTGTCAGGTATGAGACAGTTTTTCCACATTTCACTTATGTTTGACTTAACTCTGTTAATTCTAGCTGATGACAGCTCAAGGTAGAGGCTGTCAAAAGAGCTGCACAACTGGAGTTTCACTGATAGATCATGAGTATGTAAGCAGGACCGGACCACAACCTTTTTGACAGCAGTTAAAACCGAAAGCTATTTCTCACAGACCCCTTCTACGGTTTGACAGACAGTCATCATAAAGAAGACAAAGGGAAGGGTCCAGTGGAAAGTCTGTATGTTTTTGACACTTTTATGGCATCTCTCTCCCTTCTTCTTCTTCCTCCCTCTCTCCCACTCATAATTCCTCTCTCTCTCCTTGTCCAGTGGTGTCGTAGGGGCCAGTGTGTGAAACAGGGTGACGAGGGACCGAGGCCCCAGCACGGTCAGTGGTCAGAGTGGTCGTCCTGGTCTGCCTGCTCACGAAGCTGCGAGAGTGGAGTCACCTATCGAGAGAGGCAGTGCAACAACCCTAGGTAGAGATATGCACAACAGTACCTAATAAACGAGTACAGCAATGCAAGTTAGCAAAGACAAGACAGGCATGAAAATGTTAACATTTTGGGAAATGCTTCACAACAACTGTGGACATGTCTTACTATAACTAGAAGGACACAGAGAAGACATATAGAGTGACAATGCTTCGGACATCTGCACTTTTTGTGATTGCTTGACTCAAGGCCAGTATATTTAGTATATTAAGACACGTGATTAAAATGGTGAAGATCACTCACATGGGTCTGTCGCTTCATCACTTTATCTGCTCACTTAGTCCCCTACTCATCGGTCTCTCAGGATTTTTTGCACTGCACAGTCAGGGGGCCCCATCCCAAATGCCAGGGCCTCCTCTTTATCATGTCGTGCCAAGATCCTGACAAGTGGCGAGCTAAATTAGACAGAGAGCGATGAGGAGAGAGAGCGAGAGGTCAGGGAGGAGGAAAGATGGTGGTGGTGGGGAAGGAAGACAAAGACAGGCAAAGGGAGAAAGAGAGAGAGGCAGGTTGGAGAGCGAAAGTCAGGGGGGGCAGAGAGGCAATTTAAAAAAGGAAAGATGAAATGCAGAAATATAAAAGGAGAGAATCTGATCTGAGAGAGAGAGATAAGTGACAATGTGATTGGATGGCTTACAGAAGGTGTAATTGTGCCGCGGAAGGGATTTTAAGGAAAACAGCCCGGGGATATACACCTGTGATTGGAGAGGCCTTCACAAAGGCACTCTCCAAGGCACTCTTCCACAGGCAAGCACACGCACACATTAGTCATGCCAGTACGCAGGCTTGCAATGAAATTCAGCGGTATTTTTGATCTGACGCACTTTTGCTCACTCAGATCTAACTCGACAAATGTGTTTTGTGTTAATACATCGCAATCTGGTATTACCTATGACTGTTTCATATCACCACTCACACACACAACGCATACCCTTTCAGTCCAAGGTCAAAACGCCTTTTTTTCCTACTTCTAGTTAAATCTCTCTCCACGTCTCTTATCAGCTTCAAATAAGAATGCACTGCACATTTTTCACAGTTTCAGATTTATTTGAAGTGAATCATTAAAGTTGATATTTATCACATTTTTTCTGTCTAAAGAATTATGCATGTAGTATTAAGGTTTGCCTGGATATATTTTTTAGCATTTTATCAGAACTGCAAAGGTGTCAAATATGTTGTTACCAATTACAGGACAGTAATCTGATTTTTGATAAAACTGACAGGAACTATCATTTTCTAACAACCTCTAAAGTTCACTCAAGCATTGTAACCAATGAATAACACATGCAAATATTTATTACATTATGTAATATGATCAAGAGTCAATAATCAGTAATAACTATCAGATGTGGCAGTTAAATTTGTTCATAAGGACCAGGGCTATTGATGCTATTGATGCTTGGATTGACAGCCTTTGCTTTGATGAGATATTATTCAAAACCTCTCTGCAGACCTGCTTATGGAGGGAAGTTCTGCGAGGGCTCCTCCAGGTCATACAAACTGTGCAACACTGAAGACTGTCCCCCGAACACCACTGACTACAGAGCGCAGCAGTGTGCAGAGTTCAATAGCAAACAGTTCAGAGGATGGTACTACACCTGGAGGCCTTACACGAGAGTGGATGGTGAGACCACTGCCCCATTCATTTTCAAAATCAAAATCATAAACGAGACATTTTCAGGGAGGATTTCACCAACTAACCATGTCACAGTCGTAAAAACTCTGCTTGTCGCCTCGGTGCTCATTTTCTCTCTCCTCCTAGATCAAGATGTGTGTAAGCTGTACTGCTTTGCCGAGGGCTATGATTTCTTCTTTGCCCTGGCCAGCAAAGTTAAAGACGGGACCCTCTGTTCACAGGACAGTTCCAATGTCTGTATTGATGGACTGTGTGAGGTAATGCTCTTCAGTGTCAAGCAGCGAGACAGTAACATGGTTTGACTGAAGCGCGATTTCAAAGCGTTCGGAGTTGCTGAATTTTTCGAATATGATGTCATGTGCGAAGACTTGAGTAATATAGTTTGAGGATAGATTTCGCAGTAGACTCCCTTGCTGCGCTGTTTACTAGCTCCTTTAAACGGCATGAAAAAGGAAATCTTGACCTGTCATCACATAAGTCATAAATGTTGCAAGTTTTCTTGGTTGTCATTTCGTTCATAGTGAGATGTAATGTTGCATCTTGTGTATGTAATGTCCGTTTTTTTATGTCCAAAGTAATGATGTTTTCCTCCCGCAGAGAGTGGGCTGTGATCGCGTGTTGGGCTCCACAGCTGTGCCCGATGCTTGCGGGGTGTGTAAAGGAGACAACTCCACCTGCAAGATCTACAAAGGACAGTACAGCAAGCAGCATTACACCAACCGTAAGTCAGAGCAGTTAAATTGTTCAGTTAATTGATTTTGGTGGTTTCATAGCTCACACACAGCTACAACATGTGTGTGGCTTGGAGTCAAAGTTCATGTTAAAAATGTGTTTTATTTCTTTTTCTGCAGCTGTGTTTAAAGTTTTCTACTTTTTCTCAGAGTACTACGGGGTGGTAACCATCCCAGCGGGGGCGCGGAGCATACGTGTGATGGAGCTGAATACGTCCAGCTCCTACCTGGCTGTCAGGGACACCCAGAGACGCTACTACCTGAACGGACACTGGACGGTGGACTGGCCGGGCAGACATCCCCATCGCTGGAGCCATTTTTGAGTACAAGAGACCCTACAACAGACCAGAGAGCCTCATATCGACGGGCCCCACCAATGAGACGCTGGTCATCGAGGTAAGGCATCAGTGGACACAGATAGCGTTGCTTTAACTGATGCAGTTCTGCACTTCAACATATGTTTACACATTTAAAATAGCAATTTACGTACGTATTTGTGCAGCTAAGTTGTTCTCCCTTTCACATCTTTCATTCTACTGTGACTCATCTTCGTTGATTACTTGTGTCGATATATTTGTGGCAAATTTTTTTATGACTTTCATCTCGTTTTTTCCCTGTAGGTATTGTTGCAGGGCTGGAACCCAGGTGTACGTTGGGAATACACTCTGAAGAAGGGTGATGAGAAAAGGAATCACATCAAGCACAACTATACATGGGCCATCATACGCTCCCAGTGCTCAGCAACTTGTGCTGGAGGTAAGTGTATGTATGTGTTAGTCAAGTCAGAATGTGTTTTTTTTTATGTGTTCACAGTTTAGTTTTAGTTTTATCTTCCTCGTCCTGTCAAAACTGTTGTGTAGTTAGCTGTTCTTTTTTTTCTAGATATCTGCAATTCTTTTTTGTGATTATTTTTTCAGTAGATATAATTCTAAAATGATTTAAAAGTCTATTGCGTTGATGAAAAGAGAGAGGTCACCATGAAATCCTCAATCTGAGCCAGCATCTAAAGCTCAGCCTGACCCCTCTGATCTATAATAAGGCTTTTAGCTGCTTAAATGGAGAGGGCAGCATTCCCATCATTAGTGAGCGGACATGAGAAGCTCTTGTTTGGGACTGGCGGGACCTCTTCTTGTTCTACTGGAGACCTGCTATTATACGTGCACACATACACACACACAAAGAGCTCAGCTGAAACAAGCAAGCACACACATGCATGCCTCCTACCAGTGGCTTGGTACTGAACTAGCACACATGCAAAGACTGTTGAGCTGGACAGACTCTTCTATCTGTGTGTGTGTGTGTGTGTGTGTGTGTGTGTGTGTGTGTGTGTGTGTGTGTGCAAGCTTGCCTTCATGAGTGAGAACAAAGCCCCCAGTGTAGAGTTCCTATTGACCCTGCAGGTTAAAGTTCCCCACACTGGTCTGTTGTGGTCCACCCTAACCACCTCCACCTCTTTGTGTCTTGATTGTAGGTCATGATGGGTTGGGGGTTGTTTGCTTTATTAAAGAGTGTGACTGACTAACTGACCTGTATATGCAGACTTGACCATGCCTAAGGCCAAAAACCAACCGGAGGACCCGTGAAGCTGGGATTCAAGTTTCACATGAAACAAACATTGTCAGATGTGCTTTTGTGCCTGATCTCACCAACACAAGGGCAGATGTTTATTATTATATTTCTATTAGCCGCTAAGAAAGTAAATTATAATACTTGAACAAATATTCAAATGTTGTTTTTTATACAATTCAGAGACGAAACATTTCCACATGCCATAATTTCAGGTCTCATGCATTCACATGGTGCAGAGATATTACATGAAAACATTTGATAGCAGCCTGACAAGCAACTTGACACACTATGACTCAAACAACAATGCCGTTTTGTTGTAACTGCCAAATGACTTTTTGTTCAAGCTGCTATTCCCAAGGTCAAGTATAAACCTTTAAGCTCAATAACACTGGTGTATTTCTTCTTCTGTGCCAATAAATATATAATCTGCCTTTCCATGACTATTTGATACATCACTGCGAATTTGAGCCTGCAGTTTTGTTTTACTGATATTTTATAGTAGCCAAGAGGAAGCCAGAAGTGCAACTCGGAATGAAAATGATATTCTCCTCTGTGGATGACGTGCCTGAACTTACTGATATACAACCCACACAGGCAAGATGAACACCAAGTCAGCGTGCTACAAGGACTTGAGAGTGCAGGTGAATATGTCCCACTGCAATCCCAGGTCAAGACCAGCTACTGGACTGATGCCCTGCAACACCCAACCATGTCCCTCCAGGTCAGACCCCCTGCTCTTTCACATTTCATTCAAGTTGACATTTATGTTCCCCACATCATTAGTTTTGCAGGTATTTCACTGTTATCCAAACAGTGGAAACAGTATTTATAATTTAATAAATTGCAGTTCATCCCATTCCCATCTGTGCAGTGCTAATTAGGAAATGTTAGCATGCTTAAGTAAACGAAGACGGTGAATAAGGTCACCATAATACTTTCAGGGTCCGCTGTGCCAAAGTGCAGCATGGCTGCAGACTCTCGTTATTAAGATTAGAGTTTATGTGATTTAGATATTACAACTCATTAGGCTCAAACATTAGTAATGTCAATGATAAGTTGTAGCTATGAATGTATGTGAATGACCTCATCAATATCTCCGCGGCCTGTTGTAAACCAGCTCTCAATCTGGACATCATTAAAAATGGTATTTGAACGGTGCAGACGTTTCCTCATATTTTCCTGATACATACTGCTGGATGGAAAAAAGAATGTGTGGCCCCTCTAGATTTCCAGACTTCAGGGTATGTCAATTATTCAATCGTTCAATTGACGTACCCTGGAAGAGCTTTTTTTGTGTGTACTATAGCCTCTGTGACGGCCAAAAAACGTTGTTGGCTGCAAACATGAACATTCTGTACATGCATGTTCATGTTTGGAGCTTGAGAAGGCACGTTTAAGGGGCCGCCAGCCAAAAAGGTTGGTATTTAAAATATCCTCTCTACTTTTGCTTAATATCCTTTTCTCTGAGTCATTTTCTTTCTGTATCTCCCATCCGACTTTTCCATTTGGGGTTTTGGTCTTTTGTCTTTCCTACCTTCTGTCCTTTTCACCTTCCTCTTCCCTCCTGACTCCCATGTGTTATTGGTCTTCAACACCTACACATCTGCTCTGTAATTTCTTGACATGCGGCGTCAAAAAAGAGCTGTTTATTGGTTGAGTCAACTCTTCCGAACTTCCCACACTATCTCCTCATAATAAAGCGTATGAAGGGTGTCAGGAAGACTGTATCCTCCACCCTTTCCCAGCCCAGTAAAGCACCTGTTCAGTGATGATGACATTTTCCTCTCATGTAATGAAAAATAACTTACATTTTGGCCAAAATATGCGTCTGAGACACGGGTGAAGAAGGGGAAGTTCCACTGGGTATTCTGTTCGTGTCTTCATCCAGTTCAGCATGATACCTCACCAACTGTCAGGAACGGTTAGCTTCTGTGTTTGTTTAATACGGCAGGCCAAGGACCTGTAAACCTTTTCACATGAAGCTTCACAGTGAGACCCAAGCTCATGACAAAACTCTAGTTGTCCAACCCTATCAAGGCCCACCAGGGGCATCACTTGACTGTTTAGTCTAAGAAAGGCTGCCGTGTGCAAAATGCGCTGCCAGTTTAATCGATGCCGGTTCATCCAAATCCTGGTAAACCTCTTATTTTCCTACAAGATTGCACCAGAGACAAGCTCAAGAGTAATTTACCGTTGGAAACCAAAGTAGGAAATGTTATCATGTTGGGTTTCACTTTCAGACTGCCGCGGCCAAGAAGGCTTCTCTCGATGTTGTATAATGTCACAGCTGTCATGCAGAGTGGCACGAACAAATCTTCTGTGATGTATGACGATACCAGACAGACAGAGAGAGAGAGAGAGAGAGAGGGAGCAAGTCCCGCTAACGGTTCTGTAGTTTCAGGGTGTGGTTCTGTGGGATCTTGGCTCCGCTTAGTTGGTTCGCTCACTGTCAATACCCCTGACACACAGGGCCAAGGCAGAGGATCAAAGATCAGTCAATGTGGTCCAGCGCTGCGGACATCATAGGGGAGTGGTGCGCCCGTTGACAGGCAGGACATGTATGAACACACACACGCATAAAGACGTACACAGGGGAAATGTCCCTCCCTTGTCTCTGCTGCTCTGGACAGTGTCATGAAGGGTAAAACGCTGGCCAGAAAACAAATCAGTGAGAGACGCTTTTGGGATAACACTGGTTGTAATGAGCAGGGGCCTTGAGATTTTGTCAAGTCAAAGGGCACCGAAAAATATTTACACAACCGTAGGAAAGAGACAAATAATATTGTTGAGGGCGCACATTGTAAGCATTCATCAGGTTTTTTGGCTGCAGAACCTCTAAATACCAATCACGTCTGTGCAGTGACCAGCAGAATAGCGTGTCATTCCTGCAGCAGCTGTTGCTGAAGTATTAGTATACTTCCCCTGAGTGCATTTTCTGCATATGCAGTTGGAGTAATATATGAAGTAAAGATATCACACAGGCCTGAGAAACAGAAAAGCTGCGTGACTGGGTTACTTCTCCCACGGCTACCAGTGCTAACAGAGGGGCTAACAGCGTCTACACAGGAGGTGTAGCGCGAGCAGCGTGTTAGCAGGGCAAACATCAACACCCTCACCAGCTGATGATGCGTGTAAAAGACATGGAAAGAAACAGCATTGTTCTTCTATTGCAGTGGAGAGTTATTTAGTTGTAGAATTACAGGGTACCCATTCAACACCACTCTTACTTTTGGCATTTTTCAAAGAGATTGGGAACGTCATCTGCTAAACCAAATTTGAGGACATTTTTGAGCTGCATCATTAAATGCAAAAATACCACTCAAAAGCTTCTTTCCTGGATAGATGCAGATCACGTGTGGAACTGGGAGCCTTTGCCAAAACTACCACCGCGCAGATAAAGCAGAGCAGTTACAGAGTATAGTAGATGCCTGTCGTCCAAGTAATAACAAGAGCGTTCATCTTGAGACTTTTGACAGCTGCTGTTGAGGCGTCAATTCCTCTGTGCCTCTATTCTGAGTATTCCCAATGTACACGCTTAGCAATGGTCTGAAATATCAGCCAAATGCTTGCAAATGAAGTGGACACCGCTGACAAGTTGTGCTTTGATTTACGAGCAGAGAGGGGTTTAGCTGAGACGCTGACCTCATCTTGGTCCGTGTTGCATGGGGATGTCCAGAAAAATTCAGTTGTTGTGTTTCCAAATGTGACTTTGTCGCCTGTGTGTAAAACTGTTTTGTTATGATGTGGCCAAGCCAAGCCTTTAAAAATATTTAGAACTGTCATTATTTCTCAATATTAGAAGGCATGCCAGAAGCAGGCACAATAAGGCCTTGTTGCATCTTTGTTCCTGGGCATCAGTGCCTCGAGCGCTATGAGTCACTTTCTATTAGAGTGTTTGCCTAAAATGTCATATAATTTGACCATAAAGAAGTTATTTTGGTGTTTAGGAAACAATGGGATACAAAATTACTGCAGAGAAAGAGAGAGAGAGCCAAGGACATCTGACTCCGAGTATCAGTGGTGTTATGTGTTATGCCATGGTGCAGGTTTTGTTGTATTCGCAACAGGGTTTGTGTCTGTGGTCATATGCATAGAAAGTAAACATGAAATTACAAATTACACATACAGGATACACCCGGTCATGGTGTATGGTTCTGTTGTTGCTGCCATCATCATGTTGCCAAGAGCCGAATGACTGGCCATCAGCTGCTGTCTGGCACACACACATGCACACACAGGAAGAACAGGGCAGGGCAGGAGGGGAACAGTGGTGGTGTCTGATTACCATGAAGCTCACTCCCACCCAAACTCTCTCACCCTCTCATCAAGACTCTCGAGGAACAATTTCAAGTGTCTCTTCTACACCCCACCCAATGGACACTTCAGTCGAAAGTCCACGACTACAACAAAATCTATTACTGTGACATCGCTGCACACGTTTCCAGAAGCAGATTCATATTCACTCTCTTCTTCCCCCTCCTTTGTTCTGGACGCTTCTCTTTGAACTCTCCCCTCTTGCTTATGAAGTCATTTCTGTCTTAATCTGTGGTTCACTGGTGGTGTCCCAACACCTGCTGAATAAAGCATGTGCTTTCAGAAAGATTTTCTCAGGGATACAGTGTTATACAGGGCACCAATATTATGTAATCAGTACTGAAATCATGGAATCCCTGTTAGGTTACCATTTATCTCATGTTTTATAGTTTTATACCAACAGCTGTTCAAAAGGGGATTTTTCCCCTGCATAGCATTGCCGCTGCCTGAATATTTCCCTCTCGCTCCATTTGTATGTGTGTGTGTGTCTGTTTTGGAACAGGTATCCTAGGAAAATCCTGCAGTGATGACCACAGCGCTGTCTCATATTCACTGACATAAAGTAGTGATAGTGTTGACAGAAAAATATATAAATAAATTCATCAGAAAAGGAAGCCACGTCCTCCAGAGCTTTGTTAGGTCAGGCGTTTTAAGTAATAATGGCATGTCTGTGGTTCATTGTGTCATCCAGTGCAGTCATGTGCCATATATTATGCAGTCATTCCTGCTTTGTTTTCACTGTCACAGTCAAGAAAAACTGGTACTGTTAGCACGGTGCACCACTGCCAGCTTAACAGATTGTTCCCACTCGGGCTAAAAACGACAGAGCTGTGAGGCACTTTGGACTGAAGAGTCCACCAAATGTTGTGTTAGGATGACTACCACTGTACTCCACCTAGATTATTACCAGTCTACCAGTCTACATTATTAACTATCGAATTGTATTGGAGTAAGTTACAGTTACTAAGGTTTTTTTTTTTTTTTAACAAACAACACAACTTCATAGTTACTTCATAATTTAGAATGAAAGCTCTGGGTAAAGAAAACACAATTTAACGAATAAGAAGCTTTGCCGCCGACTGTCACCGACAAGATGATATAAGTGCGGTAAAATATCAGTTTATGTGAATCCATAAATTCTACAGTCAGATGGTCATTTGTAAATGCAGTCTATTGCACATGCAGAAAGGTAACATTAATTCTTAGGACCAGGTCAAACTTACTCGTTGTTTTCCGAAGCTTTCAACCCCATCTTGTGGCCTCCCCCTGCAGATGGAGTTCCTCAGTTGACCATTGTTATCACATGACCAAGTGCTGAATTTAAGTAACAGGTAATAAACTAATAAAAAACAGGTAAAATGCCATATATATGTCAAATATACTACATAGTAAAAAAAACAATTATGTTCATGATTTCATGCCTTAATAACATTAAGTGTGGAGAGCTTTGACATGGAGGAAGAGAAAAACCAATGATGCTCATCGAGCAAACACAGCACTTAAATCCAAACTATGAAGAAGCTTTTCTTACTGGAGGTCACTGTCAAGTAAAAGTGCGTTTTTCACTCACAATGCTGAACAGAAACCAATGAGAAACATGCGTTGAAAAAGACACAGGCAAGTTCTTTATATTGGCATTTCAAAGAGATCTATATCTATAAAATTGTGGTTTGTTTCAGTTCTAGTTGCCCCCTGTGAAAAGCTAATATTTCACCATAAATTATGTTGCAGGGAGCTTTAATAACTCATTTAATGCACTCTAAAAATGTATACTGACTCAATATACGACTGATATTTTCAGCTATGTTTGTTGATTATACCCTTGCAGAAATCAGATAACACAAAGGGACATATTATTATTATATACATGTATGTACGTGTAACCAAATTTATGTAGCGTATTATGTTTCTATGCCACGCTTAGATTGGAAAATGCAATTATGTCCCTGTTGGTAAATGGATTGTAATGGAGTCAGGAAATGTTTCAGGAGAGAGGAGGGCAAATATCAAGGAGGACACTGGGGAAACTCTTGCTCACAGTGTTTGTGGGTTTATGCTGACAAGCCAACAACAGTTCAAGCTGTATCTGCACATTTACAGTGTGTGATCACCCTGACATTATCTGGCAGCCAGAGACAGTGACTGTGTGGTTTCCAGTTTTCATTCAGTACTTAACTGCTTACTCATCCATGAGGATACTGTAGGTACAACAGATGCTTCATTTTCCCCTCGACCTCTACACACACACACAAAAACACACACACCACTTGTCCGCATCCATTTCTTCAAGCTGCCTCTCTCACTCTCTCTCTCTCTCTTCACTCGCCCCTTCCCTTCTCTTACCGACAGTCTGTCTCACTGTCTGTCTCCCTCTCTCTCTCACACACAGAAGCATACGTGAAGCCTTTAAGCCTTTGGGGTCACTTGCGAGAGACCTTTCTGTCCCACCTCTCACACATTCACACACACGCACACACACACACACACACACACACAGCATGGTTTGTGAGACGTCCGCTGCAGCGTCCATTACCTGGGTGGCTGCAGGCTCAGCTGTAAACATAACCCCAATGGCCCGGACGCTTTGATGTGACGTCTTTTTATCGTTCTGTGACCTGTCCGACCGCGTCCCATCGTGCATACACACACGAGCTCTGATACCACCAAGCAGCCAGCCAAGGATAGCTGTCACTCAAACTTTGTTGTGCTCAGGTCGCAGCGCTTCCAGTCTCTCAGTAGGGATTTGCAGGGCTTTATGACAAACACATACACACATACTCTGTCTGCTTGTTAGTCTGTCACACTGTCTGTATCTTTTAAATGTCATTTATAAATATGGTCCAATTCACATTCTCTCTCTCTCTCTCTCTCGCTCCTCGACTCCCCTGCTCTTCATTGGTCATCTTAGATGTCGATGCCCCTCTCTTTTCCTTCCCACTTTTTTTCCACTTTGCTCTCTTTCCTCTCTCTCATTCCACCAGACACTCACAAAGAGACACACACACACACACACCACCCCTATCAGCATTTACTCACTAATGGATTTGTGTGTTTACACAGAGTCGAGGAAGCAGGGATAATACTGGCTGCAAAGTAATCTCGTAACTGTTTACACTCATCTCTCGGGCCTATCTCCTTCATTATCTACAGCTGGGCCTGCTTAAGTGTACCTGTGTGTGCATGCATGTGTGTGCATTTAAGCTTGTATCGAGCTAGTTGTTGGTTACTTACAGACCTACTTTAATGTTTACATGTTTCATACTGAATATTTAGCAAATTCTGAGTGAGTTAGCACGTCATATAGCATTTGGAACTGTTTAAACAATAGTGTAATAGTGAACAATTTAAACAATATTTAAACAATTTTATCAGTTCTTACCCTTACATCTTCTTGTTGGAGAGCTCTATAAGCCACTTTGCAGAGAAACACAACAAAGCTAACTCTTTCTTAAAGTAAAGTCTCCTCCTTTACTTTACACCTGTATGAACCTGACTCTTGCACAGTGTTTGCTCTCTTTATTGAAGTAGATTTTCTTTCTTCATGTGGTTACCGAGACTCTCGGAACTTTTAGGTAAAGTCATGAAACCGATGTCAACTTGTGATTTTTACATGAGTGGGGACAAAACATTTTTTAAAGGAAGATGCATAGCAATGCAATGCATTCAATGCATATGTAATGCAGGTTACTGTAGTAGCTCAGTTCATTGCAAATTTTCAGTTATTATTGCATTATTTTAGCAATGCATTAGATATCTTATTAACAAATATTTGTCAAAGTTATTTAGATATCCAGATATGTTGTTTGTATGTATGTTGATTTTTTTAGAGGAACATTTTACAACATTATGACAGTGACCATCGCTTTATGAATTCATTCTTAGTGAGTTCAAGGCCCATCATGCTTTGTAACAACATATATTGTCAGACTTAAAATCCAAACATTAAAAGCAATGTGTAACGGTTCTCATGTAACAGCAGAACGTTTTCTAAGTAATAATAAAAGGAAATCTACCTTTTTCCTATTGGTTGCAGTTTAAACCTCCAGGCTGCATATCCATGCTTTTTACATTCTTGTTTACAGGTATTTGCAGCATTGCAGTGTGGTATATACAGATCTTAGATTTCATATTAATAACATGCATATAATAAAGTTAACGTTGCTGTTGTAGTAATTTGTTTCAGTTTCATGGCTTTATAGTATGTGCACACATGGTTCTGTTTTTTCACTGAGCATCTGGGCAAATTTTTAAAAGCGGATCAGTTTCTTCTCCTCATGCACACACTGCGAGCGGAGACAAAACATGGGCAAGGCCGAGCAAAACATGCCTGCAAGACTAGACTAGCTGGCTGTGGTCATCAGTACCATCTCCGCAGGTCACACTATTCTGAAGAGTGGGCAGTTATTTCATTTTGCTGCGTCTGCACCCAGCGAGTTGGCCTGGACAGGCATTACGACACGGAAAAAGGTCTCCGATGCCCACTCACATTTAGAGCATGATATCATTCTGTCTCACAGTGCGGACGTACACTGATATAAGCAGAGAAACACCCACGCACTGACATATACACGTGATAGCTCATGCACACGCACAGTGACACAGTCATAAACTGGTCAGGGGTTATTTAATGGCTCTGGTGAGCATCTAGACAGAGTCATTTAGACCACAGAGGCGATCGCACACACCGTCTACAGGATATCTGATCTCCTGTGCTTCTGTCCAGAGAGTGTCATGCTTACTCATCCTTTAATAACTTACAAATAACACTCGAGGCAAAAGATCACAAGGTGCTATATAACTTGATATTATTCAGTATATTCCTTTGGGGTCACTGAGGTGATAAATAGTACAAGTAAATGCCCTTCGGTATTAATTAAAGCACCTTTATCATCTGCCACACTAAAACCTTTTACCCACTGCAGATCAGATGACTGTATTTCACTTTTCTGTGCAGAAACTGATATCCCAGATGTAATTAAGTGATGTAGGCCAAAAACCAAATATAAGATTTAATTAAGTATGCCAGGATGATGTCACACTATTGCAAGTTGGTAAATGGTCTTACATAATAAATCCGTGATATCAGCTAACCACTACAGGCTTGCATGTTACATCACAGAAATCCTGTACAACTTAACTGAAATATTTATGGAGAAATACAAATTAAGAAATGCAAGATGTATTGAATTTCCTCCCTCTTGACGCCAGCAGCGCACGCATAATGTGTCCAAATATGTCGTAGCTCCGCAAAAAGACACGACACGGCTTTAAAAAATGTTTTTGCTGCTCCTCTTGCATGCATTTATGTACATATTTTTATAACACAGTGAGGGTTCATTCCTATCTCGGCGCCAAGGGCCAATAAATATAATGTTCAGTGTGTTGAATATGTTACATATATGTGTTGATCACTCGCTTAAATGTTTAAAACAAACGGCTGAATGGAAATTTTTATCTCCACGTTCGCCTCATCTCATCCATTGAATAATCCTTTGATAATGCCACAGTGTGTATCTTTGTCCCGACAAGCCATAACGTATAAGACCAGATGGAATTTCTCCGTCCGTATTTATTTAGATTCGATAGTGCATGCATAATGCCCTTTAGAGCTTTTCTCTTCTCATCCTCCTTATACAACATTCCAAGCGAGTGATGTGCCAAATTATTGCAAATAAAGTTTAGACTGTTCATATATACAACCCCTATGTGCTGACAGCAATGTTTTGGGGTTCTTTGGGGTAGATCTCAGGAGGTTGGTGGGTACATTGGGGTGAGGATGACAGACTGCACGATGAGGGATTGAGCTGCCTGCACCTCAGGTTTGGGGTCACTTGGGATGGATGCAACGAAGCTTTGAGGAAGACAGAAGGAACAGGGGGCTCGGAGATTAGGGCGACTTAGACATGTGGTGCCGTGAAAAGAAAAAGAAAAAGCACTAAAAATAACATAAACTGTTCTGTCCTAAGCCGTGCACTCATCAGGGCCAGAGGACTGTGTGTTTAAGATGCATTAATATGAAGGATGCTTAATATAGTGTATCTGCAAAAAGCCGGCTTACAGAGTGTGCAGCACAAATGGAGGTAATTATGAAAGGAATATGTGGCGATGTTTAGTTTTAGTGGTGACGAGGGCCTGAGTTTAAGCAAAGAGGGGGTTTAAAACTGCACAGTGCGGTTTAGGTTACAGTTTAAAAGCCCAGCGTTTCGGCTGTTCTGACTTGCTCTGAAGCCAGTCAGCCGTGGACAAATCTCCAACACCCTAAAGAGTTAAGCCTGCAGTGCTCCAACATGTCTGAGGTCAGCGATATAAGAAGACTGGTGTTAAGTCACAGAGACGGATACTCCTATTTTCATCTTTATATTTATTACTCACATTATTGGTATAGTCTGCCGAGGAGTTCTGTGTGAAAATCTGAAAATCTGTTTTACTACTGAAAATGAAGAAAGTGCATGTTTTAAGTAAGTTAAGAGACATTTAAGCTTTTGTTACACGTACAGTAAGGTCTGTGCTCACAGTCACTTGTATTTTAAACCACCTGAAGAGGCAACTAGAGAGGAGAAGTGGCTTAGATACAACACAGGGAGACCTCTACAGTCACTATCATCGCGTAGTTATCGTGTCATTTGCAAATTCCCCGCAGGGCCTGTCTGAATAAGTGATTTAGAAGCTGTGCATGTTGACTCAGCAGGCTTGCCTTGTGTTGTCTCAGCTGGTCTGTAGGAGAGTGGGGGGTATGCAGCCGGAGCTGTGGAGGAGGCCAGCAGACGCGGCAGGTCCAGTGCATCCAGAGAACCAGCCAGACCAACGTAGACGCCCTGGCTGACTCTCACTGCGCTCAGCCCACCCCAGCCAGGAGGCAAGCCTGCAACACACCCAGCTGTCCTCCAGTTTGGACCGCCGGGCCGTGGTCACAGGTAAGCGTGTGTAAAAGTGATCTGCCATGTCAAAGAATAAGAATATTCAATGTGCTTATAGAGATGTAAGTCAGCAAAAATGTACAGCTGCAGTACTTATAACAAAAAAAACACACGCCATGTTGCTAAGTGAACCCCAGCCATGATGGCTTCACCACATTTTATGACAGTGATCTCAATGGCTTTAAACCATGAATGTGCCTGCTGAGACTTCTTGTTTTGTTCTCTGGCCAATTCTTATACATTGTGTGTGGTGACTTGTCTCTCTGTTTAAAATTTTATAAATGCCATTTTACCCCACAAATATTCATCACTACCTGCCACATATGGGTGTCCAGTTTACTTCCTCTCTGGTACTCTCTGTGCCACAAGATGTGTGCAAAGGTTCAGAATGAATATTGGGGGAATTGTTGGACTACCTCAAAGGAATCATTAAGGAAGTAAAGTACAATCAGTCCCTGTGTGGAGAAGGTGAATATATGCTAGCCATGCTGAAATGCTTTCTGTACATAGTTAGCTCATAGGAGCTTTGGCCTTTGACTTTTTGTCAGTGCTAAAGTCATTTAATTGATACATTATGCCAATTAATTTTCACAAATCTGTGCTTTTATTGAACAGTGCAGCTACCTCTAAATAACAGATGTCCTACAAATGTACCAAAAAGATTATCCATTTAGCCAGTATCCATTAACAACACTGAGTTCTACCAGTCATAAAGAGAAAACAACAAAGCCTAAGGCATTTAAGGACAACAAATATCAAAAATCATTATCATGTTTCTGTTTATTTGGCAGTGTTCTCGTAAGTGTGGCAATGGCCTGAGGAAGAGGACGGTGCTGTGTACCAGCACCGACCCAGGTGCTCAGACGCTCCCAGACAGTTTGTGTGCAGGCCTGCCGAAACCCGCCAGTCAAGAGTCCTGTTTCCTCAAACGCTGCCAGAAACAACGCAAAGTCCAGTGGTTTGTTTCCACGTGGCAAGAGGTAATTCAAGAGCAGCTATGAGGACCAAAGGAAAAATATTCAGCTAAAATTAATGCAGCACTATTTTCAGTGTGCAGAAGAATCACAGTATGTACAAATATGTTTTTCAGCTAGTCTAAATAAGTTCTCTCTCCATTTCCTCTTTTTTCCTTTTCTTCCTGGATTGTCCAGTGTTCAGTAACATGTGGTCGTGGCTATCAGGCGCGCTTCATCAAATGTGCAGAGAAGGTGTGTATTACATGTGCTGTGTTTACTCAGATACAGCAAAATGTCTTTTTCTAATTATCAAATTAACTTTAAACATTAATTGTGACAATTTAGTGCTTTAAATTCTCTCTCTTCAAATGCAATTATCATTTAGGTTTTTACTTTTTTTCACTCACAGCCAGTGCTATAGATTTTATTCATTTGTTTTGTTTTCTTGAGGGTCTCATGTTATATGACGACATCTTGTAGCTTACGCAAATATTTTTGGGGTTCCATCATACAGGACACTGCAGGAAAATACAGAGAGCTTGCCGCCAAGAAGTGTCACCACGTCCCGAAGCCCACAGTGGAGCTCCAGAGGTCCTGCATCATGGCTGAGTGCCCCGTCCGCACGACCCCACCAGTCCACAGATGGAGCACGTATCATCGCACCTATCCGCCTCAGCCCCTCCCACAGCCTCCGCCTCGAGCAGAGTGGCACACATCTCCTTGGTCTCAGGTAACTTAGAAAAGGATCACATAGCCGAAACATGCAAGAACAGCATTAAGATTTAAATCTACAGTTTCTGCTTTGTTAATAGCTACTGTATGATTTACTTAGTGATTGACAGAAAGGAGGCACTGAGTGTGTTATGTATTGTTCATGACATTCATACTGTCCATCCTTTGTACTCTGCAGTGCACAGTGACATGTGGAGGAGGGGTGCAGGCCAGGACCGTCCAGTGTCTGCTCCAAGGGAAGCCATCTCTCCGGCGGCTGTGCCCCCCAACTTAAACCCTCAATGTCCCAGGCCTGCAACACCAACTTCTGCCCGCAACCTGAGAAGAAAGGTACTGAAGCTCTACCATCACTTAGTGCTGCTTTGATGTTTGTACACGGCCTAAAACTGCCTTTTAGTGTGAGCAGAGCTATCTTAAAATGCAATCAGAATAGAAAAAAACTCTCATAAGTAAATGTTTTTTTTTCTTTTTCCACAGATGTTGCATGCAGGGATTACTTCAACTGGTGCTACCTGGTGCCCCAGCATGGCGTCTGCAACCACAAGTTCTATGGCAAGCAGTGCTGCCAGTCCTGTTCGAATTCAAACCTATAATCATACGGAGTGACTCTGTCTGTGACGCGGACAGATGGGTAGTTAGATAGACAAAAACTCTATATTTGACGTCCATGCTTGAAAAGACATTGTTTTTGCTTGAAGCGTGCGGCGAGCACTGAAAAACAAATTGACATTTCGGTGGAAGTGCAAGAGAGTTGCAGTGCCCTTTCTTCTCCCTGCGATGCCGGACATCTGGATACAAGAGCTTGATGCTGACAGCACTACACAGGAATGTGATCAGGACAGTACAAATAAAGGAGAAAATTATGAGGAGGAACTAGCAAAACGGGAATCTTGATTAAAGCGAATAGGACTGACATGTCCAAAAGAAACTGAAAACCTGAAAAATCCCAGCTTTGTTTATATACTGTATGTAATTGAACAGATCTGTACCCAGGACACCCAACATCTTCCAGTCAACCAAAGGCCAATGATGGCAGGCCAACAGAGAAAAGCAGTTGATGAGGTTTCAGGCACTGCCACGCAACAACATGTGATACACCCTGGTCTGCACTGCAACTCTTAATCAATCGGAAATCTGGAGTCTGATAATGAAAAGGGATGTTTCAAAGAAACAAGTAAGAAAACATAATTTTACTCCACGGCTTGATAAAAAACAGGCTGGGAATAATCAAAGTGGGCTTCCTCAATAGCTGGACAACAGCAGGAATTTCTATGCTGTCATTTAAAAGAAAAAAGGAAAGACAAAAAAACAAAATGCATCATACACAAGAGAACTATTCTGAGATGGGTCAGGGCTGCGTGAACTGACTTTCATACTCAGCGGTGCTACGACGTTGTCTTCTGTCACCAAATAGATGAGAAATCCTCAAGTTTCAGGAAAGAACAAATAAATTGTGTGACCCATGTACAGTATTGTTTGTTTTATTTATTGGCTTTATGATACAGCATTGCTGGAAGACTGTATTAATAAGCAGTATAAATTTGTCCTTTTATTACTCTACCCTAAGCCCATTACCTTTATATTTTGTATTATGTTTCATAGGATTTCATGCTGACAAAATGCACCTTTTTTATTCAAAACATTTATTTTATTTTTTGAAGAAAAACTAATCTGTCATGTCTAAAGCCCCAACTCAGCAATGTCAACAATGATTGGTGATCATTCACAAGAGCTGTAGAGCAGAAGAAACAAAAGGTATGAGCGTGCTGGTTAAAGCTCCATTTTTCCGTTACATTGCCCTTATTATTACACAAGTCATGTATTGCATGCATTGATATGGCACAAGAATAATGCATTATATATTGGTTATGGTTTAAAAGCAATGACTGATGATGGCTAATGCTATTTCAATGTGATTTTTTTACAGTGTAAATGAAATAACAATAAACAACTGTGTGTCATGTCAGCATCTGAGCTGAGTGTGAGTCCTGATTTCTTTCTTCTCAGCCCTCATGTAGTCTTGCAAAGGGAAAAAAAAACTCAGGAAGGGAACTTAATCCCTTCAATCATACTTTCTTGGCTGAAGTCTTCAACTGGGCATGATATTGCCATCATGCCCTGACAAAGGATTTGTCTTTCAGCAAACTGGAAATAACAAAGTGTGAGCGGGGAAACTCTGTCTCCACAATGCACAAAGGCAATGCAGTTAAGGCCTGGCGCAGCCTCGGCTAGGTTTACCTGAGGCGTATTCAGGTGCTTGTTGAATTAGTTAACTCTGCATTAATTATTTTTAGGCAGCTTGTAGACACTGTAACCATGACATATTCTTGAAGTTTATGTAGCAAATAGTTAACTATTTACACATCCAGCAGCTGCAAACTAGCATTGATATCCATTTGAAGTGGTGTTTCTGGTCACCAAATAAATGTAACTTCAATATTCACAAACATTTTAGCTCTGTCTTTGGTGTCCATTGCCCCCTGAGAGAAACATCTTACTCTTACTACTTAGCAGCTAAATGCATCACCAGATTTGCTTTGGGCAGGTCACATACAGACTTTTTTCAGAATTAAAGATTAAAACAACTGCCCCGTGTGAGGTTGAGTCTATATCCTGCAGTTATGGTTTTCTGGTGGATTTCCTGCTGTATTATCCTCTGAGACGAATGGTCAGGATGCTAAAGTTAAGCATTAAGACGTCATACACCTATGTGATACTGAGGGACAAATAGACTTGACTTGTGTGCTACAAAAAACAGATTTTTCTCTACTTTCAGCTCATTTCAGTTGCCTTAATTGATTCTTTTGAAAACCTTTAGCTGTGTGATTCATGCAGAATCATCGCACAACAGCTTTGCATAATGAAATCAGAAGAAATATGACTTGGTGTTGAAGAAAGGGCCCTGTAGCCCAATTCTAAGCTCTAGTCCTCAGTGTAGTCAAGCATATAAGCCAGTGCCCTGGCTAACAGTAATGCCAATGCGGTACAAGCCATTTCAACGCCTATGACATATTGTGTCTGGGCTTTGCTCTTTAGTCATTTCTCAACAAGTCAAGGAGACACAGATGCTCAAAACAAAATCCCCATTGTCGTAATCCCCAGGGCACATCCCTCAGGCCTTCAGAGAGACAGCGAGGGAGGAGAGAAGAGGAGTGTAAGACGACGGAGAGAAATAAAGTAGAAAGAAAAAAGGAAGGAGGGAGGGCATTTATGGTGCTGTCATAGAAAAATGCTGCGAGAGAAAGAGGGGGGAGTGAGCCAGAGGGAGAGGTGGGTACTGAGAGAAAAAGGGGTTTTCCTCCTTGTCAAGCACCTCTCTGTAGTTAATTTATAGTTGGTCAGCTGTGGGCACAGTGTGACACACAGTCACACTGAGCTTTTGTGTGTGAAGGCACTGTATTAAATGTAGGTCAGGGTAGGTTTTTCACAAGCAAATGCCTGCGAGAAATGCAAAAGCTGCTTTATTAATTAATGCCAGTTTTCTGACAAAAGACACAACAGCTCACATACCCAGAGTCAGATTACCCTAACATCCACGTTCCTGGTATGTACTGTCATCAGCCACTTTGCAGTCTTGTCAAACTCAATCTTATGCAGAAGAGAAGAGTAACAAATAACAAAAATCAGTTCAAAATGTTTGAACCGTGTCAGTGAACCCTGACACCAGTCAGTGGGTTTCACTACTGTCAACACTAAATATCAGCTGTGTCAGTAATCGAGGACGAGTACACACATTTTATTGTGAAATGACAAAGACATCTGTAGGAAATGATCAATTGCCATACTGTTTTATTGCCATTATTATTACACGAAAACCTGTTTTTTTGCCATATATTATACAGCATGTCTGGAGTTCGCATTGTCTCCTGTTACCTGTTTGGGTTTCCTCCCAGCATTCAGAGATATTCAGTTCAGGTGCATTTAAAGTCTAAACTGTTGTCTGTTGTAAAATTCTTCAGAGATTTAAATCTTCTTTTTGTCATTGCGCTGCCAAAAATAAGAATTTCTTGCTTCAGTGACTTATACAACAAATGTATTTCCACCTCACTCTGTATAGTTTGCTACAGCAGTTTAACAAAAAAAGAAGAAGAGGAGAAAATCCAACCACACAAGAAGAGAGGGATTAAGAGGATGAAGCATTTTTGTTTATACAAAGATAGCGAATCAGACAAAGGCTTCCTGTAGATAACAAAGGTGATCGAGACAAATCTGGCAACATCCAAAGTGTTAGTTAACTCATGACAGGTAACAGAGGAGATTATCTGTCAGTGGGAGACAGGAAGAGAGAACGCACGCCCACCACTCCCCTTTCCACTTTAAAGAAACTATGCTATCTCTGACTGCATCTGTTTGGAGAGAGAGAGTTGGCTCTTTAGCCTTGAGGGTACACTCAGAAGGTTCATCTGAAGCCACAGAGTTATTATCTTTCCATCAGGATGCACCTACAGCAAACTCCCAGCAACTTCAGCTGCTTCCTCTCAGCAATCAGCCACTGCCACAGTAATGAGGACCAATCTGGAGGAAAAAAAAATAACAAAGCAAACTCATCTCAAAGGAAGTCTGGATTGATTTATTTATTTCAAAATCTTTACAAATTCAGAAATATAATGATCTCCGAGAGTCTATTTGAAAAGTTTGTTTTTTTGTAGAAACTCTGGACCTTGACCTTCCCATGCATGGTGTAATGGTCATGTTAATCATTCATTCTTGTACTCCAGCTGACTTGTTATGGGTGACTTGTGTGTGTGTGTGTGTGTGTGTGTGTGTGTGTGTGTGAGAGAGAGAGAGAGAGAGAGAGAGAGAGAGAGAGAGTCCCCTCTGCCTACAAGTCTTCAGGTTGAGTGAACCATCAACCACAACCATATTTGTTTTAAGACATATTAGGCCTTACCAAAGTGTGATAAAAAAGAAGAAAAATAGATGAATTATTTGAGTTTTTGGACGGAACAAACAAAATCCAAGAAAAAAATGGACACCCATCTCGCCCTAAACAGACAGTAGGCGTATGTTGTGGCAGCCTACTTTACCACAGTTTGACAGGCACCGACAGTCCTGGCTGCCCAGAGAGGGGAGGGCGTGCACATCCCAACTCATTGTAAACTTTATTAAAGTCTTAGAGACCAGTATTTTGCAAAGACAATAAAATAAAATATTGTGTTCCTCTGTCTGAGCAACTTGGAGAGACCTCTACTACTACTGTACACTATACGGGCAAAAACAGAGCAGCCTGTCAACTCAGTGAGCCCAGTGTATAATAAAGTGATGTTTTTAATATGTTTATATATTATGGTCCTTTTGTTTCCCCTTCCATTTTGTATTGTTATTGATTATCTTTCATTATGATTGTGTAACTTGTGTTAACATGTGTTGGCAGCGTTGGACTGTATACAGTCATGCCAATGAAGCCCCTTAAATTGAAACTGCACTGAAAGGAGCACCGTTATCTGTACAACACTACCCTCTGCTGATAATATATAGGAATTAAACACAAAATGCACCCGCTGAGGAAGGAGGGGAAAAAGTGAACACCTAGCTCCAAGCACACTACATAATGTGGTGGTCAAACTCTGCTGGACTTTCAGGTTCAGGACAGGTGAGGTGATTGTGAAAGCTCACCAAAGTTATCTAGGGATTGATTATATCAGTCAGAATCTTAAACAACTTTAAAAAGGTAGTTCCCTGACCGGGAATCGAACCCGGGCCGCGGCGGTGAGAGCGCCGAATCCTAACCACTAGACCACCAGGGAGTGGTGAAGACTACGTCACTACCTTAAGTTCATATGATTTCCTGTACAACATATTTGTAGATGATTTGTATGCAAGTATGAATGCAAATCTCGAAAGCCCAGGTATATAATTCAGTGCTCGGTGAAATAATAAATGAATTATTGAATGATGGAATGCCAACTATTTGCTGTGTGTTGTAAGAGTTTGAAAACACACAATAAATGATGAAACTGTAAACTTTAATGTGAGCATGTTGCATGAACTACATCTTCCCCTTTCGTAAACGCTGTCGCGCATGCGTGTCAGTAACGCCCCCACGTGCTATTACGAACTGCCTGAAGAAAAATCTGAACGACCGGAAACATCACATTTCGTCCGAAAAAAAACAAAGATATATAATTTAACACCGACCTTACTCATGTTCAATTAAATACCTATTATAATTTAAATGTGCTCAGAATATAGCGTGAAATATATTTTTTTATCTTAACCGGCATTTCACCAAGCTACCCATGCGGGGGTCCTGGCTTGGGTCCTCGGTCAACGTGGGAGACGCGAAAATGTGAAGTTGTTTTGACGGTTCCTTGGGTTTTGCGTCACCGGGAAATGTTTTTTCTCTCTTTGGAATATAAAATAGCGGCTGTTTGGGGGTTTGTGAACTTGTCCTACCATGATGCCAGGCGACAGTCAGTCCAAAATGGTCGCAATCGCCTCGGACGCGACGGTTGGAAACTGTCAAAACTGCTCAGTGTTGAACCAGGTCAGATCATTTAATAAAAGTCCATCAAAAAGTTGTTTTTCGTGTTTGTGGGCTGATCATAAACAGTCTCCGACGACCGTGACACGATTCGTGTGTTTTTTTTTATCCCATCAGCTCAAGTGAACGTGTTTGTAATGGTGACTTTCCCTCTTTGTTTTTGTTGTTGTTTCCTCTCGTCACAGAGCCTGAACGAATATGTGTCCTCTTTCCTGGCACTGAAACAGAAGATAACGGTCTCAGAGTGAGTGTTAACGGATAATAATTACCATGGCGACACGTTGATTCATGATTAAATTAGTTAGCCAGCAGTAGATTGTCTAACACGGGTTAATACGGGGGAAACACACTTTGTACAAAGATTTCTACGAAGCTCGGGCAGGTATCAGGTGTAAACAAGCATGTTCTTCACATGTTTTCTGCAGTGACACCATCAGACTTAAACAACAGCTGGAAGAGTTGCAAATCCGATTGGTTACTCTGGATAAAAAGACGGTTGATTATGAATCTATGCAAGCAGAACTGGAAGAAAAGAAGGTAGGTCCTAAATTTTAGTGGTTTGTTTGATTAGTTTTTACTTCGTTTGTCTTTTTTTTCTGTCGTTAAGCTGATATTTCCACGGTGTTTATCTTTTATAGGCTGCTCTTAAGACCTATGGACGTCTGTCTGAAGAGATGGAGAAACTGAAGCAAGAAAACATCAAGACAATGGCAGAGTAAGAATTATGACCAATAATAATACTACAACGGTACTATCTTCAATTGTGAAATGTTAACTTGTAATTTTCATGTCCCTCAGGAATAAAAAACTTGAAGACCAGCTGAAGGACGTGAGAGGTACTTTGCATTCACATCCTGTAACATTTACCAGTGAAGAGTTGCATTATATTTCAATGACAGTTTGTTGGAAATGTGTTGAATGCACTCCTGATTTTTTTTGTAAAATTGTCTTTTAAACTGATAGAACTGACAGAAACACAGTCACTTGAAAATGCACAGCTCAAGAGGGAGAAGGCCGCAGTAGAAAACGATTTGCTGAAAACACAGGTAAGCCAAAAAATGAAGTGCTCTTCAAATAAACTAGACCCATGTCAGTTTGTTGTAATGCCATAACTGACAATGAGTGGACCATTTTTCTCTGGAGCTTCATATATATTCGATAATTATATCTCTGGAAACATCGTCATATTTCTAAATTTACATTTTTATCTCTTCAGGCATCTTTGAAAAAATCTCAGGCACAGGCAGAACAAGTTGAAAAATTGACAGAGGAGAACGCCAAGACAACAAGCATGTAAGAACTTACACTTGCTTAAAAAAATTAACTTTGACTTTGTGCTGCATGATGATTATTCATAGTTTGTTTTTGTAAGAAAGGTGTTTAAAACAAATTATGCTGAAAGACTCCATGTTGTTTTCTCATCGACAGAAAAGACAACCTTGAAAACAAAGTTAGATTGCTTGAAGGTTTGTTTTTACCCAATTCACACAATATAAAGAATCATTTTCTGCTCATAAGGATGTTTTAGATTTTTATATGACAGTGTCTTTTGTCCTTATTTCAGACTCAGTTTGCAAACAGAATCATCAAATATCCCAACTGACCAAAGAGAAGATCCTGCTAGAGAGAAATATTGGTGATCTCCAGGTGCAGTAATGACCTTTTATATGATGACAATTTTTTTTTTTTTTTTTTTTTTTTTTTTTAAACCTTTCTTTCTTTATGTATAATCTCAATTCATTTGCAGGTAAGACTGATGAAGCTGGAAAGAGAAAGGAATAAAGGTAAACAAGCAGTTTCATTTTAAAATACAATTTGTATTTGTATATATACAATTTGCTCAGTCAGATCTGGGTTCTTAAGTGAATCAGCTCTGATCCATGAAATGTTTGTTTTTTGTTTTTTTTCTTTTCACATAACTTCAGTATTTTTATCATATTTCTAAGTTAAATCTAAGTTAAAATTTAAACTATCTCAATTATTTCTCAACAGACTATAGGAGCACATCAACTCAAGCAAGTGCACCAAAGGAGCCCAAAGTTGACAAAGGTAAGCAGTTGGTTTCACTTGTTTTATTATTGTTGCTGTTGTTAATTTGTACTGATGCTGCATCTGATTGTTTGTGTCTGTTTTTTAGAAAAGTTCCGGATGCTGTTAGAGAATTTGTGGGCATGTGTAGAACCTCAGCAGCAGCACTCGGCAAACCTCTTGCATTTATCTGGTGAGGCGTCCTGAAGCCATCTTGTATATCTGTTTGTTATTGCTGACATATCTCAACAAGTGTCCTCACTTTTGAATAACACCAGTGACTTCAGGTTTTTCAGACTTGTTTGTATGTCTTTCACCATCTTACATGTCTACACGTGCAAACTTCTCTTTTATTCTTGTTATTTCAGAGTCCAGTTCGAAGCAAGTTCTCCCCTCCTCTCCACAAAACAGACTACACTCTCGTCTGAGTGACCCATCCCAGTCTGCTTCTCCCAAGACCAATGAATCCCACAGTTACCTCATGCAGACCAAAGCCACTTGCAAACAGTTAAAACTCTCTCCTCAAAGGCAGAAAGCCAGCAAGCATCAAGCGTGTCTGCAGTCAACATGTGCCAAGAAGCAAAAAGGCTCCCCCAAAAAGAGCAAGCGATTGTCCAAGGAACACAAAACCAAGGAAGCGTCTACTGACTGGGACAGCTCTGAAATTGAGAGGATAATGGCATTCTTCAAACCAATGCCTCCCTGCATATCACCACTATCCGATTCAGTAAGAATTACGTGTCATGCAAATGCTTTTTTAAAATTAATTTACTGACTAATGTGCAGTTTCCCCTGTTCTTTTTTTTGTTATGTTAAGATAGTGCATGTTGCTGTGTTACAGTCTTTTTATGTAAGAGATGTATGATGCAAGAATTCTTAATATAACAATGTCCCAATAGATGAACAAGCAATATAAAATGTCAGTCACCAAAGAATTTAAAAATCAACTTTCAAATTGTATGTTTGTGTCTACTAATATAAAGACAATGTAGGTTTATTTATTTAAATATTTCAAAACTTAATTTAATAGTAATAGTTTGTATAACTCAAACTTTATAATCAAGTTTGTGGATGTAATTTTATAGTGGTCAGTTTAGCGTGGCATTTTTCTTGCCTTGTACTTTTCTGAAATTTGCATCCTTGTTTTCCTCTTTCTCTCTGTCAGGACACAACGGTGGAATCTATGGAGACAGATGATGGAGAAAATGACAATCATTCTAAACCCTCTGATGATTCTGTTCCTCTTCAACAAAAGGAGTCCTTACCCGTCACAACATCAGTGTCAAGCCACTGTCTAAAAACGGAGGAGAGTGCAGATTTGCCAGTGGATGCAACACAAGAAGTGGAACATGTTTCCTCTGAAAATGACTCCAATGATAAACTGGGACAAAATGAGTTAAGCTGCATTACTGAAATGAAAGACAAAAGCGGTACAGATGGTGAAGAAATGCACCTTGAAATAAACATGCAGACTGAGCAGGGGCCAGCAACTGGGCATTTAGATACCAGTGGTGCTAATATTCTCTCTGAAACTGAAAATGTTTCAGAAAAGGCGAAGGACAATCAGTCGGAAAATATTACAAAGATGGATGTAGACACAAGCCCTGGTGATGTTACTGATGCCAAAACAGTCGCTCCTGATGTTGGGGAGTCACCCAGAAGAAGTGATTCAACTATAATCCCTGAAGAAGCAGGAGATGAACAGCCAGTTACTTCCTCGGTTACTTCCTCAACTTCCATCGACACTGTGAGAGAAGCTGAGGATACAAATACAGAAAAAGGTTCAGACATGGGAAAACGTAATGAGGACTCTTGTAGTTTGGGACAGGACACTCAAGTCCAGGAGAATGAAGAGTGTCTTCGTAAGAAAACAGACACTCCAGAAGTTAAATCCTGTTTGTCAAACAGCAGCAGCAGCGGCATCAGTAGTCTCTCAAATGAAAATGCAGAAGAGGGACTTGAAGGTGATGCATCCATAAAACTTCCAATGAAGGAAGATGCAAGTGAAACACAAAAGACTGGACCTGATGTAACAGCTTCTCCCTCTGAGTCAGATGCTGAGAATAGACCTCTGCATACTGACCAGGAATGTGGTCAGGCAGATGTTGAAACTCCTAAAAAAGACAATGACTTGGAGACATCGAGCAGTGAAAGGCCAGCTGGTGACGGGCCTTCCCTTTCTGACTCCCAAGATATGAAAACTGTCAACTGTGAATCTTTGAAAGAAAACGGACATTCTCTGTGCAGACAGTTGAGTCCCACATGTCTGTTTCCCACTGTAGATGTGCATGATTTGAAAACGCACCTAAACCCAGAAAAACTGAATGTCCATGTCAGCACTGAGCACATTTCATCAGCAGCGGCTCAGCCACCAGACTGCATAGGCCATGTTTTCACTGAGATGGGCCCCCCTCTTCCTCGTCTCCTTACCCCTCTGAAGACACCTCCAAAGGCGGGCAAATCGATCAATCCAAGGCAAGCTATCGGGAAGCTGTCATTTCCCTCGCCCTTGGATAGGTTGGCTTCGCCTACAACTCCCACCTATGCCCACTTGACGCCCCCCAGGCAGCACATGGGTTCCTCAGCTCTCAACAGTCCGCTCCCTCCAAACGGGGTCCCGTCATCGCCCCTTCAGTTCGGCTCCGCCACTCCAAAACACGCCGTGCCTGTCCCAGGTCGCCTACCGTTGACAGTCATGCATTCTTCCCCGTCGTCTTCCTCCAGTCCAGCGCAGGAAAACTCCATGAGGATCCTCGACACCATGTACCCAGAGCTCTCCGCCCACGCCCGAACTCTGAGCATCCTCAGAGGGAACGTCAGCCTCAGCATTTGTTCATCAGAGAGTGGAGCGTTACCCACAGCGGCCGCCGGTCAGATGTCTGGCTTTAAAACCATCAACTCCGCTTCCACAGCCTTCACCAAGACTGAGATCAGAGGAGAAAAAAGACAGGGCACCGGTTTGCCTCAGCCTAAAAGCAGCAAGTGTCTCAGGCTGGATGACTGCTCTCCTACTGTCAGTCGCAAACAGGTGCCTTCCTCCTCCTCGAACAGTGGAGAGACCACTTCACCCCCGCCTGTGACGCTCTCTCAGCTCAGAAATGAAACCGCACCTCCATCCATGGACCGTGGAGAACCCACAGAACAAAGCCTTATTAGTAACTCTTTAAAGAAACTTGAAAAGCAGTCTTTTGATCTCTTGCCTGTCATTCAGAGCCACCTGTTTGTTGGCAACCTGCCCAATAAGCCCGTCTTGAGAGATGAGGAAAAGGAGTTTATCTCTGAGATCTGCCAAAGCACCTTGGTGAGTGTACTGACGTCTTCTTTCTCACCATTTATTCGCTGACCTCTTTCTAACCTTCTGCTCTCTTTGCACTATTTTTGAGAGGAACTAGCATATCCGTGTGATCTCTGTGAGGTAATTTGTTTTATTTGGGTTTATTTGGTTAATTGACCAATTGAAAAATTTTGTCCATAACCCAAGTATATTCAGTTTACTGTCTTAGAGGGATAAAAAAAACAAAGAAAATATTCACATTTGAGAAGCCAAAAACAGATAATTTGAACACTTAAAATAAAAATTAAAAAAAGTCTCAAAACGATTAATCAATTATCAAAATCATTTATCAATCAATTGAATAGATGGTGTTTAATTTAATATTTTACAACCAATCTATTAATCGATGAGTTCTTGCGGCTCTAGTTGGAACTCCACTACAAATACTTTAGGCGCTAACTTAAACAAATCTCCCAACTGCATTTATTTTCTTGGACAGATTTGACTCTCTCCAGTGTTACTTTTCCTTTCGTGGTTCCTTCAGCTCGTGGTGTAATAAAGAAGAAGAGGGATCCATATGTATGTGTAGGCATAGTGTATGTATGAAGAACGTAAAAATGTGAATTTAACAACAGTCGCTCAAACAAAGCAAGCAAGTGGTTCTTGTGTAGCCTCCTGACAAAAAAAAAGTGCAAATACAGATGAATGCCTGCCAATGAGATGAAGTGTTGAAATTATCTTATGTGCATGTTTTCCAAAGCTGAGGGCAGATGACGTGCTCTGCGCCATCCTGAACAAACTGAAAGCAGAGAAAGGAGACATCAGCGGAAACAACATGCAGGCCCTGTGCAGAGTCTACACGGGGATCTGTAGACAGAGGAGCGACTGGGAGAAGGCCCACATCCTGGCCTTCAGTTTGCTCACAGAAGGTCAGCAATCATTGTCATGTTGTGTCACACTTTAAATCCTGCCACCTTATGCACCACTGAAGCTTAAATTGGCTTCTTCTCTCTCACTGTGACTTCCCCGCTGCAGATTTCCCGGACTCCGCTAAGCTGATTTTGTTCGTGGTGACAACATGGCCCAGTGTTCTCTCGCACAGTAGTCCTCTGTGCCAGGCGATACACACCGTCACCAAGCTGAAAGCACAAGAAAACCTCCTCAGCTGCCTCTCAGCATTCCTCGGTTGGGAGAAGGTGAAGTATCTGTTGAGCTGTGTTTCTACACCTGTCATATTTTATATTTGATTTCATCCTTTGATTTCCAAACAAAGTGGCCAATGAAAACATTGCATCTTACTCATTTCCTCTTAATTTTAGACACAGGCCTTTTTTTGCTTAATAATCAGTTTGAAATCTAACCTGTGTGACTGAGGCTTTGTCTTTATCACATCATCTCTTACCCAGCTTTTCCGTCTTGTATCCTTTCAAATTAAGCTGAATGAGCCGTCTAACACACTAATCTCCCCGTATCCCTGCAGAGTCCTCCCTGTGACATTGACGGGCTGATCTCCAGAACGCTGTCTGATATTCGGTCGGCATCAAGCCTGTCTTTCGCTAAAGACGGTCGGTGCGGGGACGACCTGGGGGCCAAGGCTTGGGAACACGTCTTCACGCTGCAACTCCTCTGTGCACAGAAGAAGTGGAAGTGGACTTATGAGCATTTATTGGGGTGTGTTTCCTTATTTTGAACTTGAACCTACGGTGCTAAAGTTTTCACACGGTTTTCATCCTAACAAAATGTAAATAATTGTGTAAATTGCTTCTCTGCTAATCTGTTCAATTGGCTTTCACAGCAAGGAGTTGTGGCCACTGATGAACGCTTGGGTGACGCAGCCCAGAGATCAACAAACGCCCGTCTCTGATGTGACCGTCGCCACTGTACTCAGACTAATAGGTCAGTTGCTTGTACATTACTTGAATATGAACCATAACTTGAAATGATGTGTTTAATGACCGCCAGAGGATTGAGGGTTGAAAACTTCAATGTCCTTTTTATTTCTTTTCTTAAATAGGACGCCTCGGTCAGCTGGGAATCAAAGAGAGGTGCGTTTCCTCCGTCGTAACTGTTGCCAGCGTCATCAACACGTTCGGGAGGCACGGACAGGCTGAAGGTATGAAATATGAGAAACTTTGGTGGACACAGGGCGATTCAGTTTGGCTGTAACTAATAAATAACCTTCTATTGTGTGCTGAGGGGGCTGCCAATGTCCCCCACACCTGCCTGTCATTCATCAGGATTTTTTTTTTTAAACACAAATCTGATGTTTACCGTTTTCACGTGTGGTCACACAGTTTACTTACCTGTGTGTATTTAAGCAAATCCCAATGTTTAGATCTCACCCTGGCATGTTGAAAGTATATTTGCATGTTTGTATTTATTTGTCATAATTGCGCCAAATAAACGAAGAAAAAATAAATGTAATGCTCTGATGGGAAAGAGAAAAGGGCAGCTGTATTCGGATCAAGGGTTTCATCGTGTCCTCTGTCCCCAGGCGTGCCGTGGGAGGTGCAGTTAGCCACCGTCTACTGCATCTACGACCTGTCTCCCTGCAACCCCAGACAAGCCCTGGACACCCTCGCAGGATGGAGGGGAGAAACGTCTCAGAGCGTCCCTCCCGCCGTCACGAGCTGCATCAACCAGCTGGCCTCTGTGTGCAGACAGATGAAGAGCTGAGAGAGGACGCCGCACAAAGCCATGCACATGTCAAGCCTGTAGCTATTTTAAAGGCGAGGTAGGCGAACCCAATCCCACCATACACCTCCCTCAAAGTTTATTTTAAGTCACAGATAATGACAGCTTTTTTTTTTTTTTTTTTCATTGTGTCTGTGGTTTTGTAATAAGCCTTAAATTAAAATGTGTTATCAGAGACAGTTTTGACAACCATTGGGCTTTTTTTTGTTTTGTTTTTTATGTGCACTTCTACTTTAAGATTAGCATGTCGTTTAAATGTAGCAAACATTTCCTTCATTTTTAACGTAACAGACGTGTAAAACCTTTTTCCTGACATTTTTAACTGTCCCCACCCTGTGATAAACGTACAGGCGTAGCTCCCTGTCTTTTCTTTGCTGTACTCAGGTAAATGCTCTAAAATGTAAAGCATGTATATGTTCTGGTTTAAGCTGTGGTGCTCCTGTAAATGTTTCTTTATTCTGTAAATTGTCTGTAAATATGAAGCATCAGTGTTTGTACTGATGAAAAAATAAGATCGCCACAGTAAGTGTTTTGTACAGTGAAAAGTTTCAGAGGTTATTTAATTTTTCCAAATTAAAATTTATACATATTGAACTAAATCTTGCATGCTTTGGTTTACTCTGTCTTCAACTACCTCAATGCAACATATAGACATGAAAGTGCCCTCCAGGGTGAAGTTTTTTCATTGACTGCCCTGATACACATCTTTAAGCTGTGTGAGAATAAGTCATTTAAAAATCTTTGTCTCTGAAGAATAAGGCGGCTGCTGAGAGTTTTGGCTCTTTAGTTAACATAATGTCTCAGAGTCATTTAGCACAACAAGTCACATTAAAACAGTGGTGAGAAGTAGGCGGTGACTAATGATCCAGCCAAATTACTACTACTATCACGTTTTCTCCTGTCAGAGCTGATCTGTGTGAAGTGGAGAAACACACACAGCATAAGATACCACATCCGGAGCCTACCTTCAAAATAAGAGCACAAACATTCGTTATCATTCTTCCAAATATCACGAAAACGTTTGTTTTATGATTAAAATTAAATGTAATCTAATATAAATCCAAGTTTTAAAATAGTAAAACAACAAGATAAGTTTTACACAGAGATTGAAATAAAGCCTTACACTATTAGAACCACGTCTTTAGATCAATAAAGTGAAAACATTAATTTTATTGTTGTTTTCTAGTAATACTTTTTTTTTTATCTTCCTCAATCATTTTCCATCAAGTGTGTTTATGCAAGAAATATATAAAAATATATTTGTACTAGAATTATACAAAGCACATCATTGATTATTAAAATGAGTGAGAGAATGCTTGTAAAGATTTTTAAAGAAGATTTTTTGGTTGTTTGGTGTTGGTGAATGAATGTTTTTATTGTTATTTTCTAGTTATACTGCAGAGAAGAAAAGCACTTTTTTAAATGCTCTTCAACA
Organism: Scortum barcoo; assembly: GCA_023238725.1. NCBI lineage: Eukaryota > Metazoa > Chordata > Actinopteri > Centrarchiformes > Terapontidae > Scortum > Scortum barcoo. Next base: position 6,798,567 of record CM041546.1, on the reverse strand, counting down.
GCATAAACGGATAATTCAAGACATTTATAGACAGAGTTACAATGACACATTATTAATTATTGTAATCATTAGTGAGGGAGTGTAAAGATGGCAGCTTGTGCAACACCTTTTAAAAAATGGACATAATGTAAAAACACTTTAAGTTAAATGTGTAGCTTAACATGTGGATCATGTGAATATTTTTTGCAAGGAGGAAAGCATTTCTTTAAATGCTCCTTAACTGTGTTTTCTTCAGTTGTAATAATTAAATAATTATAGACAGATATTCTCACTCACTTATACAATAGCATATTAGTTTATTATTATTATAATGATCATTATCATTTGGTGTGTCGGCGAATTGGTGTTTTTTTATGGCTTTTGTTTATGGCTTATTTGTTTTTTTTTCCTTTGGTGAGCTGTTTTACATGAGTTTTCACAAAAATAAAAGTATAATTTCCGTGTAGTCTGGCCTGCGTGTGTGTGACTTGACGCAGCTGCTCGTCCTGAGGGGTGTGTTCAAAGATTTAAATCCCTCGCACATGCGCAGAGGCCGATCCGTGCTGCTGGGTGCGCCATATTGGCTGGCTTACATTGGGGAGTGGAAGTGTGCAAGCCGCTTAAGGGAAGAAAAAAAAACACCCTGACTAGTTTCCAGATATGAAGCGACTTGAAGTTACCAAGTAAATTAACGCGGTACGGTTTGTTCGTCTCCTCTAGTGCAGCGGGTTATTATTATTATTATTTTTTATTTTGCTCGCCATTTTTTTTCTCCTCCACCTCCTCCAGTGAAGAGGCAAACTCGACTCCAATGGATCCCAGGACCGCTTGGATCCAGCCGGAGCAGAAGGGACCTGCCAATTCCCTGTGGATGCACATTTGGGAGACCTCTCTCGGATTCGGGGGCAACTCCTGCATCGACAACCACCTCCACCTGAACCACCACCTCCACCTCCAGCAGCAGCGGGGCTCCGCGGACTCGAACGCCGAGTTTTGTAAGAATGTAGCGCCGGCGAAGAGAGACGCCGAGCGGGGGAGCGTCCGGAGGAAAGGCTCGCTGTCGCCGTCCTCCTCCTCGCTGGACTCGGAGGCCGAGAGCTCCTCCTCGCCCTCCGGCTCCTCGCTGCACATCGACAACCTGAACGTGGAGGCGGAGGAGGAGGAGGAGGAAGAGGAGGCCGCCCGGTTCTTCCACTACAACGAGCGGGAGCTGAACGAGAACAACCTCCGCCGGCAGCAGCAGCATCTCCCTCCGCCGTTTCACGCCGCTCAGCAGCACTGTCGCAGCATGCAACAGTCCGGCGGCCACACCCCCGCCGGGATGAAAAATCAGCACGGGAACAAGCACCACCACCACCACCACAACCAGCAGCAGTCATCCGGCCGCAGGAGGCATCTGAACCGGGCCAACACTTTCCACGGCGTCAACCCGCTCTTGTCCTACGCCTGCAACGGGCACTATGTGGACTCCCCCTGCAGCCTGTGGAAAACCAGGCGGTACAGCCCGGGGATCAATGGGTAAGGAAGCACACATGCACGTACACTGATTCATGAATTGCAAAAGCCTGTGCACATTATTAGTGAAACAGCCTTTTATTGCAATGTAAATGTGGATCTTGTTGCAGAGAACAGTTCAAACCATCACCTGTGGTCCCTCCATGCAGAGTCTGGTTGTGTTTGACTTGATGTACCTTGCTTGTTTGACCAATTTTCACATCAAATATTTAAGTTGATGCAAAAAGGTTTTCTTTTCCAGGCATTTCCTTTAGTCTGTTACCAGCTGTAGAGTCATTTACGATTTACAGTATTCCTGCAGCGCTCACCCACTTTTCACTCTTTGTGCATCAGCCTGATCCCACTTTATCTTTTTCTTTTTTTTCTTTTTTTTTTAATTCCTTGCAGGCTTCATGAAGAAATAGTGGACTTTTTCAACTTCATGTCACCGCGGCCGGAGGAGGAGGCCATGAGGAGGGATGTGGTGAACAGAGTAGAGGGCGTCATCAAGGACTTGTGGCCCACAGCGAGGGTGAGTGGCATCGGGGTGGACATGGGGCTCGGAGAGGTAAATCAACCTGTGACTCCTCTCTTAGGAAGCACTCGGAAGAAGACTCTGACCTGTTCATTTTTTTAGATTTTTTTTTATTGATTGAGATGTACCACAAGTTCTTGATTGCCATGTTGTTTTTTTACTTAATTGCCCTATTCAGTTGCATATTTCTGATGTGCTGCTGATTTACCCTCTAAGCTGAACCATTGAACACTGAGAATTTAACCTAAAGCCTCCTTTACCAAAGCCAGACAAGGCTGAGGTCAACGATGGCGTCTTTAGACATAGTAAACAGCGTCATGGTGAGTTCTCTGTAGCAAAGCCAGTTCTTTTAACAACAGCAAAATTAACTTTTCAGGTACATTTGATGCTCATGTCACAAGTTAATCAGTTTTAATTGTGTTTCTCTCGGTGTGAGAGAGGTGATGATTCATCTCTGGGCTCTTTAATGGGTGGTGGAATCATAGAGGACTGGCTCGTGTTGAGATGCATAATGTGTCTTATGTGGCCTTCACTCGCGTTTAAATACATCAGGGAGACAGGATACACTGCTTCCCTGACGCGCTATGTAAACAGACAGAGCATTACAAGCTTAAACAAAAACTAACTGGTTCATTAGTATGTTGTTCTCCTGTCTGTCAGCACACTGAGGCACTGCTGGCAAAGGGTCATTGTCTTTAAATGCATTTCAAATCAACAGTGCTTTAACAAAAATGCAGGCGAAGTTAGTTTGCTTTTAAAAAGTGAGATTTTCCTGATTACCTGTGGGTTTGTGCCTCCTCCTGGTGCTGTGTTTAAGGCTTGAGTGTATAGAGAGAGTACACGTGAGAAGGCCTCCACTTCCTTCATCCTCAACCACGACTCCTTTTTGCTCTTTAAAAACGCATACATTTCTACATCAGGATTTTTCATAAAGTTTTATTTACTCTGATTTGCAGGTTGTGTCGTTGTGTAACCTCATTTTTTAATACAACATTTTATTTCTCGTATTGACTTTTGTTTATTGGTCTGCAAATTACTTTGCAAAGCTGTCATGCGCCGTGTAAATCAATGTTATTGTCTCATACGCTCAACAGCGAGCGTGTCTGGAGCTTTGCTGCACTTCACGTATCCTGTTTGGCCTCGCTGCCAGCAGTCAACAGCTGAGTTTACACTGCAGGTCCAAACAGAGTTGGCCAGATGTAATCATCATTCATGTCACTTGCATTCCTAAAGTAACATTGGTGAATTATTTCCCATTGAATGTTGCCAACAGAATGTTAGACAGTGTACTTGGTAACAAATGGCATTTTTAGGGGGGTTAACATTATAAATATTTTTGAGCTAATCATGGCCCAAAGAAGTCCCACTGGGGCCCACTGTAAATTGTTTTTCTTTTTCTCTAGCAGTATATGCTTATGTTTTGGTTTTTTTTTGTAGTGGGAGATTGTCCCTTTTTATTATATTAAAAAGAAAAAGATTATTCAACATTTAAGTGGACATTAGATCACAGACTGCACAGATTGCACAGATTAAAAAATAGGATTAATTCATATGTTTCCCATGTGTCTCTTGTAACCACTTGCAGTATTTAATCTGTAGTTTTGTGTTATTTGGTAATTATCAGTTAGCCAAATCATAAGTGAGGACGTTGAGATATATTTTAACGTCCAGACTGCAAGTCCAGTTTATCTGTTCAGGTCATCAGCTTGGTTAGTCTACAAGTTTTGCAAGAACCACAGTGTGAAAAGGTTGGAAAAAATGGCAATAAAACTGAACAACTTTTTTTCTCTTTTTTTTTTTTTTTTTAAACTACCCTTTAATTCTCCCCTGACCTGTAGCTTTGGTATGAAAGAGGATAGACAGATCAGGCAGTAAACTTGCAGTGAAATTAGCAAGTTTAATCTTACTATCATTTGTTTTTTAAGGTGTAAAGGGGATAAAACAACTTCAGGACTGGAGCAGTATAGCTAAACCTTCTTATATATCCAAACTGCCAAGACACATAAAGGTCCAACTCGCTGAGAAATGAGCTATTAAAGCTGATAAAGGTTGCAATGACGTGTTGGGACTTTAATCCGTTTTCTATTCATTTGTCTTGTGCTCTGCAGGTGGAGATATTTGGAAGCTTCAGCACAGGACTTTATCTTCCAACAAGGTAATATTTGTGCATCCTTCTTGTCCATTCAGATCTTACCAGGGCCTCCTGTGTTATTTACCTGCTAGTTTTATTCAGGAAGTGGGAGCACTGTTTTTGCTCAGCTGTGTTCACTTTTTTTCAGAGAGCTCAGCTCGAACATTGCTGGAAACTCACATTTGACTGAGAATTTTATGTTGTTTCAAAGCCATGTTTCATAGTGCTAAGTTGACATTTCAACCCATTTGTCGGGCAAATAAACAACAAAACAAAAACATTTATCAGTCTAGCAGTAATAATTCTCTTTTTTGGAGTGTGGAAATAAGGAAGCCTTTTAAGGCATTGAGTGTTCCAACATCACACCACTGGATTCACTTAATAAGCACTCCCAAAAGTGATCAACAATATATTAATTGTGAATAAGGTCTTAAAGATGACCACGTCATGAGCTCTGAAATTCTTTTATATGAATTCACTAAAGCACTTTGTCAAATTAAAATGCATTATCTGGGAGATATTGTGCATCAGGAAGAGGTCAAGAACCTTTTGAAGAGTTGAAGAGACAAACATTACTTCACCTCAACCTACAGTCATAGTCATTTCTTTTTTGTCTTGTTGTTGTTCCTCTTAAAGTCTTAATCGCTTCTTATGGTCACACTGTGCTTGTATAACCTTGCCCCCCATAACTTTAGACCCGGTGGTTTCCGAGCATCCAAAACAGAAGGACAACATGAAACTGGGCCCCAATGTTGGTTTGACCAGTGCATCACTATGCACCGTGTGTTGACAGAACACTTGGGAAATAAACTTTTTTTAATGTACAAAGTACATTTTGTTTTTGTTCTTAGTGACATTGACCTGGTGGTGTTTGGGAAATGGGACCATCCCCCACTGCAAGAACTGGAACAAGCCCTAATGAAACACAATGTGGCCGGCCCATATCCCATCAAGGTCCTTGACAAAGCTACAGTAAGTCATCAAATGAGTGTTTTGGTTTTTTGGAGAGCTACACAATTAGGTTTCAACTAATATATTAGTTTCTAATTAATGACTCAACTGAAGAGGTTGTGTCAGTTCGTTTGTTATCAGTCATGAAGTGCTGATTGGCGCTTCTACCTTTTTTGGATTGATTCTGGTTGACTCCTTTTTTTTTTTCTTTTTTTAATCTGTTCACAGGTGCCAATCATCAAACTTACTGACCATGAAACTGAGGTGAAAGTGGACATAAGCTTCAATGTAGAGACTGCCGTTAAAGCAGCACAGTTCATCAAAAGCTATCTTAAGGTGAGTCTTTGACGCTTGACATTTCAGCGCAAATGTGGCTTTTGTTTTTGGTTGTTTCTTATGTTTCTGTGTTTGTCTTTGTAGAAGTACACTGTTCTGCCGCCTCTGATCTTCGTCCTGAAGCAGTTCCTGCTGCAGAGGGATCTGAATGAAGTCTTCACTGGAGGCATCAGCTCTTACAGCCTCATACTAATGGCCATCAGCTTCCTGCAGGTACACTTACGAACACATGCTACATCTACAAAAAGTGCTTTCCTGTCTATTTAAAACATTATACATTTTAGAGTTGTACCTTTTTCAAATGAAGGTTCTCAGTTTTGGGTTTCTGATACACTACCTCAGTTGTTACATCTGTGCACAAGATTGGAGGATAGTGTCCATAAGAAGTTTTATAATGCAAGTTCAATTTACATTGCATTGTGTTATTGTTTGGGGGACTTGCGTCTTGTGATGAGCTTCGTTGAGATAAAGAGATGAGCCAATCGTTGCAGAGTTTAACACGGCCAAAGTTTATTCACAGCAAAATGATGTTCATAGTCCGGAGACCAGTGGACATCAATGATGCACTCCAGCCCGAAGACTGGTGAACATATATTGGACTAAACATCCTTGTCTTATATACCTTTGCCCTGTGCTTACAATACACAAAGTATTTCAGTCTCACCTGCTTCTATGACCATCTTAAGGTTTCAGCTGTGAAGCATATATCTTTCCCATGTCAGGGAAGGTATACCTGAGCCTTGTGCTCGACTTCTTCTTATGTACGTTGTGCTATTTATCCTCGCAACACATGGTCTGTGACCTTCGTACTTTTCACAGTTACACATTGAAATGATTGTAATTTTTCAAAAGCATTGGATGAATTATGTGTTGTCTTGTATGTAAATTTTCCTCATAATTACCTACCCTTTAAGCTTTATGAGTTTGTCTCATAACTAGGTCAGTATTTATATAACTCCTATCTTAATGAACTACAGTTAATGTTAAGACCTGATGCCAAAGCTAAAGAGGCCAGTGAATTCAGTGACCATATTAACATGTACTTCCGATAAGTGTGATGGAATGAGATCAGAAAATGTATCATTCTGTCCATTTTGCATTAGATTGCTGTAGTTGTTGATATTTTCTATTTCCAACATTACCAATTCAAACAGGCATGGTTTGGTTACAAAGTGTAGATAACGACTTCTCCTTGTCCTGCTCATCAGTTACATCCCCGGATCGACACACGACGTGCCAACATCAACCTGGGCATCCTGCTGATCGAGTTCTTTGAGCTGTACGGCCGCGACTTCGAATACATGAAGACTGGCATCAGGGTGAAGAACGGAGGGGCTTATCTGTCCAAGGAGGACATGCTGAAAGCCATGGGGAGCGGAAACAGGCCATCCATGCTCTGCATCGAAGATCCAATCCAACCAGGTCAGCTTTGAATTGATGAATAAATGGAGAGTGGCCACGATAAATTCACCCATCCATATAGAGGGCAGGGATGGGACATCAGTGTAGAAGCAAACATTTATCATCTGCCGTCGGTGCACTTACACTGGGAACGTGGTAAAGAGCTGTGGTGTACTCCGGTACGTAATTCGTTAAAACAAAGTCAGACAGTCCTCAAAGTGCTAGAAAAGAAGCAAATGGATCAGACAGTTGGCGTTCTGGGTTTTTTAAATGTACAAATGTACAAATTTGCGAAAAAAAAGTTTACTGAAGGATCTTTTTTTGGCCTTTCAGTCACACAGTACAATTAAAAGGCACTCAAGATAGCCTTTTTTTTTTTTTTTTTTTTATATGGCTTCATGACTATTTCTATTGCTATTGTTCCACATTTTACTGAGTTTTAAACAGTTGTAATATTTATTGGTATTGTCCAAAATTTCTCTAGTTTGTAATCACTATATATTCTTTTTAAATCTGATCTTCACAGGGAACGACGTGGGCAGGAGTTCATACGGCGTCCTGCAAGTCAAGCAGGTGTTTGACTTTGCCTACATGGTGCTGAGTCACGGCGTGTCTCCTCTTGCACGTGCTTACCCCAACAAAGAGTATGACAGGTTGGTTTCATCATTAATTAAATCATTTCTGGGCTCTTGGTTTTGAGTTTGTTCTGACAGCATTACACACTGGACCTCTGTCTGTGTTGCAGTACTTTGGGACGCATCATCAAAGTTAGTCCAGAGGTGTTGGCCTACAGGGACTGGACAATCAAGAAGTGGGGGGCTAAGCAGTATGCCAAGCTGGAGAACCATGCTAACTTGGGTGCGCATCCACTGACAGATTGTTTCCCATTTTCAGAGTCAAGCTGAAGTGAATACAACCGATGCTGTTCAGACTTTTGTGTTTTTTCATTAGTCATATTCTGTTTGGTCTTAGATGTAGAGACGTGTGAGCAGGACCTCGCCAGGCTGATGCTGGTTTCCGTGGAGGATCAGAGAGATACTTCCTCCCCTCTCAGTGCAGACTCCCCCTCACCTTCTCCAGTCTTCCTCCCCAGCCCTCAACACCATTCTTCATCTTCATCGTCGTCATCCTCTGCATGCTCGCTCTCTTCCTCCTCTGGAAGTGACATAGTAAGGCCAAAGGGTGTTATGTTTGTTCAAACATTGACTAGATCAGTGAGTTGTTAGTTCAGTGTGTGTTGAATTTGAAGTATTTGCTTGAATGTTTTCTCTTTTTTTTTTTTTTAATCTTTTAAACCATTCTTTTTCCAGGAGTCTGATTCTCCCCCGAACAGTAATGCTGCTATTCAACTCCACCCCCTGACCCTGCCCTCAGTCCATTCAGTAATCCAGATGGCTACTGACCTGAGGGCCACGCATCCAGCAGGCTTTATCCACACCACGCCTCAGGTTGGTTTCATTTTAATACCAGCAGAGTGTTAAATGTGGGTATGGAAAGTACTGCGTTTCCCTCTGTGTTGAATTTTAAGAGAAATTAATTTGATGGTGAAGTCTTAAGTTAATAGTTTTGTTAATAATCTTTAGTTGAACATTGGCTTTGTGTATTCAACAATGCAAAAACTCATTCTGGGCAGAAGTCTCATTGTATGTTCTGCTTCTTTTAATTATTTTTTTTTTTCCTAGGTCCAGATGTCCCTCCCAGAGAACCTAACAATTCCCTCGCTCTCTGATTGCCAGTTCTACCACGAGAATCCACCTTCAATCGGCGTTGTGCACCGTCACACCTCACAAGCTGCACAAGTCTCCCAGCACACGAACGAACTCCACGAGCCCTCTCCCCAGCCCCCTCCACCAGCTCCACCATCCTCAGGTAGGAGGGCACCAGAGCCACACTTACACCATGAGATCCAATCCCCACGGCTCACTTGAGCCGCACAAAGTTGTCTTCAAGCACAACCAAGGTGGCAACCTCCGAGGTCAAAATCACTCTCAAGGTAACTTCAGTCCCCAGCAGCGGTTTGTTCCCCAGGGTCACAACACGGCACCGGGTTTCAGGAACCAGCAGCAGTACAACCGTAACACCTGGCGACGCAGAAAGAGGGACAATTTTCCAGCTCTGAACCAGAGCAGATGAAAGGTTGAAGCTGCATGACTTGGCTGGCATTGGTTAGCCCATCACAAGTCTTGGTGTTGAAGTCTTAACTGTGCTCATTTTGTTATGTTGGTCTGATGATGAAGCCCTCAGAAACCCTTCTTCTAAATTTGATGCACACCAGCACAGACTGTGAGATAAGTTACGGATTTCCCAGACTGGATCTTACCAGTGTCACTTTTCCAGCTGCTAAAAACTCTGGCTGGTTGGCCTAAGAGCTCGGTCATGCATTGATTCTCCATGCAACTTGAACATCTTTAGAAAGCGACATCATGTGCCATAGTACTGAACTGGTATAATCAAACCTGGTCTTTCTTGAAGTTTTCACTCGTATTGGGCCTTTTTTTTGATCAGGTTTTGGGTTCCCATGGTCTTCTGAATGCATCTCCCTATTGGTTACACTCTTGAGTCAGAGCTCCCACAGGTTGGACTATCCTCTATGAATTGTACTCTGAACTGAAGCAAAGCACTACCTTTCTACCTATGCAGCGCAACGCTGGCTTGATGTTTTTGGTGTGACGGCACAAAACGGACCTTGTCTCAAGTGCTTAAACTGTGATGACTTGTTTGAATGTACCAAGTATTTCTTTTTTGTGTGTTGGTCATTTCTTCTGTTCTGTTTCGTCACAGGGATTTTTTGGGGGGGTCACATTGGCACTATTATCTCCCTTTTTTTTGTATTGTAAACTGACACCTTATTTTATGTGTGTTGCGTTAATGTGCAATAATGACTTGCTTTTATTTAATTTATTTCACATTTTAGTTATTTTAGGGGTTCTCCCCACAATACATTTTTTTTTTTTTTTTATTGCTAGACTATATCGATCTGTGCAATAGATGGATTCAAGGGCCTTGAAGGAATGTGTTTGCGTGCGTGTGTGTCTACAGCGTTCCAGCAGAAGGGGGAGCTATGGTATAGCAACATGAGAAATGTGCCAAAAATCCCATGACACCAACAATACTCATGTCAAACTCACTGTTGCATTACGATAACTAGAAATTTTGCCAACTGCCTGTCCAAATGTTTGCCACCACTAGATCTCATTTTAAAAATGTCACTCTACTCTGACATGTGCATTTTCCTCTTTACTGTCTGTACTGGGGAAATGCATTCATTACTCATAATTACTCGTGTCATTTCAGAAATAGTTGGTGCTACTTATTACCAGCAAAGTGCTTGTGTTTTGCCTTATCTCCTTTTGATTCTGTTAAAGCAACAGGTTAACTGCCTTCTTAAATGACCAAATTTGCCCTTTATCCTATACGTAGCCAGCTTTCTGTATTACCTATTGGTTTCTATAAGCACTGCCAGGTTTACTTGGCTTTTATTTTTACATGCAGCTTCTAGGTATATGCTCCAGGAGTAGACTTCTACAGTAGTTGATGATTGTTAGCATTATCATCTTGTCACTTTTTTTTTTTAATTCAAAGGTGATAATTATAATATAAAAGGTCCTGACTTTTCCTGAGATTTTCCTCTCCTCCAGTATTTAAAGTCAGTGTTTCAGACAAGGTGTCAAAGCTACATCATTTACACAGCAGTCCAGAAAAGGACTTGAGCTTGGGATGTCAGAGATTCACCACTGCAGGAGTTTTGATAGAGCCACGAACAAAACCCAAATATGGTGACGTCGTACGTTTCTGAAGTCCGATTATTGGACCTCCCTGCATACCAAACTGACCATGATGGTGTTAGCATTATCCCCTTGTTTTCAATGGCTTCTATTAAGCCATCTAGAGGATAATCCATAGGTTGTTGATCTCATTGCCACAAACCAAATCCCCAGCTCATATGTGTGTGTAATTAAGGATGGGTCGTACTGTGTAAATGACTGACATTATATAGATGTATACCTTGTTTTTTTATGTAAGTTTTTCTATTTTTTTAATAAACATTTTAAAACTCCATGCCCTGTTTTTGTGTTTTTGTAATGTGTTGCTACTTGCTCGTACTGACCAGTATATTTTGGCTTAATGGTGAAAAGGATATTATGGTTGAATGCAAATTGTCAACATTTGCTTTAAACATACAAAGCACAAATGATACTGTTCTAAAATTTGTTACCTGGATTTGTTAAGTGGGAGCGTTTTGTCAGTTTTTGAGATATGGTCGACTGATTTAACTTTACACCTGCACTGGGAGACCACATAGCTGCAGACATTTTAGGGGACACCTCTTTCCCTGTTATACAGCACTCGTGGATCAACACAGACTCTGGGGAGTGCCATCTTTTATCCGGTGTAATTCCTCACTGGCCCTGATGGTGGCACTGGTGGATCATTTATTGGTTTAAACTGTATCTAATCCATTACCTCTTGGACCATCAGGAGGTTGCAGGGAAGTAGAACGTGACAGAATAGAGGGCTTCAATGAAATCACCCCACAGAAGGTTCAATCACTGGAGGGTTAGTGGCTGGAACCGTTGTTATTTTATTCCAATTAAAGCCAAGGGGGGAAAAAAAGTTTCCTCACCGAGACCCCTTTTACCCTTTCCTGACTCAAACTAGCTGACTTAAGCACTTGGAAATTAGATCCAGCCTCCTCGTCGTCATCCACTTTCTTGGATCTGTCTTCATTGATGATTAAATAGTAGTGATACTTTGGCACAGGCTATAGTTCATAATCTTGTTAAAAGCTGGCTCTTTGTTCCTGAGGGATGTATTAACCAGATTAGATGGGCAGGGCTGCATTGATCCTGTAATGAAAATCTGCAGACACAAATGCACATGTGGTGGTCTTGTCAGTGTTCAGTTGAGAAATTCAGTTGCCACTACACTAAGGAGTTGTCTGTACAATCTTTAGCATGGAAACGTGTGCGTCTGTTTAAATGCTTCTTGCTGAGATCTGCAGTTAGCAAAGAGGACGCTCTGAAATAATACAACAAACGTTTGTTGCTTTTTTAAGTCTTTAAAATGAGAATGTATTGTGTTGCATAGACGAAGCCAGACAATCTCTGCAGGTTCCTTCTCTTCAGCCGAGCTGCGGAGGGAATAAATATAAACTTTTACGAACTTTTTCTCCATGCGAATCAATACAACAATAAGTGTATGAAAGCCAGGTGCACTGAAATCAGACAAAGACCTAAAAGACCTTCCTTCCAAATCCCACTGGCTTGGAAAATAAAGTTCTCCTATGAAAAGGTCAGTAGTTATACCTTCAGGCTGTTTGTGGCTGTCAGTGTCTGGACGGGAGAACATTTGCATCTCTGCATATTAAAGTCCCACGCACAGGCCCTCCACACTGCGATATAAATCAGTATTCAGATGTAATTAGTGTTTGCAAACAACATTGTTCAAAAGACAGTCAGTGAATGCCAGGACAAAGGAGATTTCTGTTAAGTCTGAAGTGTTATGTTGTCAGGAGAATCCATTCACGTGATAAGAGTGACAGACACTCTTGTAAACAAATGTATTTTATCAGTGTCCTGTTTCTTCCTCAGGCCATGACATGATTCAATATCCTTTCTACCAATCATGTAATACTGTTTTCTCAAACTATATGTTACCCCACGAAAATATCCCAGCTCCAGTGATAGTGATGTGAACACGCATGATTGTCACTGTCGCTTTTTCTATTATCCGATGAGAAGAGATCTGTGTAACGTTGTTTTGGGAAATGTGTCGCCTTATGGTTTCACACACTGTATACCAATCAAAAATGCTAGCTGTGTGGTAAAATCTAACATATAGCACCGGATTATTTGAACATATCTGGAGGGTATGTCATCAAGACTTTATTGATCGTGATACTATCAAGGAGCTCAGGGCAGATGTATTTCAAAATGTAACACTGTCAATCCTTTCCTGTTTTTTTTTTTTTTTTGCCTATTACTTCAGGTCTGTCTGTCTCTCTTGCTCTCCTTAATATCTTTCCGAAACACAGAGGGAGAGAGATGTGATCAAAGGCTCTGCCTTAACTACTGACAGGTTCGGTTTGTTGTGCTCTCAGGATGTATGGAAGACACATTTCTACTATTATGCTATTTACCGCATGGAGCCACCTAGAGACAGATGATGGGATCACAAAGTGTACAAAATGGAGGCAACAATAACACAGATGCTTTTGTTCCAATACAATGAAGAGCGAAGAACCAGTGATCCAACGGAAATGAAAGGAACAGAAAATTGAGAAATGAAAGAAAGAAGTCTTTTTCTACGCTATGTGATTCTCATCTCACTGACTTGATTTTTTCATCATTTCATGGAATGTTTTCATCAGTCTAACATCCATACATCCATAACAAGATCTGCTCTCTGATGAAAAATACAGCATCACTGGTATGTTCTAGTGGTGCAAAATCTCAACATCTGGCACACTTCACTTATTACCCCATCTGTCTTTGATACCTCAGGAGAACATGCCTGCTGTGCTGCATGTATGGGTGTATGGTACTTGTCACATATCATATATCGCCTCACTTTGCATGAGTATGCTGATTACGTAGACATAAAAATCAAAATATGATTTACCATATGTCCATATGTTCATCAGTCTTGAATAACACCTATTACCCCCACAGGGGACTAGTTGGCATATCATGCATCCCCCCCCACATTTCTGACAAAGATAAACAAGAAGTTTTACTCATAACAAGGAGAGTTATTTTTAAATTGATGTCAAACACGTCATTAGATGTAGAAATGGTTGGTTTCACTTTAATACACTGCCTTGTTTTTGCATGTTGCCAGTGTATGAGCTATATAAGCCTGCATTTTAATTCGGGTTAGCGAAGTGCAGACTACTGATGTGTTTTTATGTCACCAGAGCTTACATGGCAACCATCAATCTATCCTCTAAAACCAAACATATGTGTCTAGCTGATGAGGGATAGCAATCAAAATGCATCTAAAACCAGATCCCTAGTCCTCTGATGGAGTCCGCCATAACTCAAGTTTCATCACCGTTGCAATTATCATAAAGATTATCTCTCTTATTTTTCTCTGAAGTCAAAGCACATCACTCTGTTAGCTAAAATCCAAAGCCTCTTGGCACAGATATCTTCACTTACGTTGATTTCATACTCAGTCACAGCCCGATCCACAGTGTGTTCACTTGAGATATCCTTTCTTCTCCGGCTCAAAGAGGCCTGATGCATACTGTATTCTGTATTCTCCCTGGAAAAATATCTCAATTCAGCCTCTCTACAGTATAAAGATCACTAATGACCCATAGACACCAGTATTCAGGTGCTTCACACGAAACCTTTTTTTCTAAATAATGCCCCCTCTTTTTGTCTGCAGCTTTAAGAAACATATTTTGCCTTTAAAGACCCTCGCAGCAGACCCCAGCCACGTCTCTATTTGCAGCTCATTGCTCCCATTTTTGATATTTCTTCCACAGGCTTGTTCGCAGGCAGTGTTCATTTCTCCTCTTCTGCGGGGAAAATATGAATGTCATCAGCGTCAACAAACATTGCGTGAACACCACCGAGGCATGACCTTCATCAGCCAGCGCCAAGCTAAGCCTGCATGTCAGTAAAGAGTTTAGAATTATTCTGAATTAAAAATATATCTGTAATTACTCTGCTGAACTGCTGAAATTAAGCGACAGACTCTACCTAAAAGTAATATTTTATGATTCTTTTATTCTGCAAAAGCACTGTGGCCTTGTGTGTTCCTGGAAATGATTTACATATGCACCCTGTGGCATATTTTAAGTGTTGTGAGTGATGCATGTTGGGCCCCTGTAATAAAATTAAACCTGTGTTCATTCATTATTTAGCCATCTGGGATGAAGTGGAACTACCTGCAAACATGTCATCAGGTTAGAAAGTTGCTGCCTACACATCCAGTTGATGTGAAGCAACATTAGCATTCATTTAGAGCTGCATGTGTCCACTTGCTGAATTCAAAAGTCCAATATTGGCACTCCCCCCAACTGTGGTCTCCCAGAATAAATATCAACCTCTTTAGCTGCTGAATGCTCAGCTGTGTTCACAAGTGCTTTTTTGCACTTTGTGTGCTTTTGTTTTGTCATCAGCTTCATAAACTTCCGTGAATATTTTACTTTTCCTCCCTTCCAGCTGTCCTCACAATATTTTTTTTCTTTTTCTGGATCTCTTTAGAAGCTGTTTATACTCATTGCATTTGATATTTGTTTCATTAATATGCATGACGATAGCTGCTGATAAGGCCAACTTCACACGCAGGTATGCATATGTAATCTTGTGCGTGGGCCCTTCATTTCAGAGAGCTTTTGTACATTCACAAACACTCCACAACGGCCCCTGGTGCCTGACAAACTAAATAAACAGCAGTGGGCTCAGTATGTATGAATAAACTTTTGAAATGTATTGATTTTTTTTTTTTTTTTATTCACACAGAATGGTTTCCCAAAGTGAGGTTATTTGAAAGTTCACGCTAAAAATAAGCTTAAAGAGCAAGTGCATGTTTTGGGGCAAGATTAAATGATGCCAAGTGCATTCTTCGTGTATACGTTACAACTCATTTTCAGATCATACATACATTTACAAACCTCCAAACCTTCTCATTGTAGCTTGCACCCTACCTGCAGTGTAGTAACATCAGAATAGCATTGTTAATGTATTTTTTAAACAACATTTTTTAACTATTCTGCACATATCTCATTGTTTTTAAATTCTTTATTTAAAAAATATATTTTTCTAGTGTAATTCCCCACAAACAATTCCTCACCTTCCAATTGGTATTGGTGGATGAATTTCACTGCGCCAAAGGTGAAAAAAATTCATGTGTATTAAATCTACAATTTCCCATAGCTACAACTTTGCTGTCTCTGTCATTTAAATATCAGTCCCCAGTTGTGTGTTAAAGTCAACACAATAAAGAACTTGAACATTACCTTTGTTGCATCCATTATACATACACACATTTATTCATATGCTTGTATAGGCCCTTTTTTATGTCTGTGTATTATGTCTGTGCCTCTATCGCTCTTTGTTCTTCTTTGAAACCTTTTTCTTTTTGTAGGCGTGAAATGTTCCACAAAAATAAAGCTTATATAATGAAAAACATTATAGAACAGCATAGTTAGTGTAAATTTCCCCTCTCAAGAAAATGAATTGGCAGACATGCAAACATTGACTGGTATCTATCAAGGGGCAGCTTCCACTGACAACAAATGGCTCTTTCTAGAGTGAATTAAAACGCCGCTCATTGCTCATGATTAACACGACTAAGCCATCACTATGCAGCATTTGTCATCATTGCCAGCGTTTGTGCAGTAACGAGCTGAAAGTGATGCCCTGGAACAGATTTCCATTGACGCAACACTTGTCAATATCCACCTGTGGTCATAGAAACCAAGACAAGGGGGGTTTCTCTAGACAGCCGAAATAGAACAAAAAAGTCAAAAGACTGAACAGAATTCATTATACTGAGTTCTTTGGATCATAGACAACATAAACATCATGCTCTTTATTTACTGTGTTTATGATTTTACATAGGTATTATGTAAATTAAACCTGCTCTCATCAATATTTTTATATAAAAAATGAATCAAATTGCTATGTGTTCAGATAATATATGAGTAGTGTGTCTACAGCTTATTGCCATGACCCAAAGTGGCCAAAAAGAAAAAATCAATCAATAAATCCAGATATATGGTCATACTAAAAATGGGTTTTACACTAACATTGTTGCACTCCATAATGTGTGACGTGCTGCCACCAAAGGAGCGCTGGTTCATTTTCATGTCGTGGCACAGAAGCAATAAGGATCCTAATATTGAGGGGGGGGGGGGTTATATACTGCATATACATTATTTACTATTACAACAGGATGTATTAGGACTTTAATGGTCTTACAGGCCTGCACAAACAGCACGCTGAGATTTGTTTATTGCAGCTGGCTCTGACCTCATCTAAATGCAAGGTCTTGGATGAGATGAAAGGCATCATAGTGTGAAATAGAAGCAGTTCTGAGACAATATTTCAGTTTGACAACCGGGTTGAATATAGCCTGAAGTGTTGGGATACTGGAGGAAAATGACAGGTAAATTGACTGCTGGATGATTAATTTTCCCTGGCAAAGATCCAGATCTTCCTCAAGTGTCACTGGAGAGGAGTTTTTATGACAGCAGTGGATGACTTTTAATTGCTTAATTTTCATCTCCGCCTCCCTCACTACAGGGCAACAGATTAAAAAACTAAAATAAATATATGGAATTGCTCATCAAACTACTGACTGTGGGTGATAAGAGAGGGCAGCTTTTAATGTTTGGAGGATAGCGGAGCAGTGCGAAAGTCATTAGGACTTTTTGCATCTCTCAGCACAAAGCTTCATATTTATGCACCAATATTATGGTATGATAGCGGCAATTTTAGAGAGGGATTGCGAGTGTCACATAGACCACGGTAACTGGTTTTCTTCATTATCTATAATAATGAAGATAGTGATGAGCTAATAACCTATTATAGACCAGCCTTCTTTAATACCTGTGTTTTAAAAAAACATCTGTCTGAAACAAAAGATGGACATTGTCCTCTTATTCAACTTCAGTGTGTTGATCCAGGATTAGATGGATAGGGTGGGATAACAAAAAACTCGGGTCTCACCTAAACTCAACTTGTTCCTCTGCTCCTCTCCAACGCCTCAGCCCAAGCCCCCCCGTTAATGACGTCAAGGTTTTAATTACAGGCGGTTCATTAACACATTCTGCTCTTCACGCTAGCCAGCCAGCTGTGCGAAGTATTTTAGGATATGTCAAGTTGTGTGCGAGTGTGGGACTGTTCTGTCACACTCCCTGTATTGCTGTGATCCACGTGGCATGGGCAAGTGTTTGCAGTCATAACACTCACTGCTGCAAAACACAAACAGAAGCCGAAGAAAAAGTCTGTCTGTCATTAAAAGTCTCAGCTTCTTTTGCTAAACTTCTAAATTTAGCACCACACTGCACTGCAGCTGCAACTGTACGACAACTTTTATGCTTTTGTCTATTATAAAAAGCTTTAATGGGGCTGTATGTAACTTTTTATATGTGTTAATCATTTTTATTGCTTTTTTATTGTCATTGTGTGAATGGATTATAACATAAAACTAAGACCTTCCCTGACTTTCTTGTTCGCCTGTAACAGCCTCTGGACTGATTTCTATACCCTCTTTACCACCAGGCAGTCCAGTGCAGTTCAGTCTGTTACACAAAGAGGCAGTTTTTTTTTCATTTCCACTGTCATAAGTTGTGGAAAGCAAAACATCCTTTTGATTGTAGAAACTTTTAGAACTTTTCCTCCTCACATTTCTGAATGTTACACACAGACCCTTCATGTCATTGTATAACATTTTAAAGTTTCTTTTCATTTTTTATTGATTTATTTATTTATAATAAATTTGCCTGTTTCAGCTTTACTTTCCGTGTTGTTTGCTGACAACCTGTAATATAATGTCATACATGTCATACATACAACTGCTGGTTTCTACATATTGCAACTGGCTTGCACCAGATAGCACATTATGACTCACAAAGCCTTAACCTTTATTTTAATTTAAAAAATAATAATGATAATTTGATGTCTGTACCCTTTCTTGGAAATGTTAGCAGTGGGCAACATGACGCACTTCAACTCATCTCTACCTGCACTGAACATCACTCAACCATGAGAAGCAAACAAAAGCTCACAGTATGGCAGTATAGTTCATGTGTCTGAGCTTGGATGGGCAGAGCAATGTTTTATTTTGTTTAATAATGCTTGTCTGAGTAGTGTCCTCCTACAGAAGGCTGATCAGAATGAAGGCTGGCACAAAGAGAGATACGAGCTCTATACAGCTGAATGGAGCCGAGCGCACCCACTAATTCATATCACTCAAGTTTATTCTACATGCAGACGGACATCTGGACAATTAAGCTCAGAGGCTTAGCAAGATTACTGTACCAAGTGTTTGCTCTTCAGTGGGTTTGAATCTAGTTCATGAGCCATTTTGGAGGTCATTCCCTCTATAATCATTACTAATGCAGCAATGCCATGAAAGAGGCTTCATAAAGACCCTTGTTCAATGGCGTTTTCTACTGACTGTCAGTTTTCAGCAAATAAAAGTTGTTTGCTGCTGCGACTTTGGTTCTCAACTGTCAAAGTAACATTGCGTGAAGTGCTTTGAGCTGATGGCTGGAAAGCAGGCATGTCAGAAAACTGTGTTGCCATGGTGCTGCACCAGCGCTCAAAAATCTCTTTCATTATCTATTGTCTTTCCTTTTCATTTCTTAGTACAATGCAGCAACATTTTACCATCACATTTCTGATAAATGTGAGAAATATGAATCAGTCTTACTGGCAGGCAGTTTACTGCCTTGTCTGTGAGACTTGGCACATGGCCACAGCAGGTGGTGAGGAGATTTTAAAAATATTTGATAAAATGTCACGCCTTTTAAAGGTGATCTCATTAATATATTTATATAAACAATGGATAACAAATGACAATGTGCAATGTGAAAGGTGCCTCTGTTATTAGTTCATCAACACAGTAGTCCAAAAAATGTCCCATTTGACCAAAAGCCCATCTGACTGTCAGGCCAGTACACCCAATTCCCATTTTGGCAAAACAGGCTGTCAGACGGATGGGCTTTCGGTCAAATGGGACATTGTTCGAATTATTGGGGTGTTGGTAGGGACCAAAAACAGAGCTAAAATGAGTGGGAATATTGGTCTTACATTTGCCAGGTGGCCAGAAAGACATACATTACATAAATGAATGCTGAAGTTGTTCTCTACTTGCTGGATGTGTAAATGGCCAGCTGGTAACAAGTTTGCTATATCAACTTAATGAGATTAAGAATTAATCAATGTTGTATGTACAGCTTGTTGCAGTTCCTCTGAGTGGCCAAGGAATCAATCAGAGCAGACTTAAATATAACAAAAATAAATGGTAGCAAATATATGATAATAAAAAGGGAGATGTGAAAATGCATGAATTAGCACATAATTTATTTAATGACTTTTAAACCTAGCCTTATAAATGGCATTGAAGGCACTAATACAGCTTTTTACATTTTCTTCTACCCCCAGAGCAAATTTAATGTGAAAAATATTGCTAATGGAAGGCTGAATTGATTTAAATTTCCGTACTATCCACTCCAAAACCACTAATGGTTTTGATGTTGAAACTGATTTACAATTCAAACATGAATCTCAATAACTCAGTCAAGGAACATTGCATTTGCTTCAGAATATTTTGTAGTGGACACGTAGTTCTGGACCCTAATAAAACCCAATATACTCAACTTGATCAGTAGACTTAATAAAAATATGTTATTTCATTCTGATTCCACTATATAAATGTTGAAATACACAAACTGTGTTGGGGCTTTCTCAGGCAAGGCCAGGGTGCAACTTCGGAGCAATGCAGATAATGTACAGACATGGGTGTATTTAATTGAGTGGCTTATTTTTGTACTGTTTATTCTCTCCAGTCTATAAGCAAGCAATAAAGGCAGAATTTTTCTGTCTAATTAGCTAATCACAGTATATGTAATTTTCCTATCCTCTTATTTGTCTGACTGGCCTTTCTTCAAAAATGTGATTTCTACACAGACTCTCCTGATGTTTCGTGCAGGACCTTCAGTTGTATCCACTGACTTAGATTTAACAGATGACATTAGATTTTCTGCATGTTTTACATGACATCAAATACAACATCAAATACTATAAATTAATGTTGCCAAGGCAACTTGCATACCAGGGGTGAGAGGTGTATTGTATGTGTGCAGTGATAAGCATCTCCAATACAATTCCTTCAGAGAAAAGGATCCAACCATCAGCAAGTAGTATGACACTGAATTCACTCAGTGGAAAGGAAGTTACATATGAGTAGATCTGCACATTAAGACTACCATTATGATCTTTTAGTGGCATATCCACAGCGATTACAGGAAGCAGTCGTCTTAACTCAACAACCAAACCTCAAACATTTATTTTCTTTGAGCTCTCTATGTTGATCATAGTTCTTTTTTTATTTAAGATTTGTTTTATTTGTTGTTCTTGCTGTAACCGCTTCAAATCTACACACTGATCCCCTGAATTTTACCAGGTGACTCAAAGGAATGATGTTCAGTAATGAATAATGATTATCAAGCTTTAAATTTCACTGTGTGTCTATGGTTTGTAGAGTCATAATGGACTTTGGTGCTCATGTACACAAACACAAGCAGACAAATCTTATCTTATCTTATCTTATCTTATCTTATCTTATCTTATCTTATCTACTTTTTCTGAAGTATGAATGAGCTTAGCTGGATCTGCAATTCTCAGTCTTGCAAGTCAAAGAATGGTCAGCAATGGAGGAGAAGAAGGAGAGAGAGAGAAGTAGAAAATAGTGGTTTAGCGGGAATAAACTGTAAAAGGCAGCGGCTGATTGCCTCTCCCTTCGTGCAACGTGATGCAGTAAAATGAAGATGGTGAGAGCGAAAGGGAAAGATAAGTCCCATGACCACACTCCAGCTGTTCTCATTCTGTCAAGGCACACCCCCCCCAGTGGAGCAGGTACTTCAGGCTGTCACATTACCACATCAGTGATAATGACAATGGACCACACACATTCCCTCACTCAAGTCTTTTGAATTTCACACATTTTGCCTTTCTAATCCAGATTTATAAATATTCTGTCATTTATGATCAGCATCAATGCTGAGCGTTAACTTAACCGCAGGGTGGTGTAATCAATTCCAGAGGGGCTGAATTGGCAAAAAAAAACCCAAATGATTAGTTGTTAAGGGTGAATTAAAGAATAAAAGGTGGATCAGGGTTAAGACAGAATGTGTCACACTTTCTGAACTGTGAATGAAAGTCTCCCCCCCTCCATCCCTCTGACTCCATGGAGAAGCTGTGAATAATTGAAGTCATTTTCAAAGAGAAGCAGTGTGAAAATTATGGCAGCAGGGAAAAATATCCACCCCTAATGTGAGGCTCCTTTGATTCTGTCTTCCTGCTGCTCTTAATTTAAATACTCACACCTTGCATATCTTTACCTCCGTAAACCAGATATAATTGAGATGTTACATGCAAATTGGACGTCTTCTTTTCTCCTCTCATCTCTTATTCAGAGACCTGTCACTGATAAGACAAAACAAGAAACCCTAATTGGTTTGATTCTATCAGGAAACCACCATCTTGGTTATCTGTGGTAAAGAAGGTCAGTGAGTCCCTTGCTAGATGTATGGTATGTGCTACACAATTTTCTGTGCCATCATGCATAGGAAACCTGATGTTAGATGCATTATACAGCAGAATGCAGATCTACAAGTACATAAAGGATGTCAACAATTCACAAGTCAAGTCATAGATAGCACAAGACCTGGTGTTATGGTTGAAGTCTGTGTTAGGTTATGGTTGAGGTAAGGGCTGGGTGTTCAGTATGTTGCTATGATAGTTAGGATTAGGGCCTGAGGAATTCAGTTAAATAAATAAGAAGTCTCAGTAGATGTAGGTGCACAAAAACAGGAAGAGTTGGCTCTTTGACCAGAGGAAAGTATCTCTGATTGTGGTCCTGTCTTGTAAGTAGGGATGCTGAAAGTCGGGGGCTGCCGTGCACAAGAGGCACACACTGTAAATACACTTTGGGCCAGTTTGGAGTCTCGAATTCAAAGGAAAGGTAATCAAACGATAAGGGCAATGTCCACTGTATCTTTTCACCCACTTCCTCCTTGTGGATATGTGCAAATTTTTTAAAATATTAATCATGCATAAAAAAGTACTGTAATCTTTGTGATTTATATTGAGAGACACTGACAGATTAAAATGGCACACTTATGCACAGATAACGAAGAGATACAATTATATACTGTAGTGTCTTAAAATACCTAAAATACTTAAAATTCACGTTGTGGAATACAAATTATATGCATCAAATTTATTGAATTAAAACGATTGAATTGAATTATTGTGATGAGTATCACTTAATGGAATTTCTGCTTGCATATTTGGCAAAATTGGCTTTATTTAACATTATTTTGCTGCATATGAACCAACAGCGTCACATGTTTAAGTGCTTTCTCGGGACAATGCCAGAACACGTTTGGTAAATCCCTGTTTTAATAAAACTTCATGTTGTTAATCTAGTTTTGTGGGTTTTGCACAAAGATGTATGCAGCTGTACGCTTCATGGTTTTGCAGGCAGCCCTGTCACATGCTTAGCTCAGCCAATCACTGCCCTCTGTTTAGGTCATGTGCGCCCTCTGCTGGACAGGTGGGGAAGAAAGTCCGCCAACCAGAAGAAAGAAGTGAAACAAATCGTGTTTAAAGTGCGGTTTTACTCGTCCTGAAAAAAAGAAATTCCCTTGTTAAGATTTATAGACGGTACTTTCAGGGTATCATATGCAAAAGTGTTGGCCAAAAAAATGGGAATTGTACTAAGTTTGCGTCGGTCGTTAGCACCTTTCCAATTACAGCCTCACGAGGTCGGACATGTCAAGGTAAGATGGTTTACAACTTCAGAAAAGATTTTTCTTTTGTGAACAGAACAAGATGTTTTGACATGACTGAAATATTTGAGGAAATATTTAATAGTCAACTCAGCTGAGACTGAACGCCCACACATGGTAGTGCTGTGTTGTGAACAACATGTAATTAAGTTTAAGCACATTTTTGCAGTAGCTTGTTTAACTACACATTGATTGAAATAGTTAAATTAATTTTCTGCAACTTTTTTTGCTATATGTTGTTAATTTATGAAAATACAAACAAATTTGGACCATAATATAAAAGGCTTTATTTGTCATGTGCACAGTAATTACCTGGAGCAGGTGTTGTTAATTAAATTCTTGCGTCACAGACTCCCCTTAAAAATGCGAAAGAAAGATATTTAGAAAGGAAAAATTAAATCTAAAACTAAAAATGAATCAAATAAAAACTCATTATTAAACTCATAAAGACTTACAATATATATTATAAATGTAGAATAAAATGTACAATTTAATAGGTAAATACAAAATATAACAAAATAAGTTAAACTGTTGAGCAGTAATGTGCAGTTGTTGTTTTTTATTTTACTAAACTTGAATAGGCAGTTAGTCATAAGTATTGATTTTTGTATGTATCAGCAAATATTCAGAAAAGTTGCTGCATGCTATTTTAGAAGTTAGCTGACTAACTTTTCCTGCTTGGTGCAACAATACCTCCATTTTATTTAATTTGCTTTATGTATGACCTAAAGTGGGCACGTTTGCACTGAATAACTCATTTTTATGGAGAACTGTCATGCTCTCGGGCTGCAGTGATATCAAAGAGATTTACTGATAAATAACAAAAGATGGATAAAACCTACTGATTTCTTTGCATCTCCTAAAGCATAGAGTAAACCATCTCTAAATCTAAAACACGCTCAGCTGGCATGCACAGACCATGCCAGGCTAAATGCCATAGTTTAAGGTGGTCAGTCTCCAGTCATGGCGAAGGCAGATTCTCGCTAATTTGGTGACAGACTTTGTTGGTGAATTGCCTTTTTGTTTTTAAGCAAAAGGCTCACCGAGGCACCAACATTAGGTGAAATGACAGTTGTTTTTGACATGAGACAGTGCAACACTCATGTTTTATCCATCAGTCAGAAAAAAATTCCCTCTTATGCCAGAATTCCTCTTCCTGGTGAACTGATGATTGACTAACTGTAATGAAGCAGCTATTGTTTGTTACTGAAAGACAAAAGTAATGATAAATATTCTGAAAATTGGCTTTAAGATAAAGCTTTGAGGGAAGAAATTATATAGAAACTGTGCATTTCGATTGGCTAATACAGATTAAAACAATCACTACTATCATTTTGCAGAGACAGGTGACATGAATGTTCCACAGTGGTCACAACTGGACCAAGGATTATATACATTATGAACCTTAAAGCTCTGTATTAAACAACAATATTAAAAGTAGTGCAAGAAACTGTGTGGCCCAGATAAAGAGGTTAGGACAGCAAAGACCAGAAAACTCTCCCATCTCTTTTGGCGTCTAACACTTTGATACTCAGTCATGTAGGAAACTCCATGTACTCCCCCATGTCCATAAACAACTTCTGACTTGTGAGGTTTTTCTCAGTTGGGAATGTGTCCCCCTTAACGTCTTTCGTAATGAGAGAATTATTGCAACTGCATCACATGATGTTGCTGAAGGGCTTACTTGAAGTGGAGAGTCTCCTGCAGAGAATACAGACGACTGCGAAGGAGAGAAATACACTGACGCTGTCCTTCCTCTGTCGGGAATGTGTCCACAATTCACACACGGCTTCAGTAATAGTTGGCCAACTTGACTTTCTGCATCTTTGTAGTCTCATTAGCTCACATTTACTGCAGATTTTCTTAAGTATAACTAGAGGGCAGGTGGTCAGCTTCGGGTGATATATCGACAAGTGGAGGCTGTTGGCAGTGAATCAGGAGGAGGATCATTAAAAGTGCTACAGGAATATGTGCATATGTGCGTGCATATCTGCAGTCATGTATATACGTGTGGGAGGCGCACATAAAAAGACAGACCCTTTCTGTAGGGAGAAAAACTGTCTGTCTGTTTTTCTTGACCTCCACTTAACTGAATAGGTCAATATCTGCCAGCTGCTTCGCTGCCTCGTGCCAATATGTTTGCATTCATCTCACCGCCCTCTGCCTCGCTCGCTGTCTATTTTGGATTCTGCTCTTGTCACCTCAGCACAGAGATGAACAAACAACACCACATTTTTTTATCTCAACAATCACACTAAAAGTAAAAAGCATTTAGCAGTCATGACAAGACAAATGTGACGCCATTGCAGGCAAAGTTATTTTATTCAAAAAGTCAGCTCAAAAAGTAAATTAGTCAACCAATGTAGCTCAAATTTGACACTACTAAGTAAAATTCAAACATAACCATTAATTGACAACATGAGTTTAATTTAGTTTGACCAACTCAGAGGAGGAGAGGAGGGAGAGGAAGGGGAAAATGAAAGGGATCTGAAAGAAGAACCTGAGGGCCCGTGGACTAGGAAAATATTGGATGAGGTAAGGAATGCTGTAGTTGAGGTTCAGGAAGTGGAGGCCGATGTTGAAGGGTGGACGAAGGAAGGGGAAACAGAAGGAGAAAAAGTGAGTTTGGATTAGAAAGGATGGAGACAGAGTCAAGGTTGTAAGGATCGGAGGGGGGGAAGATGAGGGTTGTAATGCAAGAGCAGAGGAAAGATACTGGGGGGAAATCGCAGGGAAAACGAGTGGGGGAAAATATGTTAGGATGAAATAAGAGGTGAAGGCGGAGGAGAAAGATAAGAGGAGGGAGGTGAAAGAAAGGGCACGATGACGTACATGCGAGGAGTGATCAGCAAAGAGAGAAAACAGCGTGGTGCAGGAAAGCGTAGGTACATTTCTTTTTTCTTTTTTTTTAAACATTGCCCAGCAGTGCTTGTAATAAAAACATCACTGCCAGTATTTCAAACCTCAAATCCACTTGGAAGGAATCAGTATTCATGTTTTCAAAAGCTGTTTGCTGTGTCATGCGTTGACATTTGCCTTCAGAATCAGTAATACAAAATACAACAAAATAGATGCCCATGCTAAATAAATCAGATCAGATGAAGCTGTAATGATCCCCGTGGGGGAAATTGGATCTTTTGTAGGAGCAGAGAAAAGGATATAGATAAGACCAGAGCCAATGCAAAGTATGAAAGATAACAAAATAATTACAGCAGAATGCACTGAGATAACAATTAATTGATTGAATGTGTGCTTGTTGCAGGCTAGTGGGTTTCTCTCGATCTGCAGTGAACAGAAGATGATGTTTCTGTTTAGACTGGTATATCACATTTCTTTGTTAATATTCAGGTTTATAGTGGACAAGTTTCTGTCTTTATTGGACACAGCATTCATTCTGTTGTTGAGTTTTATTTGCAGAGGTTTTCATGTCTCTGTCTGGTGGACCACCGTAATTAATAAGGACATTTTGGTATTCTATTAGTTTCTGATGAAAATATTTATATGTAATGAATGAGTTAAGCCTTGTTATTCCCATGTAACATCGAAGTATGAATGATCCACCTGTCTGTTGGTAGAACTGATAAAATCTCCTGGATGAGTGGTAGTGAGAATGGCCCTTATGTAAGGTGTGCAAAATGGTATTGTTAATTGTTCACTTGACAAGTAGCTTTGTATGTGTGTATTTAATGTATTTGATAGTGACATAAAGTCATTCTTGCACAGTAGAACTTCAAAAGCAAGTCAAGCACATTTAAATATTTTGATTTCATCAGGGTGTTCGCCTTCAGATGACTGTAAAACCTGACAGTGTTGTGCTTTGACCCAAACTAATTTGAATACAGTACCTACATTTTTGTTTTTCGAACAGTGTTTTGGAAGTTGTCACAGGCTACCATGAATTTGATTTAAAATAAATCATTTAAACTGTCACACTAAGGTGTGTTGCAATAGAGAAATGGTATGAACACATGCTCAGCCTCTCACAGTTGATGTGAGATGATCTGTGGTTGGCAGCTTCCTAAGTGACTGTCCACCTGCTCAATTACATGAATGAAGGCTGAAAAATGAATGTACCACTCTGCAGTAAGTTCTCACACAAACACACAAGTGACAACCCTAACAAGTCTGTAAATATTACGAATATGCACAATTAGGAATTATTGCTTTGTGCAGTAGTAGTCTGGCAGTTTACACTCAGCAATTAATTGAGGTTGTTCTTGTTTTGATGGGATTAGAGGAATCTGGTAGTCATTATTTATGCGTCTTTGTAAAAGCAGTATTTTAGCCAGCACCACTTTCATCATATTTTGGCTAGCACCCAGGTGTGAAATGAAGTGTATGTGTCCGTCTTTGTGTGTGAGCATGCAGTATTTGGCCAAATGCAGTGTGTTCTTTTTGTTTGTCTACTCTTATTTTTATTAATTTTTTGCTTTTTGAGCTGCTTATTTGCGTAGAAAAACTGAATAGTCGCCATGGAGGATCCACTCAGTTATGACACACAACTGAGCAAAGCAAGTAGTTTTGATTTGACATAATTGAGGTTTTCAACCTAAAATCATTTGATATATTTTTGAACTCATCATATGTTGTAACATATCAGTGCTTCCCTCACATATGCTTGACTTCCATCAGCCAAATCTGATCTGATCTGTTGTTTTGATCAAGACACTCAGTTGTCATTTCAATGCATACAGACCTGCATCAGACCCCCATTGAGTCGATTTAACTAACTTACTATCAGAACTAGGATGTTATAATGATATTCTGTAGAATTGGCACCCTGTTGTGATTTCAGGAGTAATGAGTGAATCTGAAATCCTCAAACCAGTTTACTGTCTCTTTTACATGGAAAAGAGTCTGTCTATCTGTGCACCCTCTATCTAAAGCTGTGTTCAACTTTGATAACAGGATGGAACATACTAAGCACTGTTTTTTTTTTTTTTTTTTCATTTCTGTTTTTCATGTGAATCAAAAAAACTGAAATGCTTTTCCTGTTTTTATCTTGAAATCGGCTGTTGCAATAGAAGCCAAGAGCAGAAAACACCATTTCTTACTTAAATAAGTTTACTCCTATCTCAGTAATAAAATATAAGACAGTTTGTGTATTGGATGCCTAAAAACAGAATGCCTTGTTCTTGGCTTGTTTAATGTTTTAACATTACAGCTTGTTTTAACATGCAAGGGTAGTTGAACTGGCTCATGGGAGGATATTATGGGTCTGGACCCATTTGGGTAAAAAACACAATCTGTCACCCTCAGTATTTCACTGTAAACATAACTGTATAATTTTGATATGATTGCAAGGATTATTTTGCTAATTATAGATGTAAAACAATGCCTGTCAAACACCGAGCTGTCACAAGCTGTGGTGCCTCTCACCACCACATGTAAATTCTCAACCTGTGGGGGACACACATTTTTCACATGAAAATGTATCTGTCTCATTTTTTTAACTGACCTCCAGTAGTGGTTATCTCCTTTATCCTCTGTATTTTTGGACATGTGCCTCTAGTACCATGCCTCCAGAACTATTTCAGCAAATCTGGCATGGGGATGTTTTGCAAAACTGAACAAAGAGGGAGAGAGAGACAAGTGGAAACAGATAAGATGTGACAATGTGGGTCATCTCAGTTCTGAAAATCATTATCATCTCTTGGATTGAGCAGAAAAATTGAGCTCTGAGATTGAGATCAAATCGTTCTTTTAAACATATTTTGCTGTTTAAATTATTACATTGCATTAACACTGTGTGATGCTCACTGCATAAATGTCAGTGTAGTAATTTTTCTCTCTCACTTGCTGACTTCTCCCTGCTGCTGCACCTCCTTTTTCCTCCTCCCCTTCCCCTTAGCTCTCTCTCCCTCCCCTTTCGCTTCACTTCCCTCCCACTTTTCTCTCTCACTCTAAAGAGCACTCAGTCTCTGCGCTCCCCTTCATTTCCCGCTTCAACATGTTGGCAGGAGGAGAAAGAGGAGGATGCTGCGCTCTACCCTCGGTGCGTTCTTGCCACCTCTCCGGCCAGCGCACGCTGCCTCTGACTCAGACTCAGCTTCAGCTTTCAGTTGTCTCCGCCTGAAGGACTTCACAGAGGAGGTGGAGGAGGAACCAAAGGCTACGGTGGAGATCAGGAGCTCTCACAGCAGGGTCCCCAACAGGAACAACAACAGCAGGAGAGCAGAACAGATCAGCTGCCCCTCATCTGTGGTGGAAACTACTAATACCTCAGCAGTGACCGTCTCCTCTGCCTCCTCTAGTTTCCCTCCCTCCTCAGCTCCAAGATCCATGTGGCAAGAGGCAATAAGAAGGAAGCGGTATCTCCTGGACCGGGCAGGGGAGTCTGGTGAAGGGGATAAAGGAGGAGGAGGAGGAGGAGGAGGTCAGGAGAGGCGGAATAGGTCCCCGGATTGGCTGTATGAGTCCTACTACTGTATGAGCCAGCAGCATCCTCTGATTGTGTTTCTGCTGCTCATAGTGATGGGAGCCTGCCTGGCTCTGCTGACTGTGTTCTTTGCTTCAGGACTGGTAAGCCGCTCATTCACAATATAAAAGCACACACACATATACACACACGGAGATACATTATGCAAATAAAAAAAAAAAAAGATTTTAAAATAGTTTCAGAATAAATCCATCCAAACATGTGGATGGCATTAATATTCTAGCATGAGATGCACTTTCCTGTGTGTGGGCTTTAAATTACAATAACAATATGTTGTGATATTCATATCGAATGTGAGGTCTGTAAACAGTGTGGACGGGTACATCTAGGCACATGAGATGCACACACACATATATTGTGCGATTCTCACATTTTCTATGAGCATGCATAGAAATAGGGTCACACAGACTGACTTGCCAATCCCGTGCTCCCAAACGTGTATATGTGTGCGAACACACACACACAAAGTCTGCTGGCTAGTCACACACTCAAACAAATACCCACACTCACACAATTGTGCATGTGCAACAC
Organism: Scortum barcoo; assembly: GCA_023238725.1. Taxonomy (NCBI): domain Eukaryota; kingdom Metazoa; phylum Chordata; class Actinopteri; order Centrarchiformes; family Terapontidae; genus Scortum; species Scortum barcoo. Next base: position 6,768,233 of record CM041546.1, on the reverse strand, counting down.
CTATATGCACGCACACTCACAGCAGGCGGTCCTCATCGCAGCACTAATGTGAAGAGAAGGGTGAGATAAAAGTGAGGGGGGAATAAGGGGCTTAGTTATTGTCTGAGCTCATGGTTGACTGAACAACAGAAAGAAGATATGTTTGCCTCTGTCACTATTTGGACAGGGTTATCTTCGCTCTAAAAACCTGAATATGCAGGGAAGGCAAGGCACTTTGGAAAAAAAAGAAAAGGACATTCAAAACAAAAAAAAAAAAGCGAAACATTATGCGTCAGTGAACATTTTGACTGGCTGGGATTTAACTCTTCACTATCCTGCCTGCATATGTGCATCAGTGATAAATTTACACAATCTAATGATTGATTTTAGAGGATGTACTAACATAACCTTTTTACAGCTTGTCACATTTTTGCATTAGGAGAGTGCCTCTCCCATTCTCTGTCTCTGCTGAGTCTGCTATTAAGAAGGGATTAGTCGAAAATGCAATGAAGGAGAGAGACTGAGACAGAGAGGGCACTGACACAAACACACACACACACATACACACACACACACTCATCACCCTGCACATCACTAAATTCAGTAGAACACAATTAATTAGTGGAAACACTTCTGTATTATAGTTTGACATATAAATCTAGATTAGATAGAACTAAAGGTCCTGCAAGATAAAGTTGTTTTAATGCACTGTAACAAGCAGATGGTGAGGTCAGTGACATCAGCGGTTAGACGGCCATTGTATTTCTCTGCAATCAATGCAATCAATCAAGACAAAACCGAGTCACTTAAGCCTAATTAGTCAACACAAAACAGCGACCTTTTGATGAATCATATTTTTTCGACAGCTGATTGCATTTTAATAATCCTCTCCACGCCGTTCTACAGTAATTATCAAATAGTGATTTTCTTATGATTTTGAGATATTTAAGTGTTTAATCATCATTTGTTTTTTTCTTTTTCTTTCTTTTACTGTTTCTTACCTTTACTTTTCACTGGTGTTAATATTGATGCATTACCTAATTGATCATTTGACTTTGGATCTATAAACCAGCTGGTATTTGGAAGCATATGCTAACCAGCATCTAAAGCATTGTAATTGGAACTATTAATGTAGTTTAATAAACATGGGTGCGCCACAGCTAAAAAGAAGGCCTTTGATATCTCCAATTTAAAGAAAAATATTTCCCGACAATGACACACTAAAAATATAATGATGCACATTCTGGTAGGTATGTTTTCATGGGCTCACAATGAACCAGCATCTCAGTAAAAACCTTTTCCTATCAGACCACTGCTCAGTCTATCTGTCCTACATCCTCTTTCCTTTATACTCTACCCTTGTGCTGGACAGGCATGACCTTTGCTACTCCCTTGTTTGTTTTTTTTCCCTCCCCGTCATCCCCTATTTCTCTACATTGTCGTGTCTGTGTCATCTCTCACCTCCTCATATTTCTGTCTGTCTTTTATTTGTATCCTATCATCCCTCCATCCTGCTGGCTGGCTGACCTAAATCCTGTGCTGTTTTGGAGCTCTGCTCTGGGCGAGACAAACTCTCTATGGCTCTCTGCAGCCACACATATCCTCTCCTGTCCCAGTGCATTGACTGCGTGCATGAGAAAGAGACAGAGGGAAGGTGGGGGTGGGGTTGGAGAGGGCGGCCAAAGAAGGAAAATGAGAGCGATGGAGAGGAGCAGGACAAACGCAAACAGAGGCATCGTGAGAGACTGGCATAAAAACAAGTTGATGGTTAGGTTGGCAAACAGAGGTGGAATGAATAAGAATTTGTTTTATTGATTAGTGACTGCAGTGAATCAGAAGACAACGCATCATTAAATTTTAATGTAACAGCACGCGGTTAATAAATACAGCACTAGTTTAAAAGAGAACTTGAAAATAATTATTTATTTATAAGGATGATGACTTACAATTTATACAGTGGATGTTTAGAGTTTTTAAAAGGTCAAAAATGAAACAAGAGTCAGCAAAATATTATCCCTGATGTGAAGCTAAATAAAAAGATGGAATTCACCCAATAACAATATGACACAAGTCTGTTTGGGGATGAAGTTCGATCGATAGATATCAGGCTATTTCACAGACACCCTTGCCTACACAGCCAGATGTGTCGGTGAGGGTGTGACACATCTGCCTGTTTATCTATATCCTGACCCTCTTCCATCCCCCTGTCGCTCTACCTGAACAGCAACGATGGGACGAAGCCAGGCAAAGGCTGACTCATTTGACTGTGGTATCCTCCTACATCCACCTTGAGGAAACTCCTGAAATTTTTATTAGAACTTTCAGATCTAAGTGTGTTTCAGAAAGGCAGCAGCAAATCCATTATGGATGTGGCTTCAACTTTGCTACTGGTTAACACTAGGGGCTTTTTAGGGTTTTTCCTCACTACATAGGATGTTCTTTCAGTACAAAGTTTTTTTTTCCCTAACTTTGATAGTATGTATTGAAAAGAAAAGAGGATATGGATCCCTGGCTTGTACATTCACATATATTTAGATTATTTTAAGAAGGTTAGTAAGGTTATTGACATCATATCTTAGTGTTTACACTAATGATATAATGATATAATGATTTTATACATTGTGGGGCTCAGTCATTTGTTATAATCTTATCAGAGCAGGATTCTTCTGATGTATTTGCACATATTTGTGTTTTAAATCACTGTAAAAAGAATAAATGAACTAAGATGTCTGAGTACCTGAGTACAAACAGGAGTACCAATCTAAATAAGTAAAGAAGTCTAAATGGTATTTGAAATGTGCTTTCATTCAATCACATATATAAATATTCTGAAAGAGGGCGCTGAAAGATGAGTTTCTCCAATTCTGATTGCCCAAAATATGATTTAATATGTTAATCTAATACTATTTAAATATAGTTCCTCCTTTGCTTTCATTTTACCCTCCTATTTTTACCTCGTGATGCCCTTTTGTTGTTCACAGCCTCACTTTTTTTGTTTTCTTCATCTCAGTCCTAACCCTGCCACAATGTGACTCTCCACGGGAACATTTTAAACACCTGGCTTGGCGTTGTGTACATCCAGTTTAATTCAGACATCTGGGAGCTGTATCTCATTAAAATCAGAAGGCTTAAGTGAATACCTCTGTCAGAGATGATGTTGAGTAACATGAGAGGTGGTATTTTTTCTTTCCTAGGATGAGTCGAGTTTCACGACACACATACAACCTATTCATGCTTAAGATATATACTAAATAATTGTTAAAGAAAATGAAGTTAATTATGTAACAACAAAACAAGTTTGTAATTACAGAAAACTGTTGGAAATTATACAAGCATGCATGTCTATTAACAGGATAATTTTATTACATAAAGGAAGAAAGATTTGATCTGGGAGACTTGTTTAAGTTTTAAGCTTTATTAATTTCCTATTTTGATGTTTCCTTTTTCATCCAATTTCTTGTGTATCAAACAGAAATGTAAAGCAAGTAAAGGGCACACAGAGAAAAGGGCATTAGTTTCATCTTATAACTGACTCTGTCTCAGATTATATCAAGCAAAGTGGGTTTCATTGGTAATGATGCCTTGTCAGAGGACAATCTGTTTTATACTGTATTTAATGCTTGTGAGTCCCACGTCTGTCTTGGTGGTCTGTATTTTCAGGACACTATAGAGGAAAGACAGAGCTAGAGGAGTGGCTTTTTATAACACAGTTTGGCTGTTTCATGCCCCCTCGGGAAGTCTCTGTCTAAATTTGCTTCTTTTCTTCATTTGTCTTTCTCAGACAAATCTTGTATTTCTCTCTAATTAGTTATTCCCTCTTTCTCTGATAAATTACATATCTCTTCCCCTCTCTCTTAAATTGTCGATTCCTGTGTTTCACTGTCTCTCTCTTATAGTCTTTTTCTTGTCCTTTTTCAGAACGTTGAGGATCATGCGGCCTTTGTAATCACTGTGCCCACAGCGCTGGCTATCTTCCTGGCCGTCTTTGTACTTGTCTGCATTGAGTCCATCTTCAAGAAGCTTCTTCGTGTTTTCTCCCTGGTCATCTGGGCCTGCTTGGTTGCCATGGGTTACCTTTTTATGTTTTCCGGTGGGATAATTTGTCCGTGGGATCAGGTAAGACAGAGATGTATCATTTGTCTTAAATTGATTTGTTTTAGGGGAACATGTGATACATTTTGTGATTTATTTGATGTGCGTCTTCTGTTGTATTGGGTACTTTTAGGAGAGATGTAGTGGCTCAAGATAACCCATTTACAATGGGTTATCTAAACTTCTCATCTCTTGATAATGACATTTTACAGTGCATCAACAACCCAAACATGGGTCAAATATAAGCACATAAACACTTTGAGATAAAACAGATTCTAGGTGTTGCTGGTGCATGTTTCTTCTTTCATACCCTTGCACTTTTTTCTCTTAGTCACCACTGGAGAAGCAGAGTCTGACAACATCTGTTAGATATTTGTTGGCTTTAGCAGTGCCATATGCATACCTTGATCATTTCCACTTGTAGGAGTGTCAGAGGCACACATTTATTTTTTCACACCAAGTATGACACTTGTCCAACAACATTTCCCTGATTGCCAGAAAACAGCATGAAATCTGGTAGCAAGAGGAGCTAGAGATTTGACTTGGCTTTTATTCACAAGTTTTCTGTTTGGCTTGGGTTGGCTAGTACCTAGTGCCTAAAATATACAGCTGCTGTCTGGACTAAATGTGGTTTTAAAGTCTATGATGAAGAGTGTGGAGGGTAGACTGTCTTTGTTTGCGAAACAAGACTTCACTCTTCAGATGGCCTGGAAAATAAACTGCTTAAGCTTTTATTTCATCTCTTATGATATCTGACCTACATTCTAAAACAGGGTGTCTTTTAAGTTTTGACTCCATCACACACAAGCTTGAGCGCTTCATGACACTTCTCTTCATCTTTTTTTGTTGTTGTTTTGTTTTCATGCTTCTGCTTTAATGAGTGGTAGTAAATAAATATAGACGGTAGTCTTCTTAAAAAGCCCAAAAGATTATATCAGAATCAAATATTAATAGGATGAAAAGCCCTGCCATCGTTTACTTAAAAGGACAAGTATAATTATTGAACTGTAAAACATCTAATTTATGTATATGTCAGACCTTCTGGCTCGTCTTCAAATCCACAGCTACAGCTGAGACTGATCCACTAAAAACATGGAATGACCTTCACCAATATGAATAATGTATATACTAATGGATATTTTACATAAAATTCAGAAAAAATAATTGATTGCAGTGTAAGGCAAGTGTAAAAAGTGTTCCAGACTCCAGCTATTGTTCAGTCGTTTAATTTATTGTCGGTATGTGGCTTTCTAATAAAACATTACTGTTTTATTAGAAAGCCACAAACCGATCATATTATCGGTGGTCTGAAGGAGGCTTGGCAGATGTGTTGTGTGAAACTGCTGTAAATCAACATCAATATCAAATTGAATCAATACGTATTTTATCTGTCTATGCATTTATCAAGCTTCCTGGGGTGCTGCTGCAGACTGGCTAGATATGTCCCGTGTGGCTTTCTCAGTACCATGCGGCAGCTTATGAGTCATAAAAAGTCATAAAAAATGCTGTTGATCCAAGAACAGTTTACCCATAAAGTTTGTACAGACTATTTTTGTGTGATTCAGCCAGCAGTGGCGCCAGAGATTGGATTTATTGTATAAGCAAAGCATAATTAAACTATCTATATTAAAAATGACAGCTGAACATGTCGTCACATTAGGTATTTATATGTGTTGTGTATCTATATATTTTAATAGGCCAAGATATATAGTTAGTATTCATTACCCTTTGGACTTGTTTAACATACTTCAACAGCTGGATGAGATATACCTACCTTACGTATATTACATCTGCAACATAGCATCTTAGGTTAAATATGGCAAGACGAACAAACAGCAGCGTCTTCATTGCCACAACCATATGCATCTCGTAACAGGGCTCATTGAAAACAGCACAGTACATTAGGTCTTCATCATCTGAAAGCTGTACTCACTCAACAGTATTTGGCAAGCCAGATAGAGAGTTTAGTGTGGCTTCATCCATCACAAAGAGGTAGCTAAAGATGCTCTGATTCACATGCCACTCCATTCATTTGTTTCTTCTGCTTAAAAAAAAATGCTAGGCCTTTCTCTCTGACTGCTGCGTCTTACCCATGTTAATTAATACTTATCTGAAGAGACATTATTGTTGACTGGCATAGCACTCAATGTGTTTTTAGGAGGCTCTCTGCCATATTACAGATTAAGGAAATGACTCATTAGCTCTCTCACGTTGCTCCACTTTAGTATACAGTATATTCAGCATACTTTATTATTTTCATTTACCACCGAGGAGAACAGAGAACTGACTTCAAGTACAAATAAACCGAATGTGAGTCTCATATCTTCCTGCAGTCTGTAATGAAAAAGCTTTGAATAATATATATGTGCTTTTTGCCAATACCCTGGGATAAATGAAAAAGACTATTAGCATTCTATTAGCCTGCGTGGGGATCTTTAAACCTCCCTTAGACACCATAATTAAAGGAATAGTTTTTACAGTTTTCTTTGAGAATGCAGGGCCCAGACGCTAAATAAATATCTTGCATATATATTATATTACATTTTAAAGTGATTTCAGTTTGTATGTTATCTTTCCTTTAGTCATTTCTGCTGAGCTCTCTTGCTTTATAGACTCATCTCGACTCAGTTACTATCCGCTGCCTGGAAAATCTGTCTCCTTATTTCAATTAGGGAACTAAATTATATTTGAATGAACAAAATGCTGTTCTCAACCAGTGAGGCTGACAAACTGAACCTATTGACTAACCTGTAAACCATCAAAACGAAGGAAGCCAATATACGAATAAGGTGTCTTTAAACACATCTTTAAACTTAAAGATTTTTTTTTTTTTTTTAAATGTCGACAGATAGATAGATAGATAGACAGATAGATAGATAGATACTTTATTGATCTCCAAGAGAAATTCACATTTCCAGCAGCATGAAAGGTGGAAACTTAAGGGGCATGCAAGTAAATACAGTAAAGATGCAAAAAGAAACTATAATAAAATAGAAGGTAAAAATACAATGTAAAATAAACTAATAACAGTATAAAATTAGAAATATGAAATAAAAAAATATGAAACATGAAATATGGAATAAGCATCTGGTAGTTCTTCTACAAAGGTGCAAAGGTGAGTTATTGATTGAGATGAGAGATGAGATTGACTACAGATATCAGGGACGTGTCATTTAAGTTTAAAGTTTAAATGTTGTGCTGTTCATGAGTGCCATGACTTTAAATGAAAAAGTAAGCAAAGAGGGATCATTTTTAATGTACGATGAATTTGTAGAAATAAAGCAGTATTGCCAGATTTACCAATTCTGCCAATCCGGCTATTTAACAGATCAAACAATTAATCAGTTAATTGAGGACAGATTAGTGGATCAAGAAAAATAATCTTTAGATACAGCCCTCCGTTTAGGTGCTGGCACACTCTTTAATTTACATTGACTGGTGAGTTCTTCCACTTGTAATCCTGGACTCGGAGCATGCTGAGCATTTGCTTATCAGCCAATTATATTAATAACCAAGTCTTTGAGTCTCTGGTCACCCTGGTGTTATTGTGCACTTTCTAAGTGGATGTCTGCTCCGGAAAAGAAACGGAGGGAGGTGAAGTAAAAGTCAGAGTTAATTAAATGCTCTCTGTGCTGTAGAGAGGAGGTAGCCGTGAGAAGTAGGGGAATGAAACAGTGATTAGAGGGAGGGCGTTGTGCTCTCCCACAGCCTCACCTGTCATGTATAGCCCTAAGCTCATTACGGATGATAGCTTTTCTTCCATGTCATTCATTCACTGTTGCTGTTGCCAGTCAATGGATGACAATGTTGCTGCCCGTTGTCACAGTATAAAAACCCATACCTAACATTGGCAAAAAAAATCAACACAAACAAACTTCAAACTATGAAAATAGTCATAGTAGTCAAAATAGTCAATAAGTAACAGAAAGGGATTGTTTGTATAACTAAAATCAGAGCATTTTTATGGACCCATTATTTCCATAGTGAAGTATCTTTCTTAGTGTCACTGTCAGTGAATGAAGAATTAAAGCACTCAACAGATCTGTTTAAATATATTGCATCCCTGCTGTGAAATGCCACACATCAGTATACAGTAAAAGATAACACCATATGTTGGATAGTAAACGTGTCTGCGGTGCGTTGAGTGAAAATAATGTCATGTCATAAATCTGAGGAAGAGAATAGGCTGGAGGAGGGGTTGCGGTAGGATGATGACAGTTAGAGGGAAAGGCAACGATTTGGAAAAAGATTACCACTGATGCACCATGACAAGGGCCAATGCTGCAGTTGGGGAAACATCACATTCATTGACGTGTAGATTATACCATAATTGATATAGAGGTTGTCAAGTGGTATAGACATGAATAGACAGGAATTTAAAAGGTTAAAATCACAGCAGCATCACACACATAGTATATATAAGATAGATA